>CM051352.1:18634269-19276565 GCA_028015215.1 Gynostemma pentaphyllum
ATCAGCTGAGGGGAGCTACTGTCTTTTCGAAGATAGATCTTTGATCGAGATATCATCAGTTGAGAATTAGAGATGAGGATATTCCCAAGACGGCCTTCAGGACACGTTATGGTCATTATGAGTTTGTTGTCATGTCTTTTGGCTTGACTAATGCTCCTGTAGTCTTTATGGACCTGATGCATATAGTGTTTAAGAGGTTCATTGACTCCTTTGTGATAGTGTTTATTGATGACATCCTTATTTATTCGAGGACTGAGGAGTTACATGCTATACATTTAGAGAAGGTGTTATCGACTTTGAGAGTTCATAAGTTGTATGTGAAGTTCTCTAAATGTGACTTCTAGTTGAAGGAAGTGGCTTTTCTTGGGCATGTAGTATCTAGTAGAGGGATTTCTGTTGATCCTTCTAAGGTGGAAGCCGTTAGTGGTTGGCCCCGACCTACTAATGTGGCTGAGACACAGAGTTTTCTTGGACTTGCAGGTTATTATAGACTATTTATGCAAGATTTTTCCAAGATTGCATCCTCTTTGACTCATTTGACGAAAAAGGGGGTTGATTTTGTATGGACTGACGAGTGTGAAAATAGCTTTGAGGAGCTTAAAAGACGACTTGTATCGGCCCCAGTTTTAGTATCACCTGATGAGTCTGGGGGTTTGACAGTGTATACTGATGCATCCAAGAAGGGTTTGGGATGTGTTTTGATGCAGCATGGGAAGGTAATAGCTTATGCTTCTCGGCAGTTAAAGGAGCATGAGAAAAAGTACCCGACTCATGATTTGGAGCTAGCAGCAGTGGTACATGCATTGAAAATATGGAGACATTACTTGTATGGTGAAAAGATTATGATTTTCACCGATCATAAGAGTCTCAAATACTTTTTCACCCAGAAAGAGTTAAATATGAGACATAGGAGGTGGCTAGAACTTGTGAAAGATTATGACTGTGACATACAGTATCATTCGAAAAAGGCCAACGTAGTTGCTGATGCACTCAGTCGAAAATCATCACACGTATCGGCTTTGAATACTATTCCGCTGAGACTTAGATGGGAGATGGAAAGAGCTGAGATAGCCTTTCTTACAGCTGAGGTTACTGTGAGTTTGGCAAGTTTAACTGTTGACCCTACTATGAGACAGAGGATGATAGATGCACAGCGGGGTGAAAAACACTTGGCTGAGGGTTTTCGTGAGGCAGAGTCCGAATTACCTAGCCATTTTAATTTTTCCACTGATAATGCATTGATGTATCGTAGGAGGTTGTGTGTGCCTCTAGGATCGACCTACAGAAAAGAGCTGTTGGAGGAGGTTCACAGTTCTATCCTTTTTGTGCATCCAAGTAGTACTAAGATGTACAGGGACCTGAGACAACATTATTGGTGGCCTAGGATGAAACGGGAAGTTGCTGACTTTGTTAGTAAATGCTTGATATGTCAGCAAGTGAAGGCTTTGAGGAAGAGTCCACCTGGTTACCTTAACCCTTTGAGCGTACCTGAGTGGAAGTGGGAAAAAATATCGATGGACTTTATTAGTGGCTTGCCGAGGACCGCGAAGGGTTATGAAACCATTTGGGTGATAGTTGACAGGTTGACTAAGAGTGCACATTTCATTCCAAGAAAGATAACCTATCCTGTTGAGACGTGGGCACAGTTGTATATGAGGGAGATTGTCAGACTTCCTGGAGTGCCAGTCAGGATTGTTTCATATCTAGACACCCGTTTTGTCTCGAAATTCTGGCAGAATCTGCATACTACAATGGGCACTGGCTTAGATTTCAGTACTGCTTTTCATCCTCAGACAGATGGTCAGACCGAGAGGATCAACAAGATTCTAGAGGATATGTTGGGAGCTTATGCTCTAGAGTTCGGTGGTAGTTGGGATACTCAGTTATATCTTGTAGAGTTTGCTTATAACAACAGTTATTAGGCTACCATTGACATGGCACCTTTTGAGGCACTTTACGGTAGAAAGTGAAGATCACCGGCTCATTGGGATGAAGTTGGTGAGAGGAAACTTCTGGGACCAGAGTTAGTGCAGATGACTAGTGAGTCCATTACTCTTATCAGAGAGAGGATGAGAGTGGCTCAGAGTAGACAGAAAAGTTACGCTAATGAGAGGCGTAGTGCATTTGAGTTTGAAGTTGGTGACCATGTATTCCTGAAAGTAGCCCCTATGAAAGGTGTGATGAGATTTGGAAAGAAAGGCAAGTTGAGTCCTCGCTTTATAGGCCCCTTCGAGATCCTGGATCGGATTGGGTCTGTTGCTTATCGATTGGCCTTGCCACCGGCCTTGTCAGCAGTGCATAATGTGTTCCATGTGTCCATGCTCAGGAAATATGTGGCCGACCCTTCACACATTATTGATTATGAGCCAGTTACATTGGATGCTAGTCTATCTTATGAGGAGGTAGCAGTGGAGATTCTTGCTACAGAACAAAAGGTGCTAAGGAATAAAACTATAAACTTGGTTAAAGTTCTTTGGGATAATCAAGTTTCAGAGGAAGCTACGTGGGAACGTGAGGAAGAGATGCGGGCAAAGTATCCTCACCTTTTCACGTAGGGAGCCTAATTTTCGGGGACGAAAAGCCCTTTTAGGAGGGTAGAACGCCCCGTTACTTTTGGAGGTAATTTTTTATTATTTTGAATAACGTATTTAAGCTTAGTTTAAACTTAGTAATTTCGATTTTAGTAGTTATTTTCGTTCGAAAACCTTTTTAAACCTTTTACTACTTTAATTTAGTTTCGGTGACATTAATAATTATTAACAGGCCAATTAATAATTATTAATCACCTTTAGATTATTTTAAGATCATCGGGTTTCGTATTTTTAATCAAATCATTTAAAAGGGACATATACGTCATTTTCCAATTTCTTAAAAAATCACTATTCACCATCCTCATCCTTAAATAGTCAACTATTGGTCAAAACCTTCATTTTCACCTTTTCTCTTCCTCCTCCTTTGGCCGTAGCTCTCATCTCCCCACCCCCTCTTATTGGCTTTTCTTATTTGCTCGGTAGATCGCCATAATTCTGGTACCGTTGAAAAGCTCTCAACCCGAGGATCATTTCTAACCTAGCAATCGAGGTTTTCGTCAATTTTCTACAAGCCTCAAGGTATGGCAAAGTTTTCAAATTCAAGCTTTGAATAGTGTTTTAATGGAGGTTGAGATTGAAATCTTCAAATTCATACACCGAAGGTTGAAGATTTCAATCGAGGAAGTCGTTTTACGTAATTTTAGAAACTTCCCTAAACCCTAAAATCAAATTTGAGTTGAAAACCCGTCCCGTGTTAATTTCTCTCACTTGACTAAGTGTAAAGACTCGAATTTTCTCAAATCTTTAAATCATGAGTAAAACAGCGGAAGACTTATTTTTACAAAAATTTGGCGTGGATCCGTTTAAAATACGAACTCCCTAAACCTGTTTACATGGGCTCAATCCAGAGAATTTAAAACAAACGACATTTCACTCCATTTTATACCCAAAATCAGAGAAAATAATACAAAATAATCTACAACAGTTATTAAATTCTCATGAGCCATAAATACAAGTTTAAAAGTAATGACATATGATTTTTATCAAGCATTCGTAGAATGCTCCCAAATTATACATATAAAGTCCATGTCCCGAAAGCCATCCACTCGTGATCAAGCAACACCATCTCCTCCACCTCGTACCCTACTAAGAGTAATACCTGAAAAAGTTTAAGTGTAGCAACATTAGCATAAAAATGCTAGTGAGAATAAAATGGATGCAAGCACTTCTATGGACCGAATCCCATATCGGAAAATGTGTCCAAAAATCTAAGTACTCTTGCACAACCCATTCAATATTCCAAAATACTTTACATAATAAGATCAATCCATTCTACTAACTCGTAAATTCGGAAAGTAAATATTCAAGCTCGTAAAATAAAGTAGGTACTAGTGCTTAACAAAGTAAATGACAAAGTAAATAACAAAGTAAATAACAAAGTAAATGACAAAGTAAATGACAAAGTAAATAACAAAGTAAATGACAAAGTAAATAACAAAGTAAATGACAAAGTAAATGACAAAGTAAATAACAAAGTAAATGACAAAGTAAATAACAAAGTAAATGACAAAGTAAATAACAAAGTAAATAACAAAGTAAATGACAAAGTAAATAACAAAGTAAATAACATCCGTGACCACTTATCACCAATCATAACCATTCCGTGACCTCCGTGCATAACGATAATATGCATGCATAACGATAATATGCAAGTCACCAATCACAATCATTCCGTGACCTCCGTGCATAACGATAATATGCATGCATAACGATAATATGCAAGTCACCAATCACAATCATTCCGTGACCTCCGTGCATAACGATAATATGCATGCATAACGATAATATGCAAGTCACCAATCACAATCATTCCGTGACCTCCGTGCATAACGATAATATGCATGCATAACGATAATATGCAAGTCACTGTGACATCTATGCATAACGATAATATGCAAGCATAACGATAATATGCAAGTCAACGTGACATCTATGCATAACGATAATATGCAAGCATAACGATAATATGCAAGTCAATGTGACATCTATGCATAACGATAATATGCAAGCATAACGATAATATGCAAGTCAACGTGACATCTATGCATAACGATAATATGCAAGCATAACGATAATATACAAGTCAACGTGACATCTATGCATAACGATAATATGCAAGTCAACGTGACATCTATGCATAACGATAATATGCAAGTCAACGTGACATCTATGCATAACGATAATATGCAAGTCACCAATCACAAACCATTCCGTGACATCCGAAAGTGAATCTCATCACTAATAATATCGTACTAACTCGATTCTACACAAGAATCTCTCCAAAGTTCTTTTAACTATTCTAAAACTACTCAAGATAAAAGGAGTACATAATACTCTTCTCCAAGTTCCGGACTCTAATTCTCCTCGAGAATAATAACTTAATCCACCAATAACATCTTACTTTAAACAACAACCAATCTTATTTCATTCTCTTTAATACCTTATACTGTACATAAGGTTTACATCAAAAATTACAATCTCCAATTTCAAGATCTTCCAAATAAATGAGAATCTAGTTCTCTCATATAAACAATTCAATCTCATTCTTCTTTCCTATGGCTCTCGGTTATATATCAATTGCATTTCTTTTCTCTATAGAAATGTATGTTAGACATAATGTTTCAATTCGTTTCTCTATAGCAACTTAGGCTATCAAAAGTTTATATAACCTTTACCAAAGCTCCCGAACTCAAGAAACTAACTCCCAAATAACATACATTCTTGGAAAGTTCTCAAGTCTATTAACCCTCTTAACATCGATCTAACATAAACGTCAAGCAATTCGAAAACATAAAAGTAATCACAACCATTTTAAACTCACCTTAGCCAAATTAGTTTTGGTCCAAAACTCCGATTTCCCACAATTCAACAACCGAGCAATCGCACCTACAATTCACCGATTGTACAACATATTACAATTCATAACTAATATGCGAACAAATGTGTAATTTCGGGTGAATAGTGATTTCGGATGAATAGTGTCTCGGGTGAATAGTGTTTTCGGGTGAATAGTGTTTTTCGAAAATCCGGGCTCAAAATCGTCATTTTTCATGATAGAAATTCATGATTTCAACTTCAAATCTCATTTACAATCAAAAACGAACAAAACCACCTAAAAAGTTTGAAAACTTACTTTTTGGGATTTCCCTTAGAGAACGGGAAACTTCGAAAAGCTAGGTTGGATAGGTAGCCCTCGTCCCTACCAATCCAACGCAACCGAAAACACGACGATCCGCCCAGAAACGAAAGAGAAACGAAGAAAAGAAAGAAAAACAAAAACTCTCCAATGGAGGAAGTTGTTCACGGCAAGGAGAAGAAGAAAGATGATGACTTTGGTCAAATCTTGGTCAATGATAGTTTAAGAAGAAGAAGAGAAGAATATCTAGATATTTAGGTTTAAAGGAAAATTACGAAAATGCCCTTTTGATGACTTTTAGCTTAAAAACGAATCCCGGACATCTCAAACTATCTCAATGGTGATTAATAATTATTAATTGGCCCGTTAATAATTATTAATACCATTAAAACGTAATTAAATAAATAAAGCCATTAAAATGACTTAAAATGAAATAAACTACTAAATTCTAATTTAATGATAAATAAATGAATTTTAATTACTTAAATTAAAATAAAATAAATAAAAGTTTTTTTTTTATCACAAAATAATGGGACGTTACACTAAGATTAGGGGGTTTAGTTTACTATGATTTTACGTTTTACTTAATTTTTCGGAAATCGATTATTATGTAAAACCCTAAAATATCGTGACCCATTGATATCTCGACTTTCAAAGAGTCTTTAATCAACCCAAATCATCTCTAAAAGTGCATAAAAGAAGGAAAACCGAATCCGAACCCTCCCTTCCTTGTTGGGCCGTGGGTCCCTGGTTTAAATCCGGGGTTTTCATCGTTTTATGCGTTTAGATGTCGTTTGCTCGATTTTCGGATAATTAATGGTTGTTAGTTGTATTTGATATGTAGGTTTTTGATCGATTGTTTGACTTTGACTCCGGCACTTTGGAAGCTTGGATTTCAAATCTAAGGTGAGTTTAAAATGGAAGTTAGTAATTTTATGAATTATGTTTCATTAGGGTTATTGTTTATCGAGGTTAAGAGGGGAACTAACTTTCCGGAAGTTATACTTGGTTGGAGACTTAAACTCAGATGTGAATGGAGTGGTTTTGGTGTACTTATGGTTTTGGAAGTAAAAGAGGAAATATGAGTGGTTTGGAAGTCTTGTAAGATGATTTGGACACTTTAGATGAAAGTGAATGAATAAGGAACTTTAAGTGATTTGGGAGTTAAAGTACCTAGAAATTACACTTGATTATTGACTCATGTAATTCAAGCGGTTTATGTTCTTTAGTAGTTTATTAGAACTTTATTTAGCTTACTAGGGAGCTTGATGGATTCTATACGGTACTTGTGATACGGCACATGATAGTATGTGATACGCTCCATACGGTATCATGGTGCGAGGTTATGTGATGTGGCACATGATAGTATGTGATACGCTCCATACGGTATCATGGTGTGAGGCTATGTGATACGGCACGTGATAGTATGTTGATACGCTCCATACGGTATCATGGTGCAAGGTTATGTGATACGGCACATGATAGTATGTTGATACGTTCCATACGGTATGATGGTGCGAGGTTATGTGATAAGGCACATGATAGTATGTGATACGCTCCATACGGTTTCATGGTGCGAGGTTATGTAATACGGCACATGATAGTATGTGATACGCTCCATACGGTATCATGGTGCGAGGTTATGTGATACGGCACATGATAGTATGTGATACGCTTTATCACATACATAAAATTTAATAAAAACTTTATCACATAATTATGTATGCATGTACAATTAAATCTATCTTAATCATACATCTATGGTGGGATTTCCTACATGACATACATATATGCATGAACAATTATTTATAAATCATATCTCATACAAATATCTAAATAATTAAACAACTAGATTGACCGGTATTCTTGGCACTAATTCTACAACAAAATTAAAATTACAATAATTAAAACTTGTTGTAGGTCTTGAAGCTTGAAAAATTTCTCTCTCCTCATCTTGATGTTGCGTGGGAGGCCTTTTATGAAAGGAAATATTTTCTCCAATATTTTTCATAAAAGGTTTATTTTTCAAATAATTATCTTTTATCTATCTATGGAAAATATAAAATAAAATATTTTCCATGAATAGAAAAATATATTTAAAAAGATATTATAAAGATTGAAGATAATTATAAATTATCTCCTATCTTTATCCTTGATATTTTTAAATATATATCTTTTAAAAGATAATTTTGGAAAAATATCTTACCATATCTTGATCAAATCTCTCCTTGCCACCGCCCTAGCCGATCCCATCACCATCATTGTGCCGATTTTTGCATCATCTTTTTCTTCCGTTATTCCCGGCGATTACAAAAATAATCATATACCCGAAATTGGGTTTACAAATTTTCTAATAAAATTTAAAACCTAAGTGCCCAAGAATACGTAAACAGTCAACTAGCAAATCCACAATTTATATACATACATAAAACCGTTTTTATGCAACCCACCGATTTTCGAAAATCACAATTCATGTAAAATTAAGGTAGGCTCTGATAACAATTGAAAGAACTATTTACTAAATTAGCGGAAATTCTTTAGTAAACTAATTACCTCTTAATTACTTATTCGTTAATAACATGCAATCGTGATCAAATCGAAAAACTAAAATTATAAGGTTTTTCGAAAAAACTTACATTGTAGATTTATGGAGAATCGGTTGGGGTTTCCTTTACAGCATCAATCCACTTCACCAAGTCTTCTATGCTATATCCCGATCATAAACCAACCCGATTTGTGGGAATCGAACAGGAAGAACAAACTAAGAAGATAAATTCTTCTTATTTTAAGAAGCCAAAAACCGGCAATGGGGCAAATTAAAAGAGAGAACTTTGATAAATTTCAAGTATCAAATATGAGCACCCAATGGTCATATTTGATACTTGAAAAATAAGAGTTTGTTTCCTAATCAAATTAGTATTCTTATTTTCATAATTTAAATAAATAAATTAAAAAAATAAAAAAATAAAAAAAGGAAGATAATGGCGTCAGATCATGTTTATAAAGGAAACAAAATTTCCTTTTGAATTTGATGACATGTGGCGCTTATCTTTTCCTTTTTTTTTTTAAATATTTATCTTTTATGTATTTAAATTTTGAAAAAAATTCAAATAATCTTTTCAATTTAAATACACACATTTCCTAAAATTCTGTAACGACCCGCTTTCCGTTATATTCTTTAAATTCAAATGCAGAGCGGAAGACTCAATTTTTAAAGAAAAACAGCATGGGTTTTTCAGAGAAAGCTATAAATCGGGAATGCGCATTCCAAAAGAGAGTTTAATAATAAAACATCGAAATACTTTATACAAACACCCTTCGCGGGCTCAAAAAGACACAAGTATGTAAAAAGTATCTGATTTACAAGCATTTTTACGAATGCTTAACCAAAAGAGTTTTAACATTGTCCTTACACCATCTCGTCAAGTCACGCGACTCCACTTCCTCTACCACGCTTCTTGGGACGGGGTTTACCTGAAAATATTGTAGTGTAGCACCATTAGCAAACAATGCTAGTAAGAGTAAAATGAAAGCAAGTAATCCTATGAACTAAATTTCATATCAGAAATCGTGTCCAAAGGCCTAAATGCTCATTACTACCCATATCCACACTTCCAATATCCATACAAACAAACGAAAATAACATACTACCCGTACTCGTCATTCGATACCATAAGATAGAAACAAAGACTTAAAGTAAAGTACAATCATTACTAAGTCTTACCACACAATTCTAAGGAATATGTAAATGTAACATTGTCTATCTTATTACCAAACAAGTTTCATCGTAACGTGCTATTGTATGGATCAAAATCAACATACCACGTACGGTCGTACCATATTACCATCATCGCACCATGATTACATATGGATCAAAATCAACATACTACCATGTGCCGTATCACAAATTATAGTACCATGGTTACATATGGATAAGAATCACATACTACCATGTACTATTTCACAAACCCTCGCACCATTATTACATATGGATCAAAATCAACATACTATCATGTGCCGTCGTGCCATCATCGTAACGTGCTCGTATGGATCCGAATCAACATACCACAAACGGTCGTACCATATTACCATCATCGCACCATGATACGTATGGATCAAAATCACATACTACCATGTACTATTCCACAAATCATCTCACCATGATTACATATGGATCAAAATCACATACTATCACGTGCAGAATCAAAGTGCTCGAAGTTCCCACAAATCATCACACCATGATTACATATGGATCAAAATCTCATACTACCATGTGTGAATCAATGTGCCCTAGGTCTCTAATAAGTTAGCTAAACTCCAAAGAATTCTACTAACTTGAAAAGAAACCTAACTAACTAGATTACACGAGTTATCGCTCAAGTGCATCTTCTAAATACTTTAACTTCCAAAATCCATCAAAGTAACCTTCATTCTCACTTTCATCTAACATCTCCAAATCACATTACCATATTTCCAAACCACTCTGATGTTCCCTATTCATCGAACTATCCATAAATCCAAATTTTCTCCACACACACTTCCAAATTAAAGTCTCCAACCAAAACTTAATCCTAAGAAGTTATCACCCTCTTTACATCGATAAACAATTACATAACGAAACTAAATTCATAAAACCACTAACATTCACATTAAACTCACCTTAGCTTGAAGACAAGCTCCGAATAATCCGAGGTTGTAAATTCACGATCAATTCACAATCCTACAAACGAATTATTCCTAAATTACATTAATTAACCATAAAGCAATCAAACAACATCTAAACACATAAAACCACAAAAATCCCGGATTCTACCCTTATGGAGCTCTCGGCCAAGCTAGTGAAAAAGGGGTTCGTGTTTGGTTTTCCTGCTTTTATGCATTTTAGAGGTGTTTTGGGTTGGTTTCAAATACTTTGGAGGTTTGCATAATCAATGGGTAACCGAAAATTAGGGTTTTGCATATTAATCAATTTTCAAAAAATTAACTAAAAAGCAAAAACACAAAGAACCTAACATCCTAAACATAGCCCAAAGAGGGAAAATCACAAGGGATGGGTTTCCGGCTCAAACTCGGTTTTAGGGTTTAGGGAAACTTTCTAAAATTGACCATAAAGACTTCCCCGAATGAAACCTTCAAGCTTCGATGAACGAATTCGAAGATTACAACTCAAAACCTCCATTAAAACACTATTCACTTCAAAATTTAGAAACTTTCACATACCTTTAAGCCTCGAGAAAACGAGCGAAAATTACGTTCGGTAGGTTGGAAATGATCTACGGGCCAAGGGCTTTTCGATGGATGTAGAATCGAGACGATCTACCGATAAATAAAGAAAAACGAAAATTTGGGGGAGGGGGTTTGAGGCTCACGGCTACAAGGAGGGAAAGGAGGAGAAAAATGAGCAAATTTGGTCTTAGAATTGACTTTTAAGAGAAGATGAATAGTGATTTTTTAGATATTTAAGAATTTGGGAAATGACGCCTACGTCCCTCTTTTACTTTTGCTTTTAAAAACGAAACCCGAACCTCGTAAATAAATCTAAAGGTGATTAATAATTATTAATTGGCTCGTTAATAATTATTAATGTCACCGAAACATATTTAAAGTATTAAAACTATTTAAAAAGAATTTCAGACGAAAATAGCTACTAAAATCGAAGTTTCTGAATTTAAACTAATCTTAAAAACTTTAATTAAATAAAAAAAATTACCTCAAAAAAGTAACGGGACGTTACAAATTCTCTTAATCAATTAATATTGAATCAAATTCATTTAATTAATTATTTTAGGTAAATTACTTATTTGTTTCGTAAAAGAAATATATTTAATTCTCTGCTTTTAATATTAAATTAAATAAACTCATTATTTAATTAATAATATTCATTATTACTTTCTATTTAAATAAACTCATTATTTAAATAATTAATTATGTTAATATTAATTTCCATTTAAATAAACATTTTATTTAAACAATTAATATATTCCTTTATTTAAGTAATTTAATTACTTAAATATAATTCTTTCTTCCTAGTTAAATTAATAACTTGGTTAGTTATAATGATGTATGGGCTAGCACAGGGACCTGATGGACCTATAGATCATGGGCTTCAATAATTATTGATTTATTAATTAAACTCATTAATTAATTAATCATAATTATTAACTTAGGGTAATTCCACTATAAACCCTAAGTTGAACTCCCCTCACTATAGATGGGTTATGCCATTTGTTATTAAGTTTGTTTTGACATATCCTTCACGTGGTAATCTCATAATTACAACTGGGTCAAAATTACCGTTTTACCCTTGTAATTATCTCTTTTATCCTTGTGTACCCGATGATTCTCTAATGAACATTTTTCTATAGTTTTCAAGTATAGAATGATCCTTCTCGGGCCAGTGAGAAGGTGAGGTCTCATGTTCAAGTACCGAATCATTACAACAAGGGAGATACCTAAAGTTCCTAAGTTAGAATAGTGTCGCACTAACACTTTCATTTGTTTTAGGAAAGTTATGAATGTCATCTTGTATAGAAATGTTCCCAAGCACTATTTTAGTCATTTCCCCAAAACGGGAGTTTATCGAGTGTATCAACAGATCACCCTCAACTATGTGAATCAAAGGAAAAGACGTCATTAATGTGAGTTCACAACATACTCAGGATTGAGATGTATCAATCTTAATAACGTAAATTTAATATTATAAATCATTTCCTATCAACGGTGTTATTTAGGAATCGATATATTATCCTGGTCCAGTCTTATATAAACTCATTATATATGATGTTTCCACTTGCATCTACATCATGCTAATGATTTGGATCAAATCAGTGAACAACATCAACAATGGTACCAGAATAAGGTTTCCTAACCGTATTCGTTTACTGTAGACTATTTGAGTTACTATCTTGGACTAAATCCACTTTATATCTCATAGTAGTCAAGATTACAGAATTAGCAACTCTGGAATTTTCTATTAATGTTTGAATATTTAACGAATATCAACATATAATAAATTGCACAAAATTCACTAAAATAATACTTTTATTTATTCATAAAATATTCTATTACAAATTACGAATTCTACGGCATAAATCCCAACACGAGATACTTGATCGAGTAGGAGTGGTAGCTTACCGTTTGGCTTTACCACCTCCGTTATCGGCCGTTTATAAAATTTTCCATGTATTGATGCTTCATAAATACATGGTGGATCCATCCCACGTGATTGGTTATAAGCCGGTAATTTTGGATGCTAATATGTGTAATGAAGAGACATCGGTTGAGATCCTAGCATTCGAACAAAAGATATTGAGAAATAAAAAGAATCCACTTGGTTAAGGTTTTGTGGAGAAACCAAGTGTTAGAGGAAGCAACATGGGAACGTGAGGATGAGTTACAGTCTAAGTACCCTCGCCTTTTCAATTAGTGAGCACTCTTTTCGGGGACGAAAAGTCTTTTAAGGAGGGTAGACTAAAACATCCCGTTATTTTACAATAATTTTTTTTATTATTTATTATTTATTATTTATTTTAATTATTATTATTTGAGGTAAATAACTTAATTTAATTTTAGAGTTGATTAATTGAAATTTTAGATTTAATTAGAATTTATAACTTAGAATTTACGAGTTAATTTCATTCGTAGATTCTTTTAATCGCTTTATTAGCTTAAATTAGTTTTGGTCATATTAATAATTATTAACGGGCCAATCAATATTTATTAATCACCATTTGACTAGTTTAAGAACTTCGGGTTTCGATTTATGAGTTAAAAGTCATTAAAGGGACGTAACCGTAATTTCAGATTTCTTAAAAATATCCAAACAATATTCTTCTCCCTTTCAAATCTCAAATTTGACCAAAATTGACCAAGAATCCTTTCTCTTCTTCTCTTTATTTTCCATGGACGTGGTAGTCATTGATGAGAAGAAAATTATTGGGGTTTCTTCGTTTCTCAACCGTTTTTTATGATGTTAGTTACGTTGAATTGCTCGGGATGAGGGCAATCTATCCAACCTAGCCTCGTAGTGTTTCTCGTTCTCTAATGGAAGTCCTAAAAAGTGAGTTTTCAAAACTTTTTATATGGCTTTGTTTGTTTTTTTATTATAAATGAGTTTTGAAGTTGAAATCACATATTTCTATCAAGGAACGATTTTGAGCCCAGATTTTTGAAAAACACTATCACCCGAAAAACACTATTCATCAGAAAGCACTATTCATCCAAAATCACTATTCGCCTGAAAATCAATCTTTTTCTCATTTTAGTTTTGATTTATAAAATGTTTTCGGTTGATGTAACGTATGTGTCGGGTGTACGTTGACGTCTCGTTGAATTGTTTGATTATACTTTGACTTGATAGGGTGAGAATAAATAGATTTTAAAGTAAACTTAGAACCCGAATTAATTGAACGATTTGTAGAATCGAAAGTTGAGATTAAGGTTTAAATCAAAAGGATTAAAGTATGCGAGTGAACATGCTTAGTGTAACGTCCCGTTACTTTTGGAGGTAAATTTTTTTTTATTTTAAATAAAGTATTTAGTTAGTTTAAACTTAATAATTTGATTTTAGTAGTTATTTTCGTTCGAAAACCTTTTTAAACTTTTTAAACCTTTTACTACTTTAAATTTGTTTCGGTGACATTAATAATTATTAACAGGCCAATTAATAATTATTAATCACCTTTAGATTATTTTAAGACCATCGGGTTTCGTATTTTTAATCGAATCTTTTAAAAGGGACGTATACGTCATTTTCCAATTTCTTAAAATTTCACTATTCATCATCCTCATCTTTAAATAGTCAAACATGAGTCAAAGTTGTCATTTTTCTTTTCTTCTTTTCCCCTTGCAAGGCCGAAGCCCCCTCCCCTTCTCCCTCTCTTCTTGGCTTTTCTCCGTTGCTCGGTGGATCGCCGTAATCTTATGCCCGTTGAAAAGCTCTCATCCCGAGGATCGATTCTAACCTAACAATCGAGGTTTTCGCTCATTTTCTCGAAACCCTAAGGTATGACAAACTTTCTAAAACTTGTTGTGAATAGTGTTTTAATGGAGGTTTTGAATTGAAATCTTCAAATTCACACCCCGAAGCTTGAAGATTTCAATCGAGGAAGTCATTTTAGCAAGTTTTAGAAACTTCCCTAAACCCTAAAATCAAGTTTGAGTTGAAAACCCGTCCCGTGTTAATTTCTCTCACTTGACAAAGATTAGGGTGTTTGGTTTGCTATGATTTTACGTTTTACTTAATTTTTCGAAAATCGATTATTATGTAAAACCCTAAAATATCGTGACCCACTGATATCTCTACTTTCAAAGTGTCTTTGATCAACCCAAGTCACCTCTAAAAGTGCATAAAAGACGGAAAACCGAACCCGAACCCTCTCTTCCTTGTTGGGCCATGGGTCCCTTAGGGTTCAAATACGGGGTTTTCATCGTTTTATGCGTTTAGATGTTGTTTGCTTGATTTTCGGATAATTAATGGTTGTTAGTTGTATTTGTTATGTAGGTTTGTGATCGATTGTTTGACATAGACTCCGGCACCTTGGAAGCTTGGATTTTCACATCTAAGGTGAGTTTAAAATGGAAGTCAGTAATTTTATGAATTATGTTTCATTACGATGTTGTTTATCGAGGTTAAGAGGGGAACTAACTTCCGGAAGTTATACTTGGTTGGAGACTTTAACTCGGATGTGAGAGGAGTGATTTTGATGTATTTATGGTTTTGGAAGTAAAAGAGGAATTATGAGTGGTTTGGAAGTCTTGTAAGGTGTTTTGGAGACTTTAGATGAAAGTGATTGACTTAGGAACTTTAAGTGATTCGGGAGTCAAAGTGGCTTAGAAATTACACTTGAGTATTGACTCGTGTAATTCAAGCGGTTTATGTTCTTTAGTAGTTTAGTGGAACTTTATCTAACTTACTAGGGAGCTTGACGAATTCTACGAGGTTATATGATATGGCACATGATAGTATGTGATACGCTCCATACGGTATCATGGTACGAGGTTACGTGATATGGCACATGATAGTATGTGATACGCTCCATACGGTATCATGGTGCGAGGTTATATGATATGGCACATGATAGTATGTGATACGCTCCATACGGTATCATGGTGCGATGATTTGTGATATAGCACTATACACGCTGTGGTAAGGGTGGCATTCAAAGATTTGAGCGTGTATGGATGTGTTATTATTGTTATAATTATTATAGTACTATACACGCTATGGTAAGGGTGGCATTCAAAGATTTGAGCGTGTATGGATGTGTATTTATTGTTATCATTATTATAGTACTACACATGCGGTGATACGGTTGGCACTCGAAGATTTGAGCATGTGTGGTTGCGACTTTATTAGCACTTAGTATATCACCTTCTTTTACGTGTAGCTTGGTTTGAATATTTCTTTTATGATGATAGAATGTTTTCGAGGAAATCAATAACTCATAAGATTCGTTGAGTCACGAAGTTGAGAAAGTTTTTTATGTATGTTGATTATATGTGGACTTTGGAATGTGGAATGGGTAGTAAAAGTGAAATCTAGGCCTTTGGACACAATTTCTGACATGAAATGTTGTTCATAGGATTACTTGCTTTCATTTTACTCTCACTAGAATTTTTGTGCTAATGTTGCTACAATTACAATTTTTCAGGTAAGACTCATGGTAGAGAACGAGGTAGAGGAGGTGGCACTGCGTGACCGGTCGTGATAATGAATGGACAGGAACGCAACTGATTTTGAGAGTAGCATTCTTGAATGCTCATGAACATTGCATCACTTTTTATTTTGTTACATTTTGAGCTCGATGGAGCGTTTTTATATATGTTTTGAACTTTAAACTTCCTTTGGCGTTTACATCATATCACGGAAAGTGCATTCTAGTATTATTGCTTTTCTGGGAAAACTAGTTGTAAACAGGTTTTGGTTTATCCGAATTTTAAACGGACCCATGCCTTTTTTCTGTAAAATCTAGATTTCCGCTGCGCATTTGTTTTAATGGATTTTACGAAAAATCAGGTCGTTACAGTTGGTATCACAGCCTCTTTGGTTCTATAGACCACATGCATCGCATGTTTTCATGGTTTGATTTTGTTCTTGTCCAATCATTGTTCGATGGTCAACGGTGCCAGGTATCCTTAGAACCTTTTCTTTTGATAAATGTAAATGTAGCATTGCCATTCCTTTTCCATTATCTCATGTGAGGTTTTTCTGATTGTGATTTCAGTATGCGTCCGAGGACAGTGACACCTAGGAGAGGTCGGAGTGGAGTACAGGCTGGGATACGAGGTAGAGGTCGGGCGAGGGTAGTTACATCGCCACCCCCTCCACCTATTTATCGGGAGGATGAGCCGCCAGTTGATCAGACACCTAGTCAGGGTCGTAGTGTAACCATTTCAGAGGAGTACTTTTTAGACCTGTTACGGGGTGGTGGAGGACAGACTGATAGGGTTATACCACCTGTTAGAGTACCCACTCCTGTGGTAGACCAATCTGGTATTACTGATGCTGCAAAAACTTTGAAAGAGTATATCAGGTACAATACTCTTGAATTTGATGGGACATCTACTGATCCTCCAGTTGCTGAGAGATGGATCACCAGAGTAGAGAGGGTACTTGAATTCATTAAATGTCCGGATCATTTGAAGGTCCACTGTGGGACCTATTCTTTAGTAGATGATGCTTTGTACTGGTGGAACGGTTTATTTCGTACTCTCAGCCCTGAGTTGCAGGTTAGTTGGGAGGTGTTCAAGGAAAAGTTCTATGAGAAATACTATCCATATGATACACGGGATCAGTTAGAGATACAGTTTCTCACACTCAGACAGGGTGATAGGTCTGTTGTGGAGTATGAGAGGGAGTTTGAAAGGTTTTCAAAATTTGCTACAAAACATGTTACTGATCCTGAAAGTAAGTGAAAGAGGTTTATTGTGGGTTTGAGAGCAGAACTACGAGGGCAGGTACGAGCCTTACAGCCTAGTACGTATACTGATGCTCTAACTGCTGCTTTGGCTTTATATATTGGTGATTCTGAGAAAAAGGCCAATGAGATTGTTGCTCAGACCTTTTCTGGGAAGAGGAAGGCTGTGGACGACCCCCCTGGTCGAGGGACACAGTCATATAGACAGGCTCCAGGTAGGGGCAAGGGACAGACAGGACCTCAGTTCCATTCAGGTCAGTCTAGTGATCGAGCCCCTTCTTTGCCCTATTGTCCTGATTGTTCTGGGTACCACTTGGGTCAGTGTTATGTGCAGAGGTGTTACCAATGTGGACAGGCCGGACATGTTAAGGGATATTGTCCTAGTTTACAGACACCACAGCAGCGTGGGAGTCAGGGTCAGAGCTCAGGACAGGGTCAGAGTTCTAGGCAGGGACAGGGTCGATTACAGGGACAGGGCCAAGGACAGGGTCAGGGCCGTGGTCAGGCAAGTGGTAGAGGCCAGATTAGGCCTGCTCAGCAGCAGAGAGCACCACCGGTAGTTCAGGCACAACCTCAGACACGACAGCAGGCACGTGTCTTTGCCACTACTCGAGAGGATCTCGAGGCATCCTGCATCGTTAGTTACGGTACTTTTTTGATATTAGGGCACTCGCTCCTGGTTTTAATTGATTCAGGGGCTAGTCACTCATTCATTTCTACTGAGTTTGTCGAGTCTGCCGCCTTTGATTCTGAGCCGTTAGGACATGAGTTACATGTTACTACTCCGCTCGGAAAATCTGTGATAGTGGATAGAGTTGTTTATACTGATGATTTGTGTATTTTGGGTTGCTTTCTACATATTATGTTGATTGTGATGCCGATGTCTGACTTTGATATTATTTTGGGTATGGATTGGCTGTCAGCCAACCACGCCAACATCGGTTGTAATGAGAAAGTGGTAGACTTTGTTGGTCCATGTGGGACTAATTTTTGATTTCATGGAACCCGAGGTTGGGTGACACCTGCAGTTATCTCGAGGATTCAGGCTAGAGCACTTTTGAGTGACGGTGCTTGAGGTTATTTAGCTAGTGTAGTGGACACGTCTGTTAGTGTGACTACCTTAGCTTCTGTACCGGTTGTGAGGGATTTCATTGATGTCTTCCCTGATGAGTTACTTGGTTTGCCACCAGTGAGGGAGTTAGACTTCCAGATAGAGGTGATTCCTGGGACCGTTCCATTGTCCAAGGCACCTTATCGTCTGGCACCAGCTGAACTTAAAGAGTTGAAAAGGCATTTGCAAGAACTTTTAGACTTGAGGTTTATACGCCCAAGTGTATCACCCTGGGGAGCTCCTGTATTGTTTGTAAGGAAGAAAGATGGCTCCATAAGATTATGTATTGATTATAGGGAACTGAACCGGGTCACAGTGAAAAACAAGTATCCTTTGCCCAGGATAGAGGACTTGTTTGATCAACTGAGGGGAGCTACTGTCTTTTCAAAGATAGATCTTCGATTGGGATATCATCAGTTGAGGATTAGAGATGAAGATATTCCCAAGACTTCCTTCAGGACACGATATGGTCATTATGAGTTTGTTGTCATGTCTTTTGGCTTGACTGATGCTCCTGCAGTCTTTATGGACCTGATGCATACAGTGTTCAAGAGGTTCATTGACTCCTTTGTGATAGTGTTTATTGATGATATTCTTGTATATTCGAGGACTGAGGAGTTACATGCCATACATTTGGAGAGGGTGTTATCGACTTTGAGAGCTCATAAGTTGTATGCGAAGTTATCTAAATGTGAATTCTGGTTGAAGGAAGTGGCTTTTCTTGGTCATGTAGTATCTAGTAGTGGGATTTCTGTTGATCCTTCTAAGGTGGAAGCCGTTAGTGGTTGGCCCCAACCTACTAATGTGGCTGAGATACGTAGTTTTTTTGGACTTGCAGGTTATTATAGACGATTTGTGCAAGATTTTTCCAAGATTGCATCCTCTTTGACTTATTTGACGAAAAAGGGGGTTGATTTTGTGTGGACTGATTAGTGTGAAAATAGCTTTGCAGAGCTTAAAAGGCGATTTATATCGGCCCCAGTTTTAGTATCACCTGATGAGTCTGGGGGTTTGACAGTGTATACTGATGCATCCAAGAAGGGTTTGGGATGTGTATTGATGCAACATGGAAAGGTGGTAGCTTATGCTTCTCGGCAGTTAAAGGAGCATGAGAAAAAGTACCCGACTCATGATTTGGAGCTAGCAGCAGTGGTACATGCATTGAAAATATGGAGACATTACTTGTATGGTGAAAAGATTATGATATTCACCGATCATAAGAGTCTCAAATACTTTTTCACCCAGAAAGAGTTAAATATGAGGCAGAGGAGGTGGCTAGAACTTGTGAAAGATTATGACTGTGACATACAGTATCATCCAGGAAAGGCCAACGTTGTTGCTGATGCACTTAGTCGAAAGTCATCACACTTGTCAGCTTTGAGTACTATTCCGCTGAGACTTAGATGGGAGATGGAAAGAGCTGAGATAGCTTTTCTTACAGCTGAGATTACAGTGAGTTTGGCAAGTTGAACTGTTGGCCCTACTCTGAGACAGAGGATTATAAATGCACATCGGGGTGAAAAGCACTCGGCTGATGGTTTTCGTGAGGCAGAGTCCGAATTACCTAGCCATGTTACTTTCTCCACTGATAATGCATTGATGTATCGTAGGACGTTGTGTGTGCCTCTAGGATCGACCTACAGAAAAGAGCTGTTGGAGGAGGCTCACAGTTCTATCTTTTCTGTGCATCCAGGTAGTACTAAGATGTACAAGGACCTGAGACAGCATTATTGGTGGCCTGGAATGAAACGTGAAGTTGCTGACTTTGTTGGTAAGTGCTTGATATGCCAGCAGGTGAAGGCTTTGAGAAAGAGTCCACCTGGTTACCTTAACCCTTTGAACGTACCTGAGTGGAAATGGGAAGAAATATCGATGGACTTTATTAGTGGCTTGTCGAGGACCGCGAAGGGTTATGACACCATTTGGGTGATTGTGGACAGGTTGACTAAGAGTGCACATTTCATACCAGGGAGAATAACCTATCCTGTTGAGACATGGGCACAGTTGTACATGAAGGAGATTGTCAGTCTTCATGGAGTGCCAGTCAGGATTGTATCAGATCGAGACACCCGCTTTGTCTCGAAATTCTGGCAGAGTTTGCATACTGCTATGGGCACTGGCTTAGATTTCAGTACTGCTTTTCATCCTCAGACAGATGGTCAGACCAAGAGAGTCAACCAGATTCTGGAGGATATGTTGAGAGCTTGTGCTCTAGAGTTCGGTGGTTGTTGGGATACTCAGTTGTATCTTGTTGAGTTTGCTTATAACAACAGTTATCAGGCTACCATCGACATGGCACCTTTTGAGGCACTTTACTGTAGAAAGTGCAGATCACCGGCTCATTGGGATGAAGTTGGTGAGAGGAAACTTCTGGGACCGGAGTTAGTACAGATGACTAGTGAGTCCATTGCTCTTATCAGAGAGAGGATGAGAGTGGCTCAGAGTAGACATAAAAGTTACGCTGATGAGAGGCGTAGTGCACTTGAGTTTGAAGTGGGTGATCACGTATTCCTGAAGGTGGCACACCTATGAAAGGTGTGATGAGATTTGGGAAGAAAGGCAAGTTGAGCCCTCGATTTATAGGCCCCTTCGAGATCCTGGACCGGATTGGGTCTGTTGCTTATCGATTGGCCTTGCCACCGGCTTTGTCGGCAGTGCATAATGTGTTCCATGTGTCCATGCTCAGGAAATATGTGTCCGACCCTTCACATATTATTGATTATGAGCCCGTTACATTGGATGCTAGTCTATCCTATGAAAATGTACCAGTTGAGATTCTTGCTACAGAACAAAAGGTGTTGAGGAATAAAACTATAAACTTGGTTAAAGTTCTTTGGGATAATCAAGTTTCAGAGGAAGCTCAGGAAATATGTGGCCGACCCTTCGGGGAATGTTCGCATCACCTTCAGAGAAAAAGAAAATAAAGAGAGAAAAGAAAAGGAGGGAAGAATGTTGGACCCTTCGGGGGATGTACGCATCACCTTCTTCATTCATTCATGCATAAAGGGCGAATGCGTATCCTACGGGATGTTCTCATTACCTTCATGCATATGATCGATAAGAAAGAGAATCGAGATGTTATATTTTATGCAAAGTCATTTACTTTTATCATTTTATGTCATAACGAGTTAATGGAGGAAATTTGACTATAAGTGTTAGTAGTATCATCCTTTGGAGAGTATAGAAAGAATTACCTAGAGTTTGGAGAACTTTAGGAGAGAATTGTGTCAGATTACTTGGACACAAATCGAAATGCGAGTTTGAGGTCTATCTTTACTTTTTATGCTTATTATTCTCACTGGGCTTAAGTTGTTACCTCATGATATTACAAAAATTTCAGGTAATGCCCTGGCTAGAGGCCGTGGAAGGGGAGATGGTGCCACGTGATCGAGGGATGCTGACCTCGAGATGGACTCGTTTTTGTAAAGTATATGTAAATATTTGTTTGAATTTCAAGACTTTGATGTTGTATTTAGCTTATAAGAGCTTTTGATGTGGTTTTTATGATATGAAATATTTGAACTCCTGATTTGGGACTTAAAGTCCATGTGAATTATTAGATTGAAAAATTAGGATGTAAACAGGTTTTCGGCATGCCAACTTTCAAACAAAACCACGCAAATTTTTCTTAAAATAAAAGACTTCCGCTGTTTTCTTTGATTTTAATTTATTTAAAAGTGACGGGTCGTCACACCGATGCAACCGAAATCGAGCCGATCCATCGAGAAACGAAGAAAAACCAAAATCCCCCCTAATCCCCATTGAAGCTCACGGCAATGAAGAGAAAAGAA
Source organism: Gynostemma pentaphyllum (assembly GCA_028015215.1). Classification (NCBI taxonomy): domain Eukaryota; kingdom Viridiplantae; phylum Streptophyta; class Magnoliopsida; order Cucurbitales; family Cucurbitaceae; genus Gynostemma; species Gynostemma pentaphyllum. The sequence continues at coordinate 18,656,817 of CM051352.1, forward strand.
AGAGAGGAATGGTCAACTTTGGTCAAAAATGGTATATTTAAAGATGAATGAATAGTATTTTGATATTTTAAGAAATTGGAAATGACGGTTGCGTCCTTTTATGACTTTTGACTTATAAAACGAAACCCGATGCTCTTAAATAAATCTAAAGGTGATTAATAATTATTAATAGGACTATTAATAATTATTAATGTCACCGAAACGAATTTAAAGTATTAAAACGATTAAAAAGGATTTTGGGCGAAATTAACTACTAAAATCAAAATTACAAAATAATAATTAAACTTAATACTTAAATTAAAATAAATAAATAACATTAAATAAAATATAATAAAATAAAATAAAGAAATAAAATAAAATAAAATAAATAAATAAAAATTTCACTTCAAAATAACGGGACGTTACACTAGAGGTTGTGGGAGAGGAGCTGGTGCTGCATGATCGGTGGATGATGACCTCGGGATGGACTAGGTGTTTGTAAAAGTCCATGGACTTAGTTTTGTGAATTTTATATATTTTGGGATTTGTACATTTGTATATAGGTGTTAAAAACTTTTCATCTTTACTTTTATGATTATAACCCTTTTGAACTCCTGGTTAGGAACTTGAAGTTCCTTGTGTATTTAAATTCTGAATTTAAAATGTAACAGGTTTTTGGCTAGCCAATTTTCAAACATAACCACGCCATTTTTAAAAAAATATAAAGACTTCTGCATTGTTTTATATTTAAATGATTTTAAAAGGAGTCGGGTCGTCACAGTACCAATCATTACCATACCTGCAGCCTCAACATCCTCTCTAGTAGCAATTATACGAGCATGAAGCTGAGGAGGTGGAGGAGCTAACTGTTGTGGTGGTGGAGCAACAGGTGGAAGTCTGTATTGCTAATTAACATTTAATTACGGATCTATTAACATCATGAAATTTGTGATAAAAACATGTAGATTCATGCTTTAAATTTTCGAAAATTAAAACTCTAAAACTTACATTGAGTAATATATGGAAAATCGATTAGTGGTTTCTTTACAGCATCAAATCCTCAGCAACACTGGATCCTCTACAAAACCCGATTGTGGGATTGAACTTAAGAAGAAATTGGGAAGAAGAAAAAATATTTTCTTCCCAATCACTAAGGGAAATTCGGCCAAGGAGGGAGGGAGAAGGAGGAAGAGAGAGTTCCAATTTTCTATGGAATTGAATTGTATGTTTTATCAATGACCCATACCTCCTATTTATAAGAAAATAGGAATCCTAATCACATTAGGATTAATCTATGGAGATAAATACAAAAATGATAAAGATATTATCTTTCCATTATCTTGTATTTTCGAAAAATACATAGATAAATAATGGTTCGTAAGAGTGACTTAGGGTTTTACTATTTGAATGTTTGATATTTATATGTTTCCATATATTCCTAATATTGTCAATTGAATTAAATTAGATAATATAAAGAACTTATGTTTCTTTATTTAATTTATTCGAAATAAATTATATTTATTAAATAATTACAAGTTCAAGGACATCATTCCTAACAATCTCCCACTTGTCCTACATCTTTGGAGATTTGACTTGTAATTCCAGTCAAACTGGATGATTATCAACTACTTAGCCATGGTAGTCATTTTAATACTTTATCAGTAACGTTTTCATCTGTTTAGTATGTATTTCTTTTGTCTGATGTTAGTTTCATCAAGTGTAATAGATACCATATTTTATTGCCATAAAATAATACGCTAATCTAGAGTTTAGTTAGTAAAAACTCATTTTACTTATACTTAACTCATTTGATATATAATTCGCAAAGGTCTTTTGTCGAATTCTTGCATGGAAGTAAATTCATGTTCGAATTTGAGCCCGTGCAACTCATAAAATCTCCCATTTTATCTATGTGCACTAACATACTATTTGTAAATTTTATTTTAGTCACATTGGTTCTAGGATTCTCGAAATTCTTAAGCTCCCACTACAAAGTAATTCTCCATTACTTTCATTCTTTTAATGATTATAATTTTATGCTTTTTATTATTTCAAAAATAATATATAAGTATAAGTGACCATTTTCAACTCCACTATTGAAAATTTGTGTCAGTTTTATTTCACTTATTTTGAACTTTATTGAATTTGAAGTCAATGAGTTTTATTTGGACTTCCAAAAGTCTCTTTGGTTCATACTATGACGCTCCCACTCAAATAAAGTTCTACAAGTAGTTTAATCATTTAAACTTTTAAATAACTACTTGTTATGTTGTGAAATACAATCATTGTAATTCTTTTCTATCTTAAGTAAGTGTAACGACCCAAACCCGTTAAATTCTTTAAATTCAAATGCACAGCGGAAGACTCGACTTTTAAAGAAAAACGGCGTGGGTTCGTTTAAAAATCAAATAACCAAAACCTGTTTACCACCCAAATTTCCAGAAAAAGCGATAAATCGGGAATTTCGCATACCAAAAGACATTTAGACCATAAAACATAGACATATTTTACACAAATACCCTTTCGGGCTCAAAAAGACACAAGTATGTAAAGATGGAATAATTTACAAGCATTTCAATGAATGCTAAACAAAAATGAGTTCTTAGTATTGTCCATACACCATCTCGATTAGTCACGCGGCTCCACCTCCTCTACCACGCTTCTTAGCTCGAGGTTTACCTGAAAATTGTAAGTGTAGCACCATTAGCATAACATGCTAGTGAGAGTAAAACGAAAGCAAGTAATCCTATGAACTAAATTTCATACCAAGAAATCGTGTCCAAAGGCCTAAATGCTCATTACTACCCATATCCACACTTCCAATTTCCATACAAACAAACGAAAATAACATACTACCCGTACTCGTCATTCGATACCATAAGATAGAAACAAAGACTTAAAGTAAAGCACAATCATCACTAAGTCTTACTACACAATTCTAAGGAATATGTAAATGTAACATTAACTACTTTTATTACCAAACAAGTTTCATCGTAACGGATTTACCGTATGGATCAACATCAACATACTAGCCCGCATCGGTATTACCATATCACAATCATCGATCGGGTATACCATATGAATCAAAATCACATACTAAGCCCGTGCGGTATTACCATATCACAATCATCGATCGGGTATACCATATGGATCAAAATCACATACTTAGCCCGTGCGGTATTACCATATCACAATCATCGATCGGGTATACCATATGGATCAAAATCACATACTAAGCCCGTGCGGTATTACCATATCACAATCATCGTATCTTGTATACCATATGGATCAAAATCACATACTAAGCCCTTGCGGTATTACCATATCACAATCATCGTATCGGGTATACCATATGGATCAAAATCACATACTAAGCCCGTGCGGTATTACCATATCACCATCATCGTATCGGGTATACCATATGGATCAAAATCACATACTAAGCCCGTGCGGTATTACCATATCACAATCATAGTATCGGGTATACCATATGGATCAAAATCACATACTAAGCTCAAATGCGGTATTACCATATCACAATCATCTGTATCGGGTATACCATATGGATCAAAATCACATACTAAGCCCGCACGGTATTACCATATCACCATCATCGTATCGGGTATACCATATGGATCAAAATCACATACTAAGCCCGTACGGTATTACCATATCACAATCATCGTATCGGGTATACCATATGGATCAAAATCACATACTAAGCTCGTACGGTATTACCATATCACAATCATCGTATCAGGACTTTCACCATTTCGGATATCAGGACTTTCACCATTTCGGATATCAGGACTCACTACAAAAAAACTGCCAAATTGCGACCAGTAAATTGCGACCAAATGGTCGTTTTTAACCTAAAATGCGACCAACAGAGTGGTTGCTAAAAAGCTGGTCGGATTTCAATTGTGCGACTGCATGGTCACAAAAATTCGACCATCTGATCGCAAAAAATTTTGGTAGCAAAAAAGTCAAACTTTTGAAATGCGACCAAATGGTCGCATTAAAAGGGACCATATGGTCGCATTTTATCTTCAATAGAAGTGACCATTTGGTCACATAAAAAGTGACCAAATGGTCGTAATTTTTGTGACCAAATGGTCACTTATTGGCTCAGTTAAAATACGACCAGATGGTCGCTTAAAAAGATAAGTGACCAATTGGTCACATAAAAAAGTGACCAAATGGTCGCATTTTATGCGACCAAATGGTCACTTTTAGGCTCAGTTAAAATGCGACCAGATGGTCGCCTAAAAAGTGACCATCTGGTCGCATTTAGCGACCAAATGGTCACTTTTAGGCTTAGTTAAAATGCGACCAGATGGTCGCCTAAAAAGTGACCATCTGGTCGCATTTAAGAATTTTTTTTTAAAATTTAAATTTCAATAATTAGTTAATTAATTATTAATTATTAATTATTAATTATTTATTAATTATTAATTAATTATTTAATTATATTAATTGAACTAAAATTAATTGAATTAAACTCAAATTAATTTAATTCAATTAATTTTAGTTTCAATTAATCTAATTTTAATTTACTTTAATTCAAATTAATTGATTAGTTTATTTTAGTTTTAATTAATTAATCTTAAGTTTAATTGAATTAATTTTAGTTTCAATTAAACTAATTTTAATTTACTTTAATTCAAATTAAATGATTAGTTTATGTTAGTTTTAATTAATAAATCTTAAGTTTAATTGAATTAATTTTAGTTTCAATTAATCTAATTTTAATTTACTTTATTTCAAATTAATTGATTAGAATACTTAAACAAAATTATTCTAATTAATTAATCTATTTGTACTTTACTTTAATCAAATTTTAACTAAAATTAAGTAATTAAACAATTTTTATTTATTCATTAAACTAAAATTAATTAATTAAATTAGTGTAATTAATTAATTTAAACTACTTAAGTATAATTGAAGTTAAACTATTTGAATTAATTACCCTACTTTAAATTAATTGATTTAATTAAAGTAATCTAAATTACATTAATTAAACTAAAATTAAAATTTAAACTAGTGTAATTATAAATTAATTTAGTTTAATTTTATTAAATTAAAGTAAACTATCTTAAATAAACTAAATAAGTAATTAAACTAAATTAGATTAAGTAATTAAATTAATTACTACTTAAATTGAATTAAAGTAAACTAAGTTAGATTAATTAAACTATTAGATTAATTAAACTAAAATTACTTAAAGTAACAAAATTAAACTAAACTAATTAATTAGTTAATGTAAACTAAAATACTATGAATTAAACAAAAGTAAACTAAGTAATTGATTACACAAATTTAGATTCATTAAACTAAAACTAATTAAATTAACAAAACTAAACTAAACTACTTAATTGAAAACTAAAAACTAAAACTAAGTAAAATAAATTCTTAAACTAAACTTCAATTTTATACGAAAACTAACCTCGTAATAGAAACCGGGATTGGGGTTTGAGGGTTTTAGATTTAGAGTAAGAACGGGAACGGGAATGGGAAGAAATAACGGGGAACGGGAGAGGGAAAGAGAGAAAAGAACAAAAAGAGAGGAAGAAAAAGAGAAAGGAAGAAAAGCGAAACGGGGGAAAGGAAAAGCGATGGGAATTTAAATCGATTTTGCGACCAAATGGTCGCAAATATGTAATTATGACAAGAAACGAAAAGTCACGCGTGCTGGGGAAAATGGCGACCAACTGGTCGCATTTCTTGAGATTTTTGCGACCATATGGTAGCATTTCATGAAAAGCGACCATATGGTCACCACTTTACCATGATCCATAACAGCTGTCATATCACGAGTCCCATCAATAATTGCGACCATCTGGTCGCAATAATGAAATTCACCGCCAAATATTGCGACCAGATGGTCGTAATCTTTAAATTCACCGCCATAAATTTCATGGAAATTTAAATTTACCGCTCATTTTTGCGACCATATGGTAGCCCACCGCCAAATATTGCGACCAGATGGTCGTAATCTTTAAATTCACCACCATAAATTTCATGGAAATTTAAATTTACCGCTCATTTTTGCGACCATATGGTAGCCATTTTACTTATATTTTTTAAAAATATAATTATAAAATGCGACCAACCTGGTCGCATTTCACTTCTAAATTACTACCATGTGGTCACCTTTTGTGTGAAATTGCGACCACTTGGTAGCAAATATAAATTTTTTTTTTTTAATCTTTCCTTAAAAGAAATAGTTTTAATTAATTAAACACATACACACACATTTGAATAATCAAGTTAACGAAATATCTCATTCATCATCGTCTCCAAGTAGTCCGTCACATCGGTCTTCTTCTTCTTCGTTTCTTCATCGATTCATCGTCTCGAATAAATTCAGCATCAATGTCACGTGCGTGAGAAGTGGAAGCATGTATATCATCATCATCATGCAATGTTATCATTCCATCGTTCAAAGGATGAACAAGACTTGCATCCCGACCATCGTCGATTGCACGAGATCGTATCTCATCTTCTTGAAAAGCAACGACTTCCTCTGCGTGGTCGTCTTTCTCGGACAAGTTTTCTTCTACCTGGCGTGGTTTAACTTTACAAACAACTAACCAATGGCCAGGATCTCGTCTATTAATCGGATAGTTCAGGTAATAAACTTGAATCGCTTGTGAAGCCAGGACGAACCTATCGCGGTGCGCATATGCTTAGACTTCTTTACCTCAACGATTTGTAAATGATCAATCTTACGGACTCGCCTCGCCTGGTTGTCTCGAACCAAGTGCGGTTGAACAGAACAATGCGTTTTAGCGTCGGGCTTGCGTATTGAATCTCAAGAATCTCATCGATTACTCAAGTAATCGTCTTCGTTTGTCTTGAACACGTGACCTTTTATGCAAACACCACTGTTGTTTGTTGCCCTTTCACCGAATGCGCCTTCGTTTGAAATCAGAATCGTTTCCGACGTATCCACCATACGACCTTGCTATCCGTCCAGGTCCCTTTGCTAAAGAAATGATGCGAGGATCATCCACCTGGTAATGTAGGGGAGTCAACTTGTGTCATTGTCCACATACGTAATGTTAGGAAGATAGTAATTGTTTCAACATAATGCAACGGTTGTTTGACAATTTAAAATAACTCACGTATGACCTGAACCAAGAACGAAACTCTTTGTCGATTATTGACCCCTCCTCGGCGTCGTAAGACCAACTCGTGTCATTCTAACGTATACGTTTAGAAATAATCAGTATGTTACAAAAATAGTTAGCAAATAGTTTGTAATTGTTTATGCGATGGAATAATGTTAAGTTACAAACTCACTCTATGTAAGGCTCGATCTCTGCGCAATTGCATAACACGTATGTCTGCATTACGTGATACTCAGAATCGGTCAACGGCCTTCGCACTGATCTTCCAACTGTCATGCCAGGTTCCGTAAAAATCGGCAAGTCGTTCATGTCAACACCTTCAAGTAAATTGCGACCATTTGGTAGCTTTCTTCCCTCCAATTATAAGCTACCACTGCTCACTTTGGGTCACCAAAATTGCGACCATCTGGTCACTTTTTATTGCGACCAGTTGGTAGCTTTCTTCCCTCCAATAAGCTACCACTGCTCACTTTGGGTCACCAAAATTGCGACCATCTGGTCACTTTTTATTGCGACCATTTGGTAGCTTTCTTCCCTCCAATTATAAGCTACCACTGCTCACTTTGGGTCACCAAAATTGCGACCATCTGGTCACTTTTTATTGCGACCAGTTTGTAGCTTTCTTCCCTCCAATAAGCTACCACTGCTCACTTTGGGTCACCAAAATTGCGACCATCTGGTCACTTTTTATTGCGACCATTTGGTAGCTTTCTTCCCTCCAATTATAAGCTACCACTGCTCACTTTGGGTCACCAAAATTGCGACCATCTGGTCACTTTTTATTGCGACCATTTGGTAGCTTTCTTCCCTCCAATTATAAGCTACCACTGCTCACTTTGGGTCACCAAAATTGCGACCATCTGGTCACTTTTTATTGTGACCATTTGGTAGCTTTCTTCCCTCCAAAATTACGCGCCATTTTTTGCTACCAAGGAACATTTTAGTCACAAAAATGCGACCATATGGTCGCAAAAAAACACTTTTTATTGTGACCATTTGGTAGCTTTCTTCCCTCCAAAATTACGCGCCATTTTTTGCTACCAAGGAACATTTTGGTCACAAAAATGCGACCATATGGTCGCAAAAAAAGTGACCAAATGGTCACTTAGAGTCAACCTTCAAAGAAAGTGACCAGGTGGTCACCAAAAAGCTACCATATTTTTTTGGTCGCAAATTTCTGGTCGCATTTTGACAGTTTTTTTGTAGTGACTTTCACCATTTCGCAAACTGTTAAGCTTCCTAAAAGTTAGCTAATCTCAAAGAATCCTACTAAGCTTTTACGAAGCCTAACTATCTAGATTACACGAGTTAACACTCAAGTGTATCTCTTGAGCTACTTTAACTTTCAAACACTCAAGTAACTCTCATTCCACTTTCCTCTATCATCTCCAATTCACTTTGTAACACTTTCAAACCACTCCGATGTTTCCTTTTCATCGAACTAATTATAGTTCCAAAATTCCTCCACTAACTTCCGAATTAAAGTTTCTAACCAAACTTAAATTCTAAGAAGCTAAATCCCGCTTAACTTTGATAAACAATAACATAACGAAACTTAATTCATAAAACAACTAACTTTCATTTTAAACTCACCTTAGCTTGAAGACAAGCTCCGAATAATCCGAGGTTGTAAATTCACGATCAATTCACAATCCTACAAACGAATTATTCCTAAATTACATTAATTAATCGAAAAGCAATCAAACAACATCTAAACACATAAAACCACGAAAATCCCGGATTCTACCCTTATGGAGCTCTCGGCCAAGCTAGGGAAAAAGGGGTTCGGGTTTGGTTTTTCTGTTTTATGCATTTTAGAGGTGTTTTGGGTTGGTTTCGAATACTTTGGAGGTTTGCAAAATCAATGGGTAACCGAAAAATAGGGTTTTGCATATTAATCCATTTTCGAAAAATTAACTAAAAAGCAAAAACACAAAGAACCTAACATCCTAAACATAGCCCAAAGAGGGAAAATCACAAGGGACGGGTTTCCGGCTCAAACTCGGTTTTAGGGTTTAGGGAAAGTTTCTAAAATTGACTATAAAGACTTCCCCGAATGAAACCCTCAAGCTTCGGTGAACGAATTCGAAGATTACAACTCAAATCCACCATTTAAACACTATTCACATCAAAATTAAGAAACTTTAACATACCTTTAAGCCTCGAGAAAATGAGCGAAAACCTTGATTGTTAGGATGGGTAGAAAGGTCTCGGCGAGAGCTTTCCAACGCATCCGAAATCACGTAAAACGGACGAGAAACGAAGCCGGGGCGACGATTTCTTTCTCTCCTCTTTTTTTCTCTCTAAGCTACGGGTTTGGGATGAAAAATGAGAAGAAAATTTCATATTTTGTCTAATTTTGGCTTATTTAAAGAGAAGGAGGAATAGTGTTTAGATATTTAACAATTTGGGAAATGACGCCTGCGTCCCTCTTTTACTTTTGCTTTAAAAACGAAACCCGAAGCTCTTAAACTAATCTAAAGGTGATTAATAATTATTAATTGGCCCGTTAATAATTATTAATGTCACCGAAACATATTTAAAGTATTAAAACGATTAAAAACAATTTCGGATATAAATAACTACTAAAATCGAAATTTCTGAATTTAAACTAATCTTAAAAGCTTTATTTTTAAAATAAATAAATAAATAAAATAAATAATAATAATAAAAAAATTTACCCCCAAAAGTCACGGGACGTTACAGTAAGGTTTAAACATTTCAATATCACTGATTTACTGAACTTTTCTTTGATAATTTGTGAATTCAATTATTCACTAATTATTACATTTCAATTTCTATTTTGTTTATTGCATGTCAGTTAGTACTACTTTAAAACATCCTTTTAAATAACTGAATGTTTGGAATATAAGAAATTGATTTAATTTTTGCTTACTACTTAAGTTCTAACATCTTAATGTCCAACTTTAGTGATATTTAAGTCTAGTTATCTTTGATAGATCAAAGGTATTCGATTTTACTTATCCCATAAGTTCGTGGATTAATATGGTTATCATCTCAAATTCCTTGAGAACCATCTTTAAGAGATTAATCCTTCTAACTTATTTAAGTAATTTTAGACTTAACTTTTTAAACATTTTAAAACCTTATAACTATTTAGATAATTCGGAGTTTAGAATTTGGATTTGGAATTTATTTGTTTTATACTAGGTATTTTGAATAACCATCCAATCACACTTTGAAACTTTGTAATATAATTATAAAGAAATATCTACCTAAATAACTCTTATTTAAAATATTCCCAAACTTGGTTCATACGAAATGAGAAACAATAGCTATTACGTAATTCAAAATAAAAACAAATTGATAATTAAACTAAAATAGAAAACTATGGTTTTGGGAAAAATAATATTTTCTTCCCTTTTAGACTATTGTAAAATCGGTTACGAGGAAAATAGGAAGAAGAAGAGTTTTCAATTTCGAAAATTGAAATTAGAAGCTTTAATTTGAATGAATAACCAAGACGTTTGTATTTATACGCAAAACAGTTTTCCAATTGAATTAGGAAATACTATCAAAATAAATACAAGATAAATGCCATGAATAAAATCAAATTTTATTTCTTATTTATCTTACGTGCTGATTTTATATGCATAAAATCAATAAGAAAAACTAATTTTTTTTGTATAATTTGTCTTTGGTTAAACATTCTTTTATATATTTCTTTTAGACAAAATAATTCAACAATATTTCCTAAAGTATTATATATGAGCCGATTTTGGAATATAATAATTCAAATAATTTGAATCAAAATCTATTGAATTCATTAATTCAATTATAGATTCTTTGTAACGACCCGATTTTTCGTAAAATCCATTAAAACCAATGCGCAGCGGAAAAACTAGATTTTACAGAAAAACGGCATGGGTCCGTTTAAAATTCGGATAAACCAAAACCTGTTTACCACCCAATTTTTCCAGAAAAAGCAGTAAACCGGAATTTCATATTCCATAATGTGTTGAAAATGCTAAAGGAAGTTTAAAGTTCGAAAAACAGATACAAATTATACAAATGCTCCATCGAGCTCAAAATGAACATAATAAAATAATGAAAAAAGTTCAAGAGCATTCAAAATGCTTCACCCAAAACCACAAACATTCTTGTCCATTCATCGTCCTGATAGGTCACGCGGCGCCACCTCCTCTACCTCGTCCTCTACCACGGGTCTTACCTGAAAAAAATGTAATTGTAGCAACATTAGCATAAAAATGCCAGTGAGAGTAAAATGAAAGCAAGTAATCCTATGAATAACATTCCATGTCAGAAATCGTGTCCAAAGGCGTAGGTTTCACTTTTACTACCCATTCCACATTCCAAAGTCCACATATAATCAACATACATAATAAACTTTCTCATCTTCGTGGCTCAACGAATTTTATGAGTCATGGATTCCCTCGAAAACATTCTATCATCATAAAAAAAAAACTCATACCAAGATACTAGTAAAAGAATGTGATATACTAAGTGCTAAAGAAAAACGTCGCAACCACACAAGCTCAAATCTTCGAGTGCCACCCGTATCACCGCATGTGTAGTACTATAATAATGATAACAATAATAACGCATCCATACACGCTCAAATCTTCGAATGCCAACCTCACCACAGTGTGTATAGTGCTATAAAGTATAATGCATTTATACACTCATTTCGTAGAGTGCCCACCTTACCACAGCGTATCATAATACCGTATGGACCGAAGTCGACATACCACGTGCCATACCACAAATCATCGCACCATGATACCGTATGGAGCGTATCAACATACTATCATGTGCCATATCACATAACCTCGCACCATGATACCGTATGGAGCGTATCACATACTATCATGTGTCATATCATATAACCTCGCACCATGATACCGTATGGAGCATATCACATACTATCATGTGCCATATAGAATCCATCAAGCTCCCTAGTAAGTTAGATAAAGTTCCACTAAACTACTAGAGAACATAAACCGCTTGAATTACACGGGTCAAGACTCAAGTGTAATTCCTAAGCCACTTTGACTCCCAAATCACTAAAAATCCTTATTCAACCACTTTCATCTAAAATCTCCAATTCATCTTATATGACTTCCAAACAACTCATACTTACTCTTTTACTTCCAAAACCATAAGTACATCAAAATCACTCCACTCACATCCGAGTTAAAGTCTCCAACCAAGTATAACTTCTGGAAGTTAGTTCCCTTCTTAACCTCGATAAACAATAACGTAATGAAACATAATTCATAAAATTACTAACTTCCATTTTAAACTCACCTTAGATGTGAAATCCAAGCTTCCAAAGTGCCGGAGTCAAAGTCACGCAATCGATCACAAACCTACATATCAAATACACCTAACAACCATTAATTATCCGAAAAATTAAGTAAAACGTAAAATCATAGCAAACTAAACACCCTAATCTTGGTCAAGTGAGAGAAATTAACACGGGACGGGTTTTCAACTCAAACTTGAATTTAGGGTTTGGGAAGTTTCTAAAATTGCATAAAACGACTTCCTCGATTGAAATCTGCAAGCTTCGGTGTGTGAATTTGAAGATTTCAACTCAAAACCTCCATTAAAACACTATTCACAACAAATCTTAGAAAGTTTGTCATACCTTAAGGCCTCGAGAAAGCGAGCGAAAACCTCGATTGCTAGGTTAGAAATGATCCTCAGGATGAGAGCTTTTCAACGGTACCGGAATTACGGCGATCTACAGAGTAGTTATGAAAAGCCAAAGAGAGAGGAAGAGAGAGAGGGAGCTCACGGCTACAAGGGAGAAAAAAGAGATGAGATGCAATTTTTAATTTGACCAAAGTTGACTATTTAATGAAAAAGGAGATGAATAGTGATTTTTTAAGAAATTGAAAAATGACGTATACGTCCCTTTTAAGTGATTCGATTAAAATACTAATTGGCCCGTTAATAATTATTAATGTCACCAAAACTAATTTAAAGTAGTAAAAGGTTTAAAAAGGTTTTCGAACGAAAATAACTTCTAAAATCGAAATTACTAAGTTTAAACTAAACTTAAATACTTTATTTAAAAAAGAAAAAATTTACCTCCAAAAGTAACGGGACGTTACATTCTTCCTTATTAATAAATCTTATTAACTCTTGATATTTATTTAAGTAAATCAATTATTCAAATAAAATATCATATTTCGATTTTGTATTTTATTATTAATAAATCTTTATTATTTTTCTATTTAAATAATCGACATTATTTAAACTAATAATAAATATGTTATTTACTATTATCCTTTTAAATAATCACTATTATTTAAAATTAATAATAAATATTTAATTATTAATTCCTGTTCAGGTAAATACATTACCTAAATAATTAATAATATTTTATTATTAATTAACATTTAAATAAACACATTATTTAAATAATCAATAATGATATTAATGTAACGACCCGATTTTTCGTAAAATCCATTAAAACAAATGCACAGCGGAAAACTTGATTTTACAGAAAAACGGCATGGGTCCATTTAAAATTCGAATAATCCAAAACCTGTTTACAACCCAGTTTTCAGGAAAAGCAATAAAATTGGAATGCACAATCCAAAATATGATGAAAGTTCTAGAGAAAGTTTATAGTTCAAAAACATATACAAATTATACAAATGCTCCATCGAGCTCAAAATGAAACGAAATAAAAGTAATGAAATGTTCCAAAGCATTCAAGGATGCTTCACCCAAACCCACAAAGATTCTTGTCCATTCATCGTCCTGAAAGGTCACGCGGCGCCACCTCCTCTACCTCGACCTCTACCACGAGTCTTACCTGAAAAATTGTAATTGTAGCAACATTAGCATAAAAATGCTAGTGAGAGTAAAATGAAAGCAAGTAATCCTATGAACAACATTCCATGTCAAAAATTGTGTCCAAAGGCCTAGATTTCACTTTTACTACCCATTCCACATTCCAAAGTCCACATATAATCAACATACATAAAAAACTTTCCCAACTTCGTGGCTCAAAGAATTTTATGAATCATGGGTTTCCTCGAAAACATTCTATCATCATAAAATAAAACTCATACCAAGATACAAGTAAAAGAATGTGATATACTAAGTGCTAATAAAGTGGCAACCACACATGCTCAAATTTTCGAGTGCCATCCGTATCACCGCATGTGTAGTACTATATAATGATTGTTAGGAATGGTGTCCTAGAACTTGTAATTATTTAATTATAATAATTTATTTCGAATAAATTAAATAAATAAACATAAGTTCTTTATATAATCTAGATTTATTCAATTGACGATATTAGGAATATATGGAAATATATAAATATCAAAACATTCAAATAGTAAACCCTAAGTTACTCTTATGAAATCACGACTTAGTATGTGAGTCATACAAGAGGATTAAAGTCGAGATGAGTAACTTAAACGTGTCTACGATGAAACGGATAACGTTTGGGAACCTTATCCTGGTAACACTGTTGATAGCTTCGCATTTTGTTTATAGACAAATGATCGAATCCTGATCATTCATGTGGGAGACATGAAATGGAAGTATCATATGCAATGTTGATTGTATAAGACAGGACCACGATGTTCGATCAAATTTCTCATTAGTACCGTTTACGAGAAATAATCGAATATCAAACTAAGTTTATCAACCGTGATAGATCTCAATCCTAAGTGAAATGCGGACTCCTATTTGTGGAGTTATGTTCTTTGATTCACATAGTTGAGAGCGATCTGTAAGAACGCTCAATACACTCCTGTTTTGGGAACATGACTAGATAAGTAGCTGGGAACTCATTTTCACGAGATGGAATTCATAACTTTCCTATAAATTAACGGTATCAGTGCGATAGCTAAACATTTTAGGAACTTTAGGAAACTCCCTTGATGTCTGCGATTCGAGACATGAACAACCGACGTCACGACTTCTATTGATCACAGCAGTATCTTATCTCTAGTTCGACTAAAGATAAAGTTCATTGGAGAATCAGCGGGAACACAAGGATAAAGCGGTAATTACAGGGGCAAAACGGCAAATTTATCCCCTTGTAATTATGAGGGTTCCACGTGAAGGATAATATCACAGATATAAATAATGATAAACTAAATGGACATAACTCATCTATAGTGAGGGGAGTTCAGCTATGAATCTATAGTGGAATTATTCATAGTTAGATAATAAGTAATTAATCGATTATGTGTTAATCACTTAATTGACTAATTATTAAGCCCATGATTTATAGGTCCATCGGGTCCCTATGCTAGCCCAAATATCGTAGTCGCGAAATCAAGTAGAAGAAATGGAAATTTTAAGTAAAGTGAATTACTTAAAATAGGCAATATTAATTGTTTAAATATTGAGTATATTTAAACGGTAATTAATATAAACATTATTAATTGTTTAAATAATAAATTTATTTAAACAGAAATTAATAATGAAATATTATTAATTAGATATTATTAATTATTTAAATATTGAGTATATTTAAATGGTAATTAATAATTTGAAATTAATTAACAATTATTAATTGTTTAAATAATTATATTTAAACGGAAATTAATAATTAAAATTAATTAATTAATAATAAAATATTATCAAATAAAATTATTAATTAAATAATGAGTTTATTTAATGGAAATTAATAATTAAAATATTCATTATTAATTATTTAAATAATGAAAATTATTTAAATGGAAATTAATAATTAAATATAATTTGATAATATTTAGTCGGGAGAAAATATTAATATTATTAATTGTTTAAATAAAATATTTTATTTAAATGGTAATTAATAAATAAATTCATTAAGTTGGACTTATTAATTTAAGAGAGAATTTCTAGCCCAATTGGATTAATGAACCCAATTGGAATTGGCCCAAAATAATTAATTAAATAAATTAGAATTATTTATTAATTAATATATGCATTTTCGGCTATATATGTATTTTTGGGAAAAGATAATTGCTTGAATTATATCCTAAAATAATTACATAGATTTATTTACCCAAGATAAATAAAAATAAAGAAAATAAAATAATCTCCTATTTATCTATGGCATTTTCGAAATTGCTAGATAAAGGAAAGAGATAATCTTTTTTCTTTTTGTATTTATCTCTATAGATTAATCCTAATGTGATTAGGATTCCTATTTTTCTATAAATAGGAGGGTTGGGTCATTCATAAATCACACAATTCAATTCCATAGAAAGTTGGAACTCTCTCTTCTTCCCTTCTCCCTCCCTTGGCCGATTTTCTCATAGTATTGGGAAGAAAAATATTTTTTCTTCTTCCCAATTTCTTCTTAAGTTCGATCCCACAATCGGGTTTCGTTTGATCGATCGAGATATAGCGTAGAAGATCTGGTGTTGCTGAGGATTTGAAGCTGTAAAGAAACCTCCAACCGATTCTCCATTAATCAGTCAATGTAAGTTCCGGTTTTAATTTTCGAAAATATAAGCATGAATCTACATGTTTTATCACAAATTGCATAATGTTAATAGATCCGTTATTAAATGTTAATAAATTTACTAAATAAAATTCCGCTAATTTAGTAAATCATCCCTTCAATGATAACAATAATAACACATCCATACACGCTCAAATCTTCGAATGCCACCCTTACAACAGCGTGTATAGTAACATAATAATGATAACAATAATAACACATCCATACACGCTCAAATCTTCGAATGCCACCCTTACCACAGCGTGTATAGTAACATAATAATGATAACAATAATAACACATCCATACACGCTCAAATCTTCGAATGCCACCTTTACCACAGCGTGTATAGTAACATAATAATGATAACAATAATAACACATCCATACACGCTCAAATCTTCGAATGCCACCCTTACCACAGCGTGTATAGTAACATAGAGTATAACGCATCTATAACGCTCATTTCGTAGAATGCCCACCTTACCACAGCGTATATAGTGCTATATCACAAATCATCGCACCATGATACTGTATGGAGTGTATCACATACTATCATATGCCATATCACATAACCTTGCACAATGATACCGTATGGAGCATATCACATACTATCATGTGCCATATCACATAACCTCGCACCATGATACCGTATGGAGCGTATCACATACTATCATGTGTCATATCACATAACCTCGCATCATGATACCGTATGGAGCATATCACATACTATCATGTGCCATATCACATAACCTCGCACTATGATACCGTATGGAGCGTATCACATACTATCATGTGCCATATCACATAACCTCGCACCATGATACCGTATGGAGCATATCACATACTATCATGTGCCATATCACATAACCTCGCACCATGATACCGTATGGAGCGTATCACATACTATCATGTGCCATATCACATAACCTCGCACCATGATACTGTATGGAGCGTATCACATACTATCATGTGCCATATCACATAACCTCCTAGAATCCATCAAGCTCCCTAGTAAGTTAGATAAAGTTCCACTAAACTACTAAAGAACATAAACCGCTTGAATTACACGAGTCAATACTCAATTGTAATTTCTAAGCCACTTTGACTCCCGAATCACTTAAAGTTCCTTAGTCATTCACTTTCATCTAAAGTCTCCAAATCACCTTACAAGACTTCCAAACCACTCATAATTCCTCTTTTACTTCCAAAACCATAAATACATCAAAATCACTCCACTCACATCCGAGTTAAAGTCTCTAACCAAGTATAACTTCCGGAAGTTAGTTCCCCTCTTAACCTCGATAAACAATAACGTAATGAAATATAATTCATAAAATTACTAACTTCCATTTTAAACTCGCCTTAGATGTGAAATCCAAGCTTCCAAGGTGCCGGAGTCAAAGTCAAAC
Organism: Gynostemma pentaphyllum; assembly: GCA_028015215.1. NCBI lineage: Eukaryota > Viridiplantae > Streptophyta > Magnoliopsida > Cucurbitales > Cucurbitaceae > Gynostemma > Gynostemma pentaphyllum. Next base: position 18,674,790 of record CM051352.1, read on the forward strand.
AATCGATCACCAACCTACACATCAAATACAACTAACATCCATTAATTATCCGAAAATCGAGCAAACAACATATAAACACATAAAACGACGAAAACCCCGGATTTAACCCCTAAGGGACCCACGGCCCAACAAGGAAGGGGAGGGTTCGGGTTCGGTTTTCCATCTTTTATGCTTTTTTAGAAGTGATTTGGGTTGATCAAAGACACTTTTAAAGTCGAGATATCAATGGGTCACGATATTTTAGGGTTTTACATAATAATCGATTTCCGAAAAATTAAGTAAAACTTAAAATCATAGCAAACCAAACACCCTAATCTTGGTCAAGTGAGAGAAATTAACACGGGACGGGTTTTCAACTCAAACTTGAATTTAGGGTTTAGGGAAGTTTCTAAAATCATATGAAACGACTCCCTCGATTGAAATCTTCAAGCTTCGGGGTGTGAATTTGAAGATTTCAACTCAAAACCTCCATTAAAACACTATTCACTTCAAGTTTTAGAAACTTTGTCATACCTTAAGGCCTCGAGAAAACGAGCGAAAACCTCGATTGTTAGGATGAGTAGAAAGTACGTCTCGAGACCTTTCCAACGAGCTAAGTCACGATGAAAACGGTCGAGAAACGAAGCCGGGGCGACGATTTCTTTCTCTCCTTTTTTTTTCTCTCTAAGCTACGGGTTTGGGGGGTTTTGGGAGAGAAATATATGACCAAATTGACTTTTAAAGATGAGGAAGATGAATAGTGATTTTTTTAAGAAATTGGAAAATGACGTATACGTCCCTTTTAAAAGATTCGATTAAAAATACGAGACCCGATGATCTTAAAATAATCTAAAGGTGATTAATAATTATTAATTGGCCCGTTAATAATTATTAATGTCACCGAAACTAAATTAAAGTAGTAAAAGGTTTAAAAAGGTTTTCGAATGAAAATAACTTCTAAAATCGAAATTACTAAGTTTAAACTAACTAAATACTTTATTTAAAATAAATAAATAAAAAATTACCTCTAAAAGTAACGAGACGTTACAATTAATTTCCATTTAAATAAACTCATTATTTAAATAATATTGTCAGTTATTAACGTAAACCGCTTTACTTAAATTATTCATTTCCTTTTCTAGGAAACATAGTTCTCATCGTTCAGTTTATTCTTTCTAAGTATAGTGCCTAAAGCAGATGCTATATTACTGAATTTTAAATAAACTTTATCTTATTAATCTAACTTGCATTCAACATTCAAATATTCAAAGGTTTGACATATAATTAAATATAATGCATGAATGTGAACATATTAATGAACAGAAAAGGCCTAAAACGTCTTAATATACTGAAACGCGCACATCCAGTGATCGCGTCCCCGGGTATTCTTGGCACTATTTCTAAAACAGAAGATTAAAATTACAACTTAATTTAAATCTTCCATTGTAGAACTTGAGTCTTCAATTTTCTCTCTCTCCATGGTGTAGGCGAGGGAATGGGTATTTATGGGGCAAATATTATCTCATTAATATTTCCATAAATACTTGTTATAAAATAATTATCTTTTAATTATATGGAAAAAATAAAGAAAATATTTTCCATGTAATATTCTATCAATTTCTAAATTCATAATTTAAGATAGAAATATAATCTTTAAAAAAAAATTATCCTTATCTTAAATTTTTAAATTTTTAAATTGAGATAACAAGATAATTATGATAAAATATATTACCATATCTTTACCTTTTCTCTCTCCTTGGGCGTGGACCTCATGGAATGGTGGAGAAAAATTTTCTTCTCTTCTCCCTTTGATGTAGCCGATTTCATGCCTCTTTGGTATGGAAAAATTACAAATTTTTTCCTATATCCTAAAATTAGGGTTTACAAATTTTCTACTAAAATTTAAAATCCTAAGTGCCTTAGGAATACCTAAACAGTCAATAAGCAAACCTCCACAATTTATATAACACAATTTATATAAACATACATAAAACAACTTTTTATGAAACCCACCATGTGACGACCCGTCACTGTTAAATAATTTAAATTAGAAAACACAGCGAAAGTCTTTATATTTTAAGAAAATTGGCGTGATTATGTTTGAAAATTGGCTAGCCAAAACCTGTTTACATCTTAATTTCAAAATCTAAATAACACAAGGAACATTAAGTTCCTATCCAGGAGTTCAAAAGTTTATAATCATAAAAATAAAGACAAAAACTCTTAAGAGCCATTTACAAATATACAACTCCACAATATGTGAAAAATGCACAAAACATAGTCCATGGACTTTTACATAACACCTAGTCCATCTCGAAGTCATTATCCTTTGATCACGCAGCACCATCTCCTCTCCCTCGACCACTAGTCAGGGCATTACCTGAAATTTTTGTAATATCATGAGCTAACAACTTAAGCCCAGTGAGAATAATAAGAATAAAAAGTAAAGATAGACCTCAAACTCGTATTCCAATTTGTGTCCAATTAATCTGACACAATCAATCTTAAAGTTCTCTAAACTTTAGGTAATTTCAGTCGAAACTCTCCAAATGATGATATTACTAACACTCGTAGTCAAATCCTCATCCATTAACTTGTTACAACAATAAATAAGAAAAAGTAAATAAACTTTGCATAAAATATAACATCTCGATTCTCTATCCATCGATCATATGCATGAAGGTAATGTAGGGTTCGCATTCACTCTTATGCATGAATGAAGGTAATGCGGACATTCCCCGTAGGGTCCAACATTCAACCTTATGAATGAAGAAGGTGATGCGGACACTACCCGTAAGCTCCAACATTCTCCCCTTCCTTTCTTTCTCACTTTCGTTTCTTTTTCTCTGAAGGTGATACGGACACTACCCGTAGGCTGCAAGATTCTCCCCTTCCTTTGTTTCTCACTTTCTTTTCAATGATGCGAGATTTTATGGTGCAATATGTTATGGTTATGCTTGCACATGCTTGTAAAAGTAAATAAAAGTAAAGTATGAATATTAAAGTAACCAAAACAAACATAAAGTAAAGGGCATAAAGTAAAGACATAAAGTAAAATAGATAGGAATCTCGGCAGAACGATATGTAAATCGAACTCCGCTACATTAATAAAAGTAAATCCTATCTTAAACGATTAACTTATAACTTCAAAGATTCTAAACTTCCAACATAATCTGAGGTTCTATTAATCGTTCTATATAAAAGTTTGGATCTTTTAACTTCCAATGATCCATCCTAAGCTTCAAAACGAATCTAACTTAGAATTTTCTAAGATTCAATGTTCCCTAGAGAAACTCCAAAGTTTTCACTCAAAGAACTAGTTCCTAATCCTAAAATCACTAGCTCACTTTCTTTTACTCTTAGATTCGAATCCTATTCTTAACCTCCGATTTTACAAACCGTTCTACTTATTCGGTTTCTAAAGTTACTTTAAATCCTATTTATTCTCACCTTAGCCAAATAAGATTTCGCTCCCAACCTCCGTTAGAGCGATCAAGCAAAGTTCAAACCACCTACAAATAGAATTATATCTAACAATCAATAAATTACCACATATCGATCAAACAACATCTAAGCATACAAAATGACGAAAAACTCAACAAACCCCATTAAGGTGAGAATAGTTAGGATTTAAAGTAATTATAGAAATCGAATAAGTGTGATGGTTTGTAGAATTTGAAACTAAGACTAGAATCCGAATCTAAGATTAGAAGGAAGTGAGTTAGTGCCCTTAGGATTAGAAGGTAATCCTTTAAGTGAGAACTTAGGAGTTCTTAAGGAAAGTATTGAATTTTAGAAATTTCTAAGTTAGAATCGTATCGGACATTAAAGATGGATCATTGAAAGTTAAAAGATCCAAACTTTTAGATAGAACTGTTAATAGAACCTAGGATTATATTGGAAGTTTAGAATCATGGAAGGTATAGGTTAATCGTTAAGATAGAATGTACTTGTATTAATGTAGCGGAGTTCGATTTACATATCGTTCGTTCGAGATGCTTATCTATTTTACTTTATGTCATTTACTTTATATCTTTTACTTTATGCCCCTTTACTTTATGCTTGCATCAACTACTTTAATTCCGCACTTTATTTATTTACTTTTACAAGGATATGCAAGCATATGCATATCATATTGTATCATACCATTCTCGCACCATTCATGAAAAAGAAACGAAAGTGAAAAAGAAATGAAAGTGAAAAAGAAAAGAAAGTGAAAGAGAAAAGAAGGAAGAATGATGAACCCTACGTGGAGTTCACATCACCTTCAGTGAAAAAGAAACAAAAGTGAAAAAGAAATGAAAGTGAAAAAGAAAAGAAAGTGAATGAGAAAAGAAGGAAGAATGATGAACCCTACGTGGAGTTCACATCACCTTCAGAGAAAAGAAAGAATGTGAAAGAAAAGGAGTCGAATGAGTATCTTACGGGATGTTCTCATTACTTCTAGATTCAAAAGGAGTGAATGGTATCCTACGGGATTGAGGCATTACTTCTTTATACATAGGGAGTTGAATGGTATCCTGCAGGATTGACGCATTACTTCCTCATGCATAAGGTTGAATGAGATCCTACGGGATGTTCTCATTACCCTTCATTCACGCACAAAAGGGCAATTGTGAAGTCCTACGGGATGCTCTCATGCATTCATGTTTATGATAGATGATAGAGAGATTCGAGAAGTTGTATGATGTGCAAAGTATATTTACTTTTCTTACTTATGTCATAACAATGTTGATGGATGAGTATTAACTATGATTATTAGTAATATCATCCTTAGAAAGTATAAAACAAAATTACCTAGAATTTAGAGAACTTTAGGAGTGTGTCAGATTAACTGGACACAAATCAGAATACGAGTTTGAGGTCTATCTTTACTTTTTATGCTTATTATTCTCACTGGGCTTAAGTTGTTAGCTCATGATATTACAAAAATTTCAGGTAATGCCCTTGCTAGAGGCCGTGGAAGGGGAGATGGTGCTGCGTGATCAAGGGATGTTGACCTCGAGATGGACTCGTTGTTGTAAAGTCTATGTAATTATTTTGTGAATTTCAAAGACTTTGATGATGTATATGTTGTTTTTAGCTCATAAGAGCTTTTGAAGTGGTTTTTATGATATGAAATATTTGAACTCCTGATTGGGACTTAAAGTCCATGTGATTTTATTAGATTTGAAAAATTAGGATGTAAACAGGTTTTTGGCTAGCCAATTTTCAAACAAAACCACGCAAAATTTTCTTAAAATAAAAGACTTCCGCTGTGTTTTCTAAATTAAATTTATTTAAAAGTGACGGGTCATCACAATATTTCTATCGTATGATTGTATGGAAATTGAAAGTGTGGATATGGGTAGTATTGAGCATTATAGGCCTTTGGACACATTTCGGTTATGAAATTTTGTTCATAGGATTACTTGCTTTAGTTTTACTCTCACTAGCATTTTTATGCTAATGTTGCTACACTTATAAATTTTCAGGTAAACCCCGTCCTAAGAAGCATGGTAGAGGAGGTGGAGCCGGGTGACTTGTCGAGATGGTGTACGGACAATATTAAAACACTTTTGGTTTAGCATTCGTAGAAATGCTTGTAAATCATCTCCATTTTCCATACTTATTTCTTTTGAGCCCGAAAGGGTATTTGTGTAAAGTATGTTTATGTTTTATGACTAAATTCTCTTTTGGAATGCGCATTCCCGATTTATAGCTTTCTCTGAATTTGGGTTGTAAAACAGGTTTTGGCTATTCGATTTTTAAACGAACTCATGCCGTTTTTCTTTAAAAATCGAGTTTTCAACTGTGCATTTGAATTTAAAGAATTTAACGGAAAGTGGGTCGTTACAATAAGGTTCCCAAACATTATCCATTTACTGTAGACACTTTTAAGTTACTCATCTCGACTTTAATCCTATCGCTCACATACTAAGTCATGATTTCATAATAGTGACTTAGGGTTTTATTATTTGAATGTTTGATATTTATATATTTCCATATATTCCTAATATCGTCAATTGAATTAATTTAGATAATATAATGAACTTATATTTATTTATTTAATTTATTCGAAATAAATTATATTTATTAAATAATTACAAGTTCTAGGACATCATTCCTAACACTCTTGATTTTCCATGTTGAGCTCCACCTCTAACCTACTGTTGTTGCTGCCTTCGTTGTGGCAGTATCCCTCGACTAGCATAGTCGTCCTCTATCTTTCTCTTTTGAAAGGAAATCTGTCTTATAGCAGGTACCAAATGTTAAATCTGTCTGGATGAATAGTGTTTCCGAAGTTCCGAGCTTAAAATTGTTAAATTTCTTGAAGGAAATACATGATTTCAACTTATAAACTCATTTAGAAACAAAAATAAGAAAACCATAGGAAAAGTTTCATAAACTCACCTTTTAGGGCTTCCCTTAGAGAACGAGAAACACCACAAGGGTAGGTTGGATAGATAGCCCACATTCCGAGTAATCCAACACAAAAGAAATCGTCAAAATCAGTCGAGAAACAAAGAAAACTCAAGGGCTCAAAGAAGCTTGAGGTTGGCAGCCATGAATGAGGAGAAGAGAAATTATTTTCATTTTTTTAGTCAATAATGAAGAAGGAGATAAGATTATATAAATTTAAAGTAAGGGCAAAACTACGACAATGCCCTTTCTTTGCTTCTAGCTTTTAAAACTTAACCCGAACCACTTAAACTAGTTAAATGGTGATTAATAATTATTAAGTGGCTAGTTAATAATTATTAATACGCCTAATACTAATTTAAGGTCCTAATATTTTGCAAAAAAAAAAAATTTAAGTTCCTAAAGTAATAAACGTCAGATAAAAGAATATAAATTCTATATTAACTAACTCTAAAATTAAATAACAAAAAAAATATTTACCTTATAAAATACTGGGACGTTACAGATAAGTTATTCGATAATTTAGTATGCTTTTAACTTATTTCCAAATTAAAACTAACGAAACTTTTTTCGTATTGATGCCGACTCACTACATTGAGATCCTTGCTGAGCATTTACCGATTTCCGACAGTAAATCTACTAAAAAAAGATATTCATAGTGTCTATCTGGAGGCAGCAAGAGGCGGGCGTCCAGACAGCTCTGTTTCTGGACTCGGCAACTACGGCTTGATCCTGTACTCTGAGCAGCCTCGTCTTCCCAATCGCATTGGGTGAAGTATGCAAAACTCAAATAGAGTAACGTCTCACTCCAAGATGAGGTCACATTCCTCAGGTCACAGATCGAGCATGATCGATAGAAGCGATGTGAGTTCGAGTGTTTGATGAAGGAAACAGTGGATTCTGTTGGCTCATATTCACAACACCGCTTCTTCATCATTCATTCCTTCACTTGATCCTCCTACAGATCAATAACAGTAGTTTTAGATTTCATTTTTTGTATTTTGTTTTCGTTTTATACATTTTTTGAATACTTGAATTTTTTATTTTTTTTATTTTGTTATTGCATTTCTTATTTTATAAATTTAATTTTTCTAATTTCAAAACACCCAATAATAATTTTAAAAAAATATATCAATTCAATTCAATTTGCGATGAAATTCATCGGTAATGCACCAATTATTTGGACCCAAATTGAAGTTCATAACAACGATGAAATTCGTCGCTAAATAGGGAAGGAAAAGAAATACATCGCTACCAAATATTGACTAGCGCTAACGATGAAATCCGTCGCTAACCCTTAACGACGTACGACGGAGTCCGTCAGTAGGGTCAGTCAACATTTGGTAGCAATGTATTTCTTTTCCGTCCCTATTTAGAGACAGATTTTTTCGTTAACCAACCCTAATGATGAATAAAAAATCGACAGGTCAATTCGTCAGAACTTCCGTAGCTAAGTGGCATGTAGCAACGAAATCACCCTAATTTCGTGACTAAACTACTTTTTTCTTGTAGTGGCATTTTGTAACGTCCCGTTATTTTGTGATAAAAAATTTATTTATTTTATTTTAATTTAAGTAATTAAAGTTTATTTATTTATCGGTAAATTAGAATTTCGTAGTTTATTTCGGTTTAAGTCCTTTTAATTACCTTTTTGGCTTAATTTCGTTTTAATGGTATTAATAATTATTAACGGGCCAATTAATAATTATTAATCACCATTGGGATAGTTTAAGATCATCGGGTTTCGTTTTATAAGTCAAAAGTCATAAAAGGACGTAACCATCATTTCCAAAATTCCTAAATATCTAAACACTATTTGCTTCATCTTCTTTAAATCATCTTTGACCCAAAAGTTGATCAAATCTTCACCATTTTCTTCTCCCTACCCGTGAGCTCCAAGAAGGAAAAAGGAAAATTCGATTTTCATTTATTTCTCGACGCATCGACTCAATCTTGGATAAATCGGAAAGCCCTCAAGTCAAGGATCCTTTTCCACCTAACCATCGTGCGTTTCTCTCGAGATCTAAGGAGTTCTCAGTAAGTTTGTCTTGAAACCCTAAGCTCCAAATAGTGTTTTAATGGAGTTTTCTTTGATTTACTTCAATTTCGTGTCGTGAAACTCGGTGTTTGTAAATACGGGAGTTGTTTTTACTGATTTTGGAAAGTTTCCCTTAACCCTAAAACCGAGTTTCAGTCGAAACCCTTCCCGTTTGAATTTTACCTTTTTGGGTTTAATTATGGGTTATAAATTAGTGAAATAATGTTTATTTAAATTCAATTCGGGAAAGGGCATAATGTTCAAAAACCCTAATTATCGATACCCATTGAAATCGGGAATATCGAAATTGCTTGAAACCAACTCGAAACACATTTAAATTGCCTAAACGCCAGAAAACCAAACCCAAAGCCCATTTTTCATGAGAGGGCCATGAGCCTCATGTGGGGGGTTTGTTGGGTTTTTCGTCGTTTTGTATGTTTAGTTGTTGTTTGATCGATAGTTGGTAATTTATTGATTGTGTGATATAATTCAATTGTAGGTGTTTTTGAACCGCTCGTTTGATACCTCTTTCGGACTTAGGAGTGAAGTCAACTTTTATTAAGGTGAGAATAGTTAGGATTTAAAGTATTTTTAGAAAGCAAATAAGTATGAAAGTTTGTAGAATTGGAAACTAAGATTGAGAGTCGAGGTTAGGGGTCATCTACGCACTTTACGTCCGACTACCTACGAGGAGGCTTTGGAGTTTACCCTTTCTTTAGATTTGGCATCTGAAGAAAGGAAGGGTAAACTAGCTGCTACAGGACCGACTTCCTCTCAGAAGAGGAAGGCAGAGGACGATCATACTGGTCGAGTACCACTGCCTCAGCAGAGACAGCAGCAGCAGCAGCCAGCTCGGGATGGAGTCCAGTTTAGATAGCCGATGGCACAGGGGCGACCCCGCTATTGCCGAAAGTGTTCTAGTTATCATGTTGGGATATGTACCCTACCATATAGATGTTATACTTGTGGTCAGGAGGGACATCTATCTAGACAGTGTAGGACTCGTCAGGCACAGCCACCACAATATGGTTATCTGGGTCAGGGTATTCAGCAGAGACCATATCAGGCACCACCTGCTTTTTATGCTCCTGCAGTTAGGGGCAGAGGTCAGGACCGGGGCAGAGGTCAGTACAGGGGTAGAGGTCAGGGTGGACAGGCACAACAGTATAGACTTCCACCTGTTGTTCCACCACCACAAATATTACCTCCACCGCACTTGCCATTTCCTTCATCGCCACGACCTTCTCCTCCACCTGTTCAGCATCAAGCTCGTGTATTTACCACCAGAGAGGAGGCCAAGGCTGCAGGTATTGTAGTGACTGGTACTTTGATAGTTTTGGGCCATTCGGCTTTTGTTTTATTTGATTCTGGGGCTAGCCACTCTTTTATTTCTTCTAAGTTTGTTGAGTTGGCTGCACTTGAGTCTGCACCGTTAGGTTTTGAGATGCGTGTTTCTACCCCGGTGGGAAAGTTTGTTATTGTTGATAGTATGATTAGCACTGATGATTTGTGTTTTATGGGTTGTTGCTTGCATGCTACCTTGATTATCATGCCTATGTCTGATTTCGATGTGATTTTGGGTATGGATTGGCTATCAGCTAATCATGCCACCATTGATTGTACTGAGAGAGTTATTGACTTTATGAGTCCATGTGGGACTAGTCTATGTTTTCGTGGGTCTAGTAGACGAGTAACACCCACTTTGATATCTATGTTAGAAGTTAGTATGCTTCTAAGTGATGGAGCCTTGGGCAATTTAGCTAGTGTTGTTGATACTTCTGTACCAGAGACTAGCTTGAGTTCTGTGCCAGTTGTGAGGGATTTCGTTGATGTTTTCCCTGATGAGTTACCCGGTTTGCCACCGGTGAGACAGTTTGATTTTCAAATTGAGGTTGCTCTTGGGACAGCTCAATTGTCCAAAGCACCTTATCGTATGGCACCGGCTGAGTTGAAAGAACTCCAGAGCCAGTTACAGGGACTTTTAGACTTGGGGTTTATACGCCCGAGTGTTTCACAGTGGGGAGCTCCAATGTTGTTTGTGAAGAAGAAGGATGGTTCTATGCGTTTGTGTATCGACTATAGAGAGTTGAACCTTGTTACGGTGAAAAACAAGTATCCTTTGCCTAGGATAGAAGACTTGTTTGATCAATTGAGAGGAGCCATTATCTTTTCGAAGATAGATTTGAGATCTGGCTATCATTAGTTGAGGATTCGGGATGAGGATATTCCCAAGACTGCATTCAGGATGCGTTATGGACATTATGAGTTTGTAGTTATGTCTTTTGGCTTGACTAACGCGCCTGCAGCTTTTATGGACCTTATGCACACGATGTTCAGGAGGTTCATTGACTCTTTCGTGATTGTTTTTATTGATGATATCTTGGTTTATTACAAGACAGAGGAGTTGCATGCTATGCACCTTCGGGAAGTATTGACGGTACTACGAGATCAGAGATTGTATGCCAAGTTCTCCAAGTGTGAGTTTTGACTGAGGGAAGTGGCATTTTTAGGCCATGTAGTATCGAGTAGAGGAATATCTGTTGATCCCTCTAAGATTGAGGCAGTTACTAACTTGCCTAGACCAACGAGTGTGGCCGATATTCGCAGTTTTCTGGGACTTGCAGGCTATTATAGACAGTTTGTGCAAGATTTCTCCAAAATTTCTTCAGCCTTGACACATTTGACCCGGTAGGGAGTTGATTTTGTATGGTCTGAGGATTGTGAGAGGAGCTTTGAGGAGCTCAAGAGGAGGCTTGTGACAGCACCTGTTCTAGTGTCGCCTGATAGAACTGGTGGTCTGACTGTGTACACAGATGCTTCCCACAGAGGTTTGGGATGTGTGTTGATGCAACACGGGAAAGTTATAGCTTATGCTTCTCATCAGTTGAAAGAGCATGGGAAGAAATATCCGACTCATGATTTAGAGTTGGCAGCTGTTGTTCATGCATTGAAGATATAGAGACATTGTTTGTACGGTGAGAAGGTCCTGATATTTACTGACCATAAGAGTCTCAAATATTTCTTCACTCAGAAGGAATTGAATATGAGACAGTGGAGATGGTTAGAGCTCGTTAAGGATTATGACTGTGATATTCAATATCATCCTGGGAAAGCCAATGTAGTGGTTGACGCGCTCAGTAGGAAGTCTTCTCATTCATCAGCTTTGTCAGCCATACCTTTGAGATTGAGGTGGGATATGGAATGAGCTGAGATAGCATTTCTGACTGCCGAGGTCACTGTGAATCTGGCTAGTTTGACAGTGGGACCTACTCTAAGGCAGAGGATGATTGATGCACAGAGGGGAGAGACTCATTTGCAGGCCGGTTTTAGAGAGGCTGAGTCAGATATTCCTAGTCATTTTACCTTCTCTACAGACAGTGCTCTGATGTATCGTAAGAGGCTATGTGTGCCTTTAGGATCGAATTTTTAGAAAGGGACTGTTGGAGGAGGCTCACAGTTCTACCTTCTCTATTCATCCAGATAGTACGAAGATGTACAGGGACCTGAGAGAGCATTATTGGTGGCCTGGGATGAAGCTTGAGATTGCGGACTTTGTTAGTAGATGCTTGACTTGTCAGCAAGTCAAGGCTTTGAGGAAAAGTCCATCGGTTTTCTTAACCCTCTGAGTGTACCAGAATGGAAATGGGAGGAGATTTCCATGGACTTTATCAGTTGTTTGCCGAGGACATCAAAGGGTTATGATACCATTTGGGTGATTGTAGACCGCTTGACGAAGACTGCACACTTTATACCTGGGAGGATCACCTACCCAGTTGAGACTTGGGCACAGTTGTATCTACGGGAGATCGTTAGATACATGGTGTGCCAGTGAGGATCGTTTCAGATCGGGACACTCATTTTGTCTCGAAGTTTTGACAGAGTTTGCATTCAGCCATGGGTACTGGCTTGGATTTTAGCACAGCTTTTCACCCCCAGACAGATGGTCAGACCGAGAGAGTTAACCAGATTCTAGAGGATATGTTGAGAGCTTGTGTTCTTGATTTTGGAGGTAGTTGGGATTCTCAATTGTACTTGGTAGAGTTTGCTTATAATAATAGCTACCAGGCTACTATTGAGATGGCACCATTTGAGGCACTTTATGGTAGAAAGTGTCGATCTTCAGCTCACTGGGATGAGGTTGGGGAGAGAAGGCTTTTGGGACCCAAGTTGTTACAGTTGACTAGTCAGTCAATTGACTTGATTAGAGAGAGGATGAGGATTGCCCATAATCAACAGAAGAGTTATGGAGATAAACAACGTAGTCAACTTGAGTTTTCAGTGGGGGACCACGTGTTTTTGAAGGTAGAACCTATGAAGGGTGTTATGAGATTCGGGAAGAAGGGTAAGCTGAGCCCTAGGTTCATTGGCCCTTTCGAGGTACTTGATCGGGTAGGAGCAGTAGCTTACCGATTGGCTTTACCACCTTCTTTATCAGCAGTTCATAATGTATTCCATGTATCTATGCTTCGGAAGTACATGACGGATCCTTCTCATGTGATCGATCACGAGCCGATCGTTTTGGATGCTAGTATGTCTTATGAGGAGACACCAGTAGAGATTCAAGCATTCGAGCAAAAGGTGTTTAGAAACAAGACTATTCGCTTGGTTAAGGTCCTTTGGAGGAACCAACTGTCTGAAGAAGCTACGTGGGAGCGTGAGGATGATATGCGGGCAAAGTATCCTCACCTTTTCACTTAGTAAGTTTACTTTTCGGGGACGAAAAGCCCTTTTTAGGAGGGTTGACTGTAACGTCCTGTTATTTTGTGATAAATTTTTTTTTATTTATTTTATTTTAATTTAATTTAAGTAATTAATGTTTATTTATTTATCGGTAAATTAGAATTTTGTAGTTTATTTCGATTTAAGTCCTTTTAATTACCTTTTTAGCTTAATTTCGTTTTAATGGTATTAATAATTATTAACAGGCCAATTAATAATTATTAATCACCATTGGGATAGTTTAAGATCATCGGGTTTCGTTTTATAAGTCAAAAGTCATAAAAGGACGTAACCGTCATTTCCAAAATTCCTAAATATCTAAACACTATTTGCTTCATCTTCTTTAAATCATCTTTGACCCAAAAGTTGACCAAATCTTCACCATTTTCTTCTCCCTACCTGTGAGCTCCAAGAAGGATAAAGGAAAATTCGATTTTCGTTAATTTCTCGACGGATCGACTCGATCTTGGATAAATCGAAAAGCCCTCGAGTCAAGGATCCTTTTCCACCTAACCATCGTGCGTTTCTCTCGAGATCCAAGGAGTTCTCAGTAAGTTTGTCTTGAAACCCTAAGCTCCAAATAGTGTATTAATGAAGTTTTCTTTGATTTCCTTCGATTTCGTGTCATGAAACTCGGTGTTTGTAAATACGGGAGTTGTTTTTACTGATTTTGGAAAGTTTCCCTTAACCCTAAAACCGAGTTTCAGTCCAAACCCTTCCCGTTTGAAATTTACCTTTTTGGGTTTAATTATGGGTTATAAATTAGTGAAATAATGTTTATTTAAATTCAATTCGGGAAAGGGCATAATGTTCAAAAACCCTAATTATCGATACCCATTAAAATCGGGAATATCGAAATTGCTTGAAACCAACTCGAAACACATTTAAATTGCCTAAACGCTAGAAAACCAAACCCAAAGCCCATTTTTCATGAGAGGGCCATGAGCCTCATGTGGGGGGTTTGTTGGGTTTTTCGTCGTTTTGTATGTTTAGTTGTTGTTTGATCGATAGTTGGTAATTTATTGATTGTGTGATATAATTCAATTGTAGGTGTTTTTGAACCGCTCGTTTGATTGCTCTTTCGGACTTAGGAGTGAAGTCAATTTTTATTAAGGTGAGAATAGTTAGGATTTAAAGTATTTTTAGAAAGCAAATAAGTATGAAAGTTTGTAGAATTGGAAACTAAGATTAGAATTCGAACCTAAGATTAGAGGGAAGTGAGTTAGTGCCCTTAGGATTATGAGTTAATCCTTTAAGTGAGAGCTTAGGAGTTCTCGAGGAAACTATTGAATCTTAGAAGATTCTAAGTTAGATTCGTTTCGAAGCTTCGGTTGGATCATTGAAAATAAAATATCCAAACTTTTATATAGAACGATTAATAGAACCTCGGATTATATTGGAAGTTTAGAATCCTAGAAGGTATAGGTTAATCGTTTAAGATAGGATTTACTTTTATTTATATAGCGGAGTTCGATTTACATATCGTTCTGCCGAGATTCCTATCTATTTTACTTTATGTCTTTACTTTATGCTTGTTTCGGTTACTTTAATAATCGTACTTTACTTTATTTACTTTTACAAGCATATGCATAACATCTTGCACTATTATTTATTGTACCATAACATCTTGCATCGTTGAAAGAAAGTGAAAAAGAAAAGAAAGTGAAAGAGAAAGAGAAAGAGAAAAGAAAGTAAAAAAAAAAAGGAAAGAAAGTGAGAAAGAAAATGAAAAGTTAATGGTGGATGCTACGGGAAATGTCCACATTACCTTCATCATGCATAAGATTGAATGGTGGATGCTACGGGAAATGTCCACATTACCTTCATTTCATGCGTAAAGGGCGAATGTGTATCCTACGGGATGTACTCATTACCTTCATGCATATGATCGATGGAATAGAGAATCGAGATGCTATATTTTATGCAAAGTTATTTACTTTTCTTATTTTATGTTGTAATAAGTTAATGGATGAGGATTGACTACGAGTGTTAGTAATATCATCCTTTGGAAAGTCTAGAATGAAATTACCTAAAGTTTAGAGAATTTTAGGATCGATTGTTTCAGTTTAATTGGACACAAATCGAAACGCGAGTTTGAGGTCTATCTTTACTTTTTATTCTTATTATTCTCACTGGGGTTAAGTTGTTAGCTCATGATATTACAAAAATTTCAGATAATGCCCTGGCAAGAGGTCGAGGGAGAGGAGATGGTGTTGCGTGATCGAGGGATGTTGACCTCGAGATGGACTCTGTTGTTGTAAAGTTTATGTATTACTTTTGTGAACTTTAAAGGATTTTGTGAATTGTACATTGTATTTAGCTCATAATAGCTTATAGATGTTGTTTTATGATATTACATCTTTGAACTCCTGATTGGGACTTAATGTTCCATGTGATTTTATTAGATTTGAAAATTAGGATGTAAACAGGTTTTGGCTAGCCAACTTTCAAACATAACCACGCCAATTTTTCTTAAAATAAAAGACTTCCGCTGTGTTTTTCTAAATTAAATTTATTTAAAAGTGTCGGGTCGTCACACATTTCTATGTGTTTCTAGCTTGTGTGCTCCATATGCATCCCAATATGTAAGTTTAGCTACATGATTCATATCACTAACTTTTCTATTTAACGTTCTCCATCATAATTTTTCATATGTCGTCAATAATCTAGATAATATCACTACCTCATTTTTCCATCATGTTTTGCAATAATAGAGTGGATTGTTTTTAAGTGATTTTTGGGACTAATCAATGTTTAATAGATTTTGCATAATCCAAGATATAGATGGTTTTCATCAGATTATACTTGTCTATAGCTTGCCAGTTAGACAGAGAGAAAGGTCATCCAGTAACACTCACTATAAACTTAAAATCTCCCAAATATTAGGAATTGGATTATTAATCTGAATACATAAAAAACCAGAAGAAACAGCAGCTGCAATAAGAGAATCAAAGCATAAGATGCATCATGAAGCATGCCAAACAGAATTCAACATATAATCCAAGGTATCAGAGGCAATTGGGTTCATTTAGATAACTCATGGGAGAGATTTTCAACCAGTGAGGCTATGGTTGTCTGAGACACACCCCTAGTCCCACCCAAATACCATTTCTTTATCATTTCAACCACATTTTCATTCTCAACTATGATCTCGGAATCGTCCTTCCCTTCGATCGAAATCTTAATCTGTAGAATCCACCAAAAAAACAAGGGTTATATAATTAGGGACAAGTTTCTATTTCTGAGATTTATGTGATGTGTTATTACCTCAGCAATGCGTGGAGTTGCTGGGAAATGATAGGTTATAACAGAGTTTTTAGTGAAATATTTGGACTGCAAGAATTCAACAACTTTCTCCAGCTGTTCTTCCTCGTCTTCCTCATACTTGTCGACGGCTGCTAATCGATCCCTCACTGCACTCTCCAGCTGAACACCGTATTGCGAGGCCTTGATCTCCTTGATCACCACAACTCTAAAAAGCTTGTCCACTGGAGCTGCAAGGATCAATCAGATTAAAATATTGGTCATAGCTACAAATGAAGTTTACCTCTATCATTTTGAAAAAAGGGTATATACCCGAAATGATAGCCTCAAAGAATCCGTCATCTTCCTTTAAGTCCTTTGCTGCTTTTCCCTTCCATTGCTGCAAATACTCCACAATTGTAGGCTCCATGTAAACTCCAATTGCAGTGAACTTGATTTGGAGAAAATGAATCTCAATGTCCGTAATTCCTGTTATAATTGATCAAGTCTTGCTTATGTATTATGAGTGAGAACATAGAAATCGCTAAAATCAGTGACTCAAATTCATTTTCTAACAATTTGTCTTCCACATTCATATTTCATTCGACGTAATTTCAAAAATAGCAAATGTTTTGAAATATTTTAAAAATGACATTCTAATACTGAGATTCCACCACTCTTGTTCTAAGATTTGTGGATCTGAATACGAGAAAGGTCATTTTTAAAAAAAAAAATTCAAAATTTTTGCTAATTTTAAAAATATCAATTCTTAAAATGTCTTTTTTGAAAAACCCCAAATATAAAAATAATAATTTTTTTTCCAAAAATATCAGTTTTTTTAACATTTATTGAATAATGAAGGAAATTCATAAGAATCATAAAATTAACTTCATTATAATTTAAAACTCACAACAATGAAATTTATCATTATACTGGATTAAAGAAATAATAATGAAAATGAATTTGTTAATTGAATAAAGGTAGATGATGGAGAATACCATGACCCAAAAGAGACAATGACTTTGCTGCAACAATCTGCTGTGGGAAAGGGATTTCTTCCACCATTAATACTTCACTGCCCACTGCTCAATTTCAAACCAAATACAAAACATAGGATGTAAAAACATCCAATTTAGGAAACCAGGATATAAACAATAAAAAGGAAAAAGAAATTACACATCCAAGCTGAAGAAGATTTGATAAATACCCTTTTAAATCTAATTGTAAAAGATTAATATTCTTTCTTTGTTGCATTAAAAGAAAAAAAAAACAGTGAAAAGGAGAAGTAAAGAAAGTGAAAATGCTTTGTTAAAAGAAGAAAGGAAGAAGTCATACTGATTGTGTGAAGGAAAAGGTCAAGGATGCTGGAAATATGGAAGCGGAGAAGAAAGAGGTTGATTTTATATTTTTCAAAAACTGAATATGCATCAACTCTCTAATAAATAAGCCTGGAAAAAAAGGAGTAGATACCAGATGGTTTGTGTTTCTTAATTTTATGATTTTTTTAAGTTTAAAATTAGTTGTTCACTCTTGTGTATTTTGTTTTTAGTATTGTGTATTTTCAAAAATTTAATTATATATTCTGTCAGTTAAAAGTAATTGTTTTATATTAAAGTCACATATTTTAACTTGATTCATATGCTTTTGAAAATTCCATTTTCATTATTAATTAAACTTAATTATTAATTTTTTTTTAAAAAAAATCAATAACTATCTAGCTTAATAGAATTGAATCAATTTTGACAAAAACTTGATCATAACTTAATAAGATATGTTTATCTATATATTAATATAAAAAAAAACCGGAAATTTTCAAAAATTACTTTTTTAGAATTGATATTTTAAAAATAGATTTTCTTTTTTGAAAATGATATTTCTCATAGTGATATTTACTTATGTCAGACAATCTCACTATAAGAAATGTCATTTTTTTTTAACTATTTCAAAACATTTGTTATTTTTTAAATCACCTATAAAAATTGTCATCCATTGAAATTTCCCTCTAAAAAATTTACATAAGGTTTATTAACTCCTTGCTAACATTATAAAAATAAATATTTTATTAACATTAATTACTCATCCTTCATACAAAAGTATTATAATTTTTTTAATTAAAATTAACATAATTTATTATTGATTATAGAGACTATACTAATTAACATGAATAATTTAGACTTAACGTGTAATTTAACTGATAACAAATGGTATTCCTTATTTTGAAGGAAAAAAAAATATTATTACTTATAAAAAAAAAAATCTGACATTTTTTTGAGGCTCTCTTTGTCTCTATCAAAAATTGGATGGATTATTAATTAAAGCTAAAATTGAGGGCAGTGCAGAAGCAGAATCTGCAGCTACCCTGTCCAATGCCCGGGATTCATTCAAGCCTCACGCGTTTAAACAATCCACCATTCATTTCACCTACCTCCTCTCTTTTCTATTGGTTATTGTCTCCCACACCAACTTCTTTCATTATAACATTTTCTCAACTCTTAAGTTTTCATTTTCGTCAATGAAAATAATTGAAAGCATTAAATATATCTTTTAGGTAACAGATTTTGATGCAATACTTCTAAACGCCAAACCCATTTAATAAACGAGGCGCAGTCCCGAAGGGCAACCAGGGTGGGAGAATTTTTTTCCTCATTAACACCCCACCCCGCCTTAGGTTATCTACTTTACTTTTTTTTCTTGTAGTTTTCCTAGGTTTATTTGTATATGGATTATGATGGATAGTTTTACTTGTTTATTTTTATGGTTTTATTATCATTGAAAAAAAATGATTTTTCAATTAAAAAAATATATCAAATCAAGCATTTTTCACATTATTCCCCACCTTGTTTATCCTCTGCCCTACCCCGCCCTCGTTTAATAAATGGGGCGGGGTCCGGGGCGAGGGATTGAGTTAATTAGAGTAGGCGGGTGGGGGAAAGTAGCTTAAACGGGGCGGGGTAGGGTCCCGTTTACACCCGACCCGCCCTATTTACACCCCTATTATAAATATTTCATCACTTCAAACTATTTGGAATTATAGTAATTTTTATTATGTTAATCAGTAATAAACTTATTATAATAATATCTAATTCAATGTTAATCAATGATTCACCCGATCAAAATTTACTATATTTACAAATAATTTTAAGAGCTTATATTTTTAGAAATATTACTAAAAGAATTACAATTACCCCTTGTGTCACGACGACAAAATGTGGAATAAGAGAATACTAAATTTTTGCCTCGTGCGGCACTAGGATGCTCTCCTAGTCAACCTTTCTCACACTCAATGAGTCACAAGTAGTCTAGTTGATGGATAGTTAGGTGACACGCTCAAATGAGTTTTCACAAGTCACACCGTCAAGTAAATAACACTTACGATAAGATCAAGGAGAGAAAGAGTCAAGTATACAGGAAGACTATGAGAACTTCTGTAACGTCCCGTTATTTTACAGGGTAATTTTTTTTTAAAGCACTTAATTTAATTTTAGAGATAATTAATTTAGATTTTAGAATTTATACTCTTATTTGATGTTTATTACTTTAGAAGCTTAAATTAGTATTAGGCGTATTAATAATTATTAACGAGCCCGTTAATAATTATTAATCACCTTTTAGATAATTTAAGTGCTTCGGGTTTAGTTTTAAAAGCCAAAAGCAAACGAGGGATGACTTCGAAATTCTTGATTTATGAAAATATCTTTTACTATTCACCCATCTCCTTAAATTCTCCTAAAATCTAAAATTAGACAAAAAGTCCTCATCTTTCCTTCTCCATGCCGCCCATCCCAAGGTCTTTTGACCTCTTGGGTTTTCGTCATTTCTCGACCATTTTTTATGATTTCTTTTGCGTTGGATTGCTCAGGACGTGGGCCATCAATCCATCCTACCCTTTTCACGTTTCATGTTCTCTAAGGGAAGCCCAAAAAAGTGAGCTTTTGAAACTTTTCTATGGTTTTCTTCTTTTTTTTTTCTAAAATGAATTTTTAAGTTGAAATCATGTATTTCCACCAAGAAATTTAATGTCTTTGAGCTCGAAATTTTGGAAAACACTATTCATCTGAAATCACTATTCACATAAGAATCACACTTTTTCTCATTTTAGTTATGGTTAATAAATTGTTTTTCAATTGATGCATTGTAGGTGTCGATTGCTCATTTGACGGTTCGTTGGAACTTTGTTTTCACTCTAACGTTCGAGATGAGGATAATTGAATTTAAAGTAAACTTAGAAACCGAATTTTTTGAACGATTCATATTGAACGAAAATTGAGTTTGAGATCGGAAATGAGAGGTTTAAAGTAAGTATACTAACTTGTTTAGGCTTGGGAGTTAGTTCTAAGGGAGTTGGGTGAACTTATAGTTTTTTTTGGTAGAATTGACTAACTCTTAAGTTTACGTTCAATTGGGCGATTCTTGATGATTTTGGGTATTTGAAAATTTCAAGTATAATTTGATGAGTGAGGGAATCAAATATTAAATTTCTCTTGACTATTAAAAGAAGGAAATGAGACTTTTACATTAAGTTAATAATTTGATAGTATTTGAAGACCGATGGGCTTGAATTTTATAGTGGCATGTGATTATCTGAACTCCGATGGGCTTGACTTTAATATTATCATATGCGACTACTTGAAGGCCTTATGACTTGACTTTATTTTCTACTATGAGACATTATGGATTTGTAGGTTATGGAATTTTTATGCAAATTCTAAATTGTGAGACTATGGGTACTTTCTTGTTTTATGCAAAGAAAGGCAACTAATGATATAGGCATCAATGATAGCTTATGATTCCTTCGGTTACTTGAATGGTTAATTATGTTTACTTGCACTTTAGGGCTATATTTATGTTTATTTAATTTGCATTATTATTATGGGAGGAATAATGAGACAATGCATAGGCTACGTGTTTTTGCATGGTTTTGTATTATTTTGTTTTGTGTTTACATATATGTATCATGAGGAATGCTAAAGGCTGCGTGAACTTTGCATGAACTAGCATTATGAAAACTAATCTCGTGTTTTTTTTCATGTTTGAAGCATGTTGAGACCAAGTGAGCTTAGCATGAGTTGTTATAGATTAAAGAAATGAAACTTTATGTATAGCCTAAGTTGCTATAGAGAAAATAAATGAGAATGTTATGTGTAGCCTAAATTTCTATAGAGAAAAGAATGAAATGTTTTGTATAGCCTGAGTTGCTATATAGAAAGGGATGAGATTGATTTGTATAGTGAAATATGATATTTTGTTGTGCTTGAGAGCTAGTTCTTGTTCCTTTGGGAGATCTTGAAATTGAAAATTGTAATACTTGATGTGAATTCCTTTGAAATGGTTGGGTAGAAAAGAGTAAGTAAGCTTTTGGACACAAATCCTGAAATGGATTTGGGGTTTAATTGTAAAGACCCGACTTAATAAATAAGTCAAAGCCGCGAGTACACTCAGCGGAAGCATAGACATCGAAAGTTCACTTATAAATACAATATTTCGAAGGATGCTTAGGATAATATTTATAAAAAAATCATACATTAAATAATCAATAGGCACGTCTGCCTCTTCTTATTAAAATCAACAACTAAAGAAATCAAATGATACTTTTGAAAAGAGACAAAGTTTGAATTAATTTTAAAAATATTTAGGAGTACATGTTACTACAACTAAAAAAAAACAAGTAAAGATCTATGAACTAAGCATAGACTACACAATCGAGTATCATAGGCCATTAGACACTCTAGCCCGTCCAAAAGTCTTGCCTCTAAGGTTCAACGAGCACCAGTGCCTTGCCTTTCCTGACCTCTATCCAGGTATCCGAAAGGTAATATGTAGCACCTCTAAGCATGACACTCAGTGAAAATAAAATGAATTATAGTAATGGTATGTAAGGATTGAAATGATGCATCCAAAATGGCTAAATGACTTAATGAGAAAAAAAATTGCATAAATAATAACTAAAAGGCTTAAACATGTGTGTCAAAAGAATTATCAACAACAATGCAAACACATGGCCAAGTCATCTCGACCTTATATTCAAGCCGATACCATTTCTCATTTACACTTTTCACGCGTCTTGCTATGCGCGTCTCGGAGGCTATCTCAGTAGCTTACTCCATAATTCTCGACTATCCCAGTAGCCACTCATAAATTCTAGGCTATCTCAGTAGCCACTTATAAATTCTAGGCTATCTTAGTAGCCTCTCTCACTTCACAAATCTAGGCTTCACACTAGCCTATCGATCTTCTGGACCATCAACAACACAACGCCATGAAATTTTGCTCACTCACCACGATAACCATATGTAACGTCCAACACCTTACCATTACATAGGTTACAATCACATGGCATTAGACACAAAGAATGAAATTAAAATATGTAATGAATTGCAAGTATACAAGCTACAATTATAACACAAACCACTCTTTAGCTCAAACTCATCAAAATAGAATAAGATGCAAGTAGCCATGCTATAATCATATCACAAATGGCTCTTTAGCCTCTAACATATTGAGCATAAAAATGAATGCAATTAAGTAGTTAATATCAACTCAAAATCAGAATGGAGGCATGATTATAGTAATATAAATCCTTCTCATTCCATTTCCTTCAAACACTCGCTACTAGTTCGGCTAGCCGGTTTTCCTTTCACTATCACCCTTTCCATTTCTTATTTTCAAACACATGGAAATGATCCCATATAAGCTCCCAAATATCAACAATTACAACCCCACATTCCTCATGGTCGTAACCACGTTCAATCAACCATACCATTACACAAATTTGCTTTATTCTCACCTTGGTTAATCTTACAAGGACTTCTTTGTATTTGGTCTCCTCCTACAACAATTCATTTCAAACTTATTTAATTTCATAATAACACAAATATCTCAGCCAATAACATTGAAATATAACTCAGAACCTGGTTTAACCCAAAAGTCACAAAACTAGCTACACAAGAGGATGGTATTTTCGGTAATTTTGGTGGTTTTGAGAAATCATTGACTTGACTTTCTAAGTTTTTTTTTTCTTGTGTAAAATACATATTTAGACACCCATATGTTCCAAAATTGAAATATTTTAAGTAAAAGTCAAGGAAATCCCAAGAAAGCTTGAAAATGACCATCAATGAAGGTTTTGAGCTTGAGTTCATTCATGGCTTATAATTTTAAGAAAACTTTTGAGATACAAAAATTTGTTTTTGAATTTTAATTTTTAGAAATTAAAAGATGATATAACTCAAAAAAATGATCTTACAACTACAAACAAGAAAACACCCAAAACCCATGATAACCTAGCAAAGAAAATTCACCAAAATCTCTGTAAATAGATGGAAATTGATGAGGATTATTATAAAATCATCTTCTACTAAAAATCCAATGAAAGTGGACTCTGATTTTACTTGATTTGATGAAAAATTGAAGAAGTTACAAGCTTTTAATTTTTTAGAATTTGGTTTTCTTTCTTTGGCCGAGAATAGCAAGGAGAAGAGAGGAAAAAATGAACTTTGCTTTCTGTTTTCTTTTTCCCTTAAGTTAGGTAATGAGATTAGATAAAAGATAGGTGAATTTTAAAGTTCCTATAATTGTTACTTGGTCCCTCCACTTCTTCAAATAACAAGCCTCTTGCCTACAAGCTAACATCTCATTCTATGCCTTTCCACCTCTTGCTTACTAGTTTACACCTCTTGCTCATAAGTCTATTAACTTACTTTTCTTACAAACTAACCACAATTAACTATTAACTATAGTTAAAACTTGTCTAACTTCCATTAACACTAACAATGGTTAATTATTAACATAACCATGGTTAACCAAATTACCAAAAATAATAAATAACCTCCATTAAAAAATTAAGTATAAGAATTCAAAGAAAACACACATGCCATGTTTATTTCGTTTTTTATTTTTATTTTTATTTTTATTAAAGCATATAAAATATCAAACTCAATTACTCGCTTACCCGAGCAATTACAATCTTCCCACCTTTAAGATTTTGCGTCCCTACAAAATTATTTACTTCCAATGAGCATTTAAGCAAATCATTTCAAATTTATAACAATACTACATGCATAAAAAAATAATAAACAAAGTAAATATTAAGGGTTGCAGGCGTACCTGGTACCATTGGTCTTTGAGGTGACTTTTGGACTTAGGAGACCAATCAACTCAAAAACTTAAAACATGTCTACAGAACAAAACGGCTCTGATACCAACTGTAATGACCCAACTTAATAAATAAGTCTAAGCCGCGAGAACGCTCAGTGGAAGCGTAGACCATCGGAAGTTCGCTTATAAATACAATATTTCGAAGGATGCTTATGATAATATTTATAAACAAATAATAAATTAAAATAATCAACTGGCACGTCTGCCTCTTCTTATTAAAATCAACAACTAAAGAAATCAAATGATACTTTTGAAAAGAAACAAAGTTTGGATTAACTTGAAAAACAATTATGAGTACATGTTATTACAACCCAAAGAAAAACAAATAAAGATCTATGAACTAAGCATAGACTATACAATCGAGTATCATAGGCCATTAGACAATCTAGCCCGTCCAAAAGTCTTGCCTCAAAGGTTCAATGAGCACTAGCTGTCTTGACTTGACCCTGACCTCTGTCGACACTTGAAAGGTGATATGTAGCACCTCTAAGCATGACACTCAGTGAACATAAAACGAATTATAGTAATGGTATGCAATGATTGAAATTATGCATCCAAAATGGCTAAATGACTTAATGAGAGAAAAAATGCATAAATAAAAACTAAAAGGCTTAAACATGAGTGTTAAAAGAATTAGCAACAACAATGCAAACACATGGTCAAGTCATCTCGAACTTATATTCAAACCGATACCATTTCTCATTTACACTTTCTACGAGTCTTACTATGTGCGTCTCGAGGGCTATCTCAGTAGCTTACTCTATAATTCTCAGCTATCCCAGTAGCCACTCATAAATTCTAGGCTATCTTAATAGCCTCTTGAGCTATTCTAGACTTCACACTAGCCTCTCGAGTTTCCGGGCCATAAATCACATAGCACCAAGGAACTTTGCTCACTCACCACCAGGTAACCATATGTAGCGTCCAACACCCTTTCACCATTACATAGGTTACAACCACATGGAATTAGACACAAAGAATTAAATTAAAATATGTTGTGAAGTGCAAGTATGCAAGCTACAATTACAACACAAACCACTCTTTAGCTCAAACTCGTCAAAATAGAATAAGATGCAAGTAGCCATGCTATAATGATATCACAAATCGCTCTTTAGCCTCTAACATATCGAGAATAAAAATGAATGCAGCCCAATTAGTATATGACTCAATCTTTCACTTGACACATCTTATAAACACATATAAGTAGTCAATATCAACTCAAATTCCGAATGGAGGCATGGTTATAGTAATATCAATTCTTCTTGTTCCATTTTGTCAAATACTCGCTACTAGTTCGGCTAGCAGTTTTCCTTTCACTATCACCCTTTCCATTTCTTATTTTTAAGTACATGAAAATGATCCCATATCAGCCCCCAAATATAAACAATTACAACCCCATATTCCTCATGGTCGCAACCACGCTCAATCAACCATACCATTACCCAAATCCGCTTTATTCTCACCTTGGTTAATCTTACAAAGACTTCCTTGTTTTTGGCCTCATCCTACAACAATTCATTTCAAACTTATTTAAGTTCATAATAACACAAATATCTCATCTAATAACATTGAAATATAACTCAGAACCCGGTTTAACCAAAAAGTCACAAAACCAGCTACATAAGAGGATGGTATTTTTGGTAATTTTGGGGGTTTTCGAGAAATCATTGGATTGCCTTTCTAAGTTGTTTTTCCTATATAAAATACATATTTAGACACCCGTATGTTCCAGAATTGAATGATTTTAAGTAAAAATCAAGGAAATCAAAAAATTGTAAAGCTAGAAAGCTTGAAAATGGCCATCAATGGAGGTTTTAAGCTTGAGTTCATCCATGGCTTCCAATTTCAAGAAAACTTTTGAGATAAAAAACCTAGGGTTTGAATTGGTTTATGAATGTTAATTTTCAGAAATTAAAAGATGATAGAACTCAAAGAAAAATGATCTTACAACTACAAACAAGAAAACACCTTAAACCCTTGAAAACCTAGCAAATAAAACACACCAAAATCTTTGTAAATAGATGGAAATTTGTAACGTCCCGTTATTTTTTAAGTTAATTTTTTTTATTTAATGTTATATATTTATTTATTTATTTCAATTTAAGTATTTAGTTTAATTATTATTTTGTTATTTAGAATTTAGTAGTTAATTTCGCCCGAAATTCTTTTTAATCGTTTTAATACTTTAAATTCGCTTCGGTGACACTAATAATTATTAATAGGCCAATTAATAATTATTAATCACCTTTAGATTTATTTAAGAGCTTCGGGTTTCGATTCATAAGTCAAAAGTCATAAAAGGACGTATCCGTCATTTCCAATTTCTTAAAAATATCTAAAATCACTATTTACTCATCTTTAAAAAATCACAAAGTTGACCAAAATTCACATTTTCTCTTCCTCTTCCTTGCCATTGCCGTGGGGCACTTCTCCATTGATGAGAAGAAACTTTTTCTTGTCCTTTCTTCGTTTCTCGGCGGATCGTCGTGTTTTCGGTTGAGTTGGATTGGTAGGGACGAGGCTACCTATCCAACCTACCTTTTCTGAGTTTCCCGTTCTCTAAGGGAAGTCCCAAAAAGTAAGTTTTCAAAACTTTTTATATGGTTTTGTTCGTTTTTTATTATAAATGAGTTTTGAAGTTGAAATCATGAATTTCTATCATGGAATTTGACGATTTTGAGCCCGGATTTTTGAAAAACACTATTCACCCGAAAACACTATTCATCCGAAATCACTATTCATCCGAAAATTCAAATTTGTTCTCATCTTAGTTATGAGTTGTAATATGTTGTGCAATTGATGAATTGTAGGTTCGTTTGCTCGGTTGTTGATTCGTGGGAAATTGGAGATTTGGAGCAAAACTAAATGGGCCAAGGTGAGAATAAATAGGATTTAAAGTAGATTTAGAAACCGAATAAGTTGAACGGTTTGTAGGATCGGAAGTTGAGACTAAGATTCGAATCTAAGAGTAAAGAAAAGTGAGCTAGTGACCTTAGGATCAGGAGCTAGTTTTTTGAGTGAAAACTTTGGAGTTTCGCGAGGGAAACATTGAACTTTTGAAAGTTCTAAGTTAGAATTGTTTCGGATATTAAAATGGATCATTGGAAGTTAAAGGATCCAAACTTTTAGATAGAATGGTTAAAGGAACTTGAAAATAGAACCTTGGACTTTATTTAGGGAGTTTAGAATCCTTGAAAGTAAAGATTATTGTTTATGATGAGATCTACTTTATTTTAAGTATCGGAAGTTCGATCTACTTAATGTTCTTCCGGAATTCCTATTTATTTACTTTATGCATAAGGACATCTATGATCCTTTTACCTTATGCACTTTACTTTATGTCCTTTACTTTATGCCCTTTCGATTATGTTGAATGTTTATATTTACTTTACTTACACTCGAAAGCATAAATCATATCATATCATATTGCATTATCGTTTATTGGGAGGAATAATGAGGCAATGCATAGACCGAGTGTGCTTGCATTATCTGGTATTATTCGTTTTATATTTCCGTATATGTACATGAGGAATGCTAAAGGACTGCGGGACTTTGCATGATCGGTGGAGATGGATAATGAGATAATGATGGAACTATGCGAGTTCACATTATCTGGTATTATCCATAATTACTATGATACATATACGAAGATACAGAATGAATGAACTGACCTACGGGAGCTTCATTACCTGTATTCGGTGAGTGAGATAATGAGGTGAATGAACTGACCTACGAGAGCATCATTACCTGACATTATTTACTAGAGATGGGAAGATATTATTGAAAAGACTTTGTATATTTTATTTTGGAAAGTGAGTTTAATGAGGTGAATAAACTGACGTACGGGAGCTTCATTACCTGTCATTATTCACTAGAGATGGAATACTATTATTGAAAGGACTTTGTATATTTTATTTTGGAAAGCGAGATAATGAGGTGAATGAACTGACCTACGGGAGCTTCATTACCTGACATTATTCACATGTGATAGTTATATTGATGTAAGGTTATATGTCCTTTACACTTGTTTATCGAATTAATGAATATTGATTAGACTACATGTACTAATATTATCATCATTAATCGCAACTTGTGATTGTTGAATATGTTAAGTCTGAGTGAGCTTAACATTATTATATTAAAAATAACAGAAAGTAAACTTTTGATAGCCGACTGCTATAGGAAAAGAAATGAGATTGAATTGATAATGAGAGAATACGAGCTTGTATTGAACCTTGTATATCTATTAAGTGATATATGTAAGAGAACTAGTTTCTCAATAAAATTGGAAGATCTCGTATTTGGGAGAATAGATTTGAATATAAACCTTGTATATAGTATAAGGTATATAAAGAAAATGAGATATAAATGCTATATGCATTACGAAACCATACCCAGAAATGCTTGGAATGTAGTTCCACAATTATATTGGAGAATTGGTAAGTAAAAGTGGAACACTTGATATAAAACTCTTTGAATGGATTGATAGCAAAGAGTAAGTATGTTCTTGGACACGAATCCGGATACGGGTTTGGGGTCTAACTTTACTTTTTATTCTGTTTATTCTCACTGGGCTTAAGTTGTTAGCTCATGATATTACAAACATTTCAGGTGTTCTGGTCATGAGAGAGGAGCTGGTGCGGCTTGATCGAGAGGATGATGATACTGAGATGGACTAGATGTCATTTAAAAGTTCCGGAACTTACCTTATCTTATTTCGTTTTGATTTCAGTCTTTGAGATGTAAATTTGTTTATAAGCTCTTAAGAGCTTTTTGTCTTAAGTTTTATGTTATAATCATCTTTTAATTTTGGAAAAGGAATTGTATTTTCTTACTTTTAAATTCTTTGGTTCTGAAAAATGTAAACAGGTTATGGATAGTCTGAGTTTTAAGCATATCCATGCCAAATTTTTATTAAATTTAAAGACTTCCGCTGTCAATCTGATTTTAAATTATTTAAAAGAGTCGGGTCGTCTCAAAATTGATGGGAATTCTTCTAAAATAAGCTTCTACACAAAAATCCAATGAAAATGGACTCTGATTTTACTTAATTTGATGAAAATTTGAAAAAGTTACAAGCTTTTAAATTTTTGGAATTTGGTTTCCCTTCTTTGGCCGAGGATAGCAAGGAGTAGAGAGGGAAAAAAAATGAATTTTGCTTTGTGTTTTCTTTTTTCCTTAAGTTAGGTAATGAAATTAGATAAAAGATGGCTCAATTTTAAAGTTCCTATAATTGCTACTTCGTCTTTCCACCTCTTCAAATCACAAACCTCTTGTCTACAAGCCAACACCTCATGTTATGCCTTTCCACCTCTTGTTTACTAGTTTACACCTCTTGCTCACAAGTCCATTAACTTACTTTTCTTACAAACTAACCACCATTAACTATTAACTATAGTTAAAACTTGTCTAACTTCTATTAACACTAATAATGGTTAATTCTTAACCTAATCATGGTTATCCAAGTTACCAATTCCCCCATTTAAAAATTAAGCATAAGAATTCAAAGCAAACACACATACCATGTTTATTTGGTTTTTTTTTCTTTTTTTTTTATTTTTATTAAAGTATATAGAATACCAAACTCAATTACTCGCTAACCTGAGACATTACACTAATGTTACTTTATTTTCCGTTTATCTTCACTAGGCTTTTCACTCATGATATTACATTTTTCAGGTATCGATCGTGGTCGAGGTTATGGGAGAGGAGCTGGTGCTACTTGATCTTGGTGACGATGATGGTGAGATGGACTAGAGAAATTGTATAGTCTATGGACTAATGTTTACTTTGTTTTTCCATCTTTTGATGCACGTGTTGTATTGAGCTCATGAGAGCATTTTTACTTTAGAATTTTGATTATGTTGAACTTTCATAATTATGTAATGCGCAATCCACTATTTAAACTCTCTGATTGAGAAAATTGTATTTACAGGACATTGTGATAGCCCAAGTTTTAAACATCACCATGTCAATTTTTTATTAAATATTAAGTCTTCCATTGCGTTTAGGTTTTAAAATGATTTAAAAGGAGTTGGGTCGTCACAAGTTTCTTATCACGAGGAAGGACTATGAGAACTTCCTTTTCACGAAGAAGGACTATCTACACATATCGTAGAATAGTCTATTTATAGGCAATGAGGCTGACAGAATTATACATAATGGGGAATTTGGCTTTTGTCCTTCCATACTTTTAGGATGACGTGTCGCCCTCAAAAGCCTCCACGTAACCCAATTAACTACCTCCAATGTGAGGTGTCTTTGTAACATCCCGTTATTTTGAGGTGAATTTTTTTTTTTATTATTTTTTTATTTATTGAATTAAAGTATTAAAGTTAATTTTAGAATTAGTTATTTAGATTTAAATAGTTAATTTCGTTTGGAAACCTTTTTAATCGTTTAATTAGCCTAATTTAGTTTCGGTTGTATTAATAATTATTAATGGGCCAATTAATAATTATTAATCACCATTAGGTTAGTTTAAGTGCTTCGGATTTCGTTTTAAAAGCTTAAGACAAATAAAGGACGTATGCGTCATTTTCAAATTCTTAAAATATCTAAAACACTATTCATTCTCTCCTTAAATAAGCCAAACTTAAGCAATTTTCCCATTTTCTTCTTCATCTTGCCGTGAGCATCAAAGAGAAAAAAGTGATTTTTGGTTTTTCTTCGATTCTTGGCCGAACGCTATAATTCCAGTTGCGTTGGATAGCCACGGGCCCGATCATCATTTCCAATCTAACAATCAAGCTTTCCATCCTTTTTCTAAAGGCCTTAAGGTATGACAAAGTTTCTAACCTAAGCTCCAAATAGTGTTTTAATGGAGTTTTTGATTTAAATATTCTAATTCTTGCCGAGAAACTCAAAGATTTCAATCGAGGGAGTTGTTTTATGTATATTTATGAACTTTCCCCTAACCTTAGAATCGGGTTTGAGCTGAAAACCCTTTCCGTATGTTTTTCCCGTTTTGGTGATGGCTAGGGTTTTTCATTTAGTATTGTTTATGTTTTTTACTTAATTTTTCGGAATTGAACTATTGTCCAAAACCCTAATTTATGATTACCCATTGATGGTACCAATCTCCAAGGTACCCGAAACACTTCTAAAGTGCTTAAAATCCGGAAAAAACATCTTCATTCTTTTCTTTCCCTTGGGCCGTGGGCCTCTTGGTCATAATCCCGGGTTGTTTTGTCCTTTATTTTTAGTAACATGACGATCGTTGCTCAATTCGGTTAATCAATATACTTTAGGTGTATTTGAATTATAGGTTTTGTGCAACGTTCGTGATTTTCGGTCAACCGGTGGTTTGGAGTTGACTTCTTTATAAGGTGAGTTTAAAATGGTTGTGATTACTTTTATGTTTTCGGGTTGCATGACCATCATGTTTAATCGGGGGTTATTAGATTTTAGAGCTTATCCAAGATTGGATGTAGTTGGGAGATGAGGAAAGTGCATAAGGAAAGAGATTAGTAAACTATTGGTGTGTTTAAAGTGAGTTGTTTATTGTGGATTAAGTTGTATTCTCAAGGAGAATTATGTTTCCGGAAATTGGAGAAGAGTATTAGATTACTCCGTTGATTTGAGTGGTTATAAGATAGTTAAAGGAAACTTGGGAGAGAAATCATCATGTGGGTTTGAGCTAGTTTGATAATTATAGCGATGGGATTCGCTAACTAGTACTACCAAAGGGGAGTAGTACGTGTGTGTGGTATGTGTGGTAGGCGTGGTATGTGTGTCACGACGTGGTAATATGATTGGTGACAATGTGTGGTCACGGCGTGGTAATATGATTGGTGACAATGTGTGGTCACGGCGTGGTAATATGATTGGTGACAATGTGGTCACGACATGGTAATATGATTAGTGACAATATGGTCACGGCGTGGTAATATGATTGGTGACAATGTGGTCACGACGTGGTAATATGATTGGTGACAATGTGGTCACGGTATGGTATGTGATTAGTGACAATGTGGTCACGGTGTGGTATGTGATTAGTGACAATGTGGTCACGGTGTGGTATGTGAATGGTGACAATGTGGTCACGGTTTGAAATGTGAAAATGTGACAAAGTGGTCACAATGAGAATGGAAATTTACATTTTTATTTACTTTGTTATGCTTTAGTACTAATTAGTTATTTTAGTACTTTATTTATGAGTTTGAATGTTTACTTTTTGAAGTTTCAATATAGTAGAATGGGATTGTTTTCTTATGCAGTACTTGGGAGTATAGAATGGGTAGCAAAGAACTTGATAGGATTTTGGACACATTTTCCGATATGGAATTCGGTCCATAAAAGTGCTTGCATCCATCTTATTCTCACTAGCATTCTTATGCTAATGTTGCTACACTTAAACTTTTTCAGGTAATACTCGTGGGAGAGGACGGGTCGTGGAGGTGGTGCTGCTTGATCCAGAGCGGATGGCTTTTGGGACATGGGCCTACATGTATATTTTGAGGCATTCTATGAATGCTATGTTGTTAGTCTTTAAACTTGTATTTTGTGGCTCATGAGAGCCTAAGATGTGTTGTACATATTATCGAGTCTACTTTTTCTGATTTGGTTATAAACTGGAGTATGAACTTCTGTTGTTTTAAATCCTCTGATTTGGACTTATGTAAATAGGTTTAGGGAGTTCATATTTTAAACGGATCCACGCCAAATTTTTATAAAATCTAGTCTTCCGCTGTTTTGCTTATGATTTAAAGATTTAAGAAAATTCGAGTCTTTACAGTCTTGCATGCCACAAATGGTGGAGGAAGTGGACTCCTAAATATGCTCCACTAACCCACTACCTTAGTGGGTAGTTTATAGTCCCTTTTGTAGTTATCTCCCTATTTCCTTGGCCTCTTTGCATAATTTTAGGACCACTTCCTTGTTTTTAGGACCCACTAGCGCCACTCCTTTCCCAATTGTAACTGCCAGCCTTGAAAATAGGCGCCTTGTCATTTAGTGTAACGTCCCGTTATTTTTGGAAAAAAAAAAACTTATATTTATTTTATTTTATTTAAGTAATTAAAGTTTATTTATTAATTGTTAATTTAGAATTTGTACTTTATTTTGGTTTTAATCTTTTAATTGATCTTTTTCGTTTATTTTCATTTTAATGGTATTAATAATTATTAACGGGCCAATTAATAATTATTAATCACCATCGGGATAGTTTAAGATCATCGGGTTTCGTTTATAAGCTAAAAGTCATCAAAAGGGCAAAATCGTAATTTCCAATCACCTAAAATGTCTAGATATTTTTCTACTCATCTTCTTTAACTATCCTTGACTTCAAAGTTGACCAAAATCATCATCCAAACTCCCTCCCCACCCGTGAGCTTCAAAGGAAGAAAACGAATTCTTGCTTTTCGTTCGTTTCTTTCCCAATCGACTTGTTTCCGGGTCCAGTGGAAAGGTATCGGTCCTACGATCATTTTCCATTTACCCTTCGTACTTGCCGCTCGTATTTCACGGAGTTCTCGGTAAGTAAAGCTTGAAACCCTAAACTCCAAATAGTGTTTTAATGGAGTTTTCTTTGATTTCCTTCGATTTCGTGTTGTAGAACTCAGTGTTTGTAAACTCGGGAGTAGTTTTACGTGTTTTTGGAAACTATCCCATAACCCTAAAACCGAGTTTCAGTCGAAACCCTTCTCGTTTGAAATTTACCCTTTTGGGTTTGATTTTGGGTTAGAATTTAATGAAATAATGTTTATTTAAATTCAATTCGGGAAAGGGCTTAATGTTCAAAAACCCTAATTATCGATACCCATTGAAATCGGGATTATCGAATAGGCTTAAAACCAACTCGAAACACTTTTAGATTGCCAAAAAGCCAGAAAACCAAACCCGAGGCCCTTTTTCCTTGTGATGGCCGAGAGCCTCTTGTGGGGTTTTGTTGAGTTTTTCGTCGTTTTGTATGTTTGGTTGTTGTTTGATCGATAGTTGGTAATTTATTGATTGTATGATATAATTCTTTGTAGGTGTTTGTGAACCGCTCACTTGATCGCTCCTTCGAACTTAGGAGCAAAGTCATCTTTTAATTAAGGTGAGAATAGTTAGGATTTAAAGTAATTATAGAAATCGAATAAGTGTAATGGTTTGTAGAATCGGAAACTAAGATTAGAATCCAAACTAAGATTAGAGGGAGTGAGTTAGTGCCTTAGGATTTGTAGTTAATCCTTTAAGCGAGAAACTTAGGATTTCTCGATGAAAGCCTCGAATCTTAGAAGATTCTAAGTTAGATTAGTTTCGGAGTTTAAGATGGATCATTGGAAGTTTAAGATCCTTGAAGGTTTAGGTTAATCGTTATGTTTGATCTTTACCTTTATTATTGATACCGAAGTTCGATTTATAAATCGTTCGTCCGAGAATTCTTATCTGTTTCTTTACTTTATGTCATTTACTTATTGCCCCTTTACTTTACGTTGGTTGTGATTTCTTTAATATTCGTACTTTACTTTATTTACTTTTACAAGCATATGCAAGCATATGCACAACATTTTGCACCATTATTTATTATACCATAACATCTCGCATCATTGAAAAGAGAAAAAGAAAAGAATGAAAGGAACGGTGGATGAGTTGGATACCCATGTTACCTTCATGCATAAGGAATGGTGGATGAGTTGGATACCCACGTTACCTTCATACATAAGGTTGAATGGTGGATGAAATGTGAAAATCCACATTACCTTCATTTCATGCATAATTGGCGAATGCGTATCCTATGGGATGTACTCATTACTTTTATGCATATGAAAGATGAAATTGAAAATCGAGATGTTATAATTATACAAGTTTATTTATTTATTTCTCATTTAAGTCATAACAAGTTAATGGATGAATAATTAGACTAAGTGTGCTAATCAGCATCATCATTTGGAGAATATAGAATAGAATTACCTAATCTTTGGTGAATTCTAAGAAAGCTTATGTCAGTTTAATTGGACACAAATCGAAACGTGAGTTTGAGGTCTATCTTTACTTTTTATGCTTATTATTCTCACTGGGCTTAGTTTGTTAGCTCATGATATTACAACCAATTTCAGGTAATGCCCTGGCTAGAGGCCGTGGAAGGGGAGATGGTGCTGCGTGATCGAGGGATGCTGACCTCGAGATGGACTTGTTTTTGTAAAGTATATGTAAATATTTTTGTGAATTTCAAGACTTTGATGTTGTATTTAGCTCATAAGAACTTTTAATGTGGTTTTTATGATATGAATTATTTGAACTCCTGATTTGGGACTTAAAGTCCATGTGAATTTATTAGATTGAAAAATTAGGATGTAAACAGGTTTTCGGCATGCCAACTTTCAAACAAAACCACGCAAATTTTTCTTAAAATAAAAGACTTCCGCTGTTTTCTCAGATTTTAATTTATTTAAAAGTGACGGGTCGTCACATTTAGCATGTCGCATGGGCGTGTTGACTGCCCATCGACACTGAATGCCTTCCAAGCTTGCCCATCTGTCAGTATTTGTGTGCCTGATGTGGGCGTGCTTCCTGTCCAGTGCCCATGTGTGTGTCTTCTCACCCACGCACTCATGATGGCATGACCCCAACATGCCACCAGGCTTGTCATGACGTCTATCTTTGTTCGTGTCTGCCTATATGCCATGCCACCCCCCATGTTATGCCTTGTCAAGTGACACCAAGGCACCCCCTCCATGTCCTTCGCTCGTGTCAAGGCTCTCGTCGTGCCAAGTTCTTGCCATGGTTTCCAAGCCATGTGTCTCGGAAACACGCTTGTTACACCTTGATAAAATGTGTATGGATGTTGAATAGCAACGAGTTTGTCAATTATAGTAGAATTGAAGATAACTTGGTTTATTTTTTATTTTTTTTATGGAAGGTCATAATATTCTCATGGGAATAAATTATGTGTATGATAATCTAATGTAATTATTATTCGGAAAATTTCACTCGGTAGATGAATTTTATTTAGTATTTGTAAATATAATATATTTAAAAAAATTACAAAAATATATCTATAGAAGAAGAAAAATAATTCAATTACAAATTGTCATGTCATATTCCAAGCCAATGACAATATTGCACGTCATAAAATTAAGACCAATTAAAATCCTACGCGTGTCTAAAAAGGAAATTAAAAGATATTAAACTGGTAAATCAAACAATGTAATGTGTCTTTTTCATGACTAGATAACATAAGTTAGTCTAACCATATTGTGTCATATGACATATAGACTCAAATCAAATGAATTTCATATCCACCAAAGGTCCACATAAAACTCAATAAATAGAGTAGACCATTCACCATTTAAGATGATCGAAAAAACATCCAGAGAGAAGATTGAATACATTGAAAACCAAACACTTTGAAGACCGAAAACTCTAAAATTTATAGACTTTGAAGATCGAAGACTCTCGACGACCATCTTGAAGATAAAATTTTGAAAGACTAAAGTCTCACAAGTTTTGATTAGTTAGGTGTTCAAGCTTCGAAACGACAATTAATCAATTGATTCTTCACAAGCTAAAAAGACAGACGCAATTTCATTTATCAAAGAAATATGCCAATTCACTCTTGCATCAAAGTTTATATCTTATAAGAAGAAATAGAGATTGTAACATTCTAGTTCATAAATACAAATTTATATTCCATATTTATTTTGTCTCCTAGAAATTTTGTGTGAACAAATTGGTAAGCCCAATGGGACAATCTATACTTCTCATATATTTCTCATTCATACATCAAGTTTCATGAAGGAAACAATGACATCCAAGAAGACTATTTGTAAAGACCCAAAACTGACATCACAACACAAAAACACACAGCTGAAGCAGGAAATAAATTGTGTTTCCTGATAAGTAATCCTAGCTAAAGCCATATGTACACAACCAGGGTGGATAACCTATTTTCGGAAAAAAAAAAGTAAATACAATCTCAAGGCGCATCAACTCCGGCTTTAGGAATACAAAATGAAACTTTTAAAAATAAACGGATGAACAAGAAACCAATAAATTATAAATAAACCGAGTTTTCATTACATGAAACTAGACCCACAACTTTACACTTCATTACTCAAACCAAAAGAAAGTTAGTTTACATAAGACATCACAAATGTAAACTATGAAAGAATTCCTACTCTGGCCTCAAGTTATGACAACGAACTAGCCCATCCCAAATTTGACATCCAAACTTCAATATGTACTAGCGTCCTCGTAACGACCTTTTGGCCTCTAACGGAACCTAAAATGGTTAGGTGTAGCACCTTGAGTATAACAACTCAAAGGAAATAAAAAGAAAAGAAAGTAATTTTACGTTATATCCTAATGTCGTAATCAAGTCCAAACAATTGAAGTTCTAGACTTTCTGTTGAGACTGACTTGCCTTCTACTGGAGATTCTATAACTAACATATATTCAAGAACCTACAAACACACTTGCCTACTTAAAAAGGTGAACTTTCTAACTCTGCTTAACAACGTGCTCTTAGCTATGACGAATGCGAAGGAAATACACAAATTTAAACAAGAAACTGTCTAATTTAGGACCCTTCCCACCTTGACTAGCTTAACTTTCTTGCATTTACCCAAATTCCAACACTTTTAGGACCTTAATTTCTTAACCTACAACTCACCTCTTAACTTATGGAGATAAAAGAGATTCAAAAGCCTAATCTAACACAACTCATCCCACTTTAGTTACACTTAACTTCATATCTCCTAAAGCTTAGTATCCACAAGCTAAGAATTCTAGACTTGGAAGCCTAAAGAATATACATAATGGAACTTCTACTCTACTTTCTATTCTTAACTGAATAATGACCCCTTACTCTACTCAATCCTATCCACATGTAACATTAATCATAGCTCCTCTACCCTTAGCCAAACGATAACCCGCTAATAACCTAACCAAACAAGAACAAAGTTCAATTGACTCATATCCCTTTTAACTACAACTCATAACTTAAATATGATAGTCTTTTATTTATAACAATTCATAATAACAACCAACATACATTGCTAGAATCTCACTATTCAATTAAAACCTTATCGTTTCAAGTCATTCTCAAATTATCTAGTCACATAAATGAAGATCTTTATCACTGTAAAAGAACCACTATACGACATACTTACCAATTACTTATGTTGTATTTAGTTTTTAAACAAGGGCTAACCATAGCATCTATCACACATATTCTTAGTTTTAACACACACATTAATAACAACATAAATATATAGTTTAATAACCACATCATTACCAAGTATATAACTTAATTTCACAAATTTTATAAGCTTATAAACCATTCACAAGTCATACAAGTAACACATGGAAACGTAAATTCCATTCAATAACAATCTAACTCACCTACTAACTTAGAACTCTAAGTTTTGAGAAGTCTTTGATAATAAAGCATCCTTAAGGCAAAATCACTATGTCTTACCCATACTACTATAAAATCTAACTTGAAGCCCAAAACACTTGGTAAGACTATTGTGACGACCCGACTCCTTTTAAATCATTTAAATTCGAATTGCAGCGGAAGACTTAATATTTAATAAAAATTTGACGTGGATATGTTTAAAACTTGGACTATCCACAAGCTGCTTACACTTTTCACAAGCAGAGAATTTAAAGACAGGAAATGCAATTCCTGCGTAAATATTAAAGGAGTTCAAGGTGATAAAACTTAAAACAAAAGCTCTTATGAGCTTATATACAAATATACAACTCAAAAGATAAAACATGAAATAAATGTGTCCATGGACTTTAAAAGTATCTCTAGTCCATCCCGCCATCATCATCAACTAGATCAAGACTGCACCAGCTCCTCTTTTATGACCCTGAGCATTACCTGAAAATGTTCGTAATATCATGAGCTAAAAGCAAGCTCAGTGAAAATAAATAGAAAGTAAAGTAACATTAGACTCCAAACCCGCATCCGGATTTGTGTCCAAGTAAAACTCACATAACCCTACCTTTAAACCACCAAAAGGGTTTTGTATCAAGTATTCCACTTTTACTTACCAAATCTCCCATATAATTGAGGAACTAACTTCCAAGCATTTAGGAGGATGTGTTTCATAACACACATAACATTTATTTCTCATTCTCTTTAATACCTTATTCTAACAAAAGGTTTACATTCAAGTATTAATTTCCCATTTCAAGATTTTCCAATTTATTGAGAATCTAGTTCTGTTACATATATATCATGATAATTAAACAAGGTTCAATACACCTTTGTATTCTTTCATTATAAAATTCAATCTCATTTCTCTTTCCTATACCACTCGGCTATACATCATATTTCATTCTTTTTCTCTATGGAAATGTATGATAAACATAATGTTTCAATTCTTTTCTCTATAGCAACTCAGGCTATCAAAAGTTTAATAAATAATGCTAAGCTCACTCGGTCTTAGCACAATCAAACAAGATAATTCGCGATTAATGACGATAATGTTAGCACACGCAGTCTCAACATTATTCATTAACTCGCCTAGCTAGTGTAAAGGGCACACAACCTTTATATCAATGTAACCATCACATGTGATAATGACAGGTAATGAAACTCCTGAAGACTAAGTTCATTCATCTCATTATCTCGCTTTTCAAAATAAAATGTACAAATTCCTTTCAATAATATCTTTCCATCTCTAGTGAATAATGACAGGTAATGAAACTCCCATAGGCTAAGTTCATTCACCTCATTAACTCACTTTCCAAAATAAAAATATATAATGTCTTTTCAATAACATCTTCCCACCTCTAGTGAATAATGACAGGTAATGAATCTCCCGTAGGCTAAGTTCATTCACCTCATTATCTCACCAACCGAATACAGGTAATGAACTCTTGTAGGCTAAGTCATACTCTGTATCCTTGTATATGTATCATAGTAATTATGGATAATACTAGATAATGTAAACTCGCATAGTTCCATCATTATCTCATTATCCATCTCCTCCGATCATGCAAAGTACTGCAACCTTTAGCATTCCTCATGATACATAAACATAAACATAAACGAATAATACCAGGCAACGCAAGCACACTCGATCTATGCATTGCCTCATTATTCCTACCAATTTCGATTATGCAA
Organism: Gynostemma pentaphyllum; assembly: GCA_028015215.1. Classification (NCBI taxonomy): domain Eukaryota; kingdom Viridiplantae; phylum Streptophyta; class Magnoliopsida; order Cucurbitales; family Cucurbitaceae; genus Gynostemma; species Gynostemma pentaphyllum. Next base: position 18,715,391 of record CM051352.1, read on the forward strand.
TATGATATGATATGAATATACTTTCAAGTGCAAGTAAATAAAATAAATATAAACATTCAAAGTGTGCAAGTAAAAATAAATACAAACATTCAAAGTGATCAAAAGGACATAACGATAAATGGATCACGAATTACTCTTTACATTTATAAAATAAGAATTTAGGAACTTCAAAGATTACAATGAATAAATCAAGCCAACAGGCCTTCAGATAACTCGAGATATTAACTTTATCATAAAAGTATCTAATTCATTATTTCCTTGTTCTTATTAAACGTACGAAGTTCCTTATTCAAAATCCTTATTATACTTAGAACTTTCAACTTCCGATAAACATTAGGAAACTCTGAAGTAAGTTTTAAACTTAGGACTTCAAAAAGTTACTCATTTCCTTCGAAGCACCTATGAGTTCTCCATTCAATTATAACTAACTTCCAAGACTAAGCAAGTTAGCTCAGTTATTTAATCCTTTCGATTCAATCTTAACCTCAACTTCTGATTCTATAAACCGTTCAACTTATTCGGCTTCTAAGTTTACTTTAAATTCTATTTATTCTCACCTTAGCAAGTCAAAGTATAATCCAACGGTTCAAAAGGACGTCAACGTACACCCGACACCTACAATACATCAACCGAAAACATTTTATAAATCATAACTAAAATGAAAAAAGTATGATTTTCTGGTGAATAGTGATTTCGGATGAATAGTGTTTTCGGATGAATAGTGTTTTCGGGTGAATAGTGTTTTTCAAAAATCCAGGCTCAGAATCGTCAAATTCCTTGATAGAAATACGTGATTTCAACTTCAAAACTCACTTATAAACAAAAACAATGAAATCCATATAAAAAGTTTTGAAAACTCACTTTTTAGAGCTTCCCTTAAAGAATGAGAAACGGCATAAGGTTAGGTGGGATAGATAGCCCACATCCCGAGCAATCCAACGCAATTGACATCATAAAAAACGAGCCGAGAATTGATGAAAACCCAAAGAAATCTCCTCCACCACAATGGTGTCCACAGCAAGGAGAAAGGAAGAGAAGAAGAGAATGATTCTTGGTCAATTTTGGTCAACTTTGTGTTTATAAAGAAGGTGAATAGTGTTTTTGGATATTTTTAAGAAATTAAAAATTACGAATACGTCCCTTTAATGATTTTAACTCATAAAATGAAACCCGAAGTTCTTAAACTAGCCAAATGGTGATTAATAATTATTAATTGGCCCATTAATAATTATGAATTCGATCAAAACTAATTTAAGCTAATAAAACGATTAAAAAGGTTTTCGAACGAAATTAACTACTAAATTCTAAATTACTAAAACTAAAATTAAACTAAATACTTTAATTAAAATAAATAAATAAATAATAAAAAAAATCACTTCAAAATAACGGGATGTTACAACTATCTGGCCTAACATTCTTACACACATTCAAAGACTAACACTTAACCTTAGGGATGGTCAAAAAAATTGGTGAACCGAATTGACTAAACTGAACCGGCTGGTTTGGTTTTACTAGTTTATTCGGTTTTCTCAGTTCCCTTTTTAGTAAAACCAAAAAAATTTCAGTTTTACTCAGTTCGGTGGTTTGGTTAAACCAAATTAATTGAACTGAGATGCTTATAAATATATAATTTTTTTTTCTTTTTTTAGTTAGGGTTGTAAGATGCACCCTATTTTCTTTCCTCATTTTTCTCAAACTTCTCATGCTTCTTTCTCCCACTCTCTGCAAAATTTCCTCTCATCTCTTCATCATTTCCTTTCATTTTATCAATTCTCCATCAATTTTTATAGTGAAAATATTTTAAAAAGTTCTTAGTTCATAGTTTTTTTCTATAATTATTTCAAATAAGGGATTCTAAACTTGAAATCAATGTGAATGATGGTTTAAGAGAAATGAATGATTATGTACTTAGAATTAGAAATATTTTAAATATATAAAATCATCAACTTCTCGATTAGCTGCTTTCAAGATTTGTGTGAGAGATAAAAAAAATTCCATGGAAGAGTTCAGATAGTTTGGATGTTTTAACTTGATGGAATTCAACATATAAAATGTTGGACATTGCTAAAAAGTTTCAAAAACTTTTGAAAGATTAGAACCGAGGATCACCAGGTATACATTAGAGTTATCGAGTTGTGAAAAGAAAAATGGTCCTCCATTAAGCGAAGATTAGGATAATGCATGTTTTTCATGATATTACTTTGAGGGTTTCTGCTTCATTGAGTGCATCTTCACATTGTTACTTTTGAGAGAGTTGTTTGATTCAAGATGAACTTCAAACTTATGGATCTTCTAAAAATGGCATCTAAGTTTGAAAAGTATTGTGGAAGTAATGGTAGAGCAAATCTTCTTTTTTATGTTGCTACAATTCTTGACCCTCAATGTAAGTTTGACTATGCTGATTATTCACTTCCCCTTATGTATGAAGAAGGTGTTGTAAAAGAGGTTAGAAAGAAGATTGATGATATACTAAGACGGATGTATGATGAATACAATGAGAAGAGTGACGGTGGTGGTGTGGGAGAAGATTCAAGTAAATCATTGGGTCTCCAACCTTAGCGTCATCTTTCTAAATATAAGGTCCAAATGATTTGAAAAGATAATTGAACCACTATGAATGAACTTGATAAATATCTCACTGATCCTTGTGCTTTGGATATTGAAGATATTGACATATTACAACGGTGAAAGAACAATTATTTGACCTATAAGACCCTTTCAAAACTAGCAAGAGATGTCTTAGCCATTTCCCTCTCAACGATTTCCTCAGAGTAGGTTTTTAGCACGGGAGTTTGAGTTTTAGAGGCATATTGAAGCTTGTTATCTCTGAAAACTCTTAAGGCTCTCATATGTACTCAACATTGGCTTCGTACTTCACTAGTTAATAATACCAATGACGATGAAGAGGACATTGATTTACCTACATTGGAAAAATGTAATGAATATCTATTTTTTATATTCTTTTTTCAATTTTTTCAATTTATAAGTATTAATAATTCTAATTTGTTTTTGTTTTGTAGAGATCATAAGTGGAGGGACTACATGAACCGTGACAACCATGGACTTGGACTAATTAGGTGTAGGGCAAGAGGAGAAGACTTCTATGATTTCATTTCATTAAGAATGTGTAACTTAATTTCAAATAGACTTTATTTTACTTTCATAAAGACTTTTGATGTGTGGATGATAAACATTGATATGGATGATAAATTTTGATATTAAAGATGGATGATGAACTTTGATATTGTGGATGGATGATGATTTTTGTTATGACTTATGATGTGGATGGTGAAATTTAATTATATTCATTACTATGAGAACTTATGTATTTTTTAGATTTCTTATTGAGTTTCTATTCTATTAGATGTGGATAATTGATTATTTTATGTTAGATTACTCATTCAATTTTGATTTATTAGGTGTGATTTGTGACAATTAATCTAATTGAATTATTGGCTTAAAATCTCATATAAACTGATTTTCAAAAAAAATTGCAGCCCAAATTAACAGTTTTTTTGGAAAAAAATTCAAGGCTCGAAATTCAAGTCCAAACCGAAAACTGAATCGATCGGTTCCAAAAAAAATAGAACCGATCAGTCCACTATTTGAAAAACCGAAGACCTTGGTTCAGTTTTTGATTCAGGTAAAACTGGATTGAACCGAACCGAACCCAACCCTACTTAACCTACTAACCCAAAGAGAGAAACCTATGTCACAACACATTACCAAATTGACTCAAAAGGAACCATTTTACCTATTTAAAAATCTTGACAATTTCTACCTAACCATGCTTAATCATCAATACACATCAATTCATATTTTAAAATCAAATATAAAAAAAAATACTAAAATCTCTTTTTATTCCCACCTTGAGTCAAGTAGTAAATAACTTGTTCTTGGAGTTCCTTGCACCATAACCTATACCAAATCATCCATTATCTTAGTACAACTTAAATACCAATCATACATTAATAAGTCATTTTAAAATGTTCTTCTGAGACTCTAAAACAGCCCCTAAAACCAAAATACTAAAAACAATGGGGAGGGGTGTTCGACTACGGGTTATTTTTTAAAGAAAATTGCTTAGTTGAATTTCATGCTTATTTTTTAGGGTCAATTCACAAAATACCTAAGTTTAAAATTAAGAAAATCAAGATATTAATTTAGGTTTTAAACTCTTGAAAAGCTTATAAAAAGTAATTTATGGAGTTTTTGTTAGTTTTATGAAAACATGAAAGTCTTTAAATCAATTTTCCAATTTTAGTTCAACTTAAAGAAAATAAAAACTTAAACCATTGATTTTGGTTTAAAAAGGTTCCAATTACATGAATTAACAAACTATTTCATTGAATCCTACATCTACAAGATCTATGCAATTCCTCAAAAACCCCCCCAAATTATAAGAAAACCCCAAGTAGAAAACTTATCAATTCATCTTGAAAACTTGTGAATTAAAGCTTAATTCTTCCTAGGATTGAATATGCTTTACCTTTGTCGAGATTTGGAATTGAAACTTATAATGAAAGAATCTTAAAACAAGAAAACCCACACATTCTTATTTCCCTTCTTGTTGTTTTGCCAAGAGAGATGAGAGGGGAAGAGAATGGCTTTTTTTTTGTCTTATTTTCTAATGAAAGGAAGAAGATAGTATAATTATATATTTAGTAAAATTAAACATAAATTCTTTTAAACTTAAAAATCTATTTAGGAACCTCATCCCTTTGCTATTAGCTTCTTGAAATTGTTTTTCTCTCAAAAAAACTCCTACCTACAACTAACCATGGTTAAATATGTAACCAAACCTACCACGGTTAATGTGACGACCCGACATTTTTAAATAATTTAAATTAGAATACACAAGGAAGTCTTTTATTTTAAGAAAAATTGGCGTGATTATGTTTGCAAATTCTTTGGCCAAAACCTGTTTACATCTTAATTTCAAAATCTAAAATACACAAGGAACATTAAGTTCCTATCCAGGAGTTCAAAATGATTATAATCATAAATCAACGACGATAAGCTCTTATGAGCTAATTACAAAGTACAAATCATCAAAATGATATAAATTTCACAAAACCGTGTACATGGATTTTACATAACACATAGTCCATCTCAAAGTCGTCATCCTCTCGATCAAGCGTGCACCAGCTCCTCTTCCACGATCCCAAACATTACCTGAAATGTTTGTAATATCATGAGCAAACAAACTAAGCCCAGTGAGAATAATAAGAATAAAAAGTAAGAATAGACCTCAAACTCGCATTTCGATTTGAGTCCAAGAACACACTTACTCTTTGCTATCCATCCATTCAAAGAGTTTATAATAAAGTGTTCCACTTTACTTACCAAATCTCCAATAATATTGTGGAACTACATTCCAAATATTTCTGGTATGGTTTCGTAAATACATATAGCATTTACATCTCATTTTCCATACATACCTTATACTATATACAAGGTTTACTTTAAATTCTTATTCTCCCAAAGGATGATATTAATTAGCACACTTAGTCTAATTATTCATCCATAAACTTGTTATGACTTAAATGAGAAAAATAAATAAACTTTGCATAATTATAACATCTCGACTCTCTTTCTCATCTATCATATGCATAAAAGTAATGAGTACATCCCATAGGATACGCATTCGCCATTTATGCATGAAATGAAGGTAATGTGGATTTTTACATACTATCCACCCTTATCCTTATGTATGAAGTAGTGTGGGGGTCTCATGTCATCCACCAAAACTTATGCATGAAGTAGTGTGGGGGTCTCATGTCATCCACCAACACTTATGCATGGAAATAGTGTGGGGGTCTCATGCATCCACCTTTCTTTCTCATTTTCCTCTTTTCAATAATATGAGATGTTATGCATATGCTTGCAAAAGTAAATAAAGTAAAGCGCGAATATTAAAGAAATCACAACCAACGTAAAGTAAAGGGGCAATAAGTAAATGACATAAGATAAAGAAACAGATAAGAATTCTCGGATGAACGATTTATAAATCGAACTTTGGTATCAATAATAAAGGTAAAGGTCAAACATAACGATTAACCTAAATCTTCAAGGATCTTAAACTTCCAATGATCCATCTTAAACTCCGAAACTAATCTAACTTAGAATCTTCTAAGATTCGAGGCTTTCATTGAGAAATCCTAAGTTTCTCGCTTAAAGGATTAACTACAAATCCTAAGGCACTAACTCACTCCCTCTAATCTTAGGTTGGATTCTAATCTTAGTTTCCGATTCTACAAATCAACATACTTATTCGTTTTCTATAATTACTTTAAATCCTAACTATTCTCACCTTTGCCAAATTAGTTTTGGTCCAAATCTCCGATTTCCCACAATTCAACAACCGAGCAATCGCACCTACAATTCATCAATTGCACAACAAATTACAACTCATATTAATGTCACTAAAGCGAAAAATAAACATTAAAACGATAAAAAATGAATTTCGGGCAAAATTAAGTACTAAAATCGAAATTACAAAATAATAATTAAACTAAATACTTGAGTTGCAATAAATAAATAAATAAACAATATTAAATAAAATAAAATAAAATAAAATAAAATAAAATAAAATAAAAATTTCACTCCAAAATAACGGGACGTTACAGTTAACTTCACATCTAACCACAGTTAACTTGTAATTTAGTTAACCCTTCTCATTTTAATTTTACAAATCAATATTAGATATGAGTTCTAAAACACAACTTTCCAAATTAATAATTTAAAATAAAATATTTCCAACCCCAAGACTCTGGTTGTTACCCTATTTCATCAATTATTGTTGTAAATGACTAACATATGAGTCCTATCACTTGTTAACATTGTAAAGATATTCAATTTTAAGAAAATTAATATATCTTGATGCCCTTGTTGGTATAATTTAACATAAACATAATTTATTTAGAATAAATTAAAAATGAATACACTAATATTCTTTACAGAAAATCTATGTGTTGCAACCTATATGAGATATAATGCATTCAAAATATAATAATACCTCCGAGTCACTTAGATGTAATATCAATGGGTTATGTGAGACATATAAGAGGATCCAACTAGAGATAGTTACTCAAAGAGTCTATAGTAGATGGATAAGATTGGAGAATCGTAACTGTTAACACTGTTGATACTCTTTAAAAAAACATTGTTGATATAGTCCACTTTGTATTGAATACAAATGATCTTTATCTGAATCATGTATGAGAAAGACATGTCAGTGGAGGTTTCTTGTACAATGTTGGTTGTACAAAACTAGAACACAACATTTTATTGATTCCATAATAATATCGTTTATAGAAAATGAACAAAACATCATTCAAATTATGTAACGCCTCGTTATTTTACAAGGTAAATTTTTTGGTCTAAAGCATTTAATTTAATTTTAGAGTTAGTTAACTTAGATTTTAGAATTTATATTCTTTTTCTCTTTATTACTTTAGAATCTTAAACTAGTATTAGGCATATTAATAATTATTAGAGGGCCAATTAATAATTATTAATCATATTTTAGCTAGTTTAAGTGCTTTGGGTTAAGTTTTAAAATTTAGAAGCACAGAAAGGGCTTTATAGTAATTTTCTATTCACATTAAATTTCCACCATTCTTATCATCTTCTTCATTTTGACCAAAAGAGAAAAAAAACATAAATGCTCTCCAAAAAAAAGACTCAATGGCCGAAGCTAGCTTGTTGCTTTGAACTTTTGGGTTTTCTTCGTTTCTCGACCGTTTTGGATGATTTCGTTTGCATTGGATTGCTCGAGACTTGGGCTTGTTAGGAATGGTGTCCTAGAACTTGTAATTATTTAATAATAATTTATTAAGAATAAATTAAATAAATAAACATAAGTTCTTTATATTATCTAGATTGATTCAATTAAAGATATTAGGAATATATGGAAATATATAAATATCAAACATTCAAATAGTAAACCCTAAGTTACTCTTATGAAATCACGACTTAGTATGTGAGTCATACGAGAGGATTAAAGTCGAGATGAGTAACTTAAACGTGTCTACGATGAAACGGATAACGTTTGGGAACCTTATCCTGGTAACACTGTTGATAGCTTCGCATTTTGATTATAGACAAATGATCTAATCCTGATCATTCATGTGGGAGACATGAAATGGAAGTATCATATGCAATGTTGATTGTATAAGACAGGACCACGATGTTCGATCAAATTTCTCATTAGTACCGTTTACGAGAAATGATCGAATATCAAACTAAGTTTATCAACCGTGATAGATCTCAATCCTGAGTGAAATGCGGACTCCTATTTGTGGAGTTATGTTCTTTGAATCACATAGTTGAGAGCGATCTGTAAGAACGCTCAATACACTCCTGTTTTGGGAACATGACTAGATAAGTAGCTGGGAACTCATTTTCACGAGATGGAATTCATAACTTTCCTACAAATTAACGGTATCAGTGCGATACCTAAACATTTTAGGAACTTTAGGAAACTCCCTTGATGTACTGATTCGAGACATGAACAAGTGGCGCCACGACTTCTATTGATCACAGAAGTACCTTATCTCTAGTTCGACTAAAAATAAAGTTCATTGGAGAATCAGCGGGAACACAAGGATAAAGCGGTAATTACAGGGGCAAAACGGTAAATTTATCCGCCTGTAATTATGAGGGTTCCACGTGAAGGATTATATCACAGATATAAATAAAAGATAAACTAAATGGACATAACTCATCTATAGTGAGGGGAGTTCAGCTATGAATCTATAGTGGAATTATTCATAGTTAGATAATAAGTAATTAACTGATTATGTGTTAATCACTTAATTGACTAATTATTAAGCTCATGATCTATAGGTCCATCGGGTCCCTATGCTAGCCCAAATATCGTAGTCGCGAAATCAAGTAGAAGAAATGGAAATTTTTAAGTAAAGTGAATTACTTAAAATAGGCAATATTAATTGTTTAAATAATGAGTTTATTTGAACATGAAATTAATAATGAAATATTATTAATTAGATATTATTAATTATTTAAATATTGAGTATATTTAAATGGTAATTAATAATTTGAAATTAATTAACAATTATTAATTGTTTAAATAATAAATTTTATTTGAACGGAATTAATAATTAATAATCAATTAATTAATAATAAAATGTTATCAATAAAATTATTAATTAAATAATGAGTTTATTTAATGGAAATTAATAATTAAAATATTTATTATTAATTATTTAAATAATGAAAATTATTTAAATGGAAATTAATAATTAAATATAATTTGATAATATTTAGTCAGGAGAAAATATTAATATTATTAATTGTTTAAATAAAATATTTTATTTAAATGGTAATTAATAAATAAATTAATTAAGTTGGACTTATTAATTTAAGAGAGAGTTTCAAGCCCAATTGGATTAATGAACCCAATTGAAATTGGCCCAAAATAATTAATTAATTAAATTTGATTTATTAATTATTTATTATTAATTTTGGCCTTCATAGATAATTTGTAGGAGATAATTATTTGAATTATATCCTATAATAATTATATAGATTTATTTACCCAAGATAAATAAAATAAAGAAAAGAAAATAATCTCCTATTTATCTATGGCATTTTCGAAATTGCAAGATAATGGAAAGAGATAATCTTTTTTCTTTTTGTATTTATCTCTATAGATTAATCCTAATGGGATTAGGATTCCTATTTTTCTATAAATAGGAGGGTTGGGTCATTCATAAATCACACAATTAAATTCCTTAGAAATTCGGAATTCTCTCTTCTTCTCTTCTCCCCCCTTGGCCGAAATTCCCTATTCAAAATTGGGAAGAAAATATTTTTCTTCTTCCCAATTTCTTCTAAAGTTCGATCCCACAATCGGGTTTCGTTTGATCGATCGGGATATAGCGTAGAAAATCCGGTGTTGCTGAGGATTTGATGCTGTAAAGAAACCTCCAACCGATTCTCCATTTATTACTCAATGTAAGTTTTGATTTTAATTTTCGAAATTTAAAGCATGAATCTACATGTTTTTCCACAAATTGCATGATATTAATAGATCCATAATTAAATGTTAATTAGTTTACTAAATCAAATTCCGCTAGTTTAGTAAATCATCCCTTCAGGGCTTCCTATCCATCTTAACCTTGTGACGCTTCTCTTTTTCCAAGGGAAGACCTAGAAAGTGAGTTTTTAAAACTTTTCTAATGTTTTTCTTCCTTATTGTTTCTAAATGAGATTTTAAGTTGAAATCTTGATTTTCTTTTGAGAAACTAGTAGATTTTGAGCTCAAAATTTCATAAAATACTATTCACCTGAAAACACTATTCATCCAAAAACCCTATTCATCCAAAATCACTGTTCACCTAAGAATCACTCTCTTTCTCATTTTAGTTATGGGTTATAAAACGTTTTTTATTGGTGTTCTTGTAGATGTTGGTTGCTCGTTTGACGGTTCATTGGAACGTTGTCTTCACTCGAGCATTCAAGGTGAAGATAAATAGAATTTAAAGTAAACTTAGAAACCGAATTTGTTAAATGATTTGTATGATCGATTTTGGAATGAGAGATTTAAAGTATGTCTACTAACTTGTTTAGGCTTGGAAGTTAGTTCTAAAGTGAGTTGGATGAACTTATGGATCTTTTCATGGAAACGACTAACTCTTGGTAATTCTAAAGTTATGTTTGATTTGATGTTTCTTGATGATTTCGGAACTTGAAGGTTCAAAGTATAATAGGATGAGTAAGGAATTTGAATATGGAACTTCGCTTGTTTACTAAAACAATGGAAGGAAGACTTTTATGTTAAAGTTAGTAACTTGATATTATCTGAAGGCCGATGGGCTTGACTTTAATATTGTTCATGAGATTATCTTAAGGCCATTAGGCTTGACTATTATTTTGTTGTTTTGGAAAAATGGCACTTTCTTGTTATGCAGGGAAAGGTAACCATATTATAGGCATCGTTGTTAACTTATGCTCTCTTGATTACTTTGAATGGTTAAGTTATGTCTACTTGTGCTTTGAGAATCTGATAATGTTTAGCGTACCTTATGACTCTCTTTATGATATCATACATTATTATATGGGAGGAATAATGTGCTTACATTGTTTGGTATTATTCGTATTGTATGCTTACATATATATATATATATATATATATATATATATATATATATATCATGAGGCATGTTAAAGACTACATGTACGTTGTATGATTGGGGGGTGGATAATGAGATAATGTTTGGACTCTGTGTGCTCACATTATCCAGTAATATCCATAATCGTTGTGATACATATATGAGAGAAATGTAAGGACTGCGTGTACCTTCTATTGGTCGATGAGATAATGAGGTAATGGTTAGATTGCGTGAGCTTTCATTACATGTCATTATTCATCAGTGATGGAAAGATAGTAATACAAAGACTACATGTACTTGTTTTTGGAAAATGAGAAAATAAGGTATTGTTAGACTGCATGTGCTTTCAATATTGTCATTATAAGCATATTGATGGTTATATTGGATGTAAAGACTATGTGTACTTTATATGTGTAAAGCAAGTTAATGAATAATGTTGAGACTGCGTGTGCTAGTATTATTGCCATTAATTGTGTGCTATTTTTGTTTGAAACATGTTGAGACCAAGTGAGTTTAGCATGAGTTATCATAGAGAATGGAAACATGAACATTATGTATAGCATGAGTTTCTATAGAGGAAGGAAATGTAAACATTATGTATAATATAAGTTATTATAGAGAAAGGAATGAGAATGATATGTATATTATGGGATACGTACTTTGAGATGCTTGAGAACTAGTTTCTTGATTAATTGGGAGATCTTGTAATCAAAAGTTGAATACTTGATGTAAAACCCTTTGAAATTGTTGAGTAGTAAAGAGTATGTAAGCTTTTTGGACATAAATCTGGATACAAGTTTGGGATCTAATGTTACTTTATGCTCCGTTTAACTTCACAAGGTTTTCACTCATGATATTATAATTTTCAAGTGTGGACATGGTCGTGGTCGTGGGAGAGGAGCTAGTGCTACTTGATCTTGGAAAAGATGATGACAAGATGGACTAGAGAGAGATTATGGTCCATGTGTTGGGATTGAGGTATGTATAAAAGAGTTCTCAAACAGAAATCCCAAAGATCTTTCCTTGCAGTATAATATTATTCTAAAAACTAATGTATAAAGAGAAGACTAACCCTTGTCGAGAAATGTATGGCTCTTCCTCGTCGTTCTTGGTTACGGTCTTGAGACCACCAAAAAGTTCTTTCTCATGAAGCACAAAAGAGAATCGGTGCGTGGGCACTATCCTCATTGGAAAAAGGAAGAGGGAAGAAAAAATTCTTCCCTTAGACCCAAAGGGGCGGTGACAGAGAGAGGGAGGAGAGTAATTTTTCTTGAGTCTTTCTTTTGCTCTCTTAGTTGTGTGTTTTGAGGTCACCCCAAGGTTCCTATTTATAAAAAAACTAAGGCCTCAAAAAATCTCTGAATATCTTTTAATTATCAAATAATTAAATAAAGATATTATAAAATATATTTTGAATAATTAATATATAATATCTTATTCCATAATAAGATATTCTCATATCACAATTTAAATTAATCTTTATTAATTTAACTTAATTATTCCATATCTTACTCATTAAAATTAATCATATTAATTTAAATTAAGATATTCCATATATTATAAATAAAATAAAATACAAAGTGTCATGTGACCTACCCATGGGTCACACGCCCATATCATCATCCTTATGATAAGATTAGGCATTTTATTTTTCCTTTTTATTTAATAGAACCATTACATTAAATATTCAAATAAATAAAACTCCTTCTATTTATTTAATTCCTCTTTAATTTGACTACCTCAAATTAAATATTTAAATAGACTCCTCTATTTAAATTCCCATTAATTTTAGACAACTGCAAAGTTAATTTAATTAAATTGACTCCTCTATTTAATCTCTCTTTTAAAATAATTAAATAGACTCTTCTATTCAATAAATAATTAAATAGACTCCTCTATTTAATTTCACCATTAATTAAATAATTAAATAGACTCATCTATTTAATTTCATTTAATTAATCAAATAGACTCTTCTATTTGTATTTGCCTTAATTAAGCCCAACTGATTCTCTAATGAACAACCTTACATAATCTCCATTACGCGTCTTTACTTTTCCCTTGATCAGAGGAATATGGGGCCCCACTATTCAAGCACCGAATCAGTCCATGAGGGAAATACTTATCTATTTTCCTATATGGAAAATAGTGAATTATAATCTTGTGTAATTACTTTCCCATCTATAAGCAAGATGCAATCCCCAAAGTGGGAGGCATATTGAGCGAACTATATCAAGTCACTCAAACCTATGCAAATCAAAGGTTTGTCTCTTGCAAACAGGAGTTCTTAATCCATTAAGGATTAAGATCAATTGTACATGATCAACCGATTAATATATGAAGTGTCTTTGTATAACGGCTTTACCAGAAGACATAAAGTATATCGTAGTCCAGTCTACTACAATCTCTATTGCAGCAACAACCCCATTCACATGTCTTTACATGAGCAATCCACATGAGATCACTTGTGCCAATTCACAAGTGGACCGTGTTAGTGGTGTTACCAGAAATAAGGCACTCAACCTTTATTCATATACCACAAACTATTTGAGTTATAACTCAAGTGAATCTTCTTGCATCACATGCTCACTTTAAGTTATCATCAGTAAGTCTGGATCTTATGATGAATTACATTTATTAAACAATAATAAATTACAATGTAAATATTACTAATTAATAATTCTTTTATTTATTTATAGTTTAATTGGATTACATAAGATTTAGGGCAGAAACCCTAGCACCATGGACTTAGGTTTACTTTATTTTCAATCTTTTGATGCACATGTTGTATATGAGCTCATGAGAGCATTTCTACTTTAAAATTTTATGATCTTGAATTGTTTTTTAATTTTTCGTAAATATGGAATGCGCATTCCAATCTTTAGATTTTCTGATTGGGAAAATTGTATTTACAGGGCATTATGATAACCCAAGTTTTAAACATCACGATGCCTAATTTTTATTAAAAATTAAGTCTTCTCCTGCGTTCTGATTTTAAAATGATTTAAAAGGAGTCGGGTTGTCACAGTTGTTATCAGAGCCTAAGGGTTCTGTAGACTACATGCAACACATGTTTTTTTTTCATGTTTTATTTTTAAGTCCATTCTCTAGTCATCGTCTAAGATTAGCGGCATCAAATATCCTTAGACCTTTATCTTTAAATTTCAACTATTTATTTATGCTTTAGTAATGGAGTAGTGTGTTCTATTTTACTAGTAGCTTATGAAGTTCTATTGGTTTTTATACAGTATGCCTTCTAGACGGGGTGGAGCGGGGGCGGCTGCTCCTGCACGAGGCAGAGGTAGAGCTTGAGACCCCACTCCTCTACCACCACCACCTAAGAATTAGGAGGATGCTAGAGGTTTTGTACACAGTGATGGGGAGCTTCATGATGATATTCTAGTTGTACGGCCGCCTAGGAAGGGGTGTAGAGTTTACATGGAAGAGGAGGACTATTATGATTTACTACGGGATGTTGGTAGGCCCATTGAGCATGTTGCACTTCTGTCTAAGACAGCAGACCCTGTAGTCGATCAGACTAAGACTACTGATGTGACGAGGACTCTAAGAGAGTACACAGGATATGCACCTACTGAGTTTGATGGGACATCTATGGATACCGTTGTTTTTTAGAGATAGGTTATGAGGGTTGAGAGGGCCTTTGTGTTTATTCAGTGTCCGGACTGACTGAAGGTCCATTGTGGTATTCTTTGATTGACGATGCTCTTTATTGGTGGGAGGGAATTTCAAGGTCTCTTTCTCCCACCTTGGAAGTTACTATGGAGCTATTTCGAGAGAAGTTATTTGATAAGTATTACCTAGAGGATCTATGAGATCAGTTGGAGGTTGAGTTTCTGACGCTTAAGAAGGGTGATAGGATTGTAGCTGAGTATGAAAGAAAGTTCGACCGACTGTCCAGATTTGCTATTGGACACATTGCTGACCCACAGAGTAAGAATAAGAAGTTTATTGTGGGATTAAGAGTGGATATCAAAGGACAAGTGCGTGTTTTGCGCCCAACTACACTTAGAAGAAGGGAAAACTAGATGCTATAGAACATATTTCCTCTTAAAAGAGGAAGGCAAAGGATGACCATGTGGGTCAACAGATACAACCACAGTAGAGGCAGCAGCAGCAGTAGGCTCGGAGTGGAACCTTAAACCTTAAACCAATTGGGTTTAACTCTCTCTAATATTTATTATTAAATTAAATAAACTCATTATTTAACTAATAATATTAACTACTAATTTATATTTAAATAAACTCAATATTTATCTAATAATATTAATTATTAATTTCTTTAGAACTAAAAGGTCCTGATACCAACTGTAACAACTTGACTTTTACAAAGAAAATACTCAACAAATACACAGGGGAAGACTTTAAAATTCAACAAAACTTTATTAAATTAGAATATGAAGTTCTATTCATAACTGTGTGGGATATTTCTCGTTGAGGGTTTTTCCACACGGTTGAACACGTTGCGTCACGTGTTATTCCCTCCCGATGAAGCTCCCTGAAACACTTCAAAGAATGATGGTCAGAAGCGGGCACCGGTGTGGTACAGTCCGAGAACTCTCCCACGATCAAGTTAGGTGGTGGTAGGTGAGAATATGTCTTGCACCGCAAAGAAGATTAGGTCAAAATGTATGACTGATGGTTTGTAGGTTCACATACCTGATTTGATAGGTCAGGTTGCCTTTTATAGTTCCTTGATCGTGGGCTCATCGACTAGGCTAGTCTGAGACTAGACTTAATGGGCTTTCACTCGGCCCATGAAGGAGATGCTCCTTTAGATGCTGGTTTGGATGGGCCTGTCCCCATGTGAACCAGCCATGTGTGAACGTGGCCCGTAAGAGGGTTATTTTTATAGTTTTCCCCTATTTCTTGGGTCAGAAAGTCCAGTGCAGGGAATAGTAAATATTCGAATCAGAGGCGTGATGCTTGTCCTGATCCTTGTATCATCCTGGGATAGTTGAGGGTCACGACTCCTCAGAAAATATACCGCTTCGGCCTTGTTACGATTTGGACCTTCAGTGGCCTCTTTTCGCGGGTTGTCACGCCCCTCTGTGAACCAATCTGTTTCAAGAGATGTGGTTATTCATAAAATTGACCCGTTGGACTTTCGAATTCCAACGGGCTTCGAGGGATTCGGATCATTGCGTCCCTCTCCATGTGTCGCGATGGTTGGACGTGTGTTCCCCCCTTTAAATAGGGCTTTTCTTCAAAATTAAAAGCTCATTTGCTTTTCGAATTCTTGAAATCGCCTGGGGAACACTCGCTTTCGAACGATTCTTTGCCATCTTCACTTCGTTCCCTAGAAGTTTTCCCTGTTCTTCTCTGAAGGTTAGTCTTTCTTCTCTGTTTTTTTTCATGGATAATTTTGAGGAGAACTCCATAGTTGGGGCCTTAGGACTCCGAGGGTAGTCGTAGGGGATGATGATTATGATGGTTTGGTTTTTGAGAGGAATGAGTCTGGTGCTTCCCCTTCCTCTGCTTGTATTAGTGGGGCTAACATTGTCCCTTCATCTTGAGGCAAGCCTGAGGGGAACGAGCCTGTGGTTGACCCTCGTTTATCGATTGATTAGGATTCCCTTCCTTCTATGAGTGAGTTTGGGTCCGTCTCCGAGATCCAGGCGGGTCTAGATGTAGATCCCACTCCATTATGTGTTGGAGACAACACAGGAAGATCTTGATAGGCTGAGGGAGGACTATGGTATCTATGAGGAATTTGAGATGAGACTCCCCACGCCATTATAGCGGGTTTACGTTTCCCCGGGAGATGGTTGGACTTCTCTCCATCCGAAATTTCTTCAGTGGGGAGTT
The DNA here is from genome assembly GCA_028015215.1 of Gynostemma pentaphyllum. Taxonomy (NCBI): domain Eukaryota; kingdom Viridiplantae; phylum Streptophyta; class Magnoliopsida; order Cucurbitales; family Cucurbitaceae; genus Gynostemma; species Gynostemma pentaphyllum. Next base: position 18,732,352 of record CM051352.1, read on the forward strand.
CGATTTCCCCTTTCTCCTTATTTAACTGAATTTCTTCTGAGTTGTGGATTGCCTTAGGCCAGCTTATGCCGAACACTTTGAGGTCTCTGCTCACCCTTGAAGTTGTGTGTTCTGGTTTAGGCTTCTGACCCACTTTAGGCATGGTTTCCCATTTCTGGGTCCTTCGTATGAACGTTCAGGACATAATGTGTTTTCTTCTTCAAAGCCATGTGGCGCCTTCCCTGGTAGATGAAAACTCATGTGATAAGAAGTGGAAAGAATTCTGATTCTTCATTCGAGGTCCTATCTTATCTGAAAGTCGAACTCTCCCTACCTCTTGGGAGGACGAGGGTGAGGAATGGGTTCTGAGTTACTTTGTGGCTTGATCAGCTGTGACAATAACCGACGGTTTTTATTTTCTTATTTCAGTGAAGAATCCTCTCCCGAAGAGTATTTCCGTGGAGTCTCTCAAGTATTGTAAGACTCTTGAGAAATTGGGGCCTTTCAACTGGGAAGAGTTTACCCAACATCCTTGGTTGGTTTCTTCGCGTCTCTGGACTCCTCCACCAAACTTCGTTCCGATTGCTCCCCGTAGCTGTTCCATTCTGACTAGTTTTATATGGGGTATGGTTCGGAGTTGATTCAAATTGTTTGTCCAGCAGTCTCTCTAAGAAAATATATGGCCTTCCTCTCACCCCGGCTATGGACTCCCATGATCCTGAAGCTTTCTTTGCCCTTCTCCAGGATATGGGGAAGAAGAGGCCCACAACGACGCCCCCTCATGCCCGGAAGGGAAAAGAGGTGGCCGTTTCTAAGCGTCCCCGTCCTTCCGCAAGTGGGAAATCTGTGGTGATCAGCGCTCTGGAAATTTCTACAGAGGGTGTAGTGGCTCCTTTTGTGGATCCTCCCGCAGATTGTCCCTTGGATTCCCCTACGGATCTCTCTACGGACTATGTCGCTCCAAAATGAAGAAGGGGTGGAGTCATCGGGGAGCTCGAGCGCGCAGTAAAGTGTGCGGATCCATATGTTTTGAAGTATCTTGAGATGGCTTATCGATCATTTCCTTCCGAGGCAGATTCGCCTTCTTCTGATCATGCCCATATTTTGTCTTCTGATACGGACTTTGAACAGGAAGACGATCAGATGATCGATGGGCCTCTTCATGCCAGAACATCGTATCTGCCTGATCAGACTGTGCAGGTTATTCCCCCTCTAGCGAGAGCGGTTCCATCGGTGGCCAGTGGATCGGGTGCCGCGAGCGGTGGATCTCCTTTGCTTCATCTGTTCGTTCTTCTCGATGCAAACTTTGACAGTTCCTCTCCAGCCACTTTTACCTCTGATGAACCATGGATTCGGTCAGATTCTTCCGTGACTTGGGGGAGGTGCATTCGAAACCCCTCATTGACTACGATAGTGAGGATGAGACTTTCAGACGTATGTCCCACCATAGTTGGCTGGTTAGTGCTTTCACTCTTTTGTCTTCATTTTCTTTGTTGTCTTCCAATTAATTTTGACGTCTTTAAATGTGTCTACTCTTCTAGGGGACCCAGGCTTCTTCTCAAATAGCTCTCAATCTAGAGAGTTTGCTTTTGAAGCATCGGGAGCTTAAGCAGAAGTTGGAAGAGGCGACAGCTAGCGGTCGGCAATCTCACATCCTTGACTCAGCATTGTCTGAGGGTCTCCAATTAAAGTCTGATCTTGAGGAGGCTGACAAGAAAATCGCTTCATTGGAAGCCGAGAGATCAAAATAATCCGCCGAGTTTGAGTGTGTTCGAAAGGAATGTGGGGGTCTCCAAAAGCTCAAAGAGGACAACGAACGGATGCTCATTGAAGCTATTGTTGCTCAGAATAAGGAGTTAGCGGACTTGGATGTTGCTCGCAAGGAGGGGTCTAAGGCCGTGGATGATTTTAATCGAGAGGCCGCATCCCTTAAGAAGGTTAGGGAGGATGTGGACACGGTTATCTTGGAGAATGGCTAATTGAAAACCCAAGTGTCCGAACTTCCAGCCCTTTGGGATGCTGTGAGCGACCTCCTTCAAAAGTTGGCCCGGGCAACTGAGGCTTTTATCGAATCCACTCTTGTTGGTCTCGTCGTTGGACGATACTCGGTTAAGGTGCAGATGAACTTGTCAGAGGAACTGGGGGGCCCAATCAGTCTGATCGCCTATGAGGACGCCATTGACCGCCGGTGGGAGTTGTTTGAGAGAGCCAATAAATTGAAGGCTTCCAAGGGCAAAGCTTCAGTTAAAGGTGAGGTTGACGGTGGTGAGAGCGTCCGTCCTTGTGAAAATGAGGGCGCGGTGGTGGGGGATGTGAGCATCCACACTGATGGAGCCGAGGATGGGACCGTTAAAGACCGCTTCGTGGATCTTCCCCGGACCGAGACCCATTTACGTCTCGATTGATTTTTCCATGGTAAACTCTAGGCCGTGGAGCCCCTTTACGATTTGTTGCCTTGAAATATTTTTCTTTTTCGCTTTTCGAACACATATTTCCCTCGCTTTGAAGTTAATATATGTATGTTCCTTCCTTACATCGACGTGGTTTAATTTCTTGCTTGCTTTTATGAAGTGCCTTTACACTTGCTTTGAAATTGTGAACGTCCTCCCCTTAGGCTTGAAACGTTCGTTGGTCCAAAGCTTTCAATTTCGTGAAAGAGCTGGGATTATTTAGGCGGACCAAGGTTTAGCTTAGGAGGAGGCTTAGAAAACTCCTGGACGTACCAAGGTTTTCGCTTCCAGAGAAGGCTCAGAATACTTGAACGAACCAAGGTTTTTCGCTTCCAGTGAAGGCTTAGAATACTTGGGCGGACCAAGGTTTTCGCTTCAAAAGAAGACTTAGAATACTTGGACGGACCAAGGTTTTCACTTCTGGAGAAGGCTTAGAATACTTAGACAGACCTTCCGGAGAAGGGTTAAGTGTTTGGGTAGGACAAGACTTTCTACGCTTTAATACTCCAACGTCTTCTATTTTTAGGAATAGGAAATGCTCGGAGAGACCGATACTTTTGCTTCCTGAGAAGGCTTTTAATGCTTGGACGGACCAAGGTTTTTGCTTCCGGAGAAGACTTTGAGTGCTTGGACGGACCAAGGCTTTTGCTTCTAGAGAAGGCTTCAAATGCTTGGACGGACCAAGGCTTTTTCTTCCGGAGAAGGCTTTAAATGCTTGGACGGACCAAGGCTTTTGCTTCCGTAGAAGACTTTGGGTGTTTTAGGCGGATTAGGGCTTTTAGTCCGCAGGAGACTTAGTAACTTGCCTAACGGATTAGGGCTTTTCATGTAAAGGCATCGACTAATCGTTTGGAGGATAACATGTAATACTTGTATATTAATTTAAAAATGGGCCTCTTCGGCCAAGTATTTACATGGTTCTCTCATCCTCATACATAATAAATCCTCAAATGTGTGGCGTTCCAAGCCCTCAGAATCGGTTCACCTCTCTGGTCTTCGAGGTGATAGGTTCTTTGCTTGACTTCTTCAACCACCTTGTACGGACCTTCCCAGTTTTCTTGCTCCGGGCTCTTACATGTTCTGGAATACTTTTCTCAGGACAAAGTCATTTACTTTGAAGCTACGCTGCTTTACTTTCTTCTCGAATTACTTTGCCAAGTTTTACTGGTAGTTGGCAAGACAGATTAATACTTGTTCCCTTTTTTCTTCAGCCATGTCCAGATCTTCTGCCATCATGGTGTCATTTTCTGCTTCTGGAATCGAACTCCGGGCCGTGGGGATGACGGCCTCTGCCCCAAAGGCCATAGTGAAAGGTGTTTCGCCGGTTGGGACTCTCGGGGTGGTTCGATATGCCCAAAGGACTCCTGGCATCTCATCGACCCATCTTCCCTTCGTTCGTTTCAATCTCATTTTCAGAGAGTCCATGGTGGTTTTATTCTATGCTTCTGCTTGTCTGTTAGCCTGCGGGTAACGGGGTGTCGAATATTAGAGTTCCACTTTTCTATCCGCGCAATACCTCCAGATGGATCTTCCCGTGAATTGAGTTCCGTTTTCAGTGATTATAACTTTGGGGATTCCGAAGCGGGTGAAGATTTTCTTCCAAAGGAACATTTCAATCTTCCGTTCCGTAATCGTTGCCAGCAGCTCGGCCTCAATCCATTTGGAGAAGTAGTATGTTGCTACAATCAAATAACACTTTTGACCCAGGGCTAACAGTAGTTTTCTCACTAGGTCGAGACTGAAGGGATAATTTACTAAACTAGCGGAATTTTATTTAGTAAACTAATTAACATTTAATTATGGATCTATTAACATCATGCAATTTGTGATACAAACATGTAGATTCATGCTTTAAATTTGAAAATTTAAACCTTTACTTACATTGAGTAAAATATGGAGAATTGGTTGGAGGTTTCTTTACAAACATCAAATCCTTAGCAACACCTGGATCTTCTACGCTATATCCCGATTGATCAAACGAAACCCGATTGTGGGATTGAACTTAAGAAGAAATTGGGAAGAAGAAAAATATATTTTTCTTCCCAATGAATTGGGAAAATCGGCCAAGAGGGGAGGGAGAGAGGAAGAGAGAATTCCAATTTTCTAAGGAATTTAGTTGTATGATTTATCAATGACCCAAGCCTCCTATTCATAGGAAAATAGGAAGCCTAATCATATTAGGATTAATCTATGGAGATAAATACAAAAAGGAAAAAGATATTATCTTTCCATTATCTTGTATTTTCGAAAAAAATATAGATAAATAAGATATTATTTTTCTTTTCTTTTAATTTATCTTGGATAAATAAATCTATGTAATTATTTTAGGATATAATTCAAACAATTATCTCTTCCTAAAATACATTGAATGGCCGAAATTCTCATGCAAAAATAATTAATAAATACAATTTATTTAAATAAATATTTTGGGCCAATTTCAATTGGGTTCATTAATCCAATTGGGCTTGAAACTCTCTCTTAAATTAATAAGTCCAACTTAATTAATTTATTTATTAATTACCCGTTAAATAAAATATTTTATGTAAATAATTAATAATATTAATATTCTCTCCCGACTAAATATTATCAAATTGTATTTAATTATTAATTTCCATTTAAATAATTTTCATTATTTAAATAATTAATAATAAATATTTTAATTATTAATTTCCATTAAATAAACTCATTATTTAATTAATAACTTTATTGATAATATTTTATTATTAATTAATTAATTTTAATTATTAATTTCTGTTCAAATTAAATTAATTATTTAAACAATTAATAATTGTCAATTAATTTCAAATTATTAATTACCATTTAAATATACTCAATATTTAAATAATTAATAATGTCTAATTAATAATATTTCATTATTAATTTCCTGTTTAAATAAACTTATTATTTAAACAATTAATAATGTTTATATTAATTACCGTTTAAATATACTCAATATTTAAACAATTAATATTGCCTATTTTAAGTAATTCACTTTAATTAAAATTTCCATTTCTTCTACTTGATTTCGCGACTACGATATTAAGGCTAGCATAGGGACCCGATGGACCTATAGATCATGGGCTTAATAATTAGTCAATTAACTCATAATCAGTTAATTACTTATTATCTAACTAAGAATAATTCCACTATAGATTCATAGCTGAACTCCCCTCACTATAGATGAGTTATGTCCATATAGTTTATCTTTATTTATATCTATAACATATCCTTCACGTGGAACCCTCATAATTATAGGCGGATTAAATCTACCCTTTTTTCCCCTGTAATTATCTCTTTATCCTTGTGTTCCCACCGATTCTCCAACATAACTCCATAAATAGGAGTCCACATTTCACTCAGGATTGAGATCTATCACGGTTGATAAACTTAGTTTGATATTCGATCATTTCTCGTAAACGGTACTAATGAGAAATTTGATCGAACATCGTGGTCCTGTCTTATACAATCAACATTGCATATGATACTTCCATTTCATGTCTCCCACATGAATGATCAGGATTAGATCATTTGGCTATAAACAAAATGCGAAGCTATCAATAGTGTTACCAGGATAAGGTTCCCAAACGTTATCCATTTACTGTAGACACTTTTAAGTTACTCATCTCGACTTTAATCCTCTCGTATGACTCACATACTAAGTCGTGATTTCATAAGAGTAACTTAGGGTTTACTATTTGAATGTTTGATATTAATATATTTCCATATATTCATAATATCGTCAATTGAATCAATCTAGATAATATAAAGAACTTATGTTTATTTATTTAATTTATTTGAAATAAATTATTATAATTAAATAATTACAAGTTCTAGGACACCATTCCTAACATCAGTTTCATCCCGTATCGGTTAAGCACTTGAATGCTTGTTCCATGTGGGCTAGGTGGTCCTCTACCTTTCGTGACTTGATCAACATGTCGTCGATGTACACCTCCACCGTTTTTCCCAAGAGATCTATGAACATTCGGTTCATCGGTCGCGATAGGTAGCTCCTACGTTCTTTAAACCAAAGAGCATCACCGTGTAGCAATATGTGCCTACATTGGTTATGAATGAAGTTTTTTCTTGATCTTTTGGGTTCATCTTGATTTGGTTGCACCTGAAAAAGGCGTCCATGAAACTGAGCAGTTCATAATCGGCTGTGGCATCTACTAGTTGATCTATTTTGAGCAGCGAGAAAGAATCTTTTGGGCAAGCTTTGTTAAGGTCCATGAAGTCAATACACGCCCTCCATTTTCCATTCTTTTTCTTCACGACCACTACATTGGCCACCACTAAGGGTATTTGATCACCTCTCGGATAAAACCCGCCTCCTGAAGTTTTCGAACCTCCTCGTTGACGATTTCATTTCGCTTGGGCGCGAATTTGCGCCTCTTCTGTTTGATAGGAGGTTAGCTCGGATCAACTTCGAGGTTGTGAGTTATGATATTTGGGTCTATGTCGGGCATGTCTGTGTGATCCCATGCAAACGTATTCCAACTTTTCTTCAGAAGGTTCACCAGTCCGTCTCTCAGATCTTTCCCAATGCTCGTCGTTTTCCCCTGGTCTTTTGGATGAATCTGGATTTTCACCGATTCATCCTCAGGTGCTTCAATCCTTGGTCAAACAAAGGGCGGGCCTTTTTTGGGGCCCCGATCCTGTAGCTGCTATGCTCGGCATTGGGATTTCAACTTGACGATCTCAACCAAACACGATCTCGAAACCTGTTGGTCCCCTTTTATAACCCTGATCCCTTTTTCAGTGGGGTATTTCAGCTTCTGGTGAAGAGTTGAAGGATGTGCCCCCATATCATGAATCCATGGCCTTCCGAGCAAGGCATTATACCCCGAGCAGGCATTTATGACATGCAAAAGGGCTATTGGATTTTCGCCTTCGACTCGAACTGGCAGTTTGATAGTTTCGGAGGATCTTGTCACTGTTCTGTTGAATCCCACCAGGTCTTGGGAATTTGAGGTGAGATCTGATTCTCTTAGCTTCATATTTCGAAATGCGAACATGTACAATATGTTGATGGAAGAACCTGGATCTACTAGGACTCTACTGATTGTATGAGATCTGATGGATATTGATATCACCAGTGCGTCATTGTGGGGTAGGTGTACGTCTTCCATATCTTTACTGGAATACTTAATCAGATCCTCGGAAGTGTGCTCGACCCAATAGACGGGGAGTCCATCTTCGCGATGAGACCGTTTGTGAGCATTGATGGACTTTCTAGTGCAGTGGATTGAGCTGACTTGATCGTCCCCCGGAACTTCCACAATCTCATTCGTTTCCCTCGCATCCTGCCTCTCGAACCTTCGGGCCTGACCTTGTTCGCACACGCGATCTATTTCCAGGCGAGGATCTTGTAGTTTTCCAGGTAGAGTGCCCGTTGGATTTGTGGAACCTACAGTATGGTTCCTTTCTCTCCGGACTTTTCGGAAAGAATTTCTTGCCGCTTCTATGTACATGATCCGTTGCGGGCTTCGCTCTTGGATCTTTGATCTTTCCTCATCTGATTTTCTTTCCCCCTCATCCCTTTTCTCTTCTTTTCTTCTTTTCGAGCGTCTGTGCTCTCTTCCTCTTCTTTCCTCTGTTGAGGGCTTCTTCTTCTTCCATAATCCTTTAGATTTTGACCCTATTCTTCGCATTTCTCTAGCCACCCTTTCGGATTCGTCCTGCGATATTTTGGCCATCGCTCGATCCAATGCCTCTTTCATAGTTGTGGGTCTTCGCTTGTTGAAAGACCTCCATAGAGGGTGGTTCGGGTGTACGACCCGAGAGAATGCGGTCACTGCCTCTAGATCGTTGCAGTCTTTGACCTGTAGCTTGACCTGTCAGAACCTAACAATGAAATCCCGAAGGGCTTCCTTTCCCCCATCAGCACATCATAGAGGTCGTGGTTCGTTTTGGTGAACTTCCGACTCATGCTATATTCGCTGAGGAAAGCCAATGATAGGTCTTAAAAGGTTTTAATGGACCTTTTGGGGAGGCTGTTGAACCACAATAGGGGCAAACCTTTCAAGCTTGTGGGAAAGAATCTACTGGTTAGGGCGTCTAGATCAAGGCCGATTACACATGAAGATTCCATCATGTTGTCGAAGTGGGCCACATGTAACGTCCCGTTAATTTTGAAGTGATTTTTTTTATTTTATTTAATGTTATTATTTATTTATTTATTTATTTCAATTTAAGTATTTAGTTTAATTATTATTTTTGTAATTTATAATTCAGTAGTTAATTTCGCCCGAAATTCTTTTTAATCGTTTTAATACTTTAAATTCGTTTTGGTGACGTTAATAATTATTAATAGGCCAATTAATAATTATTAATCACCTTTAGATTAATTTAAGAGCTTCGGGTTTCGGTTTATCAGTAAAAAGTCATAAAAGGATGCAACCGTCATTTCCAAATTTCTTAAAAATATCAAAATACTATTCATTCATCTTTAAATGAACCAATTGACTCAAAGTTGACCATTTTTTTCTCCCATTTCTCTCCCATTGCCGTGAGCTTCAAAGGGGATTAGGGGGATTTTGGTTTTTCTTCATTTCTCGACAAATCGGCTCGATTTCGGTTGCATCAGAAAGCCCTCGAGTCTAGGATTCCTTTCCACCTAACAATCGTGCTTTCCACTCGTGATCTACGGACTTCTCAGTAAGTTAAACTTCAAACCCTAAGCTCCAAATAGTGTTTTAATGGAGTTTTCCTTTTGAATCTTCGATTTCTTACCGTTAAACTCGATGACTTTTATTACGGGAGTTGTTTTTAGTAATTTTGACAACTTTCCCTAAACCCTAAAACCGAGTTTCAGTCGAAGCCCTTCCCGTTTGAAATTTACATTGTGGGGGTTGTTTTGGGGTTTACTTTTATTGATATAATGTTTATTGTAATTAAATTCAAGAAATTGTTTATTGTTCAAAAACCCGAATCATCGATACCCATTGAAATCGGGAACTTCGAAACTACTTGAAACCAACTCGAAACACCTCTAAGTGCCTAAAAGCCGGAAAACCGAACCCGAAACCCATTTTTCATTGAGGGGTCGAGAGCACCCTTGGGTTTTTCCGGGGTTGTTTGTCGTTTTGAGCTTTTAGATGTTAATTGATCGATGTATGATTTATAATGATCGTTAGATATACTTTTAATTGTAGGTGTTTTGGATCGTTGTTTGATCGTGCTTGTAACGTCCCGTTATTTTTGGAGTGAAATTTTTTTTTTATTTAATATTTCATTTATTTATTCATTTACTTTAATCAAAGTATTTAGTTTAATTTTAGAATTAGTAATTTAGAATTTAGTAGTTAATTTCGTTCGAAAGCTTTTTAATCGTTTTATTAGCTTAAATTAGATTTGGACGTATTAAAAATTATTAGCGGGCCCACTATTGATTGTTAAATACTTTTAAGATAGATTAGAAGTAGTTAAGTTGAATTGGAATTAGAAACGTGAAATAACGAGCACCCGGAACAAGCTTTCTTAAAGAAAATAAGAGGAGGGGCAATATCGTCTTTTACCAAAGTTTCTTTATATTTATCCACTTCATATTTTTCAAGGAGAAGGATAAAGAAAAAAGAAAGGAAAGATGAAAAATGATCCCCAAACCCGTAGCTAGAGAGGAGGAAAAGAGAAGAGAAAGAAATTGTCGTCCCGGCTTCGTTTCTCGACCGTTTTCATCGTGCCTTAGCTGGTTGGAAAGCTCTCGAGACGATCTTTCTACCCATCCCATCAATCGGGCCAATCCATTAAAGATCCAGGAGATACAAGGTGAGGAAGAAATGGGTTTTTGTGTTTTCTTTATTTCCAATCTTGTATGTAAGCCTTGATTCATTTTTCCCGGGTGTTGTTTGTGAATTCTAGTTAGGAAAAATCACTTTAGATGAGGTTGTTGTCTTGGACCTAAACCCGAGTGGATTGGAAAACCCGTTCCATTTGTTCTCTCTCACTTGGTGATGGTTGGGGTGTTTAGTTTGCTATTGTTTTGTATTTTACTTAATTTTTCGGGAATCAAGTATTGTGTAAAACCTTAAATCACGGTTACCCTTTGATAATTCGAACCTCCAAAGTACCTAAAACCAACCCGGAACACCTCTAAAATGCCTAAAAGTCGAAAAACCAAACACGAACCTCATTTTCTCTCCTATGGCCGAGAGCACCCTAAGGCTAAAAACCGGGTTTTTCGTCATTTTACGCGTTTAGACGTCAATGGTTCAATTTCTGGTTAATTAATATTTATTGGATTTAACTTATTTGTAGGTTGGTAATTGCTCGCGTGGGATCTATCTCGACACTTTCGAAGTTCGATTTCAATCTAAGGTGAGTTTAAAATGGAAGTTAGTAATTTTATGAATTATGTTTCATTACGTTATTGTTTATCGAGGTTAAGAGGGGAACTAACTTCCGGAAGTTATACTTGGTTGGAGACTTTAAACTCGGATGTGAGTGGAGTGGTTTTGGTGTACCTATGGTTTTGGAAGTAAAGAAGAAATATGAGTGGTTTGGAAGTCTTGTAAGATTATTTGGAGACTTTAGATGAAAGTGATTGAATAAAGAACTTTAAGTGATTTGGGAGTCAAAGTGGCTTAGAAATTACACTTGAGTATTGACTCGTGTAATTCAAGCGGTTTATGTTCTTTAGTAGTTTAGTGGATCTTTATCTAACTTACTAGGGAGCTTGATCGATTCTATATGGTACTTGTGATACGGCACATGATAGTATGTTGATACGCTCCATATTGTATCATGGTGCGATGATATGTGATACGGCACATGATAGTATGTTGATACGCTCCATACTGTATCATGGTGCGATGATATGTGATACGGCACATGATAGTATGTTGATACGCTCCATACTGTATCATGGTGCGATGATATGTGATACGGCACATGATAGTATGTTGATTCGCTCCATACTGTATCATGGTGCGATGATATGTGATACGGCACATGATAGTATGTTGATTCGCTCCATACGGTATCATGGTGCGATGATTTGTTACATGGTGAAATTCCTGATATCTATATGGTGAAATTCCTGATATCTATATGGTGAAATTCCTGATATCTATATGGTGAAATTCCTGATACCTGATGTGATGAGAGTTACGATGGTTTGTGATATGGTACATGATGGTATGTTGACTTCGGTCCATACAGTTTTATGATACGATGAAACTTGTTTGGTAACAAAGATAGTATACCATTACATAACCTTTAGAATTCAGTAGTAAGACTTAGTAATAACGGGTACTTTTACTTTAAGTCTTGATATCGTTACTTTTTAGGAAGCATACTATGCATGTTGATTATATGCGGAATTTGGAATGTGGAATGGATAGTAAAATTGAAATCTAGGCCTTTGGACACAATTTCCGACATGGAATGTGATTCATAGGATTACTTGCTTTCATTTTACTCTCACTAGCATTTTTATGCTAATGTTGCTACAATTACCCTTTCTTTTTTTAGGTAATACTCGTGGTAGAGGACGAGGTAGAGGAGGTGGCGCCGTGTGACTACTCGAGACACTGAATGGACAAGAACATATATGGTTTTGGGTGAAGCATCCTTGAATGCTCATGACCATTTTACTATTTTTAATATGTTTCATTTTGAGCTCGATGGAGCAATTGTATAATTTGTGTTTATATTTTTTGACTTTAAACTTTCTTTAGAAGTTTTATCACGGTATGGAATGCGCATTCCAGGTATACTGCTTTTTCTAATTTGAGCCAATGTAAAACAGGTTTGGTTTATCCAAATTTTAAACGAACCCACGCCGTTTTTCTGTAAAATGAAGTCTTCCGCTGCGTAATTGTTTTAAAGGATTTTACGAAAAATCGGGTCGTACTTTTGCAAAAAAAAAAAAATCGGGTCGTTACAGTGCTTTCAGAGATTTGGAGCAAATCTATTTTTGGCTAAGGTGAGAATAAATAGGATTTAAAGTAACTTTAGAAACCGAATGTGTAGAACGGTTTGTAAAATCGGAGGTTAAGGATAGGATTCGAATCTAAGAGTAAAAGAAAGTGAGCTAGTGTGACGACCCGACTTGTTCAAAAGAAGTCGGTCGTAGTTACGCAAGCGGAAGCAAATAGTTTAAACCCAAAATAATACTTTTATAAAATATTGAAAATTTCCGCATGTAGTATTCGTAAAATCCATGCCTCACATACAAAACAAAATAAACCTGTTTTTCTAGAATTCATCGGCTCGTCGGCCGGTTCAGAGTTTCATAAAACCATACTAAAAATAAAGTTCGGTGCACCGGTTTTAAAGTATTACACAAACATAATATACATAATGTTTAACTCAAAATAAAAAGAAAACATAAGTTAAAGCGTGTCTCCTATACTCCCAAAATATACGGCTCGCATGACCGGAGACCAATCTGAAAGCTCCACCTCGTCATAGTCAACGAGCACCACCTGTCGCACCACGCCCTCGTCCCCAAGCGTTACCTGAAAGGTGATTTAGAGCACCTTTGAGCATGACACTCAGTGAAAACAAAAGAATATGAACAGTGATGCGGGATGACAGTGATATAATGCGAAAGTATATGACAACATGCTTAGAATGCGAATGAAGTACAATACTTATGTTTGGATAATAACAACTAGTCATAACATCTCTAAACCATAATTTCCTTCTCTTTGATACCACAAGCATTGCCAACATAAACCCGGCGTCTCACTAAGCCCATATTTCAATTCAATCATTTCTTAAGCTGTAGCTCATCTCGGTTTTCAAACTATCTCAATTTACTAGCACCCGGGCCATTCTTTACATAGCACACCGGAGCTCCATCACCTCTCCGCCACGGTAACCACGTGTACCGTCCAACACCCATACACCATTACACGGGTTACAACCCCATGGCCACATAATGATCACATGATATGCATGAATGGCATATATGACATGATATGGATTAAACATGCTTCTTCACAATAATGTTATATAATGAGTCTTAGAATCAACAAGGGTAAATAGATTTACTTTTCAAATCCGGCATATGACATCAATCTTTGTTCATACAATGTTCAAGTCTCACACATTCACATGGTTCATAATCACAACTAGTTTCCGAGCATAATCACGAAAAGTATCACATATGCATAATCATAGTCCCAAATCCAGCATATGACTTGTTCATGGAATATGAACATAATTACAAAGCAATTTAAGCATGCTTCAATGATTAACTAGTAAAAACAATAATTCTAGTTTAGGCTATCAAGCATTTCGACTCTTTAACCCAATGCCGGAATCGATATCTCTTCCCGTAACTTCACTTGCTTCCAAACTTTACCACCCACATCACAATTCATGTTACTCATATCCACAAATTTCATTTTTTAATTAGTTCCAAGAGGAACGGGGACGCCACACCAATCACCCTTCCGATTCTTTTTGTTCTCACCTTCAAAGTTGGCTCCACATATCTCCACTCGCCTTTGACCTACAACAAATTAATCCATATATGTTTAGACTAATATAAACATTACAAATCAGCCATAACAACCACAAATAGCCCCGAACCCGGTTAGTGACACAAGTGCCAAAACTAGTTGATTCGGAATGCAATTTTCGGTCAAACAAGGAGTACTTATGAAAAATTCATTGGATTGATGCTCTAAGGTGGTTTACTTATTTAAATATATCCATTTAAACACCAAATGCTCCAGAATTGATAAACTTCCATTAAAAGTCAAGAAACACCCAAAATAAGAAAACTAGTCCAACAAAAGTGCAATTTTTGGTCAAAAATGGAAATTCACTAAATTGATATTCCAAAATGGTTTCCATGGTTAAAATATACATATGAACATCCAAACTTTCCAGAATTAATAACCTTTAAGATTAAACAAGAAACATCCAAAACTAGCTCAGGCTTAAAACTAGTTTTTAGGCCAATTTTGATAATCTTTCAAAACTCATCCTCTTATCTTTCCAAGTTGTTTCTCATGTGGAAAATATCTATATATACCCTCATATTTTCTAGAATTAATAATTTCAAAGTAAAACCATGGAAAACCTTACTTTAAAGAAGCTAGAAATTCCAAAACATTGCCATTTTTAAGGTGTTTTCAACATGAGTTTATCCATGGCCTTTGGTTCCTCTTAACTTTGATAAACATGCATCTTACAATCATATAAACATTCTTAAGTTCCAGAATTGAGAAGCTCAAAGTGATGGTCAAGAAATCCCAAAAGTCAAAGGACACCAAAAGCTTCAAAAACCTCCATTAGTGGAGTTTTGTAAAAGCTTGAATCCACCCATGTCTTTTATTCTTTAAAGAACACTTAAGAGGTGATACTTAGGATTCATAATATCATTTGAAACACCATTTCCAGAATTTAAAACCAAATAGAACCTTCATGCAAACTCCCTTAAGAAATTCCAATCAATACCATGGAAAACTTGCCAAAAATGACATTCTAGGTTAGTAATTACCTTGAGCTTTTGATCAAATTTCCTTCCAAGACTTGTTTAAATCTCCCTAAGATAGTGATTCCAACATGAATCATACAAAACCCCTTCAAATTGCTCCAAGATCCAAGATCCAAGTGAGTGAAAGTGGTGGAAGAAAAATGAGAGAGAATGGGGGGGGGTCTACGGGTAGAAGGAGAAGAAAATGAAGGGAAAGTTTTGTATTTTTTGTCATTTCCTTTCTTATTTTCCTTTTGAACATTTGTTTTTTTTTTCTTAATTAAAATGACAACTAAAATCAATTTATTACCAAGTCCCTCCACCTCTTCCATTTAGCTCCAAGCCCTTCCACCTCCTAAATTTATTTCATACCCCTCCTCTTCTTTCTTTTGCTAACTAGTCCTCACTCAAAAATTAACTATGGTTAATTTTACCTTTCAAATAAACTTCCACCCATAGTTAAACTAACCATGGTTAAATACTAATTAACCAAAAATACTTATAATAATCAAATAAAACAAGTCAAAATAAGGAAAATTCTCAATTTTCCTACAAAAGTTCTCGGGTCCTTACAGCTAGTGCCCTTAGGATTAGGAACTAGTTCTTTGAGTGAAAACTTTGGAGTTTCTCGAGGGAAACATTGAACTTTAGGAAGTTCTAATTTAGAATCGTTTCGGAGATTAAAAATGGATCATTGGAAAAGAATCCAAACTTTTAGATAGAATGGTTAAAGGAATTCAAAAATAGAACTTTGGATTTTAGTTGGAGGTTAAGAATCCTTGGAAGTGTAGATTACTTATTTAAAGTAGCGGAAGTTCGAACTACTTAATGTTCTTCCGGAATTCCTATCTATTTACTTTATGCATAAGGACAGCTATAATCCTTTTACTTATGTCTTTTACTTTATGCCCCTTTACTTTATGCTTGTTTCGGCTACTTTAATATTCGCACTTTACGTTTATTTACTTTTGCGAGAATATCATAACATCTCGCACCATAACATCTCGCATCATTAAAAACGAAAAGAAAGTGAGAAAGAAAAGAAGGGAGAATGTTGGACCCTACGGGGAATGTCCGCATCGCCTTCAGAGAAAAAGAAAAGAAAGTGAGGAAGAAAAAAAGATTGAATGTTGGATCCTACGGGATGTCCTCATTACTTTCTTCATTCATAAGGTTGAATGGGGATCCTACGAGATGTCCTCATTACCTTCATTCATGCATAAAGGGTGAATGCGAATCCTACGGGATGTCCTCATTACCTTCATGCATATTATCATGGTTAAAGGATCGAGATGTTATATTTATGTAAATTTTTTTTTTCTTATTTATGTTATAACAAGTTAATGGATGAGAGTTAGACTACGTGTGCTAGTATTATCATCCTATGGAGATTATGATTATGAAAGTTAGTTTTCTAGAGATTAGAGAACTATAGAAAGGATTATGTAAGACGTACTTTTCTAGAAAGAAAAGAAATAAAATTGATGTATAGCCAAGTGCTATAGGAAAAAGGAATGAGATTGAATTGGATAATGAGAGAATACAAGGGCGTATTGAACCTTGCATAATTATTATGTGATACGTATGTAAGAGAATTAGTTTCTCAATAAATTACATATGTAAGAGAACTAGTTTCTCACTAAATTGGAAGATCTCTTATTTGGGAGAATAAGATTTGATGTAAACCTTGTATATAGTATAAGGTATATAAAGAAAATGAGATATAAATGTTATATGCATTTACGAAACCATACCCAGAAATGCTTGGAATGTAGTTCCACAATTATATTGGAGAATTGGTAAGTAAAAGTGGAACACTTGATATAAACTCTTTGAATGGATTGATAGCAAAGAGTAAGTATGTTCTTGGACACGAATCTGGATACGGGTTTGGTTTGGGGTCTAACTTTACTTTTTATTTTGTTTATTCTCACTGGGCTTAAGTTGTTAGCTCATGATATTACAAACATTTCAGGTAATGTTTGGGGTCGTGGGAGAGGAGTTGGTGCGCGCTTGATCGAGAGGATGATGACACAGAGGTGGACTAGACACTTGTAAAAGACCATGGTCTCATTTTGTTATGTTGTGTCTTTTGAGATGTAAATTGTATATAGCTCTTAAGAGCTTTTATCTTTACTTTTATGTTTATAATTCTTTTGAACTCCTGGTTATGAACTTAATGTTCCTTGTGTTTTTAGATTTCAGAATTTAAGATGTAAACAGGTTTTGGCTAGTCAATTTTCAAACATAACCACGCCATTTTTCTTAAAACATAAAGACTTCCGCTGTGTTTTATATCTAAATTATTTAAAAATAGTTGGGTTGTCACACCACATGTTCCATCGGGTCCCCAGTTCTGTCGTACATTTCGAACTTGGGGAAGATGAAATGCCTTGGTTATGGAACGAACATGATTCCTCTTGTAAAAGGGGAATCTCCCGGCTTTCGAGTGTCTGAGTTAGGTTTTGCTTTTCTCTCGGACGCCTTTTTTTGCCAACTTTTCTTCGAGTATTTGCTTCTCGTCGGTGTACTTCTGCTGCTTTCCCCGGTATTTGTTCTTACCGGTGGAAGCTTACCGGTGGAAGCCGAGCTTCCTTCGTCGCTTCCTGTGTAACTTGAGTCCTGATGTCCTTCGGCATCCCTCTAGGACGACATCTTGTTTTGAGGCTGTCAGTGAGAGTTGTCTCGCACGGGGCCTGTCTTGCGTGGGGCATCTTTTTCCTTCGACAAGGAGATCTCCAGGCTAGCATTTTCCCCTCGTCGGCCTGTTCTATAGGTCGTTTCCCAACACGTTCTTTCCCTTTTCGGACGTGGTGGCCTTTCGACGCTGCCGCCTGGCTTGGGATTTGCCAGTTCGTGGCTTTGAAGGGCCTCCCTCATCTACGTTCAGGATGTTTTGGCTGTTATCATGGACCGCCGCCAACCCTTCTCCTAGTAAGGCTTTCATTTCTCGTACTTCTTCTCTCAATGCTTTGTGCGCTTCCACCATCTCTCGGTGTTCCGCCAGTGCAATGGTGATGGTTCCCGACGCCGCGTCAACGTCCTGAGCATCGTCGTTTACTCATTTGTCTCTGGTCACGTTCTCGTTGAGTGCTTGTTGTCTGATTGACCGAGTGGTCATTGTCTCGACTTGTGGGTACCGCGTGAGTATCTGGATTTAGCCAAAAATCGAAGATGAACGTCCCCACGGTGGGCGCCAAACTGTGTGGGATATTTCTCATTGAGGGTTTTTCCACACGGTTGAACACGCTGCGTCACATGTTAGTCCCTCGCGGCGAAGTTGCCTGAAACACTTCAAAGAATGATGGTCAGAAGGGCACCGGTGTGGTACCGATCGAGAACCCTCCGACGATCAAGTTAGGTGGTGGTAGGTTAGAATATGCCTTGCGTCGCAAGGAAGATTAGGTCAAAATGTATGACTGATGGTTTTTAGGTTCACATATCTGATTTGATAGGTCAGGTTGCTTTTTATAGTTCCTTGATCGTGGGCTCGTCGATTGGGCTAGTCAAAGACTAGACTTAATGGGCTTTCACTCCGCCCGTGAAGGAGAGGCTCCTTCGAGATCTTTGGTTCGGATGGGCCTGTCCCTATGTGAACCGGCCATGTGTGAACGTGGCCCGTAAGAGGGCTGTTTTTACCCTTTACAATAACATTATCTCAAATCAAATACTGCAATTCCTGAATTTATTTGAAACCAAAATAAAATAAAAAGTTTAAAATGACCCACATCATAGTAAAACGAAAAATTCAATAACTTATCAACTCAAATGACACATAACAATGTTCAATAAAAATCTTGACATAACTCAATGACTTGGAACAATATGAACAACCTCTCTATAACCTCATCAATCGCCACCTATCATCGTTTTTATTCCTGAAAAAAAAAGATATGAGTCTAAACCCAATGTGAAAAAAATTAACTAACAGGTAAAATTTAAGGTAGTCTCTAAATGATTCTAACCTGAGTCCATTAACCTATAAACACTCTCCAAAACTCTAAAGATTTACTCCACTTCTAAAACATCAAACATCACGTCTCGTCTCATTACATGGAAAGGTAATTCTACTAGTTCTAAATCCAAGGTTTTTCACCACTTACCTTGTACCAAAGTACATAATATGAGTTAATGCATTAACCCAACTTCCAAAATTAATATGCATCTCTCATTCTTACCATGATTAATTATCTAAATTAAACGTCATCAATCTCTATCTCAATATAATCAAGTTCACAACAACACTAGAAATGTAGTTCCTCGAGACTCCTCACATTTTCTAGTACCTGGTTATAAGGGGCAGCTCTAACCGGAACATCTAATACTCAATCTTACGAGTCAAAGAATATCAAGACCTGGTTATGGATTCATCCATAATTGAATTCATTACCCAATGCTTTAAGCTCGTAAGACTTAACACATTAGTACCTGGGTTATAAGACCGTTCAATCGATGACCGACCCTTACAACCTAACATGCAATAAAAATAGGTTACTTAACATATGAAACTCACATTTAGATCATAAACATTCCAAAATTAAATAATATGGATAGCAACTCAAAGCAGCCCATAAAACCACGCTAAAACTACACTTTCTGCGTTACCGTAAAATTACCGATATTTGTCAATTTTCACTCTTTTCATTTCACAACTTTTCCCATCATTAATATAACATAAATAAATCATAAAAATTCCAGAACCATCATAAGTGTGGACACCCATTTTCATTCGGTAATATTTAAAATTAACAAAAAATTATATTTAAAAAAATAATTTTTGCTATAATTGGTGCTTTATTTTAAATACATTTTTAATGATAAAATTGGTTTTGTATAATTAAATAAGGATTTTATTTGGAAGGAGATAATTTGAAGAATAAATTTAAAATAAGGATTTAATTTGAGATTAGATTTGGAAGAAGATAATTGGAAGAATAAAACTTGACATGAGATTTGGTTTGAGATTAAATTTTGAAGGAGATTAAATATTTGATATTATCTAATATATGATTTATATTTATCTTAATTGATTTTTATATTTCAAACCCTTCATTTGGTTATAAATAGTGCCTCTTTTTGAACCCTAGAAGAAAGATACACACTCATATTCTCTCAAATAAAAGGCTTCTCTAAGTTAAATTTCTATGTTTATATTCTCTTTTACGCTTCCTAACTAGGAGCCACGCGCTTGTTTATTAATTCAAATCAAGTAAGTCCTTTTCCTTTTAAAAAGATAATTATTTTTCCAAAATAATTTATAATTATACAATATAAAAAAAATAAAAATTGAAATTTCCTTTGTATATATTTCCATATTTTCGGCCACTTGAAGGAAAAAGGAAAAGGAAATTTTTTTTATCTCTTTATTTTTTGTGGGGTTTCCTAATGTGATTAGAAAATCTAAAAGCCTATAAATAGGAGGCCTTTTGTAATCATAATTCACAAACAACACAATACAATTCATTAGAATTAGAAATTCTCTCTTCTTATTCTTCTCCGTTAGGCTTTCCAATTTTGCAAATTATTTTAGAAGAAAAAATCTTTTTTCTTCTTCCAAGTTTTCTTTTAAAGTTTGATCCCACAATCGGGTTTTTACTAGTTCTATTTTGATATATTATAGAAGATTCGATGATAAAGGAACCTCCAATCAATTTTCTATATTATTCAATATAAGTATTTATTGTTTTCTTTTTCAAAATTCAATCATAAATTGAACAAATATGCATGATATTAGTGAGATCATTGTGTGAAAGATATGTAGCAAATTAACTTATAACAAATTAACATTACTCATCTATAGTGAGCGGAGTTCAATTATTGATTTTTAGTGGAATAACATTTAGTTAATAATTATAATTAATTAATCAATGAGTTTAATTGATTAATTAACATTTATTGGAGCTCATGATCTATAAACCAATACAATTCCACTACGTAGGTAATACTTTCTTCAAGTATATGGTTGCACGAGTTCGTAGAATCTCATCATGTAAGTTTTCATTAAATTTTAATTTTTATTTCATATTCACACTTTACATAAATCTAATGTGGTTAACAATTTTAGTTTTGCATTCATTTTTCAAGAAGAATGGTTATCACTTTGGATGAACAATTAGGACAATCCGAGATTGAAGATGAAGAAAAAGAGTACGCCTGCCGACTCAAACACCACATGAATTACTCATTGGGACTCTAGGTTATCGTCCTAGTTATGGTAGGAGAATGGGTAGAGACCCCCTACTAATGATTGAGGTTTCATTCTAGCTCAAGCTCACAGTATCAAGAAAGTCAAGGGATTAGGAAACTACAACTTCACTCACAATCCCAGGAGGAACAGGATAGGACATGATATAGCCGAGAGAGAACAAGAATAAAATGAAGACCAAGCTTAGTGTACTGCCCACACTGAATAAAATTGTCATGTTTATGAGGTACATGGAACAATCTCATCATCAACCTCTACCCGATGACCACCTCTATGATATGTGATTGTAATCTGTCACATATCGTCGAGTTTTATGTTTATAATATTACGATAGTATCGTTTATAAATAATAACATTTTATGTAAACTAATGATTTGTTTATGAAAATACTATATGCATTGTTGAATTACAACTTTTAATTATTAGATAATCTTTTGAATTCTGCTTTCATTATAAGTTTTATTAATTATTGTGGAAGAAACTACAAGTTTTTTTAAAAATAAAATAAAGTACCATTGGCCACGGACATCACCACATGTACATGTGTGTGGATAATGATGACCATTGCCCACGAACGGCAAAAGTCGTCGACAAACGGTATCATCGATGACATCGACAAACGAAAAGGAGACTTCTCCCAACACCTTATGTAACATCCCGTTACTTTTTGAGGTAATTTTTTTTTATTTTAATTAAAGTTTTAATTTAATTTTAGAGTTAATGATTAGATTCTAGAGGTTTTATTCCTTTATTTGATGTTTATTATTTTAGAAGCTTAAATTAGTATTAGACACATTAATAATTATTAACGGGCCAATTGATAATTTTTAATCACCTTTTATCTAATTTAAGTGTTTTGGGTTAAGTTTTAAAAACTAGAAGCAAAGGAGAGGCTTTTTCGTAATTTTTTTTCAATTTAAATATCTTTTCTCATCATCTTCTTCTTATGACCAAAGCAAAGAAAAAAAATAGCTCATTTCTCTTCAAGCACCATGGCTGACGCCCAAGGAGAGGCTTTGAGCCTTGGATTACTTGCCTACATTTTACTCTCACTAGCATTTTTATGATAATATTGCTACACTTACTTCTTTTCAGGTACTCTACGTGGTAGAGAGCGTGGTGGAGGTGGTGTCGCTTGACTAAGGAGCGATGATATTTTGGACATGGACATGGGTTTGAGCATTCTATGAATGCATGACTTAAACATTTTCATTATCTTTCTACTTTGTTTCCGTTTGAGATATTTGTATTTTCGGCTCATGAGAGCACTTTGAATTTGTTTCCTTTAATTTATATGTCTTCATTTTGGAAATTGTTTATAAAAGGAAATGCGCATTTCCACTTTATGCCTGTTGTGAAAAATGTATGACGGGTTTTGGGATAGTCCAAGTTTTGAACTTTCTCATGCCTTTTTTTTTTAAATTACTAAGTCTTCCACTGTATCTTTGAATTTAAAATGATTTAATAGAGTCGCGTCATTACATCTTAAGTCGTGGGAAAGGTGGTGTTATTTGTAGTGTTCTTTGTCGGATAGATTTTGACATATACAGTATTAATTATGTAGATTTTAAATTCCTTTTCTCAAACTAATGATCAATTTATTAAGAGAGAATTAAGGATATAGTCACTTTTTATGCCTTTGTATAAAAAATTAGCCATATAACATTATATTTCATTTTCTAGTCACAATTTGCTTTTCACTATTCTAATATATACCTATAATATCCTTATAAAGTGATGAGTTGTCAAGCTATCAATCTGCTTTATGCATTTTCCAATGCAGCCACAGTTTTCAATGAAATTTTTAAAATTTCTCTCCCATTGTATCTTCCTCTCATATATTCGTCATATACATACAATACATACTGTACGATAAATATAGTTATACGATTTTTTTTCTATAATTTTTTTAAAGAAAGTTGAAGCTTTTTTTTTAAAATTCCCTCTCATTTTCCTTTTCCGGTTTCCTTTTTCGAGCACGTTTTGTACATTTATATGTTTTTTTTTATTTATATGTATGCAATATACGCA
Organism: Gynostemma pentaphyllum; assembly: GCA_028015215.1. Lineage (NCBI taxonomy): Eukaryota > Viridiplantae > Streptophyta > Magnoliopsida > Cucurbitales > Cucurbitaceae > Gynostemma > Gynostemma pentaphyllum. The sequence goes on from CM051352.1 coordinate 18,755,453, forward strand.
ATATAACATGCTCAACGTGTTAGTGACATTATATAGTACGTATATCATTATAATTTACTATATTTTATTTCAATAAAAAATAACATAATAATATTTTAAACATGTTTTGATTAATTTCGAATAAAAAATATAGAAAATTTGCCCTTTTAATTTGTGGTTAGATTAAAAGAATTTTTATAACATATTCAATTCATTAAATTTTTTTTTATTTAATTTAAAAAAAGTTAAAAAATTATTTAACATTTCAAAAAAGAATTTTCGTACAGTTTTTTTTCCTAAAATCCAATCTATAATTGTATAGAAATTGAATGGATTATAAAAGATTTGATAATGTTACATAGACACGGTGTTGTGTTATTGTTGTATGTCTGTTTTTGTTATTATATAAATAAATAAATAAATAAAAATTTGTAAGAAAGTTAACGCCTTCCTTTCTTCTGTTCTAAAACACGAGCATGGATGAACAGAATCAGAAACCTCTTTGATACGAAGAACAGAAGAAGAAGAAGAAGAAGAAGAACGAGTTAGAGAAGCCATGGAAATGCAGAATCTGTCTTCAACTTCTCATCCAAACCAAACTCCATTACCTATTCAAATGGCTTCTTCTTCAAACCCATCTCTCCCTTTCCGCGGTTCCTTCCATCGACGAGCCCATTCCGAAGTCCATTTCCGAATACCCGATGATCTTGATTTATCTTCTGATCCCTTTGATGCCCCTTCTTCTGGATTTGAAGATCTGGGTTTTGAAGATGACCTTCTATGTACCTTCATGGATATTGAAAAGATCGGATCCAAACTTGATAATGGACCTTCTAAATCTGAAGCTTCTGGTGGAGATAATGTTGAAGGAGAGAAAATGTCGAGGCCGAGACATCGTCATAGTAATTCGGCTGATGGGTCTTCTATTATGGATTCTATTGAGGCTAAGAAGGCTATGGATCCTGATAAGTTAGCTGAGTTGTGGACCGTTGATCCGAAGCGAGCCAAAAGGTCACTTTTTTAATCAATGTTCGTTTTTGTTGAAATTATATTTACATTATAAACTTTGACTTATGGCTGGATCAATAGTGAATCAAGAAATGTCATAGCCCCCATTTTTAGAATTGCCTTTTATACTTTTTGAATGCTTTGTTTCTACTTTTTTTTTTAATTCATTATATATCTTTTTTCTTTCTCTCCCTTAACGATTTTATAACGAAAACGCGGTTTTTTTTCCGATGTAAGCTTTGTCTTTTCTTTGGAATAAATGTGAATTGCTTCTTCTTAATATTCATGGGGTTCATCTTAAAACTAATGGGCAATGAGAGGAATAGCCAATGATCTTAGTCTTGTTAGGTCATCTTTGTTCTTTTCGATGTGGGATCCTTAAGACTTCGAATCCAAATGATTGAATGAAATTTGGATGTATGATGGTAGACATCTTACCTCTTTCGAATCTGGTTTCTGCTTTGTAATATTTGCTATTGGTTTTGTTTCTTTTTGAAAGAGGCGCTAATGAAATTTTACATCGGCAGGATTTTGGCTAATAGACAGTCTGCTGCTCGGTCAAAAGAGAGGAAAGCTCGATATATAATGGAACTTGAGAGAAAAGTTCAAAGCCTTCAGACAGAAGCAACCACCCTTTCTGCTCAGCTCACATTGTACCAGGTTTTCATTTTTCACTAACTTTTTTTCAGGCTTTGTCTTCGCCAATGATCAGTAATCATAGATATTCTTTAACTACACACATCATTGGTAAAAACAATTTGCCTCTCAATTATTTTCTAATAATATTTCAATGGATTCTCCTGTGGGTACACCCTGCAGAAATTTATTACAGACGTTTTTTTAAAGTATCTATCTATCAATATATGAATGTGTTTTTTATTATTAATTAAATTTTGAGAGAAAATTTGAGGGTTGGGTCTGTTGGTTATAGATAAACAACCAGATGGGCATGGGTCCACATCCTTTGGAGCTACCTGTGTGAGGTGAAATACCACATGTTATTGAAAGATACAGGAGTTTCCAATAATTATTATTAATTTTTTTATTGTATAGGAAACAAAACGAGCTTCCAAGGCAATTATGAACTTAATTGATTTTTCCCCTATTTCTAATATAAAAACGAGCTTCCGCCCCTCCCCCCACCACCACCACACAAAAAAAGTTGTTTTTAAATACATTCTTTGATGTAGTTTTCCAATTTTTGTATAATTTTTTTTTTATTTATTTTTAACCAATCCTTTGTAATTATTCGCTAGGTCAAATTATAAATAGATGGCCCACATACTTGTAATTAGGTGGCGGTGTGGGTTCTTTTGGTTTTGGGTATACGGTATACCTTATTTTTGTGGCTTTTGGATGGCTTTGTCACTTTTATATTGTATTTATTTTTATTTTTCTTTCATTTATCAATGAAATGGCCTTTTGAGGCGTTTTTATCGGAAAAAAAAAATATTTTTAACCAAATACCTGGTGGTGTACCTAATACTAAACAATAACCAGTGAAATGATACAATTTTTCTATAATTTGTATAATTGCTGTAAAGATAGAACTTCCACACCAATAACCAGTGAAATGATTTGAATCAACTTTCCAGAATCTTAACATATTCGTCTGAGTTTTTTTTTACCTGTTACCAATTAATGGTGAAGATCTCATATTTGAATCTGTTTGCTATAATAAAATGGGAAGGGACTATTGTTCAGAGCTTCAAACTTGATGAACATGTTTCAGTTATTTTTTATGACTTCCATATTTTCTTAAAATTCTGAAGAGATTTCGTCTTATGGCCTCGTGTATTCATTCAGTTTTTATTCTGTGAACAGAGGGTGAAAATTCTCAGATGATTGTAGAGTATATTCCTTTTTTCTAAATAGAACATTTGACTGTAGAGTTTCTATGGTTGTATTTCATAATTTTCTGTTTAATAGCCTTCATTTTTCAAGGTTATTATGCTTCTAGAGGGAGTGAATTGCATAATAATAACAGAGACTTTCCTCCCTCGTGGAGAGAAGATGAAAAGGTGATTTTTTTTTTTTTAAATATAGGAAACATAAACAGATATTCAAATTAAAGAACAGAAGAGAGGTGCAAAAAGGGGCAATAAGGTATCCACCCAAAATCAAGGATAACACAGAAAAGCTCTGTAGTTGGTGGTCAAAAGTAAGGAAAGAGAATAATTCCAAAACACCTTTGATAATAGGCTCCAACTAAGATATGAGAAAAGAATGAAATCCTTAGATACCTCAAAATTCCTGTCTTAATTATGCAAGATTCTCTATTTCTCTCCAACCATAGCTCCTACAAAATATCAAAATCCTACTTTGTTTGATCATAAATAGTTGGCACACAAATTTTTTTTATAGGAATAGTTGGCACACATACATGTAAATGTAATTAGGTGGTGGTCTAGGTTTATCTTTAGGGTATACGAGGGTATACGTTTTGTCTACTGTATTTTATGGGACTTTGTCCTATTTACATTTTTTGTATCATCTTTCATCATACAAATGAAATGGGCTTTTGAGCCGTCTTTTAAAAAAAAATAGAAAAATAATTTTGGTCCAAAGAATTGTAGCCTTGCTTTTGAAAGGTTCTAAAAGGGCACTTTAGTACTTAGCAAATGTGAAATGATAATTAGACTAAGGTATAATTAGTTACATGTAAAAATCTCCAAGGGTAATTCTAATTTTTTTTGCTCACTTTATCTAATTGGCATACTTTTTTCCCCTCAACTTACCCTTTTTTTCTGTATTAATTTTCTCTAAATCCATCTATTACTTTATAACGTTGTTGACATACCTTTTTACGTTCCTTGCCTCACATTTTTAAACTTAAATTTCTCCTTAAATTCCAAATCATCCTTGATTGAGGTTTTCTTCATTTCACTCACCTTATTATTTATTACCATCTTATCCTTTCTCTCTCACACAAGGTTGACGCGGGTGTCTTGCCTCTACTACACTGCACAGGCCATAAATAGAATTTTTTCCCACAAATCTTTGAAAATCCATATGTTAACTTTCAAACACTTATTAAAATTCCTACATTCTTGATTACTAACAATTGAGACTCATACTTGTAATTAGGTGGTGGCATTCATTTTTTCTTTTATTTTTCATATTCTCTATGAAATGAGCTTTTGAGTCGTTCTATTCCTAAAACAAAAAAAATAGCAGGGGCTCAGTCATCTAGTAAATTAGAGCAAAGTTTGCAAGTCAAAGTCTCATGGAGGTTTTGGAATTGATAGTATCAAAATGGGGAATTGGCACTCATTTCCAAGGGATTACCAGATACATCAATAAATCTGATTCTGAATGGTATTCTATAATCAGTAGCTAATACAGCTTCTCCCACGGTAAATAGTTCCCTACCAAGTCTAACAACATTAACAAGAAAAGTCCTTGGATTCATTACTCAATTCAAATTGTTGTTGGAACCTTTCAACATATTTAAATTAGAAGACGGGTAAAGCATCCTCTTTTGGTCCCACCTGTTGCTCTCCGTTGCTCGCTGAAGTTCTCTTTTCCTAAACTCTTTGCCCTGTCTGCTTCTCAAGCCTTTTTCATTAAGGATTGAGGGAACAATATTAATTCAAGTCAATGTCAACTGTGCAAAGAAGACATCTTCATTCCTCTATTTCCAAGTGATGTATCTTATGGAAAAATGGTGAGTGTAGTGATCATAATTTCCTCTATTGTACCTTTAGTAGGCATAGGCAAGTTGTTGACCTTCTTCTTCAAGCTTTCAATCTCAGTAGGTGCCTTCCTAAATCCGCTTCAGGTGCTCTCTTAACTACTCAATGGTCCTTTTTGGAAAGGGAAGGTCTCGTTCTTTGGTCTTCTAACACACTGTTTGCTATTCTTTGAAAAAATTGCTTGAAAGAAAGCAGAGAATCTTGAATGATTCTACTTCGAATATTCAAGACCTTTGGGACTATTGGATTTATTAGTTTGCGTTGGTGTACCCGATCTAATTATTTTTGTAACTATTACTCTCTTACAATCCTTTACCAATTGAAGCGCTTTTATGTATTCTCTTTCGTTTGGTTGGATTCTCAACCTCCTCTTTTTGTACTTTTCACTAGTTAAATCACCACTAGACCTAAAAGCTTTCGACAAATTTAATCTTTTAAGGTATTCCCAACATCACTTGGGAGGGGTCTGGTGAAGGGAAGGGTGCACATCTCGTTAATTGGAAGATGGTTTCAAGGCCACTAAAAGATGGGGGACTCGGGATTGGAAATCTCGATAGAAAAAATATGACTTTACTTGTAAAATGGCTCTGGAGATTCCCAAATGAAACTACTAGTTTATGGCATAAAGTGATCATGAGTAAACATGGAATCCAATCAACTGTTTAATTATAAACAGTTGGCCCGCATACTTGTAATTAGGTGGCGGTGCGGGGTAATTCTTTTGGGGATACGGTATAGTTTGGATTGTGGCTTTTGGTTTAGTTTGCCACTTTATTGTTTTTCCTTTATTGTTTTTTTCTTTTTTCTTTCATTATTTTAATGAAATGGCCTTTTGAGGTGCTTTATTAAAAAAAATGGAATCCAATCAAATGGATGAGACACAAACGTAGTGATCAGAGGCACTGCTAGAAACCCGTGGAAGGAGATTTCCAAATGCTATCCGCTGTTCCTTAACTGTGTAAAATGGGAGGTAGGGGACGGAAAGCGGATACGTTTCTGGGAGGACGTATGGATGTGTGAGAGTGCTTTCCAAGATCTTTATCCTTTGTTATATTCCTCAACCCTTGCGAAAAATTAACCAATTTCGGCGTTTATTATTCAAGAGGGGATGAGTGTGAATTTTGATTTTCACTTTCGAATGATTCGGGATAGGGAAATGACAGAGTTATCTTCTATTATTGCAAACCTTGAGGGTGTCATGGTGAGAGTTGGTGTAGATGATAGAAGATTGTGGACCCTAAACTCTTCGAACTGTTTCTCTTGCAAATCCTTCTTTGAATTTAGCAGTGTCCACTTGTGTTCTTCACCACTTTTCTTCTCTAAACTCTGGAAGGTGCAGATCTCGAAGAAAATTAAAATTTTCATTTGGTCTGTGGCACTGGACAAGATCAATACCTTTGATTTTCTTCTGCGATCTTCTCCCTTTACCCTAAACCCCAATTGGTGTAGTCTTTGCAATCTTGATTCACAAGATCTAAATCATATCTTGTGGAAGTGCAAGTTTTCGAGACTCATTTGGCAAAGGCTCTTCCAAACCTTTGGATTATCTTGGGTGAACAACGTTTCTTTTCGCCAGTCTTTGGATGAATTGATTACTTCCCCCCCTTTTAATGCTAATAAAGGGATCTGTTTGTGGCTTACGGGATGTTGTTCAATTGCATGGGGTATTTGGCTTGAAAGGAAATAAAGAATTTTTAGGGGCGAAGTAAGATATTCGGAGTATGTTTGGGGGTTGGCACATGTAAATGCTTCTTTTTGGGTGTCAACTTCCAAACACTTTTGTAATTATTCGTTAGATCAAATTATTAAAGATGGCCGCATACTTGTAATTAGGTGGCGATGTGGGTTCTTTTGGTTTTGGGGTATACGGTATACCTTGTTTTTGTGGCTGGTTGGTTTGCCACTTTTTGTATTGTATTTATTCTCGTTTTTTCTTTCATTTATCAATGAAATGGCATTTTGAGGTGTTTTTATAAAAAAAACATCACTTATCAATGAAAAGTTTATTTCTGATAAAATAAAATTGTGGTTGTGAATGATGACTCAAGTTGGCTTGAAAGAAACTACCGCATTTTCAAGGACAAGGCTGGGACTCCTCTTGAAGTGTGGGACAGATTGCACTTCAAAGTCTCACAATGGAGCTCGTTTGATAGGAACTTTTGTAACTACGATAAATTTTTTATTAATGTTGACTGGCCACGGCCCTTTGTTGATTTACTTTTTTATAAGAACACCTCAAAAGGCCATTTCATTAAAATAATGAAAGATAAAAAGAAAAAACAATACAATAAAGTGGAAAAAACAAACCAAAAGCCACATAAACAAGGTATATCGTAAACCCAACTAACCCAACACCCCGCACCGCCACCTAATTACAAGTATGTGGGCAAAAAAGAGGTGATTTACTAATCACCTCTTTTCTATATTGGCTACTTTTTATTATCAATGATATATTCTAGTTTCCTAAAAATAAAATAAAAATGAATGACTCAAGTTGAGAACAAAATGTGGTCTTAATGGAGATTCGAATATTCCATGGTTGGAGATTGCTCATTCTCATGCCTCAATTGGGTTGTGCTTGATGTTTATGTTCTTTGTTTTTTTTTTTTTTTACTTTATTTAAAGAATGACTCAAAAGCCCATTTTTTTAAGATAATGGAAAAGAAGAAGAAAAAAGAAAGGTTGCCACCTAAATACAAGTATATAAAAGAGGGCCTCCAGAAGTCTAAATTCACCAACACGCGTGCTTAAAAATGTGTTGGTAATAAAAAGAAAAGAGGTATTACAATTTAAATTTTTCTTTTTTAGGTGGATGCTGTCTTAAACTAAGAAGTGTTAACGTGTGCTACTTCCCATACATTTTCCCTAGGACCCACGATACCTTGAAAATTTCTTCAATTCCTTTCCAACTCAATACTCCAAATGATTGCAAAAACTGGTTTGCCAAAGACACCTTCTTTTTCCCTTTAGTGGTGGATGATGTAAAATACTTGTCATAGTCCCCGACAACTCAAACTAGGAGCCCAACTCAAGCCAAAAGTGTTAAAAATCTTTGCCGAACTGATCTAGAAAAAGGGCAAGGCCAAAGAATATGATTGCAATCCAGCATCCTGTTTGTGAATACAACACCACTGAGACAAAGTGCAAAAACAAAAGATTAATGGAGAAAGTCAGGTGTTAAATATGTTCAAGCAGCACAATCCAAACAAAAAACCTTACTTTTTTTAGATTTTCAACTGACATAACTTCACAAAGAACTGAGTATGACCGTCTTGGTGAGGATGCAAATAGAAAAGGGAGGCGGCTAAAGAGGGAAAAAAAGATTTACATAAGAACACACACTCTTATTTTGTACACTCTCTCTGGAAAACTCTCTCCAAAAGATATAATCAAGATGAAAAATCACTCATTTCCCTATCCCAAAAATTTCTTATGAAATAAAAGTCAAAATGTGTTGGGCCCTCTCCTCCCAAAAAAGTAATAACTGAGGCATTCTTAGCAATTGATAACGAGCAAAGAAGTGGGAATCTTACCTAAGAGGGGTTGTTAGCATCTTCCCAGTGCCAAACACGACTTCCATCCCCTACTCCCCATTTCATGTAGTTGAGGAACAAAGGATAGCAGCTACCAACAACCTTTCAATGGCTCCTACCAGTTCCATGAATAATTGTCTGTGTCCCAACCATTAGGGTGTATATTGTGCCTGCTCGCTAGGACCTGATGCCAAAGGCTTTTACTGGTTAAAGGAGGAATCACCAAAGCCATTTAGATAAGAGTGCAACATTTTTCACATCTAAATTACCAATTCACCCACTTCCTTCAGCCTTGATACAGCTTTCCAAGACACTAGATGTGACCATCCACACATTTCCAAAGAGAATTCCTCATAATCTTCTCAAGTTTCCCCTTAACCATTGTAGGTAATCTAAAAGATGATTGAAAGTAAGTGGGAACTCCGCCCCAAACAAGATGTATCAAAACTAATCTTCCTTTAAAAAAAATACTTCTTCCACGAGGCCAACCTCCTCTGTACCTTTTCAATTACCGGGTTCCAAAAGGATGCGTACCTAGGATTGTGCCTTAGAGGCATACCAAGATAGATGTGAACAAAAGAAAGGTCACTTCACGACCTACCAACGACCCTTCTAATTTTCATCATCAAAGTTCAGACAAGTTAAAGAACTCTTTCCTCTATTTATTTTCAGTCCTAAAGCTTCAAAGATTTGAATAATATCATTGATGTTTTGGAAAGAGTGCTCTTTTCCGGAGATGAAGATCGACTTGATTTTGTCTCTTCCCATCTCAAAACCTTCAATTTTTCTCCACACTTCTTGTCACTAGAATGTCCACCACCAACATAAACAAGAAAGGAGAGAGAGGATCCCCTTGTGTTAGACCTTTGTAGCAAATATTTTACCTTCTAGCTTCCTGTTGATGAGAATAGAAACGTTCATGGATCTAAAGCAATTTCCAATCCATGGTCTCCATTTGTAACCCCACAACACCTTATCCAAAAAAATTCCCAGTCAACATGATTGTAAGCTTTTTCAAAATCCATCTTAAAAATATAGTCTTCTTTTTTTCGTCACCTTGTAGTTCTCCAACACTTCATTGGCAATTAATACCTCATCCAACGCTTCATAGTTGCTAATCTAACTTTCACACCAAGTTGTTTTTTCTTCAAGGTAAAGCTCATAAAACCATTTCATTAAGATAATAACAGAGCAAAGAACAAACAAAGAAAGGATAATGGAGCATGACAATCCAATGTAACAAGTAATATGACCCCAAAAAAACCTCCAAAAGTAAGCCCAAGCTGCCTCCTAATTACAAGTATGCGGGCCAATTGTTGATAATAAAATATAAGGGGAAATTACAAAATAGTTTGGTAATTGAATCCAAAAGGAAGCATTTACATATGCCAAATCCCAAACGCTTTTCCAAGATCCTTCCTCTCCACTAGGATGTTTGTGAAGTAATTTTGCATGATCAGGATTTGATCTCCCCACTCCCAGGCATATGGAAACATTTGTTTTGGCTGTTGTTAATTTCTCTAATCAAATGCAACATTTCTTCTTGTTTATTTTAATGCATTTTTTTTAGTATTTCATTCATTCCGTTCTTTATCAATTTTTTCTTTTTTTTTAATATTTCATTGAATTTATAGGAGGTTTTTTATATTTGAAACTCACGTATGTGTACAAAAACTGTCCTGTTTATTTTCTCCCTGAATATGCCATCTACTTTTCTTCTCCTAAAGTTTATTAATTTGATTATTTATTCTTTTCTTATCCCCTCTTCATTAGAGAGATACCTCAGGGTTGTCAACTGAGAACACAGAGCTCAAACTTCGTTTACAAGCTATGGAACAACAAGCTCATTTACGCGATGGTATGAAATATGTATCAGTGTATCAGTTGTTTCATTAGTTTTTCTTGTACTTAGTTTAGCTTGTTTAGATCCTGGTGTTATCTAATTCTCGTTTGAGTCTTGGTTCTCCTTTCTTTATTCATGACTGTTTTGTCCTAGTAAGATCTCTTTTAAATTCACCTACTATGATGCTTGCTTTATCTGAATATTAGGATTATAGTAGATGTTTTGATGATCTTAAATACAAGTTTTAATTTTAGAGCTTTTGATGTCTACTTGCACTTGAATTTGGTCCATTTTGTTACCCTTGATACTTCAACTTCATCTCATATAACAGGAGTCAGTCTTGCTCATGGGCCAGCTTTTATCGTGCTATTTTCCTTTAAACATATACTTGATGCCACATTATAAATTTGTTTGACATTTCATAAAATACAGCTCTAAATGAAGCATTGAAAAAGGAAGTTGAGAGGCTCAAGATGGCCACGGGAGAAGTAATGACAGCTACAGAATCATATAATTTCGGAATGCCTCAAATTGCATACCCTCAATCATGCTTTTCCCATCAGCCACAACCCAGGCAGCATCATAACTCTCAAAGGATGCAAAGGCCTCAAGTTCTCCCATTCCAGCCGAATCTTTCAAACTCGCATCAACAGATGTTTGTTGCATCCCACCAGCCACATGGATTGACAGATATGTTTCAGCAGGATCCAATTAGTCAATTGCAGGGTCTTGATATTGGTAGCAGAGGTGCAGAAATAAAGCCTGAAGGCTCCTCTATATCCATCAGTGAAAGTAGTAGCACATTTTAACTCAATTTTTGCCAACCTATGCATCGACCTCCCAGTAAAGGTGGCTTGTTCATAGATTGACCCTATTGACAGGCAATTATTTACCACATCTGTATGTCATTTTTTTTCCCATTAATCTCTTTGGGGTTTACTCGACGGAATAGATAAATTATTCTTGGTGATAGAAAGACGAGCTTTTCATGGCTGGTACTCTTGTTTTATAGTCCATTGGCTGTCATTCAAACATTTATTTTTTGGGTAAAGAAATTTTTTCATATTCACCAAACTCTCTTTGCCAATTTATTTTTGCTTACATTGTACATGATTGTTGTTGAACTTTGTTCCATCTTTCTGTTGCATTGAATTTGTTTGAATATAATTTAGGCCCTGAGAATCACCAATATTATGGCAGCAGACATTATTAACAGAATCTTGTTTTTCAAATGAAAGCTAAAACAAGAATGCCATTTGTTTTATGGTCAGTAAAATACAACTCTCAGTAGCTTAAGAAGGAAACTGCCTTCTCTGTTTGACTAAAAAGTCTTTGTTAATCCTTGTATTCAGCTTTCTGGTTTGCATAGGGTAGGGCAACTGATATAACTGATTTGTCTACATTACAAGGATCATGGGGTCCCTTATGGGGCTGCCATTAAAATTCACATGGTAGGGCTGCAACCTTTGAATCTGCATCTAATAGGAAGCTCATGTGACTTACGCTTGTGGCCGCTATTCTCGACCCCATGTTAATGACTATTTCGACAATGACTTTTATAAATCTCTCTGAAACCGTCCTTTTCATGTCTCGGCTCTCCGGGTTATTGCTCACTCTGTATTTAATTACGAGTAGTAAATGTGTTTCTACAACCCCTTGTGAAGGCCATACCTTTTATTAATTTCCAGCATATATACGTGCTTTCTTCACAGGTTGCCTTTTGTACCTTCTGAGTTAAACTTTTTAACCTTCATTTGAGTTAAATTACAACTTTTGATGTAATAATTAGAAAACATGGTTTATTTCTGTAGCATAGTATTGAAGTTACAAGTTCATTGAATTCTCTCCAATGTAAGGGTCACATCCAATCCAACATATCTTATCAATCTCTTCACTGTCATGTTCAAATCTTTCAACTATCAATTGATCTTAATATGGAATCATATGGATCTTAATCCGATTATAACAGTGTTTCTAAAATTGTGTTTATTATTATTTTTAATCAGAATTAAAATAAAAGGAGTGAATTAAAATTTAATTGACGTGAGATTAAAAAAAAAGTAGAATGTAAGGAAAATAATAAATTAAAAAAAAAATGAGATTTGATTTTTACAAGAGTGAGATTCCTAAAAAAAATTAGAGTAATTCTCAATTATAAATGGTTCCACCTATTGATTTCATTTCATCGTCGAGGTAAACAATAATTATGTGAAAACAAAAAAAAAAAAAAAAAAAAAAAAAAAAAACAAACCATTTTCATTCCTCCCACATCTAATAATAGTGACACGTATAAAAATCGTCAGTGTTATTGGGCAAAAATATGATTACAATTCTTTTAGAAAGATGAGATAAATATGCAAATGTAGCAATTTTTTTTAGTAATATTTGTAAAAATAAAAATTCAAAAAAATATTTATAAATATAGCAAATTTTGATCGAGTTTATCAGTGATAAGTATTGAATTACATATTGTTACACTATGTTTATCACTGATAAACACAAATCATTGTTAATCACTGCTAAACATGATAAAAATTATTATATTTACAAATACTTTTTTGAACTGATATTTTTACAAATGTTGCATAAAAATCTGTCACCCAATGAAATTTATGTATCATAAATCTACATACTAGTTAATAATAGGGAAATTTCTTTGGGTAGCAGATTTTTATGCAATATTTGTAAAAATATCAACTCAAAAATGTATTTACAAATATAACAATTTTATCATGTTTATCAGCGATAAACATAGTGTAAAAATATGTAATTCAATACTTATCACTGATAAACTCGATCAAAATTTGCTATATTTACAAATATTTTTTTGAGCTTTTATTTTTACAAATATTACTAAAAAAATTGCTAGATTGGCAAATGCCCCTTATTAATATGTCAGAACTTTTTTAAAATTACTCAAATAGCATAATTATAGTTCAATAAATTATTGAACTAATACTTTATTATTTTTTATAGCCATAGGTATTTTCAAAAAATTTGTTTGTTTTTTACTTTTTAAGTTCAAGTTCAGTAATATAATGAACTATTTGATTATTTTCATTATTATTTTCAACGAATTTGTGTATTTTTTTTTTACTTTTTTTAGTTTAATAAATTATTGAACTATAACTATGCTATTTGAGTAATTTTTTTAAATTTTTTTTTGACATTTCAATAATTAATCTAAAAATATATTATTTCAATAATTACCCATAAATATAAAGATACTTATTTAAAAAGAAATAGGAAAAAATTATTCATACATCAATAGATCCATAAATAGTAATTGTTTCATCCTTTCCTTGGACTGGACACAGACAAAAATTAAACTAAATATGTTTTGATTGGGAAAAAGAAAAACCCATTTCCATAGCAAATGCATAAGAGACAAAGTTTCAGATTTGGTTGCCAGAAAAAAATAAAAAAGAAAAAGAAAAATCTGAGTGAGAGACTACAAAACGATGTTATGCCCTCTCAATTTGGCTTTACTCTATCATCCCATGAGAAAGAGAAATTATTGACTCAAAAGCAAAAAAAAAAAAAACAACTCACAAAGCATGCAATACGGAATCTTCAATTATTAATATATATATTTTTTTAATACAATGTGTTGAGATATTCACTTTATTGTTAATTTATAAATGTACCACATGTTTATTTTATGAGAACCGACACAAATAAATAACCTTTTTTTTAACAAAAACTTAGTGAAACTAATTTAAATATATAATAGTGAGTAGATAGATCGTAGATAATTATCATTTACTATTTTAAATATATAATATTAAATTTTGAAAGTAAGGGGCTGAAGGGATTAACATTCTACAATATACTCTCATGTAATTAAATGAAAAATATTCTCCCATGAATAATCTATTAAAAATAGACATAGAAATAATAAGAGGCATTTGTAAATCTAGCAAATTTTTTATTAATATTTGTAAAAATAAAAGCTCAAAAAAATATTTGTAAATATAGCAAATTTTGATTGGGTTTATCAATGATAAACATTGAATTACATATTTTTATACTAAGTTTATCACTGATAAACACATAAATCACTGATAAACATGATAAAATTGCTATATTTACAAATACTTTTTTGAGATGATATTTTTACAAATATTGCATAAAAATCTGCCACCCAATGAAATTTCCCTAAATAATAAGGGAAATTAAAAGAGAATGTTACATAAAGTTTAAAAAGTAAAATTGAAAAAATATTAGAAGACTAAACAGTTAATTTTTTTTTTTTTTAATGATTCATAGATGCTATGTTGTATAAGTAGATCAATAATTCTTGAGCCAACTAGCCCTCAATTAATTTCCCAATATGAGAAATATTGTACAAACTATCAAAATAGGAAAAAAAAAAGGGAATTTCATTGGGTAGCAAATTTTGATGTAATATTTGTTAAAATAATAATTCTAAAAAGTATTTGTAAATATAGTAAATTTTATCATGTTAATCAATGGTTAATAGTAATTAATGTGTGTATTAGTGAAAAATATGTAATTCAATATTTATCACTGATTCACCTTATCAAAATTTAATATATTTACAAATATTTTTTAGAATTACTATTTTTACATATATTACTAAAAAAAATTGCTAGATTTACAAATGCGAAAAAATTGAAATCCTTATGAATTTCAAAAGGATTTCAATTTTTCTTTCATTATATATGTATCAGTGTACGATATGAATTTTATAAATGAAAAAATATTTAAAATGTAAATTAATAAGTTTTTTTTAGGGATGATTGCAAATTTAGCAAATTTTTATATAATATTTATAAATATAACAAATTTTGAGCGAGTTAATCAATTATCAATATTTAATTACATATTTTTATAATAAGTTAATCCTTAATTCACACATTACTCATTATTAATCACTGATAAACGCAATAAAAATTGCTATAGTTAAAAATAGTTTTAAGCAATGATATTTCTTAAAACATTACATCAAAACTCTACCAAGTAAAATTTCTCATTTTTTATTAATATAATATGGAGGGAGGGATTTGAGCCTCTAACATGATAGAGAGGTTAATAAAAGAGAATTTGTCTATAATGACACTTTTATTAGTGTTAATGTCTTAAATAGCTTAAGTTTTAAAAATCCCCCAAATGACATTTTTTCTAATATAACAAAATTAATTATTTTGTTAAATTTACAAAAATACCACTAATGTATTAATTCACTAAATTTACAAAAATGTCACTCATTTATTAATTCACTAAATTTGTTCTATTATTCACTAATTAGTGAATTATTAATTCACTAAATTTGTTCTATTATTCACTAATTAGTGAATTAAAGTGAATAAGTTGGTGAATTAAATTATAATGTAAATTTGGGATACCTAATATTGATCTTAATTGAATAATTTAGTGAATTAAAGGGAATAATTCAGTGAATTAAATTTAAATGTACATTTGGGATACCTAATATTGATTTTAATTCAATAATTTAGTGAATTAAAGGGAATAATTTAGTGAATTAAATTATAATGTATATTTGGATACCTAATATTGATTTTAATTCAATAATTTAGTGAATTAAATAGAATGATTTAGTGAATTAAAGGGAATAATTTAGTGAATTAAATTATAATGTACATTTGGGATACCTAATATTTATTTTAATTCAATAATTTAGTGAATAAAAGGGAATAATTTAGTGGATTAAATTATAATGTATAATTTAGTGAATTAAAGAGGGCCAATTACATACCGGTTCGGTTCGTAACCTTTCCCGTTCCGATTCTGGTTCATTTTTTTAATGAATTTTCTTACTGGTCGGTTTCGGTAAAGTTTGTAAACTCTGTCATTTTAGTTTTTAAAATAGTTTTTCATCCTAAATCCCTTTTTTGTGTCAATTTAATTTTTCGTTATACAATTCAATAACTTATGCCATATTGTTTACTAAATTATTGAACTAAACTTATTTGTTTTATTCTGCAACATAGTTTATTAAGCTTTTTATTTTGCACTGTTGCTTTACATGTACTAGGGTATATGTGAATTGGAGAAGAAAACAAGGAAGAAAAAAAATGTGAAGATAGGTCAAATGAGGACACAAGAAGATGCCATTTTTTAATTCTTTTTTGCGTTTGTTATAAATTTTAAGGAATTGTTGATGTATATAGGTTTAAATGGATCTTGCTGTTGAGATTTATAATTCAATTATTTAATGCGTTGAGTTCAATAAATTATTGAATTGAAATCTTGATACTAACTGACCACTCTATGAAAATTTTATTTTGTATTTCAAGTTTATAATCACTAATATTGGTTATTGATGTTGCATACTAGTGTAAATAAATGTGATTTTTATTTGCGGAAAGCTTTGAGATTTTATGTGTTTTTTATAGGCAAAATCAAAACCGTTATTCAATAATTTATTAACTTCAATTACTTATTGAATTAAAATCAATATGAAGATCTCAATTGTATGTTGTAATTTAGTTTAATAAATTATTGATGAAGGGAGAAATTTTATTGAATTAATAAAACTCAAATTTTAATTCATTAAATTATTGACTAAGAGAGAAAATTTAGTGAATTAATAAAGTTCATATTTTAATTCACTAAATAGTGAATAAGAGAACAAATATAGTGAATTAATAAATGAGTCGCATTTTTGTAAATTTAATGAAAACAATTAATTTTGCTATATTAGAAAAAATGTCATTTGGGGAATTTTGAAAAGATGGTGCGATTTAGGGAATTAGTTTTATAAAATGTGTCATTTGAGTCCATGCCCCTTAATAAAATGCTTTACTTTTGTGTTTATACTTTCTTTTATACAATGTAGGGGTGATGGATCCAATTCAATCACTTACATGAGTGATAATATACACCTTACCATTAAACTAAGTCCGACTTGGCGTGTACGGCTACTTTTTAAGCTTAAATTTTAATTCTCATTTGCTTCAATAATATCCTTACAATTTAATTTTAAGAATTAACTACAGCAACAACCACTTTAAATCACCCATTTACAATAATGCTGGTAGTTATGAATTTATTTCATTTATACTAAAAAAACACCATTTATGGTGGTGATCTGGTGGTTTCCGATTTCATCTTTTACCATCTTACCCTTTTATCTCTCCTCAAAACAATATCTTAATAATTGCAAATCTTTTAAATTTATTATTTATTTAGAATTTAATTAAATTTGAATTCCTATTTATTGAAAAAAGATCTTTAACCTAAAATATCTCTCATCATATTCTTCTTCTCCTCCTTATTCATCCACAGCCGTCAGCCTCCTCCTTATTCGTCCACAGCCGTCAGCCATCAATGGTGATTTCCATCATCTTCTTCTTCCTCCTTTTTCGTCTACATCCATCAATGGTGATTTTTTTTTCACCGTATCTTCTCTTCTCTCCGTTCTTGGTCAAAGGCCGAATATACTTTCTGCAGGTTCTATTTCTATTTTTTTTCACCGTCTCTTCTCTTCTCTCCGTTCTTGGCGCTGTTCAAGAAGCATGCTCTGAGGTCGTCATCGATTTTCTTTTCCGTCTGCCATGGAAATGGACTTCAAGGTTTTTTTTTCCAGATTTGATGATTTCTTTGATTTTTTTATCCAGATGTGAATGAATTTTTAAAAATGTTTATTTTTGTTTCGTCTGCCATGGAAATGGACTTCAAGGTTTTTTACCAGATTTGATGATTTCTTTGATTTTTTTTATCCAGATCTGAATGAATTTTTAAAAATGTTTATTTTTGTTCAACATTTATTTTAATTTTCTACTTTCATATCTTTAAATCGAGTCAGATCTAGGGTTCTGGTGATAGATCTGTCGTTTATTCGCTTATATATTTGATGATTGCTTTGATTTTTTTATCCAGATTTGAAGGATTTTATTAAAATGTTTATTTTTGTTCAATATTTATTTTAATTTTCTATTTACATATCTTTAGAATCTGTGCCTCTTTTTCATCTTCAATTTTGTGCATTCTATAAATTTTGAGTACACATCAATAAATGTTTACTAACAGTAAACAGTTTATAAAAATTTATACCTTCCAATTCTCTTTTCTCTGTATTTTGTAGAATAAGTTACTTTTAATTAACGAACAAGAAAGACATTCGAATTTTCCTAGAAGAAGAAGTCAGAAGTTTGAAGATTTTTCTTTTATTTTTTGTTATTGTTTTTATTTTTGTTTAGATTTGATTTTTCCATTAATTTTGTAAAATTTAAGGGATTTTTATAAATTTCCTTAAATATTGCACAAATTAAGGAGAAATTAAATCAAGGGTATGTTTGTCCTTTCACAATGTAATTTAATTTGGCCGGTGACGGTTTTGGGTACTATTGATAATTAATAAAAACATCCGGTTTATTTGAAATATCTATAATTTTTTTTATTATTATTGAAATTAAATCTAATTTTAATTTATTCATATATTTTATATATATATAATTAATATGTTTTATTTACATTATTAATCTAATGTAAGAAATAAAAAAGGAAAAAACTCATGTTATAACATAACAAACTCAATTATAAAAGTCTATGCCTTTTTTTACTTTATTATAATAAAATTCATTAATATGATCACTTAGTAGGATTTGAGTATAGCTGTAAGAATTTGTTTGGACTGTGGGAATAAGTAAAATAAAGAAAATGGATTTCTCTTTAGAATGGGAAATGAAAAAAGTGTTATATGTATCCTCTTGACCACTAGGCAAATCCATATTGGTTATTCAATTGGTAAAGTATTAGTACCGTATTCTATATATCAAACGTTCGAGTCTCCTCTCCCTCAATTGGATATATTAATTAAAAAAAATCTTAAAATTTTTAATCGTTCTTAACTAGGATGAGATTGAAGATAGAGAGATAAAATTTTAAACCGTTCGAAGAATGATTCTAATTCACAACTAGTTAATGGAGGATAATATATTTTTTTCTCCGTGATATTTAGGAAGGAGATAATCATTTGTATGGAATCTTCTTTTTCTGGACCTCAGCTAAGCTTACTGCCACTAGTAGTCCGAATTGGGCCTGGACCGATCCAGACGAACTCTCTCATCATTTCAGGGATACTTGTTGGACCATGTGCGCTTGTCATAATGGGCAAAGATCGTTTTGTCTTCTTTGGGCCGCGATTGTCAAAGTTTGGGCCTTCGACTTGGGCTTATTTCGTGGGGCGATTTTACCCTCTACAATATGTTTAAGAGTTGTCAATTATACTTCATCACCTATGAGAATAATATCGTCAACATAAACAATCAAACTTGTAATATTATTGTTCTCTATTTCTTTATAAAACATGGTGTGATCAGCTTGACTCTGAAGAAATCCATAGTTGGTGACTACTTTCCCAAGACGTTCATGAAGGGATGATTTACTAAACTAGCGGAATTTTATTTAGTAAACTTATTAACATTTAATAACGGATCTATTAACATCATGCAATTTGTGAAAAACATGTAGATTCATGCTTATATTTTCGAAAATTAAAATCAATTATACTTACATTGAGTAGTTAATGGAGAATCGGTTGTAGGTTTCTTTACAGCATCTGTAACGACCCGCTTTCCGTTAAATTCTTTAAATTCAAATGCACAGCGGAAGACTCGATTTTTAAAGAAAAACGGCATGGGTTCGTTTTAAAATCGAATAACCAAAACCTGTTTTACAACCCAAATTCAGAGAAAGCTATAAATCGGGAATGCGCATTCCAAAGGAGAAATAAATCATAAGACATAGACAAATTTTACACAAATGCCCTTCCGGGCTAAAAAAGACACATGTATGTAAAATGGAAATAATTTACAAGCATTTTAACAAATGCTAAACCAAAAGATGTCTTTAACATTGTCCATACACCATCTCGACTAGTCATGCGGCTCCACCTCCTCTACCACACTTCTTAGGACGGGGTTTACCTGAAAATTTGTAAGTGTAGCACCATTAGCATGAAATGCTAGTGAGAGTAAAACGAAAGCAAGTAATCCGATGAACAAAATCTCATAACCGAAATCGTGTCCAAAGGCCTATAATGCTCAATACTACCCACATCCACACTTCCAATTTCCATACAACTATACAATAGTCATATATTACCCGTATTCATCATTCAATACCATGAGATAGATATAAAGACTTAAAGTAAAGTATTATTCGCTACTAAGTCTTACTACACAAATTTAAAGAATATGTAAAGGTAACATTAACTATTTTTATTACCAAACAAGTTTCATCGTATCGTGCTATTGTATGGATCGATCGAAATCAACATACCACGTACGGTCGTACCATGTCTCAAGTTACCGTACCATGATACCGTATGGACCGAAGTCAACATACTATCATGTACCATATCACAAATCATCGCACCATGATACGTATGGATCCGAATCAACATACTATCATGTGCCGTATCACAGATCATAGTACCATGGTACGTATGGATCCGAATCAACATACTACCATGTACCATATCACAATCATCGGATATCAGGACTTTCACCATATCGGATATCAGGACTTTCACCATATAACAAATCGTCGCACCATGATACGTATGGATCCAAATCAACATACTATCATGTGCTATATCACAAACCATAGTACCATAGTATCGTATGGATCCGAATCAACATACTACTATGTACTATTTACGAACCCTTGCCTTTGATTTGATTATTTAAAAGATGATGAATAGTGATTTTTAGATATTTAAGAAATTTGGAAATGACGCCTACGTCCCTCTTTTGTTTTTTACTTTAAAAACGAAACCCGAAGCTCTTAAATAAATCTAAAGGTTATTAATAATTATTAATTGGCCCGTTAATAATTATTAATGTCACCAAAACATAATTAAAGTATTAAAACGATTAAAAACAATTTTGGACGAAAATAGCTTCTAAAATCGAAATTTCTGAATTTAAACTAATCTTAAAAACTTTAATTAAATAATAAAAAAAAAATTTACATAAAAAAGTAACGGGACATTACAACATCAAATCCTCAGCAATATCGGATCTTCTATGCTATATCCCGATCGATCAAACGAAACCCGATTATGGGATCGAACTTAAGAAGAAATTGGGAAGAAGAAAAAAAATTATTTTCTTCCCAATGGCTAAGCAAAATCGGCACTAAGGGGAGAAGGGAGGGAGAGAGATTTCCAATTTTCTATGGAATTGAATTGTGTGATTTATGAATGACCCAACCCTCTTATTTATAGGAAAATGGGAATCCTAATCACATTAGGATTAATCTATAGAGATAAATACAAAAAGAAAAAAGATTATCTCTTTCCTTTATCTTGCAATTTCAAAAATGCCATAGATAAATAGGAGATTATTTTATTTTATTTTATTTATTTATCTTGGGTAAATAAGTCTATGTAATTATTTTAGGATATAATTCAAACAATTATCTCCTCCTAAAATACATGTATGGCCGAAATTATGTATAAATAATTAATAAATAATTCTAATTTATTTAATTAATTATTTTGGGCCAATATCAATTGGGTTCATTAATCCAATTGGGCTTGAAACTCTCTCTTAAATTAATAAGTCCAACTTAATTAATTTATTTATTAATTACCATTTAAATAAAATATTTTATTTAAACAATTAATAATATTAATATTTCTCCCGACTAAATATTATCAAATTTATATTTAGTTATTAATTTCCATTTAAATAATTTTCATTATTTAAAAAATTAATAATAAATATTATAATTATTAATTTCCATTAAATAAACTCATTATTTAATTAATAATTTTATTGACAATATTTTATTATTAATTAATTAATTTTAATTATTAATTTCCGTTCAAATAAAATTAATTATTTAAACAATTAATAATTGTTAATTAATTTCAAATTATTAATTACCATTTAAATATACTCAATATTTAAATAATTAATAATATTTCATTATTAATTTCCTGTTTAAATAAACTCATTATTTAAACAATTAATAATGTTTATATTAATTACCGTTTAAATATACTCAATATTTAAACAATTAATATTGCCTATTTTAAGTAATTCACTTTACTTAAAATTTCCATTTCTTCTACTTGATTTCGCGACTACGATATATGGGCTAGCATAGGGACCCGATGGACCTATAGATCATGAGCTTAATAATTAGTCAATTAAGTGATTAACACATAATCAGTTAATTACTTATTATCTAACTATGAATAATTCCACTATAGATTCATAGCTGAACTCCCCTCACTATAGATGAGTTATTGTCCATTTAGTTTATCATTATTTATATCTGCGATATTATCCTTCACGTGGAACCCTCATAATTACAGGCGGATAAATTTACCATTTTGCCCCTTTAATTACCGCTTTAGCCTTGTGTTCCCGCTGATTCTCCAATGAATTTTATCTTTAGTCAAACTAGAGATAAGATACTTCTGTGATCAATAGAATTCGTGACGTCACTTGTTCATGTCTCGAATCAGTACATCAAGGGAGTTTCCTAAAGTTCTTAAAATGTTTAGGTATCGCACTGATACCGTTAATTTATAGGAAAGTTATGAATTCCATCTCGTGAAAATGAGTTCCCAGCTACTTATCTAGTCATGTTCCCAAAACAGGAGTGTATTGAGCGTTCTTACAGATCGCTCTCAACTATGTGAATCAAAGAACATAACTCCACAAATAGGAGTCCGCATTTCACTCAGGATTGAGATCTATCACGGTTGATAAACTTAGTTTGATATTCGATTATTTCTCGTAAACGGTACTAATGAGAAATTTGATCGAACATCGTGGTCCTGTCTTATACAATCAACATTGCATATGATACTTCCATTTCATATCTCCCACATGAATGATCAGGATTAGATCATTTGTGTATAAACAAAATGCGAGGCTATCAACAGTGTTACCAGGATAAGGTTCCCAAACGTTATCCATTTATTGTAGACACTTTTAAGTTACTCATCTCGACTTTAATCCTCTCGTATGACTCACATACTAAGTCGTGATTTCATAAGAGTAACTTAGGGTTTACTATTTGAATGTTTGATATTAATATATTTCCATATATTCCTAATATCGTCAATTGAATCAATCTAGATAATATAAAGAACTTATGTTTATTCATTTAATTTATTCTTAATAAATTATTATTATTAAATAATTACAAGTTCTAGGACACCATTCCTAACAGTTCAAACCATGCCTTGGAAACTGTTTGAGACAATATAGAGATTTCTTTAAACACTTCTGGAAACCAATTTCATACAGTTCAAACCAATTCCATTTCAAATCCTAGTGGTAGGCTCATAAACACTTCTTCTATAAGGTCACAGTCAAAAATATATTTTTTATGTCAAGTTGGTGGAGTGACTAACAAGAGTGTTCACGGGGCGGGGCTGGGAAGGGGAATGCATTCCCCGTCCCCGTCCCCGCTCCCATTGCCATTCCCCATCCCTGTCCCCCTCCTCGGTAAATTCCCCGTTCAAAGAGGTCGGGGACGGGGACGGAGATTCCCCGCGGGGAAATAATGGGGAACGGGGAATTTTCCCCGTTTTCACCTAAAACAAAACTAAAACAACAAATTACAATTACAATTAAAAAAAAACAAAATACAATACAATAAATTTAAAAAAACAACAAATCAGTAAAAAAAAAAGGTATGAAAAGAGTAAAAAAAACAGTTTATAAAAAAGTTATATAAAACAATTTTTAAAAAAGTATTTAAAAACATTTTTAAAAAGAGTTTTATAAAGCAATATTAAAAATATGTTTTATAAATAAAAAATGAAAACAGTGTTAATGTGACGACCCGTCACTTTTAAATAGATTAAAATCAGAGAAAACAGCGGAAGTCTTTTATTTTTAAGAAAATTTTGCGTGGTTTTGTTTGAAAGTTGGCATGCCGAAAACCTGTTTACATCATAATTTTCAAATATAATAAAATCACATGGAACATTAAGTTCCAATCAGGAGTTCAAGGTGTAATATCATAAAAACAATGATAAAAAGCTCTTATGAGCTAAATACAAAATATAATTCACAAATCCTTCTAAGTTCTCAAAAGTAAAATTCATAAACTTTACAACAGAAGAGTCCATCTCGAGGTCAGCATCCCTTGATCACGCAGCACCACATCCTCTCCCTCAACCTCTTACAGAGCATTACCTGAAATTTTGTAATATCATGAGCTAACAAACTAAGCCCAGTGAGAATAATAAGAATAAAAAGTAAGGATAGACCTCAAACTCGCATTCTGATTTGTGTCCAAGTAATCTTACACAATTACTCCTATAATTCTCCAACCTCTAGGTAATTCATTCTAACTTTCCAAAGGATGAAATTACTAACACTAGTAGTCAAATACTCATTCATTAACTTATTACGACATAAATAAGAAAAATAAATAAACTTTGTATAAAATAAAACATCTCAATCCTCTATCCAGGATATATATATTTTCATCGATCATATGCATGAAAATAACGAGAACATCCCATAGGATACACATTCACCCTTTATGCATGATATGCATGAAGAAGAGGATGCGGACAACCCCCGAAGGGTCCAAACATTCTTCCCTTCTTTTCTTTTCTCTCTTTATTTCCTTTTTCTCTGAAGGCGATGCGGACAATCCCCGAAGGGTCCACACATTCTTACCTTCCTTTCTTTTTCTCTCTGAAGGCGATGCGGGCAATCCCCGAAGGGTCCAAACATTCTTACCTTCTATGATGCGAGATGTTATGGTGCAATATGTTATGGTTATGTTTGCACATGCTTGTAAAAGTAAATAAAAGTAAAGTATGAATATTAAAGTAACCGGAACAAACATAAAGTAAAGACATAAGTAAAATAGATAAGAATCCCGGACGAACAATATATAAATTGAACTTTGCTACCAATAATAAAAGTAAAACCATAACTTAAACGAGTAACCTTAACTTTCCAGGATTCTAAACTTCCAATAAAATTTAAAGTTCTAATAATCGTTCCAAATACAAGTTTGGATCTTTTAACCTCCAATGACCCAACCTAAGCTTTGAAAACGAATCTAACTTAGAATCTTCTAAGATTCACTACTTTTCCCGAGAACTATTAAGTTCTCACTTAAAGGATTAACTTCTAACCCTAAGGGCACTAACTCACATCCCTCTAATCTTAGATTCGGATTCTAGTCTTAATTCAAACTCTACAAACCTTCACACTCATTTGCTTTCTATAAATACTTTAAATCCTAACTATTCTCACCTTAGTAAAGGTGAAGACTTCGCTCCTAAGCACCGGAAGAGCGATCAAACAAGTGGTTCAAAAACACCTACAAAAGGATTAATATCCTGAAAATTAATAAATCACCAACTAACGATTAAACAACGACTAAACAAACAAAAGGACGAAAATCCATCAAACCTCCCCCTTGGAGGCTCTCGGCCCTCCCAATAAAAAGGGTCTCGGGTTTGGTTTTTCGGATTTTTGGCAATTTAAATACGTTTTGAGTTGGTTTTAGGCAAATTCGATAATCCCGATTTCAATGGGTATCGATAATTAGGGTTTTTGAACATTAATCCCTTTCCCGAATTGAATTTAAATAAACATTATTTCATTAAATTCTAACCCATAATTAAACCCAAAAAGGTAAATTTCAAACGGAAAGGGTTTCGACTGAAACTCGGTTTTAGGGTTAAGGGAAAGTTTCCAAAAACTCTTAAAACTACTCCCGTATTTACAAACACCGAGTTTCACGGCAAGAAATCGAAAGGAAACAAAGAAAACTCCATTAAAACACTATTTGGAGCTTAGGGTTTCAAGAGAAACTTACCGAGAACTCCTAAGATCTCGAGAGAAACGGACAAAAGCTAGGTGGAAAAGGATCCTTGACTCGAGGGCTTTCCGATGTATCCAAGATCGAGTCGATCCGCCGAGAAACGAACGAAAATCGAAAAATCGCCTTTGCTTATTGATGCTCACGGTTTTTGGAGGAGAAATGGGTGATGATTTTGGTAAAAAATGAGTCAATGGTAATTTAAAGAAGGTGAGTGAATAGTGTTTAGATATTTAGGAAATTTGGAAATGACGGTTACGTGCTTTTATGACTTTTGGCTTAAAAACGAATCCCGAACTTCTTAAACTATCCCAATGGTGATTAATAATTATTAATTGGCCCGTTAATAATTATTAATACCATTAAAACGAAAATAATCTAAAAAGGTAATTAAAAGGACTTAAACCGAAATAAACTACTAAATTCTAATTTACCGATAAATAAATAAACTTTAATTACTTAAATTAAAATAAAATAAATAAAAGTTTTTTTTTATCACCAAAATAACGGGATGTTACAGTTAAAAAAAGTTGTGAAAAACAGTTTAAAAAAAATTTAAAACAGTTTAAATATAAAATTATTTAAAAATAGATTATATATATTATTTTCGGGGATTTAATCTGGGAACGGGGTCTGGTCGGGGACGGCATTCCCCGTCCCCGTCCCTGAAACTAGAACGGGGAATTTTTCATCCCCGTCCCCGTTGAGAACGGGGATTCCCCGCTACTTTCAGGCCGGGTCCCCGCAGGAAAAATGAACACCCCTAGTGACTAATCTAAGTTAACACCAAGGGACTAAGTAGAGTTAATTTTTGAGAGAAAAAGTCTATTGATAATCAATCCCATAGGTTTGAGTAAAGCCTTTAGCTACTAGTCTGGCTTTGTGCCTCTTAACACTACCATCAACATTGTATTTAATTGTGAAAACCCATTCGTATCCCACACTTTTCTTATTTTTTGGTAACACTGTTATTTGCAAGGTCGGTTTATCTTAGAAGTGAAAGCTCTATGACTAAACAATTTTTCATATGAGAGATAGTTAGCAATGGGATATTTGGTGAAACGTCGAATTCCTTTTCTGATAGGTATAGGTATATTAAAGTCAGACAAATCAGAAGATATACTATGAGTATCAAGAACAGAAAAATCAGGAGATATATTTTGAGCTTTAAGAACAGGAAAATAAGAAGATATAGAGGGGAAAAGGATAGATAGATGATTACCAGATGTTTATGTAGGAAGCTTCCTTGTCACAAATCAACAGCTTTTTATTTGTAGTGAATTAAGATCTAATCTAATGCTGCGAAAAAATGTTAATTAATTTAATTAAACAAGTTAATTAACATACAAGAGTCAAATTTACTTTATTACTATGAAAAATTGATCAAGAACTTCCTTGGCAATAAAGTATTATTGTCCCAAAAATTAACTTCCACATTATGTTTCTCCCTCGAAAGAGAATTTTGAGTGAAATATGGTTGTTTTTCTTAAAATGAAACATCTATACTTACATATAATTTTTGTCTGAGGATCAAAATATTTATACTCTTTTTGGTAGGAATCGTAACCCAAGAAAATACATTTAATAGCTCTATGATTAAGTTTTGACCGAAAGTGACTAGGTATATGAACATAAGTAGTGCATCCAAGAACTTTAAAGGGTAGATCTCAATGTATGCGAGTTGTTGAGAGAAAAGCTTTCAAACAAATAAGAGGGGTTTTGAAATTCAAGACTTTACTAGGCATCCTATTTATTAGGTAGGCGGTTGTGAGAATTGCCTCCCCCACAAATATTTAGGAACATGCATTAAAAACAATATGACATGTGATATTTCAATTCAACGTCTATGTAGTGAATTAATCTCAGCTCCTAAGCCTTCAAAATTTCAGTGACGTGGATGACAGTTCACTGGCAGTTAAAAATAACAGAATTGGTGAAGAATGCGTGACATGGAGCTTCTGGAAGATTCTTCTTGAGCTATACGCATATTTAAGCTTCCATTTCTCATTTTGTAGAGTGAGAGTGAGATTCCATATTTTTATGGAATACAATAAAAGTTTGAAACCATGGCAATGATCCTGTTCTCTCATGGAAGTAGGCACTATTCGTCGAACCACATATATCTTCTTCTTTTTCCTTCTCTTGGATTTGTTTGGTTACTTCTTGTCTTTGTGATTGTATTTTCGTGCAAGTAATCTTTATTTAATCATGAATTAGCGCAACAATTGATATCAGAGCCACCTATCAAAGACGATTAACAAGTTTCACAACAAGTTTGTGTAAGATCTCTATATTAAGAGATAAACATCAAAGGAAGAATGTATACCATAGTCGATGTAAAGCAATTTGATGGACATAAAGACATCAATCTTTGGAAGTG
Source organism: Gynostemma pentaphyllum (assembly GCA_028015215.1). Taxonomy (NCBI): domain Eukaryota; kingdom Viridiplantae; phylum Streptophyta; class Magnoliopsida; order Cucurbitales; family Cucurbitaceae; genus Gynostemma; species Gynostemma pentaphyllum. Next base: position 18,783,698 of record CM051352.1, read on the forward strand.
AAAGATGAAGGCGTTATTGATCCATCAAAAGGTAGCAAAAGCTATTAGAGATCTAGCTGATATGCCTCGAAATACATCTGAAGTACAAAAAGGTGAATGGAACAAAATTGTGCATAGTTTTATTACTGTACATTTATATGATAATGTTTTAAGGTTAGTGAGCGAGGAAGAAATGATGTTAGATTTGTGGAACAAATTGGATAAGTTGTACATGGTTAAATACTTATCTAATAAGATCCTATTGAAAGAAAGGCTGTTTGGATTAAGGTAGATTCTAGTAAATCAATGGAGGAAAATCTAGAAGCATTTGTGAAATGCACTCTTGATTTGCTCAACATTGGAGAGAAAATAGATTTTGAGAATCAAACAATCATCCTTCTAAATGCATTACCAGACTCATTTAGAGATGTTAAGGCAACAATAAAGTATGGCAGGGACAGTTTAGACCTAGATCTAATTATAGATGCACTTAGATCCAAAGATCTTGAACTGAAGACAGAAAGGAAAACTGATGAAGCCTTGTTTAAAAGAGATAGAGATGAGAATAAACAATGGAAGCCAAATCGTGGTAAATCCAGATCTAAATCTGTAACGTCCCGTTATTTTGTGATAAAAAAAATTGTTTATTTTATTTTAATTTAAGTAATTAAAGTTTATTTATTTATCGGTAAATTAGAATTTAGTAGTTTATTTCGGTTTAAGTCCTTTTAATTACCTTTTTAATTTATTTTCGTTTTAATGGTATTAATAATTATTAACGGGCCAATTAATAATTATTAATCACCATTGGGATAGTTTAAGAAGTTCGGGATTCGTTTTTAAGCCAAAAGTCATAAAAGCACGTAACCGTCATTTCCAAATTTCCTAAATATCTAAACACTATTCACTCACCTTCTTTAAATTACCATTGACTCATTTTTTACCAAAATCATCACCCATTTCTCCTCCAAAAACCGTGAGCATCAATAAGCAAAGGCGATTTTTCGATTTTCGTTCGTTTCTCGGCGGATCGACTCGATCTTGGATACATCGGAAAGCCCTCGAGTCAAGGATCCTTTTCCACCTAGCTTTTGTCCGTTTCTCTCGAGATCTTAGGAGTTCTCGGTAAGTTTCTCTTGAAACCCTAAGCTCCAAATAGTGTTTTAATGGAGTTTTCTTTGTTTCCTTTCGATTTCTTGCCGTGAAACTCGATGTTTGTAAATACGGGAGTAGTTTTAAGAGTTTTTGGAAACTTTCCCTTAACCCTAAAACCGAGTTTCAGTCGAAACCCTTTCCATTTGAAATTTACCTTTTTGGGTTTAATTATGGGTTAGAATTTAATGAAATAATGTTTATTTAAATTCAATTCGGGAAAGAGATTAATATTCAAAAACCCTAATTATCGATACCCATTGAAATCGGGATTATCGAATTTGCTTAAAACCAACTCAAAACGTATTTAAATTGCCAAAAAGCCGAAAAACCAAACCCGAGACCCTTTTTATTGGGAGGGCCAAGAGCCTCCAAGGGGGAGGTTTGATGGATTTTCGTCCTTTTGTTTGTTTAGTCGTTGTTTAATCGTTAGTTGGTGATTTATTAATTTTCGGGATATTAATCCTTTTGTAGGTGTTTTTGAACCGCTTGTTTGATCGCTCTTTCGGTGCTTAGGAGCGAAGTCTTCACTTTTACTAAGGTGAGAATAGTTAGGATTTAAAGTATTTATAGAAAGCAAATGAGTGTGAAGGTTTGTAGAGTTTGAATTAAGACTAGAATCCGAATCTAAGATTAGAGGGATGTGAGTTAGTGCCCTTAGGGTTAGAAGTTAATCCTTTAAGTGAGAACTTAGTAGTTCTCGGGAAAAGTAGTGAATCTTAGAAGATTCTAAGTTAGATTTGTTTTCAAAGCTTAGGTTGGGTCATTGGAGGTTAAAAGATCCAAACTTGTATTTGGAACGATTATTAGAACTTTAAATTTCATTGGAAGTTTAGAATCCTTGAAGGTATAGGTTAATCGTTTAAGTTATGGTTTTACTTTTATTATTGGTAGCAAAGTTCAATTTATATATTGTTCGTCCGGGATTCTTATCTATTTTACTTATGTCTTTACTTTATGTTTGTTCCGGTTACTTTAATATTCATACTTTACTTTTATTTACTTTTACAAGCATGTGCAAACATAACCATAACATATTGCACCATAACATCTCGCATCATAGAAGGTAAGAATGTTTGGACCCTTCGGGGATTGTCCGCATCGCCTTCAGAGAGAAAAAGAAAGGAAGGTAAGAATGTTTGGACCCTTCGGGGATTGCCCGCATCGCCTTCAGAGAGAAAAAGAAAGGAAGGTAAGAATGTTTGGACCCTTCGGGGGATTGTCCGGATCGCCTTCGGAGAAAAAGGAAATAAAGAGAGAAAAGAAAAGAAGGGAAGAATGTTTGGACCCTTCGGGGGTTGTCCGCATCCTCTTCTTCATGCATATCATGCATAAAGGGTGAATGTGTATCCTACGGGATGTTCTCGTTATCTTCATGCATATGATCGATGAAAAAATATATATCCTGGATAGAGGATTGAGATGTTTTATTTTATACAAAGTTTATTTATTTTTCTTATTTATGTCGTAATAAGTTAACGAATGAGTATTTGACTACTAGTGTTAGTAATTTCATCCTTTGGAAAGTTAGAATGAATTACCTAGAGTTTGGAGAATTATAGGAGTAATTGTGTAAGATTAATTGGACACAAATCAGAATGCGAGTTTGAGGTCTATCCTTACTTTTTATTCTTATTATTCTCACCTGGGCTTAGTTTGTTAGCTCATGATATTACAAAATTTCAGGTCTTGCTCTGTAAGAGGTCGAGGGAGAGGAGGTGGTGCTGCGTGATCGAGGGATGCTGACCTCGAGATGGACTCTTCTGTTGTAAAGTTTATGAATTTTACTTTTGAGAACTTAGAAGGATTTGTGAATTATATTTTGTATTTAGCTCATAAGAGCTTTTTATCATTGTTTTTATGATATTACACCTTAAACTCCTGATTGGAACTTAATGTTCCATGTGATTTTATTAGATTTGAAAATTAGGATGTAAACAGGTTTTCGGCATGCCAACTTTCAAACAAAACCACACAAAATTTTCTTAAAAATAAAAGATTTTCGCTGTTTTCTCTGATTTTAATCTATTTAAAAGTGACGGGTCGTCACAAAATCCAAGAACATAAATTAGACTAGAAGATGCTCTGGTTGTAATAAGGAAGAACATGTCAAGCAAAATTGTCCTGAAATTAATAAGGGAAAAGGAAAGGTCGAAGAGAAGCGCGAAGGAGATGACAGAGCAAATCTATCTCAGGGATATGATGATGCTGAAGTATTGCTTATTTTAGAATTTGATGACAAATATGATCAAATACCTTATGAAAGGGAACACGATGTACAATGGGTGATGGACTCTGGCTGTACATTTCATATGACATTAAACAAGGATTATTTGTTTGATTATAAGCCATCAAAAGATAGGAATGTTCTCATAGGGGATAATCACAAATGTGAGGTGAAGGAGTTGGTTCAATAAAGCTGAAACTTCATGATAATATGGAAAGAGTTCTAACCTAGGTGAGGTATGTTCCAAATCTTAGGAGGAATTTGATTTTTTTAGGAGTGCTTGACAAGGCTGGATACTCCTTTAAATCAACAAATGGAATTTTGAAAATAAGCAAGGGATCACTAGTGAAAATGAGAAGGACATTGCATAATGGTCTATACTACTTACATGGAGAAGCAGTCACTGGCCGAGCTCTTGTAGTGTCGAATGCAGCCGAATTCAAACTGAACTATGGCACAAGAGGCTTGGTCACATTTATGAAAAGGGGCTCTATGAATTATACAAGCAACGACTGCTAGGAACAACAATGTTTAACCATCTTGATACCTGTGAATTCTGTATTTATGGGGAAGCAACTAGAGTGAGCTTTGGCAGAGGCATTCACTGTACTAAAGACAAGCTGGATTATGTGCACTCAGACCTCTGGGGACCATCATCAGTTCCATCTCATGCTGGAGCAAGGTATTTTCTCTCAATAATTGATGACTATAGCAAGAAAGTGTGGGTGTTTATGCTTAAGCAAAAGTAAAAAGCTTCTGTAAATTTCAGAATTGGCTTACACTTGTTCAAAACCATATAGGCAGAAAACTGAAGAGGCTTAAAACTGATAATAGACTGGAGTTCCTAAATTCAGAATTCAAGAAGTTGTGTGATGATCAAGGGATAAAAAGGCATTTGTATGTAACTTACACCACTCAGCAGAATGGGCTAGCAGAGCGCATAAATAGAACTTTACTTGATAAAGTGAGGTGCATGCTCCTAAGTGCCAATCTGCCTAAGACTTTCTAGAGTGAAGCAATAACAACAACTTGTTATATCATCAATAAGAGTCCATCCACTTCCATCAACCTCAAATGTCTTGAAGAAATGTGGACAGGAGTTCCGCCTAGACTTGAACACCTAAGAGTATTTGGCTGTGTAGCCTGTGCTTAATAAATTAGAGAAAACATGAAGTAAGGGCCTTGAAATGTCTATTTCTAGGGTATCCACCTGTGACGACCCGACTCATTTGTAAATCATTTAAATCAGATTTCAGCGGAAGACTTTATATTTAATAAAAAATTTGGCATGGATATGTTTAAAACTTGGACTATCCATAACCTGTTTACACTTTTCACAATCAGAGAGTTTAAAAGACAAGGAATTGCAATTTCTGTTGTACAGTTTAAAGAAGTTCAAAGTTATAAAAGTTAAGACAAAAAGCTTTTATAAGCTTAGATAAAAATATGCAACCCAAAAGACGAAACATGAATAAATGAGTCCATGAACTTTAAAAATATATCTAGTCCCTCTCGGCATTATCATCATCCAGATCAGACTGCACCAGCTCCTTGCCCACGACCCCGAGCATTAACTGAAAATGTTTGTAATATCTTGAGCTAAAAGCAAGCCTGGTGAAAATAAAGAGAAAGTAAAGTAACATTAGACTCCAAACTTGCATCCGAATTTGTGTCCAAGAACTTACTTACTCTTTTCTAACCATCCATTCAAAGAGATTTTACATCAAGTATTCCACTTTTACTTACCAAATCTCCCAAATAATCGAGGATCTAGCTTCCAAGCATTTAGGAGAATGTGTTTAATAACACACATATCTTTCTTATTCATTCTCTTTAATACCTCATACTATATATAAGGTTTATATTCATTTGTCTTAATAATTTATGCTAAGCTCATAACATATTTAAACAATCATAATTTGCGATTAATGACGATAATGTTAGCACACGCAGTCTAAACATTATTCATTAACTCACCCAGCTAGTATAAAGGGCACACAACCTTTACATCAATATAACCATCACATGCTCATAATGACAGTATTGAAGCTCCCGCAGGCTAACAATACTTCATTATCTCGCTCACAAGTGTAAAGGGCACACAACCTTTACATCAATATAACCATCACATGCTCATAATGACAGTATTGAAGCTTCTGCAGGCTAACAATACTTCATTATCTCGCTCACAAGTGTAAAAGGGCACACAACCTTTACATCAATATAACCATCACTTGCTCAAAAGAACAGTATGAAAGCTCCCGCAGGCTAACAATACTTCATTATCTCGCTTTCCAAAATAAAATATACAAAGTCTTTTCAATAATATCTTCCCATCTCTAGTGAATAATGACAGGTAATGAAACTCCCGCAAGCTAAGTCATTCACCTCATTAACTCACCCACCGAATACAAGGTTCAATGCACCTTTGTATCCTCATATATGTATCATAATAATTATGTATAATACTAGATAATGTGAACTCGCATAGTTCCATCATTATCTCATTATCCATCTCCTCTGATCATGCAAAGTACTGCAACCTTTAGCATTCCTCATGATACATATACATAAACGTAAAATGAATAATACCAGACAATACATGCACGCTCAGGCTATGCATTGCCTCATTATTCCTCCAATAATCGATTATGCAATATGAATATGAATATGCTCTCAAGTTCAAGTAAAACAATAAATATACACATTTAAAGTAATTGAAAGGCATAAAGATAAATGGATCACGTATTACTCTTATACATAAAATAAGAAATTAGGAACTTCTAATAAGAAAATAATAGATAAATCAAGCCAAACGGCCTTCAGTTAAACTTGAATTACTAACTTTATCATAAAGTCTCCAATTCAAAATGATTCTATTGATTTCAGTACATATCTGAAGTTCCATAATCAAGTTTCTTATTCACCTCATTATACTTGAAACCTTCAACTTCCGATAATCATTGTTAAACTCCGGAACGAATCTAAACTTAGAACTTCCAAGAGTTTAAATGTTTTCCTCGAGAAATCCATGAGTTCTCTCACTCAATTAGAACTAACTCCCAAACCTAAGCATGTTAGCTCACTTACTTTAATCCTTTCGATTTAAACCTTAATCTCAACTTCTGATCCTACAAATCGTTCAACTTATTCGATTTTCAAGTTTACTTTAAGTTCTATTTATTCTCACCTCGAAAGTGCGCGTGACGACCAAGTTCCCACGAACTATCAAACTAGCAATCGTACCTACAAATCATCAATTGAACAACAATTTACAACTCAAATCTAATATGAGAAAAAGTGTGATTTTTGGGTGAATAGTGTTTTTCAAAATTCCGAGCTCAAAATCGTCAAATTCCTTGATGGAAATACATGATTTCAACTTCAAAACTTATTTAGAAACAGAAACAAAAAAAACCATATAAATTTTTTTGAAAAATCACTTTTTAGGACTTCCCTTAGAGAACGAGAAACACCGAAAAGGTAGGTTGGATAGGTAGCCCTCGTCCTGAGCAATCCAACGCAATCAAAAACATGACGATCCGTCAAGAAACGAAGAAAACCCAAAAAAATCTCCATTGGAGATGATCCCCATGGCAAGGAGAAGAAGAACAGAAAGGAAGAATGGATTTCTTGGTCAAATGGTCAACTTTGGGGTTTTTAAAGAAGATGAATAGTGTTTTGATATTTTTAAGAAATCAGAAATTACGATTACGTCCCTCAGTTACTTTTAGCTTTTAAAACTAAACCCGAAACATTTAAACTTACCAAAAGGTGATTAATAATTATTAATTGGTTCGTTAATAATTATTAATACGACCAAAACTAATTTAAGCTAATAAAACAATCAAAAAGGTTTTCGAATGAAATTAACTACTAAAACTAAAATTAAACTAAATACTTTAATTAAAATAAATAAATATTAAATAAAAAAATTTCACTTCAAAATAACAGGACGTTACACCACCTGTTGTGAAAGGCTACAAGCTCTGATGTGTGGAGAAGGGACATTCAAGGTGTATAATTAGTAGAGATGTCAAATTTGATGAAAACAAGATGCTTTTACAAGCCATTACTCATGAAAAGAAAGTGAAAAAGATTGCTGAAAAAGATTTTCTTTTAGGTGAAATATCTAGCTCAGGTTTAGTAGATCAAAGCCAGTGCTAGAAATTAGATCATGATGATTCTACTGCTGCTGCTACAGCACATTTTGAGACTCAAAATGAAGAAGTATCATCTGATTCCTTAGGCATAAGCACATCTGAGATGGAACAAGGTTAGCCTAATAACTAAAGTCTGAAAAACTATCACCTAGCTAAAGACAGGCCAAGAAGACAGATTCAACCACCTATCAGATTTGAACACTTTGATCTTGTGTCTTTTTCATTGACAGATGCCTCCAAGGTAGATGTCCTAGAGCCAAATAGTGTCAAAGAGGCACTAAATTCCACACAAAAATCTCATTAGATGAATGTAATGAAAGACAAGCTGAAACCTTTCTATAAAAACAAGACATGGATTCTTGTAGACCACCCAGGAAAACAGAAAATTGTTGGCTCCAAGTGGATTTTCAAGGTCAAACCTGCAGCAGGAAACTCAAATGAAGTAAGGTATAAAGTCAGGTTACTTGCAAGGGTATTTACTCTGCAACATGGGGTGGACTACATTGAAGTTTTTTCACCAGCTGTTAGGCACACTTCTATCAGGGTTTTGTTATTCGTCATTACTAATCTTGACCTTGAATTAGAGCAAATGTATGTGAAGACTTCTTTTCGACATGGAGAACTGGAAGAAGAGATATACATGTCACAACCACCCTGTTTTGAAGAAAAAAGGGAGAGAGGATAGGGTATGTCTCTTAAGAAAGTCTCTCTATGGCCTCAAGCAGTCTCCCATGCAGTGATATAGAGGATTTCTATGCTTATGTTTCTTCGAAAATAGTTTTGAGAGAATCTTCTATGACAGTTGTGTATATTTCAAACACACACAAGGTGAAGATCTAGTCTACTTATTACTATATGTTGATGACATATTGATAGCTTGCAAGAAGATGGCTCAGATCACAAGGGTTAAAGAGATGGTTATCAGTGAGCTTGAAATGAAGGATCTAGGGCTTCCAAAAACATTATAGGTATGGAGATAAGAAGAGATAGACCAAGACATCTGTTCTATTGTCTCTAAGCTCTTATATCAGAAAGATGTTACCGAAGCTTAACATGTCTGATTCCAAGCCTGTGTCATTACCATTTGCACCACAGTTCAAGTTTTCTATTGATCAGTAACCCAAGACTAAACATAAAACTGTGGAAATGGACAGAATACCTTATTCTAATACTGTTGGGAGCCTGATGTACAATATAGTATGCACAAGGTCTGATATAGCTCAACCTGTTAGTGTTGTGGCATATTCATGTCAAATCGTAGTAAGCCTCACTGAGAAGGGGTAAAATATGTTCTTAGGTATCTAAAGAGATCCATAGATAACATTCTAGTTTATGGTGGAGACTACAAGTAAGAACATACAGAGATTATTGGCTTTGTAGACGCAGACTATGATGCGGATGTGGACAGAAGAAGATCCTTAACTAGATTTATGTTTCAAGTGTTTGGGTATATAGTAAGCTGGAGATCAACTACTTTGGTAGATGTAGTTAAAGAAGGAATATGGCTCCAAGGGTTGGTGTCTGAATTGCATAAGAAAGACAACAAAGTGCTAATAATGTGTGATAGCCAAAAGGCCATTCACTTGTCAAAACATCAGGCATATCACGAGAGAACAAAGCACATGGATGTAAGACTTTATTTTGTGAGAGATGTTATCAACCGGGAGAGTTTTGAGCTTAAGAAAGTCCTAACATTTAGAGAATGCAACAGATATACTGACTAAATCAGTTCCTTTAACTAAGCTGAAAATTTGCAAGGAACTGCTCAAGTTAGACACTGGCTAAGGAAGTTGACTGGAGAAGAAGATTTTGAGGATATCATCATCAAGAAGGAGTTGAAATTAAGGTGGAGATTTGTAGCGAATTAATCTCAGCTTCTAAGCCTTTAGCACTTCATTGACGTGGATGACAGCTCACTGACAGTTACAAATAACAGAATTGGTGAAGAATGCGTGACATGAAGCTTCTGAAAGATTCTTCTCGAGCTAAAGGCGTATTTAAGCTTTCAATTCTCATTTTGTAGAGAGAGAGAGAGAGTGATGGTGAGATTCCATATTATGTAAAAGCTTGAAACCATGGCAATGATCTCGTTCTCCTGTGGAAGTAGGCACTATTCTCTAAACCACGTATATAATCTTCTTCTTTCTTCTCATTGATTTGTTCTTGCAATTTGTTTTGTTAATTCTGGTCTCTGTGATTATCCTTATGTGTAAATAATCTCAATTTAATCGCGAATTACCTCAACAATCTATTTTTTTCGTTTAGCTATGCCATTTTGTTGAGGGATATCTCAACAAGTTGACTATTACAAAATAACTTTATCTTTAAAAAAAATCACTCAAGTGTTCATTAAATTATTTAGTTCCATTATCAGAGTGTAAAATCCTAATTTTAGTTTCAAACTGAGTTTCAATCATATTATCAAATGTTTAAAAAGATCTTTCACCTCATGCTTATTTGTTATTATAGACCCAAGATAAATGTGTATGGTCATGAATGAAGGTAACAAACCATTGTTTTCCACTATGAGTTGTAATTTTAGAAGCACCCCAAACATCACTATGAATTAAGTAAAACATTTGGATGCTTATAAGGTTTTGGAGAAAATGTTGAATCGGTGATTTTTTTTGGCCTAAAAAGTTTTGGAAATAACTTTTGAGGGTAGAAAAACTAAGTTGACCTAGTCTAAGATGCCAAAGCCTAATTTACTTATTAACAGAAAGGGAAGACATACTATTGAAGCCCTGAACGATTTTATTACTATCAGAACCTTTATCAAGGTAGTTAAGATTGTCAAACATCCTAGCACGACCAATCATCTTCTTTGAATCCTGGTTAGTGGACTTCAGCTAGTGAACAGACGAGATATTAAGACAGACTTGTCAGAGTATAAGTCATTTAAATAAAAATCGACTGGTGAAAATTTGAAATTATTCCGGCGAGATTTCGGTGACCGGCAGCGGCGGACTCTGGTGGGAAGCAGCGGGTAGTGGGAATCAATGGGCAGCGGGATATCAAGATAACTTTGTAGAAGAGTAGGTCACCAAAATAAGATTCTGGCGAGTAACCCGCTTTGATACCAACTAAGGTTATGGAATAAAAATATTGTATTCCAAAAATATTTGAAGAATAGGTACAAAGGTTCGTTTTCATAATAGAGGAGAAAACAAATAGGAATCCTAATTCTAATAAGAAAGAAAAACAATCGATAAATATCTACTAAAGATAAAGATAAGGAGAATACTTGCTTCCTCACAAAGCAGGAGGATCTCCTACTCATCTCTATTCCTATTGGTTAAAAATTAATAAAAGATAATTAATATATATATTTTTTAATTATATGGGGCCACCGATTTACTTTTACCCAATAGAAATTGAATATAGGAGGAGATCCTCCTGCAATGTCAGAAGGCAAGTATTTTTCTAAAGATAAATCTAATTATCAACAGGTTCATATAAATTGGGATCAAAAAATTTATTCCAATTTTCTTTTATTTTCATACATAAAATGAATATTGAATTGAAACGGTAAGATTTCTGATTATACTACTCAAATTAAGAACACTATTTGTCGATTCCTTCATGCGTGGGCCAAATCAACACCTTTGAAGCATTTACATTTTTGCCTTTTTCCTTTATCATGTTCATTTGGCTTAAAGAGCAAACATTGAGTGAATAAGAAGGTTTAAAGGAGGCTTATTTCTTACCGTGTTTAATAAAGGACCACCAAAATTACTTTAAACATAGTATATGAGATCGCCAATTTTATTACACTAATTGGATTTTTGACCCAAAGGGGCTAATTTAGCTTATGCAAAGGCTTTATATATTTCTCACTTTATTTTTAAATCCAATTTGAATTATTTCTCTCCTTTTCCTGTTTTTTATTCCCTATAAGCTAATTATTCTTATTCAAAAGATTCGAATAAAAGGGATTGACATTGAATCATTTGATTTATATTTTGCGAATCATTATTGTAAATCAATGAAATTTTATAAAAACTATAGGATATATGATATGGTCTCTTTAAATATTCTAACCACTCATTTATTAGTAATTTCATGTGGGTAGGCTTCCTGTTAGTTTTTTTTTAATAAATAAAATAAAATGAGAAGAGACTAACACTGTAACTGGGAGTATTTTTCAAAAATAAAAAAATAAAAAAAATTCAAAGAAAAATACAAATGAGTTAATTCAAGGGAAATGAAAACATATCCACATATACGTACTACTAGGTTTTAATTGGAAAGTTGCATTTATTATATAAACACTCATTTTAAGTAAGTCTGAAAATCAAATTCCCCTAAATAATAATCAATAGTATAAACTAGAGAAATTTTAACGGATAACACGTTTAAAAGGTATTCATAAATATAACGATTTTTTTTTAGCATGAATCGGTGATTACGATCGAGACGATCAACGTTGATCATTGTTAATCATTGATTCATACAAAAAATCTGTTATATTTACATATATTTTTTAAATCATGTTATATTTATAACTATTCCGATGAATTAGAATTCCGGAATGAAAGGATTTTTTAATTGAATTTGCAGCGGGATTTCAGATTGATTAATGGCAAAAGAGAAAATACGAGACCTCGTTATGTAAATTACTAATAAATGAAAATATTTAGGGATAGAGAAAGAGATTGTGCATGTGCAAGTGGGGTCAAAGTAGGTCAGCAGTTTGAAAGTCTATCCAGAACATTTGCATGTGCATTTTTTTATCCCTCGTAACTGACTTCATACTCTCTGCCCTTTGATCATCATTTTCAATTTATCTCTCAATTTCACGTGTGAATAATACTTACCTCTTCACGAGTTTAAAATGTCATATTTTCATAGGCATCTTGTAACATTTATAAATCAGTAATTGATTGTGATATACAATAATAACTTCACATAATAATTATTGATTGACTGTGATATATATATAATGACAATTTCAAAAAATATTTTATTAAATTTGATAGATTTATAATAACTCATTTAAAAAATTAAATCCTTAAGGGTTTTTTTTTTCAATATTACATCAAATTAAGGAACGGCTACTTAAAGTTATATTCATTACGTGTCTTCTTTTTATGAGAAAAATAATTCAATTGAAAAAAAAACAGTTTCTACAGATCATTGAGGAGACAAGCGTTCTCCAATTTATGTGGCTTTGGTTTCTCTTTCTAATGTGAGCGATTGGTAGCTAACAACACATGGCCTGTTGCCGAATCCGGCAAATAATTTCCATCTCTCTCTCTCTTTACTTATATAAATTAGCATTCATATGACTTCCACCATCGCTCTTAACCCAACAGATTTAGTTTCTTTTTCTTCTTCTTCTTCTTCCTCCTTTATAAACACTACTCTAGCTTTAGGACACATTGACTAAAATGGTTGCTTCAGGATTCTTCTATGTTATCTTTCTTCTGCTTTTTGTCTTCAACTTCTGTATTCATGGCACTTCTGCTGACTATGGCTGGCAGAGTGGTCACGCCACCTTCTACGGTGGCGGTGATGCGTCCGGCACCATGGGTAAGTTCAATATCCCGGTTTTTTCATTTTTCTTTTCTGCATTGATTAGAGGATAAATTATTTAATATGACTGACACCATGTTTATAGTCATAACTATTTGACGTATCCTAAATTTATTAGTGATGAAGTCAATAATATAATTATTAAGTCACAAAATAATTTATATGGTAAAATATAATGGTTGAGATATATGATTAAATTTACTTTTACCCATCAACTTAACTTTTTTACATGTAATGGTGTTTTAATATATTTAATATAGTATTACAATAGGAGATCTTGAGTTTAAAGATGGTTTTGATATTGTATAAATATATATATCCATATATGAGGAGGAGTAGTGAAATATATGATTAAGTTTATATTTATTCATCAGTAAACTTTTAGATCTAATAGTGGTTTAACTTATTTAATAATAATTACTAAGTTCAAAAGGTAAAGTATATAGGAACTTCTACTTATGGATTAGGCAAGCAATAAACCGGTGTCTGGTATATCCAGTCACGGGTAGGTATTTTTCTCAATCATTTTCTTTTTCAATCCTAATCTTTCATGGTAGTATGAGAGAGAGAAAAAAAACTTCTACTAATTAAATTTATTTTTGACCCTACAATTTAAACTTTTAGGTTTATTGATGTTTTAACGTGGTATCAAAATAGCAGGTGTGAGTACAAATTCCTGTAATTAATAAGATTTAATTTCTTCCCCATCTATTAATGTTTCAAGTTCACGTAATTAGATCTCGTGTAAGTATTGATATTGGTATCGGTATTGGTATTGGTAGGAGGAGCTTGTGGATACGGAAATTTATACAGTCAAGGGTATGGGACAAACACAGTAGCATTAAGCACAGCACTATTTAACAACGGTTTGAGCTGTGGGTCATGTTACGAGATGCATTGTACGAATGACCCAAAATGGTGTCTGCCTGGAACCATAACCGTAACTGCAACAAATTTCTGTCCACCAAATTTTGCTCAGGCTAATGACAATGGTGGATGGTGTAATCCTCCTCTTCAGCATTTTGACATGGCTGAGCCTGCCTTCTTGCAGATTGCACAATATCGTGCTGGAATTGTTCCCGTTTCCTTTAGAAGGTTCGTAACAGAAATTCTAATAGATGACATTTTTTTTTAGTAATTTAAAAAATAACAAATATTTTTAAAATGACCATTCTCCGACTGAGATTAGGTGGATCTTAGTATGAGAAGCGTCAAATTTTTGTTATTTTAAAAAATATCAATTCTTTGATTTAAGAAGAGATCGAGATCTCAGTTTTTCCCGTCTCTCTTATGGTTGTTTAACTTGGTACAAATTATTTATGAACAGAGTCCCCTGCATGAAGAAAGGCGGAGTAAGATTCACCATCAATGGCCACTCTTACTTCAACTTAGTTTTGATCACAAACGTCGGCGGCGCTGGTGACGTTCATGCCGTATCGATCAAAGGGTCGAAAACCGGGTGGCAAGCCATGTCCAGGAATTGGGGACAGAATTGGCAAAGCAACAATTACCTAAATGGCCAAAGTCTCTCTTTCCAAGTCACTCTCAGCGATGGAAAAACCCTCACAAACTATAACCTCGCCCCTTCAAACTGGCAGTTTGGCCAAACTTACGCGGGTGGCCAATTCTAGACCCTTAAATTATATTAAAACAACACAAATTTAAACTTTTGAAAAATGATTATTAAAAATAAAAAAAAAAAATTTACTTGAAATTTGTGGTTCTTTCTTTGTGTCATTTTCGTTTTAAGTGTGATATATAAGGTGTGGAGATGGGTGCTCTAAGGCTTTTAATTATTAAAAAAAAAAAAAAGGTTTATTACTCAGTAGAGTTAGGGAAGAGGATATATTATATGAGCCATAAATATTGATGGCCCTCTTTTGCTGTGGTGCTAATCTGGCACCCGCTAGGCTTTGACATTATTATTATTATTATTATTATATTATGTATTTTTATATACTTCTCTATTGTATAATGAGAAAGCTGTATGAGAAAGAAAAAAAAGCTGGTAATATTAGTGGATTGTTCTATTATTTAAGGCTGTGGTTTTTCTATATAATGGTTTTATCTTAATTAACTTCAATCTCTATAAATAGAATTCGAAAATGAGGGGGAGACAAGGGAGGGATGGAGTTATTACCATATATAATTGACAGTGGTATTTCTCAACATCATATATATAATGACTACTGACTAGTCAATGTTACGTTCCACGTTGTTTATATATATTTTTTCTATATTATTTAAGTTTTTAAAACTAAAAAGACTTTTTTAGACTTAAATCAAACTTTAGTGATCCTTCAAATTTCATTTATCAATCTTAAAAAGTTATTTTTAGTGATTGTGTTTTTAAAATTTCAATCCATAAGTTATTCTATTTATTTATACAAAAGTTAATTGATCTGCAATTATAGAGTATATTATTTTATATTTTAATTTAATTAATTAGAATTTATTTGTCAATAAGTTTATATTACAAATAAAGATAACATTTATAAAAAAAAAATACTAGAAGATAGATAAAAGTGTAAAACAAAGAATTGATGCACGAAACTATAAGAAAAATTAGAATTAACGTTCCCAAATTACAATTTGAAAAAAAAAATAGACAAACAAAAATTGATCGAGAAGATTATATCTACATCTGGATATTTGATGGGTGTCAAAAATCTCACAAGTTAGAGGATTAACTATGTTAGTCATAACAAAATAGGAAAATTTATTAGTAGAATTTATCATGGAGTCAATGATATTTAATTTGTTGATTTCTCCATCAAACTCTATTGCGTATGTGTCATCATCTCCTTTTTCTTTTTCATCTGTCCTTATTTGTTCACTTTCAACCACGTTATGTAACAACCCAAAATTCTCAAAACATGGAAAACATATAATAGCAACAGCGGAAGCATTTAAATATCAAATCATAGTTCTTTTCATTAAAATCAAACCAATAAAAGCGTTCACAACCGATCAGATTTATTTTAAATCATAAAATCATTGAAATCAAAGACAAGTCTCATAATATTGTCAAAGAAAATATTCAAATAAAAATTCAACAATACCACTTATTTAAATAAAACAAAACATGATTCTTATCAAGTTTTCCCAAAACATAAAAAGAGAAGAATAAATTCGCCAGCTGCAAATCCATGCCAACCAGACCACCCACCTCGAACGTCATCAACCACCAACTTTCTTCTTTCCTTTACCTGAAAAAAATAATGTAGCATCATGAGACTACACCCAATGAGTAGAAAAATGTTAAAAATAAAATAATGTCATGAGAGGTTTTCCTAAGACTTTAAGTCCACTATCGGCCTCACTGACTTCCAAATGTTCTCTCATACCAAAACACTCGGAATCTATCACGACATTCCAATACATCTCTTAATCTGCAATTTAAAGAGATAACTCAATCAAAACAGTTTAAAACACTCTTTTCTCAATTTAAAACTTTTCGATAAAAATTTCCCATTAATACCTTTAATCTCCTATTTGTCCGCAAATAAAGAGAGACTACGCTCATTAAAGAATTTATACACTCTTTTTCACAATTTAAATCCTTATGATAAATATTCTTTTCCATTGTACGGATGAAATGAACCTACCCCGCTAAGTGTTATTTAAGTTGTGCACAACTAAATAATCCCCCTAATGGCATATTCTTCATTAATAAAGGCCTTGCTTAATGCAAACCTACCATCATATTACCCAATTTATTTTAAAGTAATATGATACACCAACATCACTACCCATGATGCTCAATAAGCCTAAGCTTAACTTTTCACAAAAACCCTCTTTATAGGCCAAGTTTCTCGAAATTTAAATTATGGAAAATTCACCTTTATACCATCTTAGAATGATCTAAAATCACTAAAAATCCCACTTTAGGGTCACTTCCAACAACTCCCAACAAATTACAAGTTTATAAACGAAACTAGCCTAGACTAGTGTAGTTTCGCCCATTTTTTGAACATTCTAAAACTACTATATTTCTAACTAAATTCTAATGGCATAACGACTATAAATACACTCCCAAAATTGCACCTAAACATCCAAAAATATTACACAGTCGATTCAAAGTGCAAATAATAATTATTTAACCGCCTAGGCTAAATGTATCAACTTAGAGGACACTAATCAGTCAACCGTGATAAATATAACCAGCAAGGTTTATCCAAATAAAACACTCAAAAACATTCTTAAAATTCAAAACAAAGTCATGCAAACACATAAAATTAGTTTCATGTAAATCGATATCGATAACTAAAATATAGACTTTCTTAAATCCCAAGTTTCTATGCATGCTTTTAACCCCAATTCATAAACCATACAATCAGCCCAAAAGTCCTTTTAACATTCATTTAAACACTCCTTTAAATGCTCAACATCAAAGATTTAATCTATTAAAGAAAAAGGAAAAACAAGCATGATAAAATTTAGTCTTTAACATAATTCTACTCACCTTTTCACACAAGCTTTTCCACACTTTGAACTTCCTTCCCAAGTAATTTAAGAACCTGAAACGACACTTAAACTACTTAAAAATCTATCCTAAAATACTACAAAAATTAAAGAAAACAATTACAAACACACACGACGGAAAGGGAGAGCCGCAAAACAGCCCCCCTTCCCCCTTTGTAGCGTCAGGTAGCAGCAACCTTTTGGGCTGCTGTAGCCCATCATCGTGGCGGCAGCGTGGCTCGACGTGTTGGGTTCTTTTAGACATCATTTTTTGTTTTAAATCAAAAGAGTAAAGGGTTTTCAATAAGGAACATTTTAGGGCTTCAAGGGTTTGAAGGAATCAAGGGAATTTAAAGAAACAATAAGGTATACTTTAATTCTTATGGTGTTTTAATAACATCTTATACCAATTTTCAAAAATTTAGAAAAAGAGTTTCCATTACCTTGAACTCGATTCTCAATGGAAAACCTTCCAATCTTCGCCAAATTTCGTCGAAAGGAAACCCACCAAGATTCACACCTAATTTCACAGAGAACAGAAGAAAATTGATTAACCGGAAACCCTTATAGGGTGGCGGCAAGGAGGAAGAGGAAGGAAAAGCTCTACCTTTGTCTCTGTAGTTTTCAACGTGAAGGAGGAGAGGAAATTGCACGTTCTGTTCTTTTTTTTTCTTCCTTTCTTTACATGCCACTTGCCTTTTTTTTTTATTTCATTTATCTCCAATAAATGATAAATAGTAATTATATTTAATTCTTGAAAAAGAATAATTAAATATAAATACCACAACTTATCCAAAAATTTTCAATAAATATTAAAAGGAAAATAATATTTATTTATTCAACTTATCGGAAAATACGGGACGTTACACATTAGGATGATTATCAGTGAAAGTTGGAGAGACAACTTCTTTTCATCCTCTTCTAAAGAGTATCCACGCTTTGTCTCATTGGAACCTGGTTCATTTCCACCTATCAAAGTAATTGCACTAACATTTTGAATCGATTAAACTCTTGTTTGAGATTGTAAATTACCTTGAGATGCCATTCTACTCATTGAAGATACGAGTTGGCTAATTTGAATCTCTAGATTCTTGACACTTGTTGTCATATTTTATAAGCTTGTGTTCATTTGAGTCTCTAACCTCTTAATATTTGTCTGTGTCCTGAAAAGTGGATTGTTGAGGTGAATTGAGATATAGCGAATGAAATTCTTGGTAATATGGCGTTGATCCATAACTGTAATTTGAATGATTTCTCCATCCGGAGTCATAAGTATTTGCGTATAGATCGTAATATATTTATTGTTGGCCTTAAGAGCTAATTGATCAATTTCAGTTAATTGATCAATAATTTAAGTTAGAGTCTATTTAGGAGAAGTGAAGTCATAGTTGGGCATAGGATCTGAAACACTAAACAAATGATTAAAAAAATAAAATACAAACGATAATTTAAATAAAACCACTCCCCGACAACGGCGTCAAAATTTGATGGGTGTCGAAACCACAAAAAATAAATACTTACTCTTGGAATTTAAAATTTTGTAGTAGCAGTGAGTAAGGTTGATCTCCACAGGGAATGAGTAATTAAATTAAAGTAATTAGGAAAGAGGGGATTTTGAGTTTTGAAAATAAAAAGAAAATAAATTAAAAAGAATAAAAATCAAGATGAGAAAGGTCTTCCAACTAAAGGTTTAATTTCATTTATAGTTCATTAATTTGATCATTGATTCATAAACATGCATTTCGAAATTTTTCTCTAAATTGGTTGGAAGCCACCAAAACCAATCAACAACTTATAAGTGCTCTTCCTTAACTATTCGATAGCCAAGATACGATCATTGACTATTTCCCTAATTAACAGATAACTCTAGAATACGATAATAAGATTTAATCCATTCAGTATTAAGAAGAGAAGAAACCAATTCTAACTAACTAACTCGATACAATTGATTCATTTAAGTTATATCATAAATTCCCGTAACACGTTCAAAGAAATATCCCCAATTAATTTATGATATTATGCTACTTGTATTAGAACAATTAAACATTTGCAGATTTAACGTTCTAACTAACAATATGATAAATTAACAATTGAACATATAGTCATTATGCACAACAATTAATCAGCAATAAAATATGAAAAGAGAAAACATTGAATAAAGAGAAAATAGGAATAAAATTAAGAGCAAAACCTCACAAATTCATAAACCAAACCTTAAAAATCCTTTAGGCGGAAAAGAGATAAAACCTCAATAATCCTCAAGGCCAAAAATACGAAATTGGGAACAAATGGGGCTTTAAATAGGCCAAAGAGAGATAAAATCGTGTAAAAATATGATTTTATCCACTAAAGTCGCCAAGTTGAGTCGTCCATGTGTGCCAAGCCACACGCGTCTGTGATAACTCGTAATTTACTCCTATTTCTAAGTGGTTTTATCTCCAAAATAATTAAAATATGAATTTTAATTGATTTAAATGTCCATAATATTATTAATCTTTGAATTTCATGAACGTAGGCGAAAACGGCGCTCAAATCGAACTTAAAACGAAGAAGTTATGCCAGTTTTAGTGTTGAAAAAGTCTCACCGCCGCAGCAACGAGAAAAATAAAAAAAAAACAAGATTTTTTGCTGGCTTACGTGGCTGGAGGAGATAGGGATCAGATTTGCACGATTTTTCACTTATTTTCACCTATTTAAATACCCTTTTGAACCCTAATTAGAAATCCCTTCTTCCCCTATTTTACTTAGAACTTTTAGGTAGTTTTTATTATGTTTTCTAGCTAATTTATTTATTCCAACTAAAGGATTATCAAGGTTTGATTCATGAATTTGTGAGATTTTGTCCTTAATTTTAATTCCTATATTCTCTTTATTCATACTTTCTCTTTGCATATTTTATTGTTAGTTAATTCTTGTGTAATAGGGCCCGTTGTTCAATTGTTAATTTTGCATATCGCTAGTTAGAACGTTGAATCCGTAATTTTTTAATTGTTCTAATACAAGTAGCACAATAGCATAAATTGATTAGGACACTTTTTGATTTATGTTATGGGAATTTATGATCTAACTTAAATGAATTGGTCGTACTGTGTTTGTTAGTTAGAATTGGGTTCTTCTCATCTTAATGTTGTTAAAGGGTTAAATCTTATTATCGTATTCTAGGGTTATCCATTAATTAGAGAAGTAGTCATTAGATCGTATCTTAGCAATCGAGAATTTAAGGAAGAGCACTTGTTGTTCCGGCAACTCCCAACTAATTTAGAGAAGAATTTAGGAATGCACCTTTAGTAATCGATGATCAAATCCATGAACCATAACCGAGATTAACCTTTAGTTGGAAGCTTTCTCTATTGATTCTCTTTCTTTTTTAATTTATTTTCCGTTTTTTTCCAAAATTCAAAACCCTCCTTTTTTTGTTAACTTTAATTTAATTCCATTTTCCCTTTGGAGATTGACCTTACTCACCACTACTACAGATTTATAAATCCTGAGAGTAAGTTTATTATTTTTAGTGGTTTCGACACCCATCAGTCTGTGAGAGCAGCCATCCGCCAAGCCGCACACTTGCGCCAAGCCGAGCTAGAGCCGTTAGTGTCCCTTCCTTAGAGATAAGCCTCGATCGACATGTGGTCACAAGCTGAGCGACACGTCGCTCAACTCTTTTCTTGCCAGACAGCGCACTGACGTCTGTGCACACTTTCCTTTCCTTTGTGTTGACGTCAGCAAGCAGCAGCCCTTTATTTTTTTAATTATTTTTGTCGTTGTAGCCACCATATCTTACCGCCACACTGCCCAGTCCCAGATTTTTTGCTCGGGATCCAATTTTTTTGCAGGCTGCGGCCACCGGATTGTGTGGCCATGGTCACGCACCATCATGTATACTAATAATATCATAACTTATTCGTTTTAAGCCCAATTTGAGCGTTGTTTTGGCCTACGTTCATAAAACTCAACGATTAACAATATTATGAACATTTGAATCAATTAATACTCATATTTTAATTATTTTAGAGATATTACCACTGATAAATACGTTGTTTTAATGAGTTATCAATACTTCATTTGAGCCAACTGAGATCTTTTTCTAACCTAACACTAACATTAACATTGTCTGCTTGTTTCTACTTCAACGTCCAAATCTCTTCAATGCGCCAAAGAGGTTTCTTTCTCATTGTTTACGTGTGTTGCACGTGTTAGATTGATAGAAAAAATAAGATTGATAATTTTAATGTTAGACATTAGTATAACACAAGTCATCGTAACGGGTTACCGTATGAATCAACATCAACATACTACCCCGTACGATCTTATCATACCACAAGTCATCGTAACAGGTTATCGTATAGATCAACATAAACATACTACCTTGTACGATCTTACCATACCACAAGTCATCGTAACAGGTTACCGTATGGATCAACATCAACATACTACCCCGTACAGTCTTACCATATCACAAGTCATCATAACAGGTTACCGTATGGATCAACATCAACATACTACCCCGTACAATCTTACCATATCACAAGTCATCAAGTTCCCTAGTAAGTTAGATTACTTAAATGAGACTTTACTATAGTACAAAAGAACATAAACTACTTGAATTACACGAGTTATCACTCAAATGTAACTTCTAAGCCACTTTGACTCCCAAACCACTCAAAGTACCTTAAACTTCCACTTTCAACTAAATTCTCCAACTTCATCTAAAACTCTTCAATTCATCTTACAAGACTTCCAAACCACTCAAATCTTACCCTTTTCATCCAAATTCACTATAACTCCAAAGTCACTCCACTCACTTCCGAGTCTAAAGTCACCAACCAAGTATTAAATTCTAGAAGTTAGTTTCCCTCTTAACCTCGATAAACAATATCGAACGAGACTTAATTCATAAAATTACTAACTTCCATTTTAAACTCACCTTGGATTTGTAGTCAAGCTTCCCAATATGACGAGATCAAATCCACGTGATCAATCATAATCCTACAAATCAATTACACCTAAAAATCATTAATTGTCCGAAAATTGAGCAAACGACATCTAAACGTATAAAACGACGCAAAACACCAGGAGAATAACCCTAGGCAAGCTCTCGACCCTACAAGGATAAAAGGGCTCGGGTTTGATTTTTAGGCTTTTATGTAATTTAGAGGCGTTTCAGGTTGGTTTCGGATACTTTGGAAGTTCGCTATATCAATGGGTAACCATATTTTAGGGTTTTACACAATAATCGATTTCCGAAAAAATTAAGTAAAATTAAAAATCATAACAAACTAAACACCCTAGCCAAGGCCAAGTGAGAGAAAATCACACGGAACGGGTTTTCGACTCAAACTCGGTTTTAGGGTTTAGGGAAAGTTTATAAAGTTTCCCAAACGACTTTCTCGATTGAAATCTTCAAGCATCGATGGGTGAATTTGAAGACTTCAATCGCAACCTCCACTAAAACACTATTCATAGCTAAATTTAGAAACTCTATCTTACCTTGAGGCTTGTAGAAAACTGATGAAAACCTCGATTGTTAGGTTGGAAACGATCCTCAGACCAAAGGCTTTTCAACGCAACTGAAATTACGTCGATCCACCGAGTAATTAAGAAAAGCCAGAGAGAGAGAGAGAGAAATGAGGGCTACGGCCTTATGGGGGTCGAAGAAGAAAAAGAAAAGTGAATGGTTTGACCAATTTGACTTATTTAATGAGGAGGAGAAAGAATAGTAATTTGAGATATTTTAAGAAATTGTAAAATGACTATTATGTCCCTTTTTAATTGATTTAGTTTATAAAACGAAACCCGAAGATCTTAAATTAATCTAAAGGTGATTAATAATTATTAATTGGCCCGTTAATAATTATTAATTGGCCCGTTAATAATTATAAGTACAACCGAAACTAATTTAAAGTGATAAAAGGGTTAAAAATGTTTTTGAACGAAATTAACTACTAAATTCGAAATTACTAAGTTTAAACTAACCTTAAATACTTTAATTCAAAATAAATAAATAAAAAAAAAAATTGCCTCCAAAAGTAACAGGATGTTACAGCCGACGAGCCGGTTTTTCTTTTGAGATCTAAGCAGGTTTATAAAGAGTTTATGTATATTCCATGTCCGAATTTTCATTGTTTTGTATTATTGTTATTTAAGTCAAATATAATCCTTGCTTCTGCTCGCGTACTCACGTCCTAGGCTTGTATCCCAAGCTAGGCCGTCACAAAAATTGTTGTTGTTTTGATTTCCTTGTAGATGGGTCTCTTTCGTTTGATTTCACGATAATTTCGACAGAGTCAAAGACTGACTAGTAAGAGTAGGAATTCTCTGAGGTGCTCAGTTCTCAGCTAGCTTCTTTTGTTCATGAGTATCTTTAGTCTTTGGTCTCTCATCTCAGGAGCATTTCTCTTTACTTATTCAAAATTAGAAGCAGGCAAGAAGATAACTCGCAACTGGGGTATGTTGTGCGAAAAGAGAGATGAGGTAGTCTTCTCTTTTGGAGGCTTGAATTCGAAGCTTTTTAGACTGTGAACCTTGACTAAGAACCAACGCATGAGCTGAATGCACGTTCTCGATTTTTTTAGTTATAAGGCAATTTTCAGTTTGGTCATGATCACCATCGTTTTCAGGGATCCATTTGAGATTTAAAAATCGCCTCTGTCCCGGGTTCTAGGTTCTCGGTGACGTAGAGAAAGAAAATAGAACAATTGTGTGAAGTCCTTGGTTTTAGACGTGAGAATGAAAGGGAGTTTTTACTCTCAATCTTCGCGGTGCGGCCTTGACCCGCGATGTGAGGTGTTATCCTAATCCACGCCCATGACCAGATCTGATCCTAAAACTTGGGAAGAGCATTGTGAATTGAGATACTCCTCTGTTGGGTTAGCTGGTCATGTGTCAGGTGCTGTTTAGGCCCCATTTTTTGGTTGGGTTTCATCTTATCAACCTTATACATGAGGGAGAGAACCGACCCTTCTTAATTGTCTTGCCATGGAATAAGGTGACGGCTAAGGGCCCCTTTGAGGTTGATTTTAATCAACTTATTGAAAAATTCTAACTGATTTTTGGTTTGGTAAAACTAAATTTAACAAATTTTTTAAAAAATCACTTGAACTAACTGCCTGATTTTCAAAAGCAATGCTTTTCAAAATAGATCTTTCCATAATCTATTAGATAGTGGGTGATTGAGTTTCACCTATTATATATATTTTTTTTCAAATATTTTTATTGTAAAAATATATTTTATGGATAATTGAAATTAAATTATTATAAATTGCTTGAAAATGTAATAAATATTTTATCTTTAAATGTAAAATAAACATATAAAATTGAAAATCACAAATAATTGTAATAATTCATTCTTTCTAAATAAATGTTTTTAAATTAATTTACTGAACTCTATTGAACTATTTATATACATTTAAATATTTTTAGAAATTGATTTTAACAAATTAATATAAATTATATCACAACTATACTTAAAAAATTTAAATCTTCTTTTATGCTATATGTACATTTATTGTTTTTTTGGGTTTAAAAAACATATATATTAGAATTTTTTTTAATTAAAACAACATATTAGATTTTAAATTAAAATTTTAGAAAACTTAAAAATTGTTGTAATGATTATGTCATTAAAAAATAGGTAGTCCTTTTAAATCTCGAATATTATTTAACTATTTATATATCTTGCAGCACTTTTTGAAGTTAATTTACCAAACACTAATTTAATTCACACGCTAAATTTCTCAAACACTAATTCAATTATTGATATAGCTAATTTTTTCTACAGCACAACTGGCAGCAATTATTTCAAAAACTACAACAATACCAAACTAGCCCTAAATAGGCTTGTTTGAGGGACCTGGTACTGGTCCCCTTGTGGGTTGGCTTATAAAAGAAGCAACCTTCATTTGTTGGATGGTCGGTTGACCTTAGTACGGAACCACTTGTCTCATTCGGCTCCTGTTTGGGGATATTCGATTCCAGGATATAACTTTCTCTCTTTTTAAAAAATATAGATTTTGAATTAAGTTATGCTTGTCCTTTTCTCGGATGCGTTGTTTGAACAATTCATCCGATCATACTGTGCCCCTAAGGTGAGGAGACTTGATTCATTTGCTTATTTTGATTCTTGAGTTGTTGATGATCGAGTCGGGTTACTTGAATATATCTTACCAAACTTATTTGATGTTGGAATTTTTGTATGCGTGCTAAGGGGTGATACCAGATATCTGCTCGATGTTTGTGTGACATCACTTCTAAACTTGAAATTCAGGTACGTAATCCTAGTCACTCCTCTTGCCACATCCATTTTTATTTCAAGTAGAGCGGTTGGGTAGGTGCTCACTCCTTGATAAAGACTAAGTTAGAGTCTCTTATTCTAGGATGTCAGACGGTGGATCAAGTTATAGGTCGGTGAAAGGAGCTCAGTCCGATGGCTCAGATTAGTCCAAGGCAGAGCTAAGTGCTCTTTTTGGAGGATACTCCCTTCACGCTCAGAGGTTAAATATGCTTTTTTCCTTTCCAACATGACTGAGCAGGTCTAGTGCACCTAAGAGAGATTTCATATCCTCCCTATGTTAGCCTTAGGTGCCCTTCCAAGTATGATCTTCCTCATTGTCCTCTACCTGGGGAAGTGGCCTTCTATTCCAATATGCTTAGTTGTGGAGTTAGGCTTCCATTACGCTTCTTTCCTCAGCACTTTTTATCGAAGAGTTGTCATGCTCTGACCCAACTTAGTCCCAATGAATGGAACATCCTGCTAGGTTGTTGGGTTCTGTGGCATCTTTATGGTCAAGGAGTTGCCTTGTCCCATAGAGTTATATCGACTCTTTATCAATTAAAAATATTGTCAGGAGAAGACCATAGGTACTACTTCGCTTCTCGAGATATGTCTTTAGTGGATAGTCTTTCCTTTGTTCAAAACTGGAAGGCTGGGTGGTTCTTTGTTGGTGGGGATTGGATGTTGCACGAGTTAGGGAAGGTGTATGTCTATCCAGTCCCTACTTACTTCCCGATTCCAGTTGTGCATGACTTAGAGGTGACTTTCATATATGTGCTAGGTTCTCTCCTCTAACATATTTTGTTGATGTTTTCCAGTCCTACCCCGAGAACGTCCAACCCATCTGAGGTCTTCCCGAACTGTTGTTAACCAAATTCTAAGTATTCTTATTCAACACCACCGGTGCTCTCGTCTGCTACCGAAAAAAATCTTATTGACTTTGGTCTTACTCTTGACTCAGTTTCTGACTCAGGTAAGGCTCATGACTCTTCTTGGTTTGGTGAATTTTACCAAGGCATGACCTGATTGTCTTTCTTATTTCAGACATGTCAATTGATTCACTTGTATTTATCCAGAACTCTTGTCGAGCTCTAGTAGGTGATGCTCGCCTCCCTGCACAAGAAGGCGATCATGATGTTTGGGTTTTGGTATAGGGAGTGGGGTACGGTTCTCATTGGGCTCACTCTATGTCACCTCAAGTTCAAGCCCCTCCGGCCTTAGCAGCTCGAGATTTGTCTTCTCGAGGGAGTCAACTTGTTTAGGATGTCCCTTACAGCTATGAGGAACACTGCTCCTCCTTGAAGGGTGATGTGCACTCCCTTACTTGGTGCATGGAAGAGGTCGTGTTGGGAGGTCACTCTGAGGTCGATGACATGGCCAATGCTGAGCTATATGAGGATGCATTCACTAGAAGTATAGGGTAAGTAGACTTGTCAGGTTCTCTTCCCTCTTTTTAATTAGTTTTTTCTGACTTCATATCTTTCCTTGGCAGAGCACGACCATGTTATCCCTAATTGGGATGATGAACATCCGGGAGCTAAGCAGGTTGATGGAGGAAAGTGCTCGACACGAGTGGAATGCAGTGGAGCAGGCTCATCTAAGAGAGGCGGCGGAGGCCATGGTGGGGCGTATGGAGAATGACCTTCGCAAGGAGAGGTAGGTCTATACTCAGTTGGCCAAGAAGATAAGAGAGCTTCAAAACAGATAGAAGCTTTATGACCTCTTCAAAGAGATGGCCATATATAAGCAACTTGAGACCAAGCTTTTTAGAGTTAAAGGAGAGTACGTTTCCGCCTTCATTCAAGAAAGGTCTCCCGACTTCAACACCTTGTATGTGAAAGAGGAGTTGATCCACTTAATTGAGAGTGTGACTTAGGCTAGGGGCATTGAGGCTGGCAGGGTTGATGGTGATGGAGACCAGGCCTTTCAGGAGGAGACTGTGAGCATTTAGCAGATGAAATTTTTATTCATCACTCAACTTATGCAGAAAAGATCTTGAAAAGATTTTACATGGATAAAGCACATCCATTGAGCACTCTAATGATAGTACATTCACTTGATGTAAAAAAAGATCTTTTTAGACCTTGAGAAGACAATGAAGAAATTCTTAGTCCTGTACTACCATATCTTAGTGCAATATGTGCACTTATGTATCTTGCTAATAATACTCGATCATATACACCATTTTCAGTAAACTTGTTAGCTAGATATAGTTTTTCTTCAACGAGAAGACATTGGAATGGAATTCAACATATATTTTGTTACCTTCGAGGAACAATTGGCATGAGCTTATTTTATTCTAACAAATCCATGCTAGAGTTAGTTGGTTATGCATATGTAGGTTATTTATCTGATCCACATAGAGCTAGATCTCAAACAGGTTATTTATTCACATGTAGAGGAACTGTTATATCATGGAGATCTGTGAAGCAAACTATAATAGCCACATCTTCCAATCATGCTGAAATTCTCGCATCTCATTAAGCAAGTCGAGAATGTGTATGGCTAAGATCGGTGACTCAACACATTCGTGAGACATGTGATTTATTCTCCAATAAAGTAATTCCAACAACATTATATAAGGACAATATTGCACGTATAGCACATATAAAAGATGGATATATTAAAGGAGACATGTGAGGCATATTTCACCAAAACTTTTTTTCACACATGATCTTGAAATAAATGTGATATAAATATCCAGCAAATTAGTTCCAAAGATAACTTGGCAGATCTATTTACAAAGGCATTACCTACAACAACATTTGAAATGTTGGTATAGAGTGTGATGTTCCCATGAGGGGGAGTAAATATTGTACTGCATTTTTTTTTTCTTGACTATGGTTTTGTCCTATTCGGTTTTCTAAGCAAGGTTTTTAATGAGGCAGTTCTTACTATAAGAATCATGTATTTTTTTTCCTTCACTAAGATATTTTTCCCCATCAGGATTTTTTCTCTAGTAAGGTTTTATTGAGGCATATTCTTATGTGTGGTGTCATCTAAGGGGGAGTGTTATGAGTTGAATTGTAATGGAGTAATCGATGCCACCATGAAACTCTTTAATTAAGTGTATTAATTAATTGAGTACATTCCTATTAATTGATGTGGGAAGTTTGTAGTCTTCAAGTGCCTATAAAAGACAAAGGCATTGAGGATAAAATATACACCAACAAAAGGCAATTATCTCTCTCGTAGTATTTCTCTACTCTTTCTTTGTGTCTAAATCTCTTTCAAGGTAGTGTCTTCTTTTAGTATTTCCTTATTTTATAACAAATTCTACGATATTTTGTAAATACATTTTTGCGTATAAATATAGAAGTAGCCACTTTTTCTTCCCCCTTTTTCCTAATAGCCACCCTTTTAAAATTGTTACTTAATAGCCACATCTAAATGTAAAATACAAAAACACCTTTAATGTCATATCATTCCTCTCTCTTCTCCCTCCCTTGCCGTCCCTTCTTTTTTTTTTTAAAAAAAATTAACATAATGCTCTTTTTCATCTACTTTTCATAATTCTTTTTAAAAATATTTTCCCTCCCATTTCTCCTCTATTTTGTTCTATATATTAGATTCCCTCACTCCCTCATTTTTTTTCATTTTCTCTCTCGTTTCTTCTTCTCTCTCCCTCATTTATTTTTCCTTTCTCTATCATTTTATTTCAAGTCTCCATTGATTCTCTCATTCTCCATCTCTTTCTTTTTCA
Organism: Gynostemma pentaphyllum; assembly: GCA_028015215.1. Lineage (NCBI taxonomy): Eukaryota > Viridiplantae > Streptophyta > Magnoliopsida > Cucurbitales > Cucurbitaceae > Gynostemma > Gynostemma pentaphyllum. The sequence continues at coordinate 18,813,190 of CM051352.1, forward strand.
AAAATCCACCATTTTTATGTTCTACAAATATTCATCTCACAAATTTCCTACAATTTTTTAATTCACTATCTCTCTCTTTAATTTCTCCTCATTCTCTTTTTTCATAAATATTTTTTACCCTTTTTTGTTGCGAATCTCGAAGATCTAAACCAAAATAGCATAACGAAAGGTATACTTTTTCTAGTTTTTTATATTTTTTTTCTCATTTATGACATTTGTTGCACTATGTAATATACGTAATTTCTTAATAGTGTTTTATGTGATACAAGTAATATATGCAAATACGTTCTTTTTGTTTATCTTTTAAGATGGTGTTTCTTTAAATGTAGCTTTTTTGTAATATACGTAATATACATAACTGTTTTTGTTTCTCATTCTATTTCTGTTTTGCTTAATGTAAAGTCTGTAATATACGTAATATACAATTTTCTATGGTTTGATTAAATATATATTTTGTAATATACGTGATATATATAATTATGTGTTTTTCTTCAGTTTACTCTATTATTTTACTAAATGTATATTTTGTAAGACACGTGATATACGAAATGACAGGTGATTGATGTACACCCCCTATCTTTTATGCTCATTCTGTAATATACGTAATATAGTGTACATTTCTTTTTATTTTGTTTGCATATTAAGTATTTTTTTGTACATTAAGTATTATGTAATTAACACTCTTTCGTTTTCATTTTCAGATTAAATGATATGTATATTACGTACATCCACACTTTTCTCAAATGCACTTATGATGTGTAAATTGATATACCCAATGAAGGGATGATTTACTAAAATAGCGAAAATTTATTTAGTAAATTTATTAACATTTAATATCGGATCTATTAACATTATGCAAATTGTGATATAAACACGAAGAACATGTAGATTCATGCTTTATTTTCGAAAATTAAAACCGGTTATACTTACATTGAGTAGTTAATGGAGAATCGGTTGGAGGTTTCTTTACAGCATCAAATCCTCAGCAACACCGGATCTTCTACGCTATATCCCGATCGATCAAACGAAATCCGATTGTGGGATCGAACTTAAGAAGAAATTGGGAAGAAGAAAAAATATTTTTCTTCCCAATGGCATATGAAAATCGGCAATAGGGGAGGAAATGAGGGAGAGAGAATTCAGAATTTCTAAGGAATTGAATTGTGTGATTTATGAATGACCCAACCCTCCTATTTATAGGAAAATAGGAATCCTAATCCCATTAGGATTAATCTATAGAGATAAATACAAAAAGAAAAAAGATTATCTCTTTCCTTTATCTTGCAATTTCGAAAATGCCATAGATAAATAGGAGATTATTTTATTTTCTTTATTTTTATTTATCTTGGGTAAATAAATCTATGTAATTATTTTAGGATATAATTCAAACAATTATCTCTTCCTAAAATACATGTCATGGCCGAAAATTGGCTTAATAATTAATAAATAATTCTAATTTATTTAATTAATTATTTTGGGCCAATTTCAATTGGGTTCATTAATCCAATTGGGCTTGTAATTCTCTCTTAAATTAATAAGTTCAACTTAATTAATTTATTTATTAATTACCATTTAAATAAAATATTTTATTTAAACAATTAATAATATTAATATTTTCTCCCGACTAAATATTATCAAATTATATTTAATTATTAATTTCCATTTAAATAATTTTCATTATTTAAATAATTAATAATAAATATTTTAATTATTAATTTCCATTAAATAAACTCATTATTTAATTAATAATTTTATTGATAACATTTTATTATTAATTAATTAATTTTTAATTATTAATTCCGTTCAAATAAAATTTATTATTTAAACAATTAATAATTGTTAATTAATTTCAAATTATTAATTACTATTTAAATATACTCAATATTTAAATAATTATTAATATTTCATTATTAATTTCCTGTTTAAATAAACTCATTATTTAAACAATTAATAATGTTTATATTAATTATCGTTTAAATATACTCAATATTTAAACAATTAATATTGCATATTTTAAGTAATTCACTTTACTTAAAATTTCCATTTCTTCTACTTGATTTCACGACTACGATATTTGGGCTAGCATAGGGACCCGATGGACCTATAGATCATGGGCTTAATAATTAGTCAATTAAGTGATTAACACATAATCAGTTAATTACTTATTATCTAACTATGAATAATTCCACTATAGATTCATAGCTGAACTCCCCTCACTATAGATGAGTTATGTCCATTTAGTTTATCTTTTATTTATATCTATGATATACCCTTCACGTGAAACCCTCATAATTTCAGGCGGATAAATTTACCGTTTTGCCCCTGTAATTACCGCTTTATCCTTGTGTTCCCGCTGATTCTCCAATAAACTTTATCTTTAGTCGAACTAGAGATAAGATACTTCTGTGATCAATAGAAGTCGTGACGTCACTTGTTCATGTCTCGAATCAGTACATCAAGGGAGTTTCCTAAAGTTCCTAAAATGTTTAGGTATCGCACTGATACTGTTAATTTATAGGAAAGTTATGAATTCCATCTCGTGAAAATGAGTTCCCAGCTACTTATCTAGTCATGTTCCCAAAACAGGAGTGTATTGAGTGTTCTTACAGATCGCTCTCAACTATGTGTATCAAAGAACATAACTCCACAAATAGGAGTCCGCATTCCACTCAGGATTGAGATCTATCACGGTTGATAAACTTAGTTTGATATTCGATTATTTCTCGTAAACGGTACTAATGAGAAATTTGATCGAACATCGTGGTCATGTCTTATACAATCAACATTGCATATGATACTTCCATTTCATGTCTCCCACATGAATTATCAGGATTCGATCATTTGTCTATAAACAAAATGCGAAGCTATCAACAGTGTTACCAGGATAAGGTTCCCAAACGTTATCCGTTTACTGTAGACACGTTTAAGTTACTCATCTCGACTTTAATCCTCTCGTATGACTCACATACTAAGTCGTGATTTCATAAGAGTGACTTAGGGTTTTACTATTTGAATGTTTGATATTTATATATTTCCATATATTCCTAATATCGTTAATTGAATTAATCTAGATAATATAAAGAACTTATGTTTATTTATTTAATTTATACTTAATAAATTATTATTATTAAATAATTACAAGTTCTAGGACACCATTCCTAACACCTAATATATCAGATGCACAAAATGTTGGGATTTATGCCCTAGAATTCGTAATTTGTAATAGAATATTTTATGAATAAATAAAAGTATTATTTTAGTGAATTTTGTGCAATTTTTTATATGTTGATATTCGTTAAATATTCAAACATTAATAGAAAATTCCAGAGTTACTGATTCTGTAATCTTGACTACTATGAGATATAAAGCGGATCTAGTCAAAGATAGTAACTCAAATAGTCTACAGTAAACGAATATGGTTAGGAAACCTTATTCTTGGTAACACTGTTGATGTTGTTCATCGATTTGATCCAAATCATTAGCATGATGTAGATGCAAGTGGAAACATCATATATAATGAGTTTATATAAGATGGACCAGGATAATAAATCAATTCCTAAATAACACCGTTGATAGGAAATGATTTATAATATCAAATTTACGTTATTAAGATTGATACGTCTCAATCCCTGAGTATGTTGTGAACTCACATTAATGAAGTCTTTTCCTTTGATTCACATAGTTGAGGGTGATCTGTTGATACACTCGATAAACTCCCGTTTTGGGGAAATGACTAAAATAGTGATTGGGAACATTTCTATACAAGATGGCATTCATAACTTTCCTAAAAACAAATGAAAGTGTTAGTGCGACACTATTCTAACTTAGGAACTTTAGGTATCTCCCTTGTTGTAATGATTCGGTACTTGAACATGAGGCCTCACCTTCTCATTGGCCCGAGAAGGATCGTTCTATACTTGAAAACTATAGAAAAATGTTCATTAGAGAATCATCGGGTACACAAGGATAAAAGAGATAATTACAAGGGTAAAACGGTAATTTTGACCCAGTTGTAATTATGAGATTACCACGTGAAGGATATGTCAAAACAAACTTAATAACAAGTGGACATAACCCATCTATAGTGAGGGGAGTTCAACTTAGGGTTTATAGTGGAATTACCCTAAGTTAATAATTATAATTAATTAATTAATGAGTTTAATTAATAAATCAATAATTATTGGAGCCCATGATCTATAGGTCCATCAGGTCCCTGTGCTAGCCCAAACATCATTGTAACTAACCAAGTTATTAATTTAACTAGGAAGAAAGAATTATATTTAAGTAATTAAATTACTTAAATAAAGGGATATATTAATTGTTTGAATAAAATGTTTATTTAAATGGAAATTAATATTAACATTATTAATTATTTAAATAATGAGTTTTGTTTAAATAGAAATTAATAATGAATATTATTAATTAAATAATGAGTTTATTTAATTTAATATTAAAAGGAGAGAATTAAATATATTTGTTTTACGAAACAAATAAGTATTTTACCTAAAATAATTAATTAAATGAATTTGATTCAATATTAATTGATTAAGAGAATTTTAGGAAATGTGTATTTAAATTGAAAAGATTATTTGAATTTTTTCAAAATTTAAATATATATATATATAAAAGATAAAGATTAAATTATAAAATAAATTTAAAAAAAAAAGGAAAAGTCAAAGTAGCTCACGCTACTTTCACATTTAAAAAGTTTTTTTTTTTAAAAAAGTGGACTGACGCCACTTTCCTTTTTTTTTATTTATTTATTTATTTTTATTTTATTTAAATAATTTTGATTATTTAAATTAAAAGAAATAAGAATCCTAATTTGATTAGGAAACAAACTCTTATTTTTCTTATAAATATGACCATTGGGCGCTCATATTAAAAACTATGATATTTATCAAAAATTCTCTCTTTTAGTCTCCCCAATTGCCGATTTTGGCATAGAAAAATAAGAAGAATTTTTCTTCTTATTCTTTTGTTCTTCCGGTTCGATTCCCACAAGTAGGGTTGGTTTGTGATCGGGATATAACATAGAAGGCTTGGTGAAGTGGATTGATGCTGTAAAGAAAACCCCAACCGATTCTCCATTAAATCTACAATGTAAGTTTTCGAAAAACCTTATAATTTTAGTTTTTCGATTTGATCACGATTGCATGTTATTAACGGATCCGTAATTAATCGTTAATTAATTTACTAAAGAAATTCCGCATATTTAGTAAATAGTTCCTTCATTTGGTATCAGAGCCTACGTTAATTTAACATTAATTGTGATTTTCAAAAATCGGTGGGTTGAATAAAAACGGTTTTATGTATGTATATAAATTGTTATATAAATTGTGGATTTGCTAGTTGACTGTTTAGGTATTCTTGGGCACTTAGGTTTTAAATTTTATTAGAAAATTTGTAAACCCAATTTTGGGTATAGGATTATTTTTGTAATCATCGGGAATAACGGAAGAAAAAATTAATGCAAAAATCGGCACAATGATGGTGATGGGATCGGCTAGGGCGGCGGCAAGGAGAGATTTGATCAAGATATGGTAAGATATTTTTCCACGATTATCTTTTAAAAGATATATATTTAAAAATATCAATGATAAAGATAGAAGATAATTTATAATTATCTTCAATCTTTATAATATCTTTTTAAATATATATTTCTATTCATGGAAAATTCTTTTATTTTATATTTTCCATAAATAGATAAAAGATAATATTTTGAAAAATAAACCTTTTATGAAAAATATTGGAGAAAATATTTCCTTTCATAAAAGGCCTCCCACGCCTAAAGCAAAAAGAGGAGAGAGAAAATTTCAAGCTTCAAGGCCTACAACAAGTTTTAATTAATGTAATTTTAATTTTGTTGTAGAATTAGTGCCAAGAATACCGGTCAATCTAGTTGTTTAATTATTTAGCTTTTGTATGAGATATGATCTTTAAATAATTGTTCATGCATATATGTATGTCATGTAGGAAATCCCACCATAGATGTATGATTAAGATAGATTTAATTGTACATGCATACATAATTATGTGATAAAGTTGTTATTATATTTTATGTATGTGATAAAGCATGTTGATTTTATCTTGTTATAAAATATTTATGCTGATGAGATTAGGATAAAAGCATGCTAATTTTAGATAATATTCATTTATTAAAATGTTTAAAATTGAATAGAAACTAAAATTGATATTCGAATGTGAATTTATTTGTTTAAACAATTGGACCTAAATTCACATAAGCACTATCGAATAGATATTTAATTAAGGGTTAATTAAAAATTAATGAAAATTATTAATTAAATTGAATGGATCTCTGGCGAGAAAGCTCTGCCCAAGCGATGAGGTTTTTGAAAGTTCCCTTAACACGGAGCGCCTCTAACTGGGAGCGATCTGGGAGAAAAGTTCAAGATAATTAATCGATTTCATTAAGAAGGTCCCATAATGTGATTAGTTTTAAATCTAGGAAACTTGGCAATTCACATTAAAATTGATCTAACCAATTTAAGAGTTAAGATTGAGTTAGGTTAAACTTAGATAAATTGATTAGCCTAAATTTGTCTGAGTATGAAAACCCAATTTTAAAATTTTGAGTGGGAGAAGGAAACTTGACAAAGTATCCTATGGTCTCCATTATTAGGCTCGCAACGTGAGATTCACACTTGACCTCTGTAGCATCCATAGAAGTGTTCATTCCCAATGGAAGGTTTTATAGTGTGAATCAATATCAAGGTGGGTCTCCCAAATGGGATAAAGGATTTTAAATGCGAATTGAAGACTGAATCTACACTTCATAGACACTCATCTTTTCTCATTTAAAGGACTAAAATAATGGGTTACACTCATAAGAAATTGATAATGTTTGTTATCAAATTTCTTGACCAAACACACGGTAAAACAATTCCATAGGAATATGAGTTATTCTAGATTGGAAGTTGTTCGAGAAGTGTCTCGGTTTAACGTATAGGGTGACTGACTTATCATTCGACGACACTCTACCCGGGAAGGTTAAACTATCGTGACATAATAATCTGTTTAGGGTATTTCTATTTGTTGAACATTGTAGCATTCATGCATCATGTTTAATTTTATGCCAAACACATTGTTTGTATATAGAATTGCTAATTAAAATTCACTTAATTTTATTCATTACAGCTTAAATGTCATCCTCTAATATTGCAACCAATAAAATTGATAACTTTGTCAAATGGAATGAATTGTTGAATGACACTTTAAATCAAGATTCTAGTCTAATAGTTAAAGATCTTAATTTGCGGTCAGATACAATTAGTCGCGTAAATATGACCAACAAACGTATGAACGGCTTAGATAGTCATTCATATTTACTTGTAGTAGAATCGTGGTTAGTGGAAGATAACTTATCCGAATGGATATTTGATTCTGGTGCCACAAACCACATTTGTTCATCCGCTCTAATGTCCGATTCATGGACTAAAATAGAACATGGTACATATACAATGCGAGTAGGAACAGGGCAGTTCCTTACAACAGTTGCATGTGCAGACATTTGTCTGCAATTCAATTCTCGTTATATACAGTTATACAACGTTTTACTGGTCCCTGGATTTGCTAGAAATCTAATGTCAGTTTCACGTTGCATGAGAAATGGTTATTCAATTGACTCGGGGATTGATGAGATCAAGATATACAAAGGAAATTCGTATATAACCTCTGCAGTCAATAGAAAAAATTTGTTCATATTGAGTCCGTCAATAGGAACAACAACACATAATATTGAAATGTTCAAGACTGCAAAATCAAGAACTAAAAGACAAAAGGTTTCAAAAGAAGAAACGTATTTATGGCATCTAAGGCTAGGTCATATAGGCTTAAACAGGCTTGAAAGACTCGTGAAAGCCGGTTCCCTAAGTCAGTTAGAAATCGGAACCATGCCAGTCTGTGAACTCTGTTTGGAAGGCAAAATGACCAAAAGACCTTTTACTGGAAAAGGTAATAGAGCCTCGGAACCACTCGAACTTGTGCATACGGACCTTTGTGGACCATTTAATGCAAAAGCTCGTGGTGGATTTGAATATTACATCTCTTTCACGGATGACTATTCACACTATGGATACGTTTACCTAATGATCCACAAATCAGAAGCTCTTGATAAGTTCAAAGAGTATAAAGCTGAAGTGGAAAACCAATTAGGTAAGACTATCAAAACACTTCGATCTGATCGTGGTGGCGAATATCCTGGACTTAGACTTAGAGATTATTTGATAGAACATGGGATAACATCCCAACTTTCAAGACCAGGAATGCCTCAAGCAAAATGGTGTGGTGAAAGAAGAAACCGAACGTTATTAGACATGACTAGATCAATGATGAGTTTCGCAACACTTGTCACTTTCTTTTTGGGGATACGCGTTAAAACTGCTTTATACATACTCAATGTGGTTCCATCCAAAAGTGTTCCTAAAACTCCACAAGAGTTATGGAATGGACGTAAAGGAAGTTTACGACACTTTAGGATTTGGGGGTCGCCCGCTCATGTGTTAATGGCAAACCCAAAGAAGTTAGAACCCCGAAGTAAAGTATGCCTTTTCGTAGGCTACCCAAAAGAAACAAAGAGTGGGTACTTTTATTGTCCCGTGGAAAACAAAGTATTTGTGTCGACAAATGCAGTTTTTCTTGAAGAAGATTTTATGAAAGATACAAAACCCAGAAGTGCAATAGTGTTAAATGAAATAAGTGATAATAACACAATTCATCAATTAACAAGAGCTGTTGATAAAACGCCTGAAATCCAGGTGCAAACTTTATCAGAACCTCGGAGAAGTGGGAGGGTTATTAGAAACCCAGAACGCTTTATAGGATTTGGAGAAATCCACATTGCCATAGCTGATGACAATTCGGAAGACCCATTAACTTATAAAAGTGCAATGCGGGATATTGATAAAGAAAAATGGCTCAAAGCCATGGATCTCGAGATGGAATCAATGTATTCCAACTCTGTCTGGACTCTCATAGATCTTCCAAATGGTGAAAAACCCATAGGATGCAAATGGATCTATAAGAGAAAAAGAGGTGCAGATGGGAAAGTTGAGACTTTCAAGGCTAGATTAGTGGCAAAAGGATATACTCAGAGGGAGGGTATTGACTATGAGGAAACTTTTTCCCCAGTTGCCATGGTTAAATCTATTTGCACCATCTTATCCATTGCCGCTTATTATGATTATGAGATTTGGCAAATGGACGTCAAGACTGCCTTCCTTAACGGCAATCTAGATGAAAGCATCTATATGATGCAACCAGAGGGATTCATTACTCCAGGACAAGAACAAAAGGTTTGTAAGTTGCAAAGGTCCATTTATGAACTTAAGCAAGCATCAAGGTCTTGGAATATTAGGTTTGACGATGCAGTCAAAACTTATGGCTTTGAACAGAATGTAGATGAACCTTGTGTATACAAGCGTATCATAAAAGACAAAGTGGTATTCATAATTCTTTACGTTGACAATATTTTGTTAATTGGAAATAACAAAGGAACGTTAACAGAAGTTAAAGAATGGCTGGCAAATCAATTCCAAATGAAAGATTTGGGAGAGGCTAGTTACGTTCTTGGGATTTAGATCATTCCACTACAAAAAAACTGTCAAAATGCGACCAGAAATTTGCGACCAAACAAAAGTGGTGGTTTTTTGGTGACCGGTCACTTTCTTTGAAGGTTGACTTTAAGTGACCATCTGGTCACTTTTTTTGCGACCAGATTGCGACCAAAAGCAGAAGTAGTCATAAAAAATGGCGCGAAAGAAGCGACCAATTGGTCACCTAAAAAAACGACCATCTAGTCGCACTTTTGTGACTAAAATATGTCTTGGTAGCAAAAAATGGCGCGTAATTTTGGAGGGAAAAAAGCTACCAAGTGGTCACAAATAAAAGTGACTAACTGGTCGCAATTTTGGTGACTAAAAGTGAGCAGTGGTGGCTTATAATTGGAGGGAAGAAAGCTACCAAATGGTCACAATTAAAAGTGACTAAATGGTCGCAATTTTGGTGACCTAAAAGTGAGCAGTGGTAGCTTATAATTGGTGGGAAGAAAGCTACCAAATGGTCACAATTATAAGTGACCAGATGGTCGCAAATTATGTGATTTTATGGGACCAATAATTGATAAAGAATTTGGTGGGATAAAAGTTACCAAGTGGTCACCAAAAAAGTGACCATCTGGTCGTAAATTCTGACTTGATGTGACTCTGGGCAGTGAGGAAAATGGTGGGAAATTTTGGCGGGAAACTGCGACCAGATGGTAGAAAAAATACTACCATCTGGTCGCAAATGAGCAGAGGAGTCCATTATAAAATCCCTCCACCTATTGTTTGTTAGCATTAAGAAAAAAGAAAATGAGAGAGTGGATGTATGTTCGTTTGATAGACGGGTATTTGAACGATGAGTTCGTGGCCGGGGTTGAACAGTTTGTTGAGTTTTGCATGACAACTGTCTATTATGAAAAGTATGGTGGAAAGCTACGTTGCCCGTGCAGGAAATGCGACAATAGGAGAATCATACCGGTTACAGATGTGAAGGTGCATCTTTATAGTCGGGGATTTGTGCAGAATTATTATCACTGGGTGTTTCAGGGGGAAACACAGGAAATGTTCGACGCTGCATTACAGGAATCGAGACGATACGAAGGTAGCAGCTCGAATGTAGAGGTTGTTGACGAAGAACGGAATGATGAACAATAGTATAGTCAGATGCAGCAAATGATACTTGATGGTGCGGGGTATGGGGGCAATGAAAATTTCCGTGAAAGTTTAAACGTAGACGAAGATGAACGGGTTGTAGAAGAGGAAATGAATCCGGATGCACGAAAGATGCTAAAGACAACCCAGTAGACCATTGTACGATGGGTGTGAGGTAAGTCAACTTCTGCTGCCGCCCGGAACTTTTAAATATAAAGGCGCGATACAACATACCCGGTAAAGGATTTGATGCGATTGCATCGTGGTTTCGTCGATGCACTCCAGGAAGAAAATGATATGCCCCACGGTTTGTACGACCACGAAAAAGCTAGTAGAGGGACTTGGATTACCCGTGGAGAAAATAGATTCGTGTCAAAACGGATGCATGATTTCCTGGGATGTGGATGAGGACCCGCATCATTGCAAATTCTGTTTTCTTCCAAGATACAAACAAGGGAAACGCGGCTGATTCGAACGCCCGCATGTTCTCTTACCGTGACCCCACGCCTGCACCGGTTGTATGCATCGGATGTGTGACCTCGCACATGAGATGGCATCACGAGCATTCAAGAGGATGAAGGTGTTATGAGACATCCCTCGAATCTTTGCGGCATGGAAGCATTTAAATAATTGTCATCCGGATTTTGCACAAGATCCGAGAAACGTCAGATTGGGCTTATGTACAGATGGCTTCAACCCGTTCGGGGCATCCGGGGCACAATATTCAGTTTGGCCAGTCATGGTAACCCCGTATAACTTGCCTCCCTCGATGTGGATGCGAGACCCGGTGATTTTTCTAACAGTGATCGTACCTGGGCCGAAAAGTCCAAAACAGAAACTGGATGTGTATTTGCAACCACTTGTTGCAGAGTTGAAAAGGTTGTGGACTGACGGTGTTATGACGTACGACATTTCGAAGAAACAAAATTTCTTGATGCACGCCACGTTAATCTGGACGATCAGTGACTTCCCTGTGTATTCAATGTTGTCAGGTATGTTGATCTTTAATTGCTTGCATATACATTTTTGAGTCTGTGTTTAGCTTTTGTTATTGCTTTCCTTAGTCAGTGTAGTTAATTGTGTGAACCTTAATTTCCTTCTCTTAAAGGATGGAGTACGGCGGGGACATACGCATGTCCACATTGCATGCTAGACACAGATGCATTTTATCTCAGAAACGGTCGGAAAACTTGTTGGTTTGACTGTCACCGTCGATTTTTGCCGTTGAATCACACTTTCCGTTCAAACGACAGTGACTGGAAGAAGGGTCGACGAGTAAGAAAACAAACCCCCCCGACCATGTATAGTGGAAGACAGATTCTTCACGGTATAGATGCTATAGGGATGCAGAAGATTACAGTGAAAGGTGCGAGAGTGCAAACAATGCGGTGGGAAAAACACGGGTTGGAAGAAACGGAGTATTTTTTTGGGATCTACGTATTAGGAAGATCTACTGATTAGACACAATCTTGATGTAATGCATATCGAGAAGAATTTCTTCGACAACATTTTCAATACGATTTTGAACGTTAGGGAAAAACGAAGGACAATCGAAGGCACGTTACGATATACGGGAGATATGTCACCGTCCTGAGTTGGAGCCTAACGACAATGATAATTACGCAAAAGCAAAGTACATGTTGACGACGGATGAAAAGAAAACATTATTTGAGTGGATCAAATCCATCAAATTCCCAGGACGAATACGTTTGAATTTGAGTCGGTGTATAGACGATCAAAAACATATCATGTTCGGGATGAAAAGCCACGACCGTCGTATATTCATGCAACGATTGATGCCCATCGCGTTGGACCGTTCCTAGAGAATAGACATTGGGAGCCGCTTGCCCGAGTTGAGTGTTTTTTTAGGGACTTGACATGTACAGAGCTAACGGAAGCCACTGTCGCTTCAATGAGTTCAGAGATCGCCGTTATTATTTGTAAGTTGGAGCGAATGTTCCCACCTGGCTTTTTTGACTCCATGGAGCATCTTCCAGTGCATCTTCCATACGAGGCATTCTTAGGGGGTCCCGTACATTACCGTTGGATGTACCCATTTGAAAGGTAAGCACAGTTATTTTGTAATGTACGCGTATGAATCAGTACAGTGATCATCGAATGTTAATTATGTTTTGTACCCACAGGTACTTACGTCGATTGAAAAAGATGGTTGGAAATAGATCACGAGTAGAAGGATCTATCTGTAGTGCGTACTTGACGCAAGAGACTACCACATTTTGTTCATACTACTTTGATCAACACATTGCAGGAGCGTTTTCGCCCGCGAAACGAAACATTGTCGAAAATTTACTTGAAGGTGTTGACATGAACGACTTGCCGATTTTTACGGAACCTGGCATGACAGTTGGAAGATCAGTGCGTAGCCGTTGACCGATTCCTGAGTATCACGTAATGCAGACATACGTGTTATGCAACTGCACAGAGATCGAGCCTTACATAGAGTGAGTTTGTAACTTAACATTATTTCATCGCCTAAACAATTACAAACTATTTGCTAATTATTTTTGTAATATACAGATTATTTCTAAATGTATACGTTCGAATGACACGAGTTGGTCTTACAGATGCTGAGGAGGGGTCAATAATCGATAAAGAGTTTCGTTCTTGGTTCAGTGCATACGTGAGTTATTTTAAATTGTCAAAAAACCGTTGCATTATGTTGAAACAATTACTATCTTCCTAACATTACTGTATGTGGACAATGACACAGGTTGACTCCCCTACATTACCGGTGGATGATCCTCGCATCATTTCTTTAGCAAAGGGACTTGGACGGATAGCAAGGTCGTACGGTGGATACGTGGGTAACAGTTACAGATTTCAAACGAAGGCACATTCAGTGAACAGGGCAACAAACAACAGTGGTGTTTGCATAAAAGGTCACATGTTCGGCACAAACGGAGACGATTACTTCGGAGTAATCGATGAGATTCTTGAGATTCAATACGCAAGTCCGACGCTAAAACGCATTGTTCTGTTCAACTGTACTTGGTTCGAGACAACCAGACGAGGCGGAGTCCGTAAGATTGATCATTTACAAATCGTTGAGGTAAACAAGTCTAAGCATATGCGCACCGTTGATAGGTTCGTCCTGGCTTCACAGACGATTCAAGTTTATTACCTGAACTATCCGATTAATAGACGAGATCTGACAGATTGGTTAGTTGTTTGTAAAGTTAAACCACGCCAGGTAGAAGAAAACTTGTCCGAGAAAGACGACCATGCAGAGGAAGTTGTTGCTTTTCAAGAAGATGAGATAAGATCTCGTGCAATCGACGATGGTCGAATGCAAATCTTGTTAGTCCTTTGAACGATGGAACGATAACATTGCATGATGATGATGATACAAATGCTTCCACTTCTCACGCACGTGACATTGATGATGAATTTATTCGAGACGATGAATCTGATGAAGAAACAAAAGAAGAAGAAGAAGAAGACTGTATGTGACGGACTTCTTGGAGACGATGATGAATGAGATATTTCGTTAACTTGATTATTCAAATGTGTGTGTATGTGTTTAATTAATTAAAACTATTTCTTTTAAGGAATGATTAAAATATATATATATATATATATATATATATATATATATTAATAATTGCGACCATGTGGTCGCAATTTCACACAAAAGGTGACCATATGGTTGTAATTTAGAAGGGAAAGGCGACCATATGGTCGCATTTTTTGAAAAGCATAATTATATATTTTTTTAAAATATAAGTGACATGGCGACCATATGGTCGCAAATATGAGCGGTAAATTTAAATTTCCATGAAATTTATGGCGGTGAATTTAAAGATTACGACCATCTGGTCGCAATTTTGGGCGGTGAATTTCATAATTGCGACCATCTGGTCGCAATTATTGATGGGACTTGTGATATGAGAGCTGTTGTTCATCATGGCAAAGTGGCGACCATATGGTCGCTTTTCCAAGAAATGCTACCGTATGGTCGCAAATATCTCAAGAAATGCGACCATATGGTCGTATTTTCCCCAGCACGCGCGACCTTTCGTTTCTTGTCATTATTACATATTTGCGACCATTTGGTCGCAAAATATGATTTAAAATCAGATCCCTTTTCCTTTCCCCCGTTTCTTTTCTTCCTTTCTCTTTTTCTTTCTCCCTTTTCTTTCTTTTCTCTCTTTCCCCCGTTCCGTTCCCCGTTCTTTTTTCCCTGTTCCTACCCTACTCTAAACCTAAACACCCTAAACCTCCAATCCCGGTTTCTATTACGAGGTTAGTTTCGTATCCGTTTTAAGTTATTTTTAGTTAGTTTTAGTTTAAATTTAATTAGTTTAGTTTAATATTGTTAATTTCATTAATTTTATTTTAATTAATGTAATTTAGTTTAATTAAGTACTTAGTTTACTTAAGGTTAATTAATCTAATTCCGTTTACTTTACTTTAATTAATTGATACATTTTAGTTCAAATCAATCTAATTTTAATTTAGTTTAATTTAATTAATTTGTTTAGTTAAGTTTAGTTTTTATTAATTATTGTTAGTAATTAAATTTAATTAATGTTAGTTAAATTTAATTCATTTTAGTTTAGGGTAATCTAATAGTTGAAATCTTCATTACTTAGTTTACTTTAATTAATTTTAGTTCAATTAATCTAATTTATTTTAATTCTTCATTACTTAATTTAGTTTAATTCAATTAATTTTAGTTTCAATTAATCTAATTTTAATTTACTTTAATTCAAATTAATTGATTAGTTTATTTTAGTTTTAATTAATTAATGTTAAGTTTAATTTAATTAATTTTAGTTCAATTAATCTAATTCTAATTTACTTTTATTCAAATTAATTGATTAGTTTATTTTAGTTTTAATTAATTAATCTTAAGTTTAATTTAATTAATTTTAGTTCAATTAATCTAATTTTAATTTACTTTTATTCAAATTAATTCATTAGTTTATTTTAGTTTTAATTAATTAATCTTAAGTTTAATTCAATTAATTTTAGTTTCAATTAATCTAATTTTAATTTACTTTAATTCAAATTAATTGATTAGTTTATTTTAGTTTTAATTAATTAATGTTAAGTTTAATTTAATTAATTTTAGTTCAATTAATCTAATTTTAATTTACTTTTATTCAAATTAATTCATTAGTTTATTTTAGTTTTAATTAATTAATCTTAAGTTTAATTTAATTAATTTTAGTTCAATTAATCTAATTTTAATTTACTTTTATTCAAATTAATTCATTAGTTTATTTTAGTTTTAATTAATTAATCTTAAGTTTAATTTAATTAATTTTAGTTCAATTAATCTAATTTTAATTTACTTTTATTCAAATTAATTGATTAGTTTATTTTAGTTTTAATTAATTAATCTTAAGTTTAATTCAATTAATTTTAGTTTCAATTAATCTAATTTTAATTTACTTTAATTCAAATTAATTGATTAGTTTATTTTAGTTTTAATTAATTAATGTTAAGTTTAATTTAATTAATTTTAGTTCAATTAATCTATTTTTAATTTACTTTTATTCAAATTAATTGATTAGTTTATTTTAGTTTTAATTAATTAATCTTAAGTTTAATTCAATTAATTTTAGTTTCAATTAATCTAATTTTAATTTACTTTAATTCAAATTAATTGATTAGTTTATTTTAGTTTTAATTAATTAATGTTAAGTTTAATTTAATTAATTTTAGTTCAATTAATCTAATTTTAATTTACTTTTATTCAAATTAATTCATTAGTTTATTTTAGTTTTAATTAATTAATCTTAAGTTTAATTTAATTAATTTTAGTTCAATTAATCTAATTTTAATTTACTTTTATTCAAATTAATTCATTAGTTTATTTTAAATTATTTACTTAATTTATGTTAGTTTAATTTACATTATTTCATTAATTAATTAATTTAATTTATTTCAATATTTTACTTACGGAATTAGTATTAAATTAGTTTATTTTGGTTGTAGGATTATGACGGGCAGACGACGTCCTCCCTAGTCAGAAGAGCCTGACGACGCGGGTGACCAGGGGTCTCCGCAGACGCCTACTGCCGCTGCCCCTGATGTGGACCTGACTACGGAGGAGTTGGACATCCTCTTTAGTTACGAGACGGGATTTGCTGCCACGCTCGATGATGCAGTCCCTGAGACCGAGTCTGCGACACCACGACTGCCGCAGGACTCCCTGGCCACGACTCCTGGCTTAGCATCAGGGTATGCGTCCGGGTCTGCATCAGGGTCGGATCCAGTTGGCCCCTCCACTTCATGCACGCAGCTGTCTCAAGCCGCAGACTCTACCCTTCGGATTGAAGGGGATACGTAAGTAATTTTGTTTATTATTTTAATTACTTCATTTTTAAACCTTTAAACTTTTTTCAAAGTGTTTTTTATTCCCGTTAACTAATAGGTTTCTAATAGCACAATAATTTTTTATGATTTTCCAGTCTGACCGCATACAACCGTTTCAAAACGGTTTTGCGAGGTCCTCCAGAGCATGCCTCTACCCAGCGACCTTCGCTGGCAGAAGATTCTGACGACGGAGAAACGTCGGATGTACGACAATTGGAAGGTAAAAAACATCATTTAGTTTCATAATTAATTAATTTTGAAATTTATAGAAATAAATTTATTACGTTAACAATTTTTTATTTCAATTTTTTCAGGGCAAGTTTCCTGTTATCGATCCCGATATCACCGACGGTAGATTGTTCCCCCTATGGGACAGTCACGTCCGGGATCGATTCAAGGACCTCATGTACCGGCACGCGAAGAAAGCAAGCGACAAACCGCCCGTGTGGATGAGCCAGGAGGACCACGCGCGGCTTCTCGCGAGCTTGAGCACTCCTCAGGGCAAGGCAGTGTCAAGCAGAAATAAGGCCAACCGGGCGAAGAATTCCACCAAACACACAGCGGGGGCCCGGACACACGACAAGCACCATCGTCGATTGGTAAGTTTTTTTTTCGTCGTTTTCTTACTTACGTACTTTTTTCTCGTTTTCTTTTTTCAATTAGTTATTAATTTATAATGTTTTATTCTTCAATCTTTAATTTTTTAGGAAGCGAAGCATGGGGCCCCGCCCCGCCCGATGAGCTGCACCGCGTTCTTCACATGAAGAAGGACGGGACGTTCGTCGACGATAAGGCGAAAGCAGTTCAGGTATTTAATAATTTTTTCAATTGTTATTTTTTCTTTAAAATTTTTCCTACCTTATATATTAACCATTTTATTTTCTGAATTTTAAATGTTTAGGAACGTTTCACGGAGTCCTTGACTCGTGGTTGCCCCACACCGGACTCAGAACCGACTCAGGGAGGACCGTAGAGAGGCTTTCTTGGAGGCGCTTGGAGGGGTTCGGCCTGATGGGTCGGTTCCTGGGCTCGGCTCGTCGACAGTAACGCCTTTACGCAGATGTGCCCGGCCTCGGACGGGCGGGCGAGCACTAGCTCCGGCCCTTCTCCTGGTTGAAGCAAGTAACGCAAGACGGACATGGACGCTATGCTCGAGGACTTCGTTACTCGAGTCGCTGCGATTGAGGCCGACATGCAGGCACGATTCGAGGCCCAGGTCGCATCCGCTTTGGCCGCGTACTTCAGATCTCTAAGCGGCGGCCCTTCATCATCGAAGCCTCCTCCCCCGCCCCCCGCCCCTCCGTAGTAGTTCTAGGATTCTTTCGTCTGTATAAAACGTTTTTTTGAATATTTGATATATATATTTTTTATTTTAATTCTAATTTTTTGTTATTAAATTTTAATATTAATTAAATAAATAATTAATAATTAATAATTAATAATTAATAATTAATTAACTAATTATTGAAATTTAAATTTTAAAAAAAAATTCTTAAATGCGACCATATGGTCACTTTTAAAGCAACCATCTGGTCGTATTTTTACTGAGTCTAAAAGTGACCATTTGGTCACTTAACATACGACCATTTGGTCACTTTTGTATGTGACCAATTGGTCACTTATCTTTCACATAAATTACGACCCAGGATGGTCACTTTTTGGCGACCATCCGGTCGTAGTTTAACTGAGTCTAAAAGTGACCATTTGGTCACATAAAATACGACCATTTGGTCACTTTTTTATGTGACCAATTGGTCACTTATCTTGAAGATAAATTACGACCATATGGTCACTTTTAAGGTGACCATCTGGTCGTATTTTCAAAAGGTTGACTTTTTTGGGACAAAAAATTTATGGTCGTATATTTGTGACTATCCAGTCGCACAAATTCTGGACAGACCAGCTTTTTGGCCACCAATTATTTTGTTGCTTTTTTGGTCGCATTATAGACAAAAAACGACCAGTTGGTCGCAATTTCATGGTCGCAAATTGACAGTTTTTTTGTAGTGTTCGTGATCGAAGCAAGAAATCACTAGCACTGTCTCAAGCAACGTATATTGATAAAATTATCAAACGCTTTGCTATGCAAAATTCCAAGAAAGGTATTTTACCTTTTAGGCATGGAATTAGCTTGTCTAAGGAACAATCACCTAAGACACCTCAAGAAGTTGAGGAAATGGGACAGATACCATATGCTTCAGCAGTAAGAAGTCTAATGTATGCAATGTTGTGTACTAGATCGGATATCTGCTATGCAGTGGGAGTAGTCAGCACGTTCCAATCCAATCCTGGAAAGGAACATTGGGTTGCAGTTAAAGCAATTCTCAAGTATCTTAGGAGAACGAGAAATTATATGTTAGTGTATGGAGATAAGGATTTGATCCTTGCAGGATACACGGATTCTGATTTCCAAGGTGATAAAGATTTTAGGAAATCAACATCGGGTGCAGTATTTACACTTGGTGGAGCCGCCATAGTTTGGAGAAGTATTAAGCAAGGTTGTATTGCGACTCCACTATGGAAGCGGAATATGTTCGTCGCTTGTGAAGCCGCAAGGAAGCCAGCCTGGCTTAGAAAGTTCCTAAAAGATTTGGAAGTTGTTCCAAATATGGAATTGCCCATAACTCTCTATTGCGATAATAGTGGTGCAGTGGCAAATTCAAGGGAACCAAGATCACACAAAAGATCAAAACATATAGAGAGGAAATATCATCTTATAAGGGAGATAGTGCATCGTGGGGACGTGCTGGTCACGAAGATAGACACGAAGGACAACAGAGCTGATCCGTTTACAAAGACTCTCACGGCTAATGTGTTTGAGGGTCACCTAGAAGGACTAGGATTACGAGATATGTCTCACTTACTCTAGGGCAAGTGATATGAACTATATAACCCTTGCATTTGATGTGAAAAAGTTATTTTTGACAACCCAAGCTCCATTCAAGGAAACTCAAGCTTCATTCAAGGGAACTCAAAGCAACTTAAAGACAAGCATTAATGGACATTTAAAAGCTTCATTTAGACTTCAATTATCATTTACAAATGTGTTATAGGCTTGTAGGTTACAAAGTTAATTGTGGTTGATTGTAATTTGAAATTTCTTTTAAAAATTGTAAGTTACATTCTAGGGACTTAATGGGGCTGATATGGGATCATTATGAACGAAATTTACATGTATTTTATGCCTATAAATAGGCTTTGTTTTAGCCATTGTAATCAGATTTTGAAAATGTAATGAAATGTTGCCTTTTGAGCAAATGGAGAGCCTTGAGCCTCACCCCTTTGTAGTCTTGCCTTAGATTACATGTTAGAGTCATTCAAGTAGAAATGATCATCCTACTTGTGGAGTGTCTCGAATCTTGGGCTTGGAAACTTGTCCTAGATCAATGATCATCTTTCCTAAGCAACTGTTTTTAGCCATTCTTGGGGGGTGTTTCCGAATAGTTAGGGAGGGTTTGAGTTCTTGCTTCAAAGGTTCATGCTAAGCATAATAGCATAGGGTCTTTGGACTTGCAATTTGAGTTTGTCTTATCATTTGGAACTCTTGGGTTGATCCGATTAGTTAAGGAGGTTTTGTGCCATTTTCATGCTTCAAAGGTTCTTGCAAACGATTGTAATGGGTTTTTGGACTTGAACGCAAGGTTGCCTTATCAGCAAGTGGGAGATTGTTGGGATTTATGCCCTAGAATTCGTAATTGGTAATAGAATATTTTATGAATAAATAAAAGTATTATTTTAGTGAATTTTGTGCAATTTTTTATATGTTGATATTCGTTAAATATTCAAACATTAATAGAAAATTCCAGAGTTACTGATTTTGTAATCTTGACTACTATGAGATATAAAGCGGATCTAGTCAAAGATAGTAACTCAAATAGTCTACAATAAACGAATATGGTTAGGAAACCTTATTCTGGTAACACTGTTGATGTTGTTCACTGATTTGATCCAAATCATTAGCATGATGTAGATGCAAGTGGAAACATCATATATAATGAGTTTATATAAGACTGGACCAGGATAATAAATCAATTCCTAAATAACACCGTTGATAGGAAATGATTTATAATATCAAATTTACGTTATTAAGATTGATACGTCTCAATCCTGAGTATGTTGTGAACTCACATTAATGAAGTCTTTTCCTTTGATTCACATAGTTGAGGGTGATCTGTTGATACACTCGATAAACTCCCGTTTTGGGGAAATGACTAAAATAGTGATTGGGAACATTTCTATACAAGATGGCATTCATAACTTTCCTAAAAACAAATGAAAGTGTTAGTGCGACACTATTCTAACTTAGGAACTTTAGGTATCTCCCTTGTTGTAATGATTCGGTACTTGAACATGAGGCCTCACCTTCTCATTGGCCCGAGAAGGATCGTTCTATACTTGAAAACTATAGAAAAATGTTCATTAGAGAATCATCGGGTACACAAGGATAAAAAAGATAATTACAAGGGTAAAACGGTAATTTTGACCCAGTTGTAATTATGAGATTACCACGTGAAGGATATGTCAAAACAAACTTAATAACAAGTGGACATAACCCATCTATAGTGAGGGGAGTTCAACTTAGGGTTTATAGTGGAATTATCTTAAGTTAATAATTATGATTAATTAATTAATGAGTTTAATTAATAAATCAATAATTATTGGAGCCCATGATCTATAGGTCCATCAGGTCCCTGTGCTAGCCCAAACATCATTGTAACTAACCAAGTTATTAATTTAACTAGGAAGAAAGAATTATATTTAAGTAATTAAATTACTTAAATAAAGGGATATATTAATTGTTTAAATAAAATGTTTATTTAAATGGAAATTAATATTAACATTATTAATTATTTAAATAATGAGTTTATTTAAATAGAAATTAATAATGAATATTATTAATTAAATAATGAGTTTATTTAATTTAATATTAAAAGGAGAGAATTAAATATATTTGTTTTATGAAACAAATAAGTATTTTACCTAAAATAATTAATTAAATGAATTTGATTCAATATTAATTGATTAAGAGAATTTTAGGAAATGTGTATTTAAATTAAAAAGATTATTTGAATTTTTTCAAAATTTAAATATATATAAAAGATAAAGATTAAATTATAAAATAAATTAAAAAAAAAAAAGGAAAAGTCAAAGTAGCTCACGCTACTTTGACATTTAAAAAGTTTTTTTAAAAAAAAAAAAGTGGACTGACGCCACTTTCCTTTTTTTTATTTTTTTTTTTATTTAAATAATTTTGATTATTTAAATTAAAAGAAATAAGAATCCTAATTTGATTAGGAAACAAACTCTTATTTTTCTTATAAATATGACCATTGAGTGCTCATATTAAAAACTTTGATATTTATAAAAAATTCTCTCTTTTAGTCTCCCCAATTGCCGATTTTGGCATAGAAAAATAAGAAGAATTTTTCTTCTTATTCTTTTGTTCTTCCGGTTCGATTCCCACAAGTCGGGTTGGTTTGTGATCGGGATATAGCATAGAAGGCTTGGTGAAGTGGATTGATGCTGTAAAGAAAACCCCAACCGATTCTCCATTAAATCTACAATGTAAGTTTTTGAAAAACCTTATAATTTTAGTTTTTCGATTTGATCACGATTGCATGTTATTAACGGATCCGTAATTAATCGTTAATTAATTTACTAAAGAAATTCCGCATATTTAGTTAATAGTTCCTTCACAAAACACTATACATGAGAGGGGAAACTATAAATAATATACTAAAATGAATATAAAAAATTGAAGTATGTAGTATAAAATCAAAACATAAAAAGAAATATAAATTTACAAAATATACTAATACACTAAAGAACTATGAACAATATACCGAATATATTAAAAAATGGTGGAAGAAAAATTGCATTGGAAAAGAAAATTTTCATAAGTGTCAAACTATACATAATATACGTGTCAGAGGTATCAGACTATATTTGACATACGAAAAGGGCGAAATATGTATATTGATATTTGACATACGAAATAGGTATATTAAAAAATTGAATAGTAAAGAGTGGTTAAATATTTTACTTTTTCAAACACATGGACATTTAGGATATTACCAAATCCAAGTGGCTATATTGATTTTCCACCCTTTGTAAATAGTGGTTCTTGCAAAAAAATAGTAAAATCAGGTCCAATATTTATAAAAATAACATTAAAAAAATTTATTTGTAAAATTAGAAAAAAAAAAAAAAAAAAAAAAAACTCAAATTCGTTTGAGACTCATTTTTACCCATATTATTTATTTCTCCAAATGTGTAGTATTTTGCTTTGCTCCGTCGGTCCCCGTGCAAGTGTCGAATGAGAAGCACGGCTTGGCAGAATGGCTCTGCATTAGTGGGATCAACAAAATTCCCGAATTTCACGTTTTCTAATAATATTGCAGGAACCATATTGACTATGGCCTCCACAATGTCGAACGGAGTGGGCAATGGAGTTTTTCGTTTCCGAATATCTCCCTCAACTTCACTCGTCATTCAGAAGGGAGATATCACCAAGTGGTTCATCGATGGTGCCTCTGACGCTTCTGTTTGTTCTCTCTCTCTCTCTCGACCTTTTACATTCTATTGTAATTAATGGCTGAAAGAAGTTTATTAGGTTTTTTCCTATCTATATAGATAATCCTCTTTTGCCTGTTCATCTTTCTTCATTACCTTTCCATTTTTTGATTAGGAATTTTTGCCCATTGAGATTTATCTCTTTAAGACTGCTATCTTATGGTTTCCTTTTAGGCAACTTTTGTTTTAACTTCAATTGGCTGATGCTAGAGTGTTGTTATTCACTCCTTTTTTCTTTTCACAGGAATTGTAATTATTTGCTTCCAAATTTTGCCAAATTGATCGCAAGTTGAAAGTCTACTTTTGATTAATGAAAGTTCCCTTTCCATGAAAAAACTTATAAAAAGATTGATCATCACCTTTCCACTTGTTTTATTCAGTGTTTTTAAAAAGTGATAAGCGCACTTAAACGATGAAGTCTCGTGGGGCTTTAGCGCAAGGGACAAAGAAAAATGAGGGGTTTTTTTTGTGAGGCGTGTCATATATAAATAAAAAATAAATATTTTACATATAAAAATTATAGTATTATCAAGAGTAATATTATGAAAAATTTGTACCAACATAATTCAATTTTCTTCAACCCCAACATTTTAGCACTGTTGCAGAAGACATCAAACTGCTATCTTATCACAGTCTACTCCAAGGAATATGAAAAATTATTTAATTGAGGGTCTTTCATTATATATTGATTAAACATAAAATCATATCTAGGTATTTTTTGTATTTTCTCTCTTAAAAACCCTTAATCATTAAAGAAAAAGGAAAAAAAATATGAAAAACAATAAAGAAAAGAAAATAAGGACTACATTTAGGGGAAAAAAGGGATAAGATACGACTGATGATCTGACATCTAAAAGAAAGAAAGAAAAAGCAGATTGACAAGGCTTGAAAAGACATTAAAAAGCTGGAAAAGTCTGAGCGTGCGCCTCTTGAAATCGCCTCGCCTTGGGTGAGATGAGGTGCCAACATTGGGCTTTGTGTCCGAGCGCCTTTTGCGCTTTTGAAAACACTAGTTTAAATTATTTAATATTATGCATTTTATTCCCAATATCAATATGGTACTCTCTCGGGTGGATTTCAAGTGATTTATGCTTGGTTTGGTGCTAAGCTGGTACAACATGCATCATAAGTTTAACAGCATCCAATTTTAGGGGATGCTATTTGTATTCAGCTGATTGAATACTTGTTTTAGCTCTACCAACCAGAGCATAGCTCAAGTGGTCAGACACCCGCTCCCTTTTCTTGAGGTCGAAGGTTTGAGTCTCCCTTCCCCCAATTTGATGTCATATCTAAAAAATACTTGGTTTAGCTCATTGTGTAAGAAGAAATCATATCTTTTGTCCTGCATTTTCTTTTTCTTTTTTATTCTTCAATACCATGAGACATTAATCTTTTGTTACTTTGGCTTTAATCTCAAGTAGGTTAATCCAGCAAATAGGCGAATGCTTGGAGGTGGGGGTGCTGATGGAGGTATGGAATTTAAAACTCTTGTAATGTTTTAACTCGTAAGATGAACTTGCCACCTTGAATTATTTTTCCTCTGCTCTTGTTGTAGCAATGCATGATGCTGCTGGTCCGGATCTTGTACAAGCATGCTATAGTGTCCCAGAAGTCCAACCAGGAATCCGTTGTCCAACCGGAGACGCAAGGATTACTCCGTAGGTTCTTCTAGTTCCGAAGCTGATTTTGACCCACCGTTTCATTTGCAAATGCTAATGTAGTCTAAGTATGCAGAGGTTTTAGGTTGCCTGCATCTCATGTTATCCATACTGTTGGACCCATCTACAATGCTAGTAGTAACCCCCAGGCCCTTTTGAGAAATGCATACAGGTTTTTGCTCTTTATTTTCTTATTCTTTTTTCAGTTCGATTTAGAGTGGGCTTGTAATGAATTTTGAGGAAAGTGTTCTAAGTAAAACACATTTAGAAAAACACCAATTAACCGTTTTCTCTAAAAACACTTTGTATTTAGAAACTTCAAAAATGTTTTTATGATGTAGCCAAACATCATATAAAAATTGAAAAACGTTTATAGTGGATGAAAAACACTTCAAAATCTATCCCTAACTCACCCTTAAAATTGTTTTTTTTCTTCCCTTTTTTATGTTTTGTTTTTGCCCTTATAATTTTAGTTTTTATGGCTGAATTGATTTCAGAAATAGCTTGGCTGTGGCGAAGGAGAACAACATTCAATATATTGCATTTCCTGCCATATCCTGTGGTGCATATCGGTTAGTTGACATGAAGGGAGTGTATTCATTTGAATTTTGCTATAATTTTCTTTCGATATCCAGAGTAAAAGGATTGAACTTCACTTATGGGTGATATTCTGCTTGGAGAATTGAGTTTAGTCTGGATTTAATGGAATTTCATATCTTTATCTCTTCCTATAAAAAAGTATGTGATCATCCTGATTGTTCTAGCTATCTTTGTTCATGGGTTTTTATTATATGCTTCCAGATATCCTTGTGATGAAGCAGCTACAATAGCCATATCTACTATTCGAGAATTTTCTAGTGGCTTGAAAGAGGTAGATGTAATTTTATGGCACTTGGGAAATGTATCTTTCTGTTGACGATATGTTGCATCTTATTGGACATGTTGGATTATTCTTCACTCAGTAGTGAAACCCTAGTTATGAAGTTTCCTTCTTTCCAATATTTCATTCTTGGCTGACAAAATATCTTCTTTGTGGTGGGCACCACATTTTTTTCACACATTGTATCATCCATAATCTAATTAAAGTTAAAAGAGACTTTGAAGGTAAAGATCTTTGATTTCTGAAAGTTATAGGCATCCTTGAGTTTTATTTTGTTATTTTTATTTCTGAATTTTTGACAAGTGGTTATCACTTAACACTTTAGGCTATTATTTTGCAATTGAAAAAATGAGTTATATACACGAATGACTGCAGTTTGAAGATTTTTCAATTTGCACCTTTGCACGCACTTTGAAGGTTTTTCAATATGCATCCTTGCGCTCTTAATTTAAAAAATTCACCCCTACAGTTTCAAAATCCATCACATTTGTAACATTTTCCATCCAAACTAACAGTGAAGAATTTTTTAATCATTTTTTTAAACCTTATGAATTTTATATTCATAAAACCTTAACCTTGAGTTCAATTCCTTTTTCTTCACTCCCTCTTTCTCACTCCTCTCTCACTCCTCTCTTCATCTTCTTCCCCTTCCCCTCCTCTTTAATGGTGGCCCTTGCTACAAATTTGAGAGACCTCATTTTACAGATTCACATTTTGAACATATGAGAAACCTTGAATGGCATCTAAGGAGCCATTTAAGTACAATATTACAACTTACCAGCTGCATTTTTATTTTTATTTTTAGTAAATTAGCTGCAGATTTTATCATTTTAGTACATATTTGAAAACTACCTTATTATTATTATTATTATTATTTCTGGGCATCAACAATGGGATAAAGTTCATATTTAAAATTACAACTACCACCAACAACTTTCCACCAATTTTAGCATCACAGCAAATTGAAAGTTCACCAATAGCATAATCAATTCTATTCTTACAACCAGCATGTTAGAACAAGTAAATAACGACACAAGAAATAGTCTAGGGGAAATTCGAGAGTCCCATATCTTTCCCAATTCTCATTTACAAAAGATATTCTCAAGATACTCATTACAAGGCACACACTCTACTATATATAACAACCATTCTTATTTAATTACTAAGATACCCTTATGGTTACAAGTTTCCACATCATAATTCTCAAGTCTCAATTTTTTTGTTTTGATAATAAACATTGCAATTTTCATTGATGTATGAAAATGCCCAAAAAGGCCGGAGAAGTTACAAAAAGGCCTTCCAATTGGAGGCTATAATAGACGGAGTATAATTACAAAAAGCTTACAATTTGCGCTCCAGTTGGAGGCATTGAGGACACTATACTCCCAAACAACCTCCCACGACTTACTACAGTCTCTAAAAATTCTACTATTACGTTCAATCCACGTATTCCAGAGGATTGCTCTAGTAGCATTGACCCAAAGAGTTTTTTTCTTTCCTTTCAACATAGAACCTCCCAGCAAAGCTAACACATTGGAGCTAGGATCTTTGTGACTAACCCAATTCATACTAAAAATGTTGAAAAGCCGAAATCATAAAGCTTGAGAGAAAATGCAGTCAAACAAGATGTGTCCTGTGGACTCCAAGTTGCATTGACACAAACTACTTGAGGCTGAAGGGAAATCCACGGCTTTCTAGACTGACATTTTGTATTAGAATTAAGCCCATCATTAAGTAACAGCCACAAGAACACTTTGATTTTTTTTTTTGGGAAGATCCCTTTCCAGATAAGTGAACGGTCAGGATCAGTGCTAAGGCCCTCATTAGCCCAAAGGATACTAAGGGCTGATTTGCAAGAGAAACCCAAGCTTCTATTCGGCAGCCACACTTGCTTATCCTCAAGATCATTAATGGAAATGGGCTCCAAGAGAGACAACATAGCACACCAAACATCAACCTCCCAATCATTGAGGTTTCTTCTAAAATCAATAGTCCAAGAGTTAAACTCCTCATTCCAGAAATTACTGATTGGAAGAGCCTTCTTAACAGCAATGGAGTATAACAAAGGGAATTGAGAAGCTAGAGTTGCCTCCCCTAACCAAACATGCTCCCAAAATAGAATTTTGCACCCATTGCCCACCATAAAAGTGCTTTTAGAATCCATAAGATGCTTGAGCTTAAAAATATGCTTCCAAGGGCTTCTTTTGATACACTTTCAGTTCAGATTGGAACTCCATCCCCCCAACAGTGAGACCATGAATTCCGGAGATCACCTTATGCCATAAGAGTTGCGACTCATTGGGAAACCGCCATAGCCACTTGAGTAACAAGGTATCATTCTTCTTGTTAAGACTACCAAAAGCCCTCTAGAGACAGGAGGGGGAATTTTACTCCAACTCACAAGGTGCTCCCCTCCATCGCCATTCGCACCTTCCCAAAAGAAATTACGAAGAATTTTATCAATTCTTTTGGTAACACTAGCAGGTGCTTTGAAAATCGAAAAGAAATAGGTAGGCAAGCTACTTAAAATTGAGTGCAATAAAGTCAATCTTCCACCTCTTGATATATAAAGCTTCTTCCACTTCAACTCTCTATTCTCAATCTTATCCACCATGGGATACCAAAACGCTTTGGAAGAAGGATTGCCTCCCGAAGGAAGACCTAAATAACTCATGGGGAGAGAACTCACCATAAAATTAAAGGAGGCAGCAGCTATAACAGTATCTTCTGAGCTTAAATTCACCCCTACCATCGAGGATTTGAGGCGATTCACTGATACCCCCGAGCCAAGTTGAAACAACTCCACAGCTTGAGCAAGATTGTCTAACATAGTCATGTTGAACTGCGAGAAAAGGAGAGTATCATCTGCAAATTGCAAGCGTGTAACATTCAAATTGCCAACTCTAAAACCCTTGATCATATTCTGAGATTGAAGATTCAAAAGGAGCCTACTAAAGGAGTCAGCCACCAAGAGAAATAGAAAGGGGGATTGAGGATCCCCTTGCCTAATGCCTCTAGAAGTTTTGAACTTGCCCTTGGCCTTCCCATTAATGAGGATTGAAAAATTGGCACTTTTAAGACAACCTTTCATCCACAAGCACCATCTAGAGGAGAACCCTTTCTTCCTAAGTATTTGCTGCAAGAAGTTCCAATCCACACAATCATAGGCTTTCTCTAAATCAAGTTTAATAACCACCCCTTGCTCTTTACTTCTTCTACAATTCTCCACCAATTCATTAGCCACTAAAATGGAGTCTGTGATTTGTCTACCACCAAAAACCACAAATGGAAGAAGTTTAATAACTAAAGTCTAACCATTTCATTTGTAAAAAATTTTCTCTCTCAAAATCGTTTTTCCAAATTCTCTCTAGAACTATTATCCTTGACGCTCTTTATCCTTGATCCTCACTGTTTTTTAACCATTAGATCTCGGGTTTAATCTCTGTTTAATCATTGTTTAGTTCATTGATTTCTTAGATTCGGTTTGGATTGTGGCGGAAGTTTGGGTGGTTTGTCCGGCGATTGTGTAGTGTTTGGAGTCGATTTTTTTGATTTGGTTGCTTCCCGTAGATCTCCCTGGTTCTTTAAGTTTTGATCTGTGTTTGCTCATGGTTTGAAGCTTGCCCATAGGATTTCATCAGTGGTGAGGTTGGTTAACAGGTGGAGGTGACTTCGGTGACAGTCTTCCTGTGCTTGTTTCATGCTTTGGTTTTTTCCCTTGATTGTTCTTGGGTGAGGTTTGCTTAAGGAGGTTCTTCGACTTTTGGGTGCGGTTTCGTCTTTGGATTCAACGTTGGAATGCTCGCTTTTTTGCGTCCATTTCAGCGTTTTTTCCGGATCCACGATTCACGGCCGGATCCACTTTTCATGGCGGATCCACAATTTACGGCGCCGAGTGTGGGTTCCTTTATTGGAAAATTTTCACACGTCTTCTCTCCTGTGATTTGTTCGTGATCAGGGCTAACAAACCCCGGATTTTGCGCCTGACTTCCCTCTCTGTTTTCTGGCGGCCTCCGTGGTTTTTCCGGCTGCGATGTTTTGACTGGTGGTTGGGTGTTTTGTTTGTTGGGTAGATGAAGTTCCGGCCATTCAAAGAGGTAACTGCTTCGTCTGGTGAAGGAGCTGAGATTCGTAGAGTTGCTGCCTTATCAGCTCTCCGTTCAGTGGCGACGTCCCCTTCGTCGGCGGCTGGCGAGTCCGTGGAGGCAGGTTTGTGTGGGCTTGAAAGTATTTTGGGCCGTAAGGTTACTGGATCCGTCTATGTTGAAGGCCAATTGGAAACTCCTCGGATTTGTTCGCGGGTCCTCTTGACCCATCTCTTTCTGTTAAGGCTGTGAGCTCCAGTGGGCTTCTCCATTCTGTTGGGCCTGTTTTGGTTGATTCTGTGGCCCATTTTTCTAATGCTGGGATGGGTGTCTCTTCTCCTACAACGTCTGTCTTGAGCTGCAAGGATAGGACGGCTGTTGGGTCTTTGTTGGTGGGTGACAACTGGTCTAAGGTGGGGTTAAAACCAGTCCAATCGGCTGTGGTTGGGGCTGGTCTGGTTCATCTCGGTCCAGATTTTCATGAACCGGATCCGGTTTTGGAACCGTTTAATAATCCGGGTAAGGTGTCTTCAAATTCCAATCTTCAATTTTTGGCTTTCCCTCCGGATTTTTGCCCTTCTGTTGGTTGTGATGGGATTGATATTCCTGAAGACATTGTGGAAGAAGGTTGTTTGTTGTGGGAGAACACTTTGGTGGGGCAATTCATTGACTCTCGTGTGTCGTTCTGTGGTTACAAATGTTGTGAAGCATATATGGAGTCGTGATGAGGTTCCTGGTTTGTTTTTATTTAGCTTCACCTAAGTTTCTGCTTATAATTAGGTTTCAGCTAATGGTCCCTGGCTTATTGGTGGTAAGCCCACGATTCTTCGAAAATGGGACCCCCTCATTGAGCCGGAAAAGTTTGAATTCAAGAAATTAGCTATTTGGATTCGATTGTCTGACATTCCCCTTCATCTTTGGGGGATGAGAGGTATTGGGATGATAGCGGAGTTTCTTTTAGGGTGCGGGTGGATTACCCTTGGAAACCAAAGAAGTGCTCCACTTGCCTGGTGTTTGGCCACTCTCTTGGTTCTTGTCCTCAGGATTCTAAGAAGTGGAAGGAAAAGGATCCCGCTCGGGATGTGACTTGTGATGTTCCCTTTATTCCCTCTGATCTGATGACCTCTACTAGGATCCAGGAGTTGAATAAGGGAGAGGTAGGGAAGCCCGAGACTCTTGCTTCCACTAGTTTTGCTGCGGTGGTTTCAGATAAGTTAAAAGAGGTTGTGGGAGTTACTTCCTCTCCTTTGAAGTCTGTGGCTCGTTCGTTTGGGGATCGGATGGATAGTGATTTTCCCCTTGATACGGTTGATTTTGCATCTAGAGAAAGTGATTATTGTGAGGAGTCTTCGTACTTCTAAGTCTACTTATGATGCTATGTTTGAGCGGGTCTTTGACAATTCTGGCTCCTCTTTTTCTCGCTAAAAAAAAAAGGAAGGTTAAGAATCGAAGAAGAAGACTCGTGATTGTGGACCTGGTTCATTGATCCTCGGATCCGGTTGGAGGAGTGCGGTGTTTTCTCCTTGCATTTCAGAGGATCTCGTGGTGGCACTTTGGTGCTAGGGTAGGGAGTTTTCCTTTCCTTTGTGGCTTTAGCCTTAGTTTGTTTTGTGGCGTTTTCGCGTAGTTGTTTTTATGCTTTTTGCTTTTGTTTGGTGCGGCTTGTTGCCTGTCCTGGTGTCTGTCTAGCTTTTGCGGAGGATGTCTGTTTGTGCGGCTTGTTGCCTAGTCCGGTGTCTATCTTACTTTGTGCGGAGGATATCTTGTAGCCTTGGTCTTCAACAGTAAGACTTTTTTTTAATGCAATTCACATACATTTTGCAAAAAAAATAACTAAAGTCTCAATTGCTGCCTTTCGTTTCTTCTTCTTTCTCTCATAAACCTTCACTATGGGAGTTCTATCACAGCATTCGAAAGATGTCTCGTACATTGAACCAACCCATATAGTTTCTTCAATTTCCCTATCTCTTCTTCTCCAATCAAGTACAAATCCTTCGTTTTTTCAAATTTCCCCTTAAATCAGTCAATAGATTCTTAACTTTTTTATTTAACGGTGTAGGATCTCCCTTTTTTCCCTTTGTGGTTTTTGTAGATGGGTTTTGACAGCATGTCCAGCTCTTTATTTTGGATTTCATCTGCTTTTAGTTTTCTCCCATTTTTGTAAAAGCTTCTTCAAGATCATTGATTTTGTGGGAGGGAAGAGACAGAGAATTAGAGAGGAGAGAGAAAGAGAGAGGGATGAGGGAGAAATTTAACCAAACTTAAAGGGTTAAAAGAAATATTAATAAATTATCTACCATTTGTTTTGGATGAAAAATGTAATGGATGGTGGATTCTAATAGTGTAGGGTTGAATTTATTCAAGTAAGGAGTGTAGGGGTGCAAATTAAAAAACCTTCAAAGTGTAGGGGTCATTCGCGCAATTAACCCTTGAAAAAAAAGTAAAGGAGAAGTTTGGGATGATGACTTGAAACCATGGTGGGTTCTTTAAATGTTGGTTGAGCTAGCCTTGACCTTGTGAAACTGTTAAATTTGTTAATTGGATTTTGAGTTCCCTCACAGTTCGTTTGTTTCATGTTCTTTCGAGTTTTTCCATATTGTATATATTAAAAACACGTTTTTTTCACCAATTTTAGCTTTTTGAAACCCAATAACTGATTATCCTGGTAGCTGATATTTTTGGTTGGATGTTGGAAAGAAGGGTGGAGAACTGTTTGGTCGAAGCATTTAAAATTGGAAGATACAAGGTCTAGTTTACTCACCTACTCTAAGCAGATGACACTATCTTTTTCTGTCCATGGAATGAGGACTCTTTGAATAACATAAACGGAATTTTACAAATATTTGAATGGATCACAACCCAGAAAATAATATAGGAGAAAGATTGCATCGACTGGGCTAAATTGGGACACAAGTAAACTGCTGGTTGGGATGGTGGGTTGTCAGGTAACCCCACCGTTTACAGACTTTCTGATGCCATTACGTCATAACCCAAAGAAGGAGACCTTTTGGGACTTGGTATTATAAAAGACTCGAAAGAACTCAGTATTATAAAAGACTCAAAAGAATTTGGCCGTATGGAAGAAAGGATACTTGCTCTAATTTAGTTTGTTTTGAGTGGCGTACATTGTACTTTCTTTTAATCTTTAGATTGCCCTTGGGATAGAGATAAATGAGAAAGATTATGAGGGATTTCTTGTGGGAAAGAGTGTATGTGGGAAAATGATCTTTCTTAGTAAATTGGAGCTGTGTCTCAAAATTTAAGGGGGGAGTCTTGAGAATTGGGAATTTAGATAAAAAGAGCATGAAATTGTTAGCAAAGTGGCTGTGGCAGTTTCCTCTTGAAACACACTATAGACATTGTTAGCAATTTATTTTTTTATACCGTGAGTGTCCGGGCTAGCTTACGCGCACCACGACTAATCTCATAGAACAACCTCATGACCCTACACCACTTGGCATCGGTTCAAATATCCTAGGTAGGTGGCCAACGTGGTTTGAACCCAGGACCTCAAGGTTGGAAAGCAACCCCTTGACCACTAGGCCAACCCATGTTGGTTAACATTGCAGGTTGTTCATAGTACAGACAAAGGCCATCTCTAAGTTTATCCCATTTATCTCAGCTAAGTGAAATGGAAAGAAGTGGAAGTAAATCGTATCCGCTTTTATAAAGACTCATGGATAGATGACTGTACCCTCCATGAAAATTTTCTTCTTACTTTATTATTGAACTTGAGCGAAAAATTCTCCTAATGTGTCTTTTTTGGGAGTAGAAGGCTCTAACCTGGCTTCTTGACATTTGTGACTGGGAACTTGGTGAACTGTCCTCTCTTTTGTCATTGCTGGAAGGTCTCTCTCTAAGTGAAGGTTTCGAGGATAGAAAAGTGTGGGTCATCCAAAAAAAAAATTTCTTGCAAGTCCTTTTCTCATTTGATTACACCTCACATAAATGCAACAATTCTCTCTTTTTTCCCCAAGCTATAGCAAATCCAAGTCTTGAAGGAAGTAGGGTTTTTTGTATCATTGACGACACTAGAAAGGAACCACAAACACTTTTGACTTTCTTCAACGATCTTCCTCTTTTGTTTTAATGCCTCTATGATGTTGTTTACAAATTGGAGTTTGAGGATTGTGATTACTTACTTTGGTCTTGTACTTTCTCATGGAAATTGTGACAGATTCTTTAAGACTTTTGGAATGATTTAGGTACCTAATAGGAGGTGCCATTCTACCATTGAAGAGGTTTTGCTTAACCCCCCCATTTAGAGAGAACAGAAGATGCCTCTGACAATTAGGATTTTCTTTGTAATAATGTGAACTATTTGACTTGAGAGGATCACGCGGGTTTTTAAAGGTATAGAAATTTCATGGGTAAATATTTAGAAATTGACACAGGCTTTGGGTGTTAATTCTGAACACTTTTGTAATAAACCAGTTTCTTTGATCATAAACAATTGGACCACATGCTTATAAATTGGTGGTAGTTGTTGACCTTTTTCTTTTTTGTTGATGGCCATTTCTTGTATTCTCTTTTTTTGTTCTTCAATAAGATTTGATGCCCGTCTTTTGAATCTTGAATATTGACATATGCTATAAACGTGTATTATTTGCAGGTGCATTTTGTTCTTTTCACTTCTGATACTTACGACGCCTGGTTGAACAAGGCTAATGAATTGCTCAAGGACTAGTTCGATATGAGGGTCTTTCGTAGGTACCAATACCCAAAACAGTGTTTAGTGTATCTGAAAACAGTCATGTTTTCATATCAAATAATCTGAAATGGGATTAATAAAATAGAAAATCGATCCTTTCTTCAATGAAATAGTTGTATTTTTTTCTTTCTTGGATGCTCTAAGACCTTACTGCAAATAGTGGTGCAATGATAAATCTTCTAGAATGCTTGCTTTGATCCGTCGTTCAAGTAAACCCAAGAATTTCATGAGCGTGATTACTGAGAGAATCAATTTTTTTGGTTCATATGGCAAGTACTTCAACGCTATTTGTAGAAGCTGTCAAAGTGATAAGATTTCAATTAGTGACATTTAACGAGGTTTACTTGAAGTGGCTAATAAGGACAACGATTCTAAAATACAAGGTGATGTTAAATCTTTGATTACAAATGGACTTTGTAATTTTGAATTTTTGCTAGACACGATTATTTAGTATGAAATATTAGGTACAATTGATATGGTGAGAAAACTTTTACAAGCAAAATATATGCTTCTTGAAGTAAGCTATTGTTGAAGTTTTTTTTGTTGGAGAAATACATAGAAGTTGGTCTTTCTAATGGTATGGATGTTGCCATGAAAATTGCTTTTGAATTGGACATTGAACCGGTGTTTTCTAAAAAGTGTGTCATTTGTAGAAAGAGACACTTTGACGAGGGTGCTGACAACACTTCTTTATCATCAGAGGAATTCAGTAGAGTGCACTATTTTCTATACAAGTATATCCCGGATGTTTGATTAATATCTAGTATATGAAAGTATTTTTCGGGTTTTTGTTTAGTTATAAGAAATTACAATTTTTGAATGACAACGATTTGAAATCATATTGCACTCGTTTGGAAACAACTCTTATGAAAAATTAATAGTGTGGTGATGTTGATGACAATAATTTGTATATGGAACTAAAATTACTTAAAGATTTTTTTACAAAAAGAAAATATTGGAGCAACGAGTATATTAAATTCATTGAAAGAGATTAATTGCTTTCTAAATGCTTCAATTGCATATAGAATATTATTGAATATTTCAATTACAATTGCCTCAGTTGAAAAAGTTTTTCAATATTGAAGTTGTTGAAATCTTACAACGATCAAGTATGTCACAAGAGAGACTCAATGGGCTGACTTTGATTTCATTCGAGAATGAAACTTTGGAAGACATTGATATGGAAAGTTCATTAGATGATTTTGCATCTAAATATACTCAAAAAGAATATCACTTTTTAAATGAAAATTTGAATTGTATTATTTTATTGTTGCGTTTTAGTATAAGTTTATAATTTTTTTTCCTTCCCAAAATAACTCTAAACGAATCCAAAACATTACAACCTTAGAAAATAGGGAAAAAGACACTTTTGGTCCCTGAATTTTTGTTTTGTTACTATTTGGAACCTATGTCTTAAAACACAACATTTTGACATCTGGGTTAACATTTAGCTCTTAGTTTGATCTCTACTGTCAAACTTCTGTCAAATATTTAACAGAAATCTTATGTGGTATTAAAATATTCATTTAATATTTATTTCATTAACATATTTAAATGAGGTCACATGTCAAATGAATTTATATTAATAATTTTTACTTGTATTAGAGTAATTATCTATCTCTCCTCCCCTCTCTTTCTCTCTTCATCTCCTCCCTTTCTACTGACATCATCTTCTTGAATAAAAAGACGTGAGAATCACCACTGCAATTCTCCATATCCGACGAAGTCATCTTGTTGGAACAATTAATGGAATTGAACAGTAATAATAATGTATTGATATAACACTGATTACAAAAAGAAACAGATCAGTAATAACAAGAAATATAATTGAACAGAAATGAAGGACAACGTTATTGTAAGGAGGCTTCAAACACGGTCAGACCGTTGTCCTGAAGTCGATATTGCCCCGCTCAAGTTGTTTGTGGTTCGATGACAATTCGGCTCAGCAGGATTCGATGAATTGTTTCTTGAATACAACAACCAGAGATTCAAGAACCTAGCAGAACCCCTCAAGATCAGCT
The DNA here is from genome assembly GCA_028015215.1 of Gynostemma pentaphyllum. Taxonomy (NCBI): domain Eukaryota; kingdom Viridiplantae; phylum Streptophyta; class Magnoliopsida; order Cucurbitales; family Cucurbitaceae; genus Gynostemma; species Gynostemma pentaphyllum. The sequence goes on from CM051352.1 coordinate 18,850,175, forward strand.
CTCAAAATTGGACAGAACAGAAAAGAAAACAAAAACAAGAGAGAAAATGATTTTTTTGGTGTTCTCAAAGGAGAGAATTCGTTTCCTATTTATAATGAAACGAATTCGTAACTCCAAAAAAGAAATTTAATTCTGAATTAAATTCCATAATTAAATCTGTCTTTGTAACAGCTCACCGGAAATGGTAACGTTGCCTGAAACGCACGCCGGCAACCGGAAACAGCAAAAGCCATTAAGGAATGCTGTTACAGATTTCGAATTTCAAAAGAAATTAAATAAATAATCTTTTAATATAAGAATATTACTTAATCTCAAATAGCTCGAAGCCTGAAGACCCGTGCCCAACCCGTCCCGGGCGGGAGGCGCACGCGTGTAGACTGTGAAGGAACTATTTACTAAATTAGCGTAATTTCTTTAGTAAATTAATTAACATTTAATTAAGGATCCTTTAATAACATGCAATTGTGATCAAACCTTAAACTAGAATTATAAGGCTTTCGAAAACTTACATTATAGATTTAATGGAGAATTGGTTGGGGTTTCCTTTATAGCATCAATCCATTCACCAAGTCTTCTATGTTATATCCCGATCACAAACCAACCCGACTTGTGGGAATCGAAACCGGAAGAACAAAAGAAGAAGACAAATTCTTCTTATTTTGAGAAGCCAAAATTGGCAATAGGGAGTCCAAAAGGAGAGAGTTTTCTAAGAATTTCAACTTATATATATATAATGAAACCCTAATGGTCCTATTTATAGAAAAGGATTAGGTATATTAATCCCATTAATATTCCTATTTATCTTTAACTTAATAAATAGAAAATAGAAAAATCCCTCTTCCCTTTAAGCCATATTGCCGATTTTACATAGTAAAATTAGGGAGGATAATTTTTCAATTTTATCTTTTACCATTTAGATATTTATTTCATCATTTAATGTATTTATAATTAGGAAAAATTCAAATAACCTTTTCTAATTATGTATATTGCCAAAAAATTAAGACAATTAATTAATATTGAATCAGTTTCATTTAATTAATTATTTTTGGACAAAATACTAATTTGTTTCACAAAACAAATATATTTAATTAATAATATTAATTATTAATTTCTATTAAAATAAACTCATTTTTTAAACACTTAATAATATTTATATTAATTTCCATTTAAATAAACCTTTTATTTAAACAATTAATATTTCCCTTTATTTAAATAATTAAATTACTTAAATAAAATTCTTTCTTCCTAGTTAAATTAATAACTTGGTTAGTTACAATGATATATGGGCTAGCATAGGGACTTGATGGACCTATAGATCATGAGCTCCAATAATTATTGATTTATTAATTAAACTCATTAATTAATAAATTAATCATAATTATTAACTTAGAGTAATTCCACTATAAACTCACTTAGAGTAATTCCACTATAAACTCTAAGCTGAACTCCCCTCACTATAGATAGGTTATGTCCATGAAACGACCCGCTTTCCGTTAAATTCTTTAAATTCAAATGCACAGCGGAAGACTCAATTTTTAAAGAAAAACGGCATGGGTTCGTTTAAAAATCGAATAACCAAAACCTGTTTACAACCCAAATTTCCAGAGAAAGCTATAAATCGGGAATGCGCATTCCAAAAGATATTTAAATCATAAAACATAGACATATTTAACACAAATACCCTTTCGGGCTCAAAAAGACATAAGTATGTAAAGATGGAATAATTTACAAGCATTTCAATGAATGCTAAACCAAAATGAGTTCTTAATATTGTCCATACACTATCTCGACTAGTCACGCAGCTCCACCTCCTCTACCACGCTTCTTAGCTCGAGGTTTACCTGAAAATTTGTAAGTGTAGCACCATTAGCATAACATGCTAGTGAGAGTAAAACGAAAGCAAGTAATCCTATGAACAAAATCTCATAACCGAAATCGTGTCCAAAGGCCTGTAATGCTCAATACTACCCACATCCACACTTCCAATTTCCATATAATCATTCGATAGTCAAATATTACCCGTAATCATCATTCAAAACCATGAGATAGATATAAAGGACTTAAAGTAAAATTAACATTCACAACTAAGTCTTACTACACAATTCTAAGGAATAGGTAAAAGTAACATTAACTATCTTTATTACCAAACAAGTTTCATCGTATCGTGCTATTGTATGGATCGAAATCAACATACCACGTACGGTCGTACCATATCTCAAATCATCGGATATCAGGACTTTCACCATATCGGATATCAGGACTTTCACCATATCGGATATCAGGACTTTCACCATATCGGATATCAGGACTTTCACCATATCGAATATGAGGGCTTTCACCATATCGGATATCAAGACTTTCACCATATCGGATATCAGAACTTTCACCATATAACAAATCATCGCACCATGATACGTATGGATCAAAATCAACATACTACCATGTGCCGTATCACAAATCATAGTACCATGGTTACATATGGATCAAAATCACATACTACCATGTACTATTTCACAAACCCTCGCACCATGATTACATATGGATCAAAATCAACATACTATCATGTGCCGTAGTGCCATCATCGTAACGTGCTCGTATGGATCCGAATCAACATACCACGCACGGTCGTACCATATTACCATCATCGCACCATGATTACATATGGATCAAAATCACATACTATCATGTGCTAGTTACAAACCATAGTACCAACATCACACCATGATTACATATGGATCAAAATCACATACTATCATGTGCTAGTTACAAACCATAGTACCATGGTTACATATGGATCAAAATCACATACTACCATGTACTATCCCACTAATCATCTCACCATGATTACATATGGATCAAAATCACATACTATCACGTGCAGAATCAAAGTGCTCAAGGTACCAACAAATCATCACACCATGATACGTATGGACCAAATCAACATACTACCATGTGTGAATCAATGTGCCTAAGGTCACCACAAATCATCTCACCATGATTACATATGGATCAAAATCACATACTATCACGTGCAGAATCAATGTGTCGTAGGTCCCCAAAAGTTAGCTAAACTCCAAAGAATTCTACTAAGTTAATGAGAAACCTAACCAACTAGATTACACGAGTTACTACTCAAGTGCATCTTCTAATTACTTTAACTTCCAAATCCATCAAAGTAACTTCCATTCTCACTTTCATCTAACATCTCCAAATCTTATTACCATACTTCCAAACCACTCCGATGTTTCCTATTCATCGAACTATCCATAAATCCAAACTTTCTCCACATACACTTCCAAATTAAAGTCTCCAACCAAAACTTAATCCTAAGAAGTTATCACCCTCTTTACATCGATAAACAATTACATAACGAAACTAAATTCATAAAACCACTAACTTTCACATTAAACTCACCTTAGCTTGAAGACAAGCTCCGAATAATCCGAGGTTGTAAATTCACGATCAATTCACAATCCTACAAACGAATTATTCCTAAATTACATCAATTAACCGAAAAGCAAACAAACAACATCTAAACACATAAAACCACGAAAATCCCGGATTCTACCCTTATGGTGCTCTCGGCCATACAAGGGAAAGTAGGGTTCGGGTTTGGTTTTCCGGTTTTTATGCACTTTAGAGGTGTTTCGGGTTGGTTTCGAATACTTTGGAGGTTTGCATAATCAATGGGTAACCGAAAATTAGGGTTTTGCATATTAATCAATTTTTGAAAACTTAACTAAAAAGCAAAAACACAAAGAACCTAACATCCTAAACATAGCCCAAAGAGGGAAAATCACAAGGGACGGGTTTCCGGCTCAAACTCGGTTTTAGGGTTTAGGGAAAATTTCTAAAATTGACCATAAAGACTTCCCCGAATGAAACCTTCAAGCTTCAGTGAACGAATTCGAAGATTACAACTCAAAACCTCCATTAAAATACTATTCACATCAAATTTTAGAAATTTTGTCATACTGTAAGGCCTCGAGAAAATGAGCGAAAGCCTCAATTGTTAGGATGGGTAGAAAGTACGTCTCGAGAGATTTCCAACGAGCTAAGGCACGATGAAAACGGTCGAGAAACGAAGCCGGGGTGACAATTTCTTTCTCTCCTCTTTTTTTCTCTCTAAGCTACGGGTTTGGGATGAAAAAAATGAGAAGAAATGTGATATTTTGTCTAATTTTGGCTTAATAAAGGAGAAGGATGAATAGTGTTTAGATATTTAAGAAATCGGAAATGACGCCTACGTCCCTCTTTTGTTTTTACTTTAAAAACGAAACCCGAAGCTCTTTAATTAATCTAAAGGTGATTAATAATTATTAATTGGCCCATTAATAATTATTAATGTCACCGAAACGAATTTAAAGTATTAAAACGATTAAAAGGGTTTTCGGATGAAAATAGCTACTAAAATCGAAATCACTATTTTTAAACTAACCTTTAATACTTTAATTAAAATAAATAAAATAAAATAAAATAAAAATTTACCCCCAAAAGTAACGGGACGTTACAGTCCATTTGTTATTAAGTTCGTTTTGACATATCCTTCATGTGGTAATCTCATAATTACAACTGGGTCAAAAATTACCGTTTTACCCTTGTAATTACTCTTTATCCTTGTGTACCCGATGATTCTCTAATGAACATTTTTCTATAGTTTTCAAGTATAAAACGCTCCTTCTCGGACCAGCGAGAAGGTGATGCCTCATGTTCAAGTACCGAATCATTACAACAGAGAGACACCTAAAGTTCCTAAGTTAGAATAGTGCTGCACTAACACTTTCATTTATTTTAGGAAAGTTATGAATGCCATCTTGTATATAAATGTTCCCAAGCACCAACTTAGTCATTTCCCCAAAACAACAGCTTATCGAGTGTATCAACAGATCACTCTCAACCATGTGAATCAATGGAAAATACTTCATTAATGTGAGTTCACAACATACTCAAGATTGAGATGTATCAATCTTAATAATGCAATTTGATATTATAAATCATTTCCTATCAACGGTGTTATTTAGGAATTGATTTATTATCCTGGTCCAGTCTTATATGAACTCATTATATATGATGTCTCCACTTGCATCTACATCATGCTAATGAATTGGATCAAATCAGTGAACAACATCAACAATGTCACCAGAATAAGGTTTCCTAACCGTATTCATTTTCTATAGACTATTTGAGATACTATCTTGGACTAGATCTACTTTATATCTCATAGTTGTCAAGATTACATAATTAGTAACTCCGGAATTTTCTATTACTGGTTGAATATTTAGCGAATATCAACATATAATAATACTTTTATTCATAAAATATTCTATTACAAATTACGAATTCTAGGGCATAGATCCCAACCATCTCCCACTTGCCTTAGAGTAAGTGAGACATGTCTTGTAATCCTAGTCCTTCTAGGTGACACTCAAACACATTAGCTGTGAGAGTCTTTGTAAACGGATCAGCTATGTTGTCCTTCGTGACCAGCATGTCCCCACGATGCACTATCTCCCTTATAAGATGATACTTCCTCTCTATATGTTTTGATCTTTTGTGTGATCTTGGTTCCCTTGAATTTTCCACTGCACCACTATTGTCGCAATAGAGAGTTATGAGCAATTCCATATTTGGAACGACTTCCAAATCTTTTAAGAACTTTCTGAGCCAGACAGCTTCCTTTGCAGCTTCACAAGCAGCATCATACTCTGCTTTCATAGTGGAGTCAGCAATACAACCTTGCTTAATACTTCTCCAAACTATGGCGGCTCCTCCAAGTGTAAACACTACACCCAATGTTGATTTCCTAGAATCTTTATCACCTTGGAAATCCGAATCCGTGTATCCTGTAAGGATCAAATCCTTATCTCCATACACTAACATATAATTTCTCATTCTCCTAAGATAGTTGAGAATTTCTTTAACTGCAACCCAATGTTCCTTTCCAGAATTGGATTGGAACCTGCTGACTACTCCCACTACATAGAAGATATCTGGTCTAGTGCATAACATTACATACATTAGACTTCCTACTGCTGAAGCATATGGTATCTGTCCCATTTACTCAACTTCTTAAGGTGTCTTAGATGATTGTTCTTCAGACAGACTAATTTCATGCCTAAAAGGTAAAATACCTTTCTTGGAATTTTGCATATAAAAACATTTGATGATTTTATCAATATACGATGCTTGAGACAGTGCTAGTGATTTTTTGCTTCGATCAATTCTCTAAGTGTATGCATACAGAATTTGAAATGAGCATGATGGGAGAGCTCAAATTTTTTCTCGGGGTTCAAATTAAACAACTTGATGATGGAATCTTCATAAACCAAGAAAAGTACACCAAGGATCTACTCAAAATATTCAATCTTGATAATGCAAAGGTAGCAAAAACTCTGATGAGTACAACTACTAAGCTTGATAAGGATGAAAAAGGTAAAGAAGTAGATATTAAAGCATACCAAGGTATGATCGGATCTCTACTTTATTTAACTGCGAGTAGGCCAGATATTATGTTTAGTGTATGCATGTGCGCTAGATTCCAATCTTGTCCAAAAGAATCACACTTACATGCTTTGAGGAGAATATTTAAATATTTACTCGGAACTAGTAATTTGGGCTTATGGTATCCTAAGAATGCATCATTAGATTTAATTGCTTATTCTTATGCGGATTTTGCTGGTAGTTTATGCTGGGGTTTCTGCCCTAAATCTTATGTAATCCAATTAAACTATAAATAAATAAAGGAATTATTAATTAGTAATATTTACATTGTCATTTATTATTAGTTTAATAAATATAATCCATCATAAGATTCAGAGTTACGTATGATAACTTAAAGTGAGCATATGATGCGAGAAGATTCACTTAAGTGTAACTCAAATAGTCTGTGGTATGAATAAAGGTTGGGTGCCTTATTTCTGGTAACACCACTAACACGGTCCACTTGTGAATTGGCACAAGTGATCTCATCTGGATCACTCATGTAGAGACATGTGAGTGGGGGTGTTGCTGCAATAGAGATTGTAGTAGACTGGACTAAGATAAACTTACTGTCTTCTGGGAAAGCCGTTACAGAAAGACACTTCGTTTATCAACCAGTTGATCATGTACAATTGATCTTAATCCTGAGTGGATTACGAACTCCTGTTCGCAAGAGACAAGCCTTTGATTTGCATAGGTGAGAGTGACTCGTATAGTTCGCTCAATATGCCTCCCACTTTGGAGATTGCATCTTGCTCATAGCTGGGAACATAATTACACAAGAATTGGAATTCACTCTTTTCCATATAGGAAAATAGATAAGTAGTTCCCTTATGGACTGATTCGGTCTTGAACAGCGGGGCCCCATATTCCTCTGATCAAGGAAAAGGTTAAAGACGCATAATGGAGATTATGTAAGGTTGTTCATTGGAGAATCAGTTGGGCTTAAGGAACAAGATGTATCATGGAGGTTAATACGGTGTAAATACCTAGCCATGGATACGAACTAACTTGTGAAGGATCAAAGTGTAGTTAATGATTATAGCCAATGGACATAACTATGTCTATAGTACTAAGAGTGCAACTCTAGATATTTAGTGGAGTTATCTAGGAGTTAATGAATGAGAATTAATTGATTAAAAGGAGTTTTAATCAAAGGTAATTCTGGATCATTGGAGCTTAGTCCTATAGGTCCATTAAGTCCTCCGAGCTAACGCATGTAATCGAGAACATAAATTAATATGATTAATTTCTCTTTGGAAAATTGGAAATGAATAGAGGAGTCTATTCAATTAATTAAAGGAAATTAAATAGAGAAGTCTATTTAATTATTTAATTAATGGTGGAATTAAATAGAGGAGTCTATTTAATAATTAAATAGAAGAGTCTATTTAATTATAAGAGATTAAATAGAGGAGTCTATTTAATTAAATTAATTTTGTGTTGTCCAAAATTAATGGGGATTTAAATAGAAGAGTCTATTTAAATATTTAATTTGAAATTATCAAATTAAATGAGGAAATAAATAAAAGGAGTTTTATTTATTGGAATAAATAAAAGGAGTTTTATTTATTTAATTATTTAACGGAATTGTTCCATTAAATAAAGAAGAAAATAAAAATGCCCAATATTGTCATTGGATGATGATAGGGGCGTGTGACCCAAGGTGGGGTCACACGCCCCCTTGGTCAAAGGGTTGACCAAAAAGTTTGCATTTTTATTTTATTTAAAATATATGTATATCTTATTTTAAATTAATGGGATTAATTTAAATGGAAGATATGGAATAATATATTTAAATTAATATTGATTAATTTAAATAAAAGATATGGAATGTTTTATTATGGAATAAAATATAATATCTTTATTATTCAAATATATTTTAGAATATCTTAATTAATTATTTATTAATTAAAAGATATTCAGAAGATTTTCTGAAGCCTTGGTTTTCCTATAAATAGGACCTTTGGGGTGACCCCAAAATACACAACCAAGAGAGTTAAAGTAAAGGCTCAGGAAATTCCTCTCCTCCCTCTCTCTTGCGCCGCCCATAGGGTGATTGGGAAGAAAATTCTTCTTCCCAATTTTTCCTTTTTCCAAAGGAGATAGTGCCCACGCACCCGATTCTCTTTTGTGCTTAGTGAGGAAGATCTTTTTGGTGGTCCCTGGATCGTAACCATCGAAGAACGAGGAAGAGTCAGACACTTCTCGACAAGGGTTAGTTTTTCTTTTATGCATTTAGAATTTTGAATTTATTATCCGCAAGGAAAGATCCGTTGGGACTTCCGTTTGAGAACTCTTTTAGAGGCCTCAATCCCAACAACTGGTATCAGAGCAGTCTTGTTAATATAATATTTTCAAAATTATATGATGGGAATTGAAAACGATTTTTAAAACGGTTTTAAAATTGTAGTTTTGCGTTTTGGTTGAATTAGGATTTATTGGCCTAGGGTTTTCTTTCCTAGAAATTTTGTAAACCCTTCATTGGGTATAGGAAAATTTTGTAATCGTTTTAGTCATATGGGATATCGATCGAAACGATGGAGGAAAGAAAAGATGAACCGGATCCCGGCCGGTACCGAAGAAGTCGGTACCGCGAGTTGCAGGTGGCGAAGACCCGTGGCTGCTGCGCTGCCCGCCGCCGCAAGTCGCTGCGGCAGCGGTATTCCAGCCGCTGCCGCGGCTGTAGCACAACGAAAAGAAAAAAAAATGAAGAAGAAGCGGCGGCGGCGCCTACGGTTAAAACCCTAGGTGCCTTCCCTCGGTTTTTCGGTTTTCGTTTTTCTGGAGATCCTGGAGATGTTCGTGATGAAGATTATTTCTATATTAGATATAGGTTTAATTTTCATAGATTTGGCCAATAGTATCCCAACCAAAATTGCTTATTTATTTATTATATATGTGATATATATAAATATTAATTATTCATGCATAATGTATGCCATAAATAATTATTCCCATCATAAATGCCATGATCATGCATCATTAATAGAGATTATTGATATTATGCTCATGCCTTGTATAAATATAATTGTTATATTTATTGTGCTAGAATTTTAATTAAGGGGTTAATTAGTAATTACTAGCAGCATGTTTTAGGTTTTAATTAAAATGGTCTAAAAGAGTTTAGTAACCAATATTTTAATTAATTGTTTAGTTTTAAATAGGATTTGAAACTAAAACCTAAAAGATGAGGTGTCACTATTTTTAATTAAAGAGTTAATTAAAAATTAATGAAGTTGAGTTTATTAATTTAAATATAACTCTGGCGAGAAAGCTTTGCCCAAGATAAGAGGTTATTTAATCGTTCCATTAACACGGGACCCCTCTAACTGGGAGCGATCTGGGAGTCATATTTTATTAATAATTCTCTTCATTGAGACGGTGCATAATGTGTTAGGATTAATAGAGATTAATCACTTGGCTTTCACATTAAAATCAATCTAACCAATCTATAAGAGCTATTATAAGTTAGATTGAACTTAGATATTAGAGGTAGCCTGGGTATATCTAAGTTAAAAGCCTTAGCTAGCTATATTGAGTGGGAGAAGGACAAGTGACAACGTGTCCTGCGGTCTCCAAGTTGGAATCAATGTGTGAGATTCATATAGGGCTTCTGTGGTGTTGGTAACTCTTCACTCATTCCCTCCGGAAAGTAACCGTATGAATCAATACCCAGGTGATTCTCTTTGGGATAGGATTTTTTAAAGCTCTTGATGTTTGACTCTCCCTTCGGTGACACTCGTCAAGATAACTTTAAGTGATCTAAAACTTGGGTTACACTCAAAGGGATCCATTTAGAAAGATACTTAAGACAATTGATGTTTGACTCTCCCTTCGGTGACACTCATCAAGAATAATATTTAAGTGATCTAGATGTTTCGCCTGACCAAAACATGGTAACTAATAGAACTGTAGGATATGAGATAGCCTGGGGATGTTCATTAGTTGAGAGGAGTCTCATTTTAGTGGGAGGGAACCTTGACCTGCCTACGTAGGCATCGTTCCTGTTTCACTAATATACCATGGCATTGAAATTGTGTTTTTAAGGTTTTAGAATTTCATTAAATGTTCATTCATGCATCACGTTTAATAGATGCCAAAAGTATGAATGAATGGGTATGTAAAGTTGTATTACTAAGCATGTGTTTATTTATTTATCAGCATAACTCTCTAATTGATATTCTTACTACTGAAAAACTGAATGGTGAAAATTATGCCACTTGGACAAACAACATCAATAACATTCTGGTTATTGAGATCTCAAATTCACCATTCTGGAGGAATGTCCTCCAGAACTACTTGCTAATGCCACTGGAACTGTTCGAAAGGCTTATGATCGCTAGATCAAGGCTAACGAGAAAGCTCGTGTCTATATTTTGGCTGGACTTACTGAAGTCGTATCCAAGAAACTTGAACCTCTGCCTACAGCATATGAGATGCTGCAATCGGCACTAGAGATGTTTGGCAAGCCATCTGAGTAAGTCAAACATGAGGCTCTCAAGTACATCATAATGGTCCATCTCAATGTGGCTGAGATGAATGATGGTACTATAGACGAGACTAGCCAGATCAGCATGATTCTTGAAATCTTCCAGATAGCTTCTTATCGTTTAAAAGTAACTATATTTTGAACAAGGTGGGCATGGATATGTCCTAGATTCTTAATGAGCTACAAACTTTTGAGTCTATATTGTTGAAAGGCAAGACGACGAAAGTTGTGGAAGCAAATGTTTCTACTGCTCATGGTGCCTTTTGCTCAGGTACTAAGAATAAGAAGCAGAGGGTATGGAAGAGGAAGGGTAAGGGAGTTACCAACCCTACAAATAATTCCAAGAAAGGAAAAGTTCCTAAAGTGACTCTTGAAGAAGGATCAAGCTTAGAGAAGTGTCTCTAAGGAATAGCAAAGGTCAGATGGTGGATGCTGAAGTTGTTGCTGATATAAAGTTATCTTTAAATAAAATGTTTATTTTCCTGAACACTGTTTATTATGTTCCTGGTTTAAATCGGAACATAGTTTCTTTGGGTTGTATTCGTAAACAACATTATACCGTGGATTTCAGTATTAATAAAGTTGATATTTTTAAAGATGGAAACTTTATTTGTTCAGGAATAGAAGATAACAATTTATATATACTAACACCGTTAGTATGTGCAACACTTTATAATACTGAGTTGTTCCGCATCGCAGAGTCTAGAACTAATAAAGGTAGAATTTCTAAAGATGAGACCCTTCTATGGCATCTAAGGCTTGGCCATATTAACCTCAATAGAATTCAAAGACTGGTTAAAAGTGGACCTCTAAGTAACTTAGAGCTTGGTACACTTCTAGTATGTGAATCCTGTATAGAGGGTAAAATGACCAAGCGTCCTTTTTCAGCTAAAGGAAATAGAGCCACAGAACCACTAGAGCTTATCCATTTAGACCTTTGTGGTCCGATGAATGTAAAAGCTAGAGGTGGATATGAGTACTATGTGTCTTTTATAGACGACTACTCAAGGTATGGGTACATTTACCTGTTGCAATTCAAGTCTGAAACTCTTGAGAAATTCAAGGAGTTTAAAGTTGAAGTTGAAAAGCAACTTGGTAAATCTATCAAGACACTTCGATCAGATCGTGGTGGGGAGTATATGGACTATGAGTTCAAAGACTACTTGATAGAAAATGGGATTACATCCCAACTTTTAGCTCCTGGTACACCTCGGCAGAATGGTGTAGCTGAAAGAAGAAATAGAACCTTACTCGAAATGACGAGATCAATGATGAGCTATTCATCATTACTAGAATCTTTCTGGGGTTACGCATTGGAGACTGTGTTATACATCCTAAATAGGGTACCTTTTAAAAGTGTTTTAGAAACACCTATTGAGTTATGGTCGGGACGTAAAGTAAGCTTGCGTCACTTCGGAGTATAGGGATGTCCAAGACACGTCTTGAAAACGAACCCTAAGAAATTAGAATCACGGTCTAAGGTATGCTTCTTCGTAGGCTACCCTAAAGAGACGCGTGGTGGATTGTTTTATAGGATCTAAGAGAATAAAGTATTTGTGTCAACAAATGCTACATTCTTGGAAGAGGACTATATAGGAAACCACAAATCTCCTAGTAAATTAGTACTAGAGGAGATGATTCCAAGTGAAACCACTAATGAGCCAACAATTGTTGTTGACTTGCCTATCTCTTCAAATAGGAAGATAAATTCTAGTCAAATCCAGTTAAGTCCCCGTCGTAGTGGGAGGGCATCCAAGTTGCTCGAACGATATTTGGGATTAACTCAGGTCAATGATGGCGGTATTGACCTGGAGGATCCATTGTCTTATAAAGAAGCAATGGTGGATGTTGACAAAGAAAAATGGCTAAAAGCCATGGATCTTGAGATGGAGTCCATGTACTCCAACTCAGTCTGGGAACTTGTAGATCAACCAGTTGGGGTAAAACCCATTGGGTGCAAGTGGATCTATAAGAGGAAACGAGGAGCCGATGGGAAAGTGGAGACTTTCAAGGCTAGACTTGTGGCAAAGGGGTATTCCCAAAAGGAAGGGGTGGACTATGAGGAAACCTTCTCTCCTGTTGCTATGTTAAAGTCTATTAGAATTCTTCTATCCATAGTAGCCCATTTCGATTACGAAATTTGGCAGATGGATGTCAAGACAGCATTTCTGAATGGCTATCTTGAAGAGAGTATCTATATGCTCCAACTAGAGGGATTCATTGTTCAAGGTGAAGGACAAAAAGTTTGTAAGTTGCTAAAATCCATTTATGGATTAAAGCAAGCTTCACGGTCTTGGAACAAATGATTTGACTCTACGGTCAAATCATATGGCTTTGAACAGAATGTTGATGAGTCTTGTGTTTACAAGAAGATACTCAACAAGGATGTGGTTTTTCTCATTCTGTACGTGGACGATATCTTACTTATCGAGAATAATGTAAGGGTATTATCAGACGTTAAGAAATGGCTAGCTAACGAATTCCAAATGAAGGATTTGGGAGAGGCTCAATATGTTCTTGGTATCCAAATAATAAGGAACCGAAAGAACAAGACGTTAGCGTTGTCTCAGACATCCTACATTGACAAAATAGTTGCCAAGTGTGGGATGGATAAATCCAAGAAAGGAGCGTTACCTTTCAGGCATGAGATTTATTTAACGAAGGACCAATGTCCTAAAACTCCTCAAGAAGTTGAGAGTATGAGACAGTATCCTTATGCATCAGCAGTTGGAAGTCTAATGTATGCGATGTTGTGTACTAGACTGGACATCTGTTATGCAGTAGGGATAGTAAGCCGTTACCAATCAAACCCTGGTTATGAACATTGGGTTGCAGTCAAGAATATTCTCAAGTATCTTCGGAGAACGAGAGAACATGTGCTAGTGTACGGTAAAGAGGATTTGATTCTCAAGGGGTACACGGATTCTGACTTCCAGGCAGATAAGGATTCTAGTAAATCCACGTCTGGATCAGTTTTCACACTTTGTGGTGGAGCCATTGTTTGGAGGAGTATAAAGCAAAGTTGTATTGCTGACTCCACAATGGAGGTCGAGCACGTAGCCGCTTGTGAAGTCGCTAAAGAGGGTGTCCGGCTTAGGAAGTTCCTAACCAATCGGAGGTAGTACCTGGACATGGACAAACCCATAACACCGTTCGTGATAACTGGTGGCTGTAGCCAACTCCAAAGAGCCTAGAAGCCACAAACGGGGAAAGCACATAGAGAGAAAGTATCACCTGATAAGGGAGATAGTCCAAAGAGGAGATGTTGTAGTGACAAAGATAGCCTCTGAGGATAATATTGCTGATCCATTTACAAAGACGCTTCCGGCTAAGGTGTTTGAGCGTTATATGGGTAGTTTAGGATTACTAGATAAATCTCTGTAAAGTTTTAGTGCAAGTGGGAGATTGCTGGGGTTTCTACCCTAAATCTTATATAATCCAATTAAACTATAAATAAATGAAGGAATTATTAATTAGTAATATTTACATTGTCATTTATTATTAGTTTAATAAATGTAATCCATCATAAGATCCAGAGTTACGTATGATAACTTAAAGTGAGCATATGATGCGGGAAGATTCACTTAAGTGTAACTCAAATAGTCTGTGGTACATGAATAAAGGTTGGGTGCCTTATTTCTGGTAACACCATTAACACGGCCCACTTGTGAATTGGCACAAGTGATCTCATCTGGATCGCTCATGTAGAGACATGTGAGTGGGGGTGTTGCTGCAATAGAGATTGTAGTAGACTGGACTAAGATAAACTTACTGTCTTCTGGGAAAGCCGTTACAGAAAGACACTTCGTTTATCAACCGGTTGATCATGTACAATTGATCTTAATCCTTAGTGGATTACGAACTCCTGTTCGCAAGAGACAAGACTTTGATTTGCATAGGTGAGAGTGACTCGTATAGTTCGCTCAATATGCCTCCCACTTTGGGGATTGCATCTTGCTTATAGCTGGGAACGTAATTACACAAGAATTGGAATTCACTCTTTTCCATATAGGAAAATAGATAAGTAGTTCCCTTATGAACTGATTCGGTCTTGAACAGCGGGGCCCCATATTCCTCTGATCAAGGAAAAGGTTAAAGACGCATAATGGAGATTATGTAAGGTTGTTCATTGGAGAATCAGTTGGGCTTAAGGAACAAGATGTATCATGGAGGTTAATACGGTGTAAATACCTAGCCATGGATACGAACTAACTTGTGAAGGATCAAAGTGTAGTTAATAATTATCACTATAAGAAAAATAGGAATAGAACACACTCACTATTTTAATAGGTGACCCAT
This sequence comes from Gynostemma pentaphyllum, assembly GCA_028015215.1. Classification (NCBI taxonomy): domain Eukaryota; kingdom Viridiplantae; phylum Streptophyta; class Magnoliopsida; order Cucurbitales; family Cucurbitaceae; genus Gynostemma; species Gynostemma pentaphyllum. The sequence continues at coordinate 18,865,446 of CM051352.1, forward strand.
TTTAAAAAAAACGGATGAACAGTAAAGTTTTTTAAAAAAAAAGACGTCACCTATTCTAAAAACGCGGATGAACAGTAAAATAGCCATCATATTTGTCAAAATCTCTTTTCCCTCTCAGATGAAAACTCTCAGAAAAATCCCTTTTCCCTCTCAGACGAAATCGCTGAGAAGAAACCCTCAGGAAAAATCTCTCTCTCGCTTGGGATCTAGCCAAAATCGCTTTAATCTCCATCTCCATCCCCAAAATCATATGATTTTCATCTCAAATCTATCGTTTCTCACCTTCGTGCTTTGGGATCTAGGGTTTTCCAAACTCTTTATTTCGTTTACTATTTGTCCGGACTATAGTCGAACTAGATCTAACGAAGACCAGAACTTTGATATCGAAATTCAATGGAAAGTGGTGAATCTCGGTCAAAAGGGGAATCTCTCTCTAAAAAGATCTATTTATTCTCTATATGTTTTTAAAATCTTTTTTCTCTTCTTTTTGAGCCCTTGATCTAAGTTTTTAGATATTTTATTCTGATTTTGGATATTGTATTTTCTTTCTTAGATTTCAGAGATGGCGTCGGCTCTACAAGAATTCGAAGACACAGATCAAGGCTCAGATGTATATCTTCTACCGAATCAGGCTAAATCGAACCCCCACGTTTGACGCCTCTCTCAATCTGAGATGTATGTCGTTTAATGGGTATTATTTCATTTCTCTTTGTGGAATTTCAAAGACTTCAGTCTTATATCCTCTCTCAAGCTCCTATGTCATCTAATTTTGTAAACTTTCTATTTGATCTGTTCTAGTGCTTAGGCTCGTGAGAAATAGATACATGGTTTTATCTATAGTTGGAAATAATCGTTCAAGGAATAAACGTAGAGTTTAGTTGGAAGTCATCCTTTCCATTTAAGGTAGTACATTCTTGTCTTTTTTTTCCCCTTTTTCCATCGTACTTTATTTAAACTTTGCAGGTTTATTTGATTTATCTCAAATTATCAGTAGTCTTGTGGAAAAAGAGCTAAAATTTATTTATTATTCATTCAATTAGAGGTCATCTTCAAGAAAGTATTATTTGGTGGTTTAGTGCGTTGAATATTCTTGGGAAATGAATTTTTTACTCATTATGAAGTCGATCCGACAATTGTTTTTGTTTATTAGTTTTCTTCACTTGCATTTTTATTATCAATCTCATAATGATGATTATTATGATTGTAGGGAACCCCTTATAACTAATATAATGTGGAGGAACTTGATCATACAGGTATCAAAATGAGACGCTTGTTTATTTGAAACCCAGTTGTTGCCTTACATTCTCTTACTTTCTTTTCACTTTGTTGTTCCGCAGGCTTTGTATCAAGTTGGTGTCCTTCTTGTTCTTAACTTCTATGGCATTGAGATTCTTCAATTAAATAGTGAAAGCAGGGAGCACGCCTTTAATGTGAATAATACAATGATTTTCAATGCATTTGTCCTCTGCCAAGTAAGTATATGTATGGAATTTATGCAAAACTGGGATAAGCGCTTAAAACTATTTGAATCTTCATTATTTCTGAGTGTTAATGAGTTTTTCATCTGTTTACAGTTGGTTAGAAGTTAACATCATGTTAAAGATGAATTATGCAGTTTTGATGATTACTCGGCCACTGATATTCTACTAATTCCTTTGTATCTTTTCACCTTAGCTGATATGGCAGCCAACCCTTGTATACTTGTAAGTTAATTGCTCATATTGTGTGGCGTTTTTCTCCTCCTCCAGGTAGTAAGTTTCTTTTATTACAACTTTGGTAAGTCGAGATCATGACATTAAGCATATACATGAGACGTTGGAGTGTCTACTTCGTTACCGGTTTAAGAAATATGTGTATGGTGTCTGATGAGGAAAACACGTGTATTCCCATCAGGATTTTAATATAATGCATACTCTTTTTCCCCTTTATTTGCAAGCCTCTTTAATAGTTCATTTTTTTCCCTCATTCTTGGGAGCTTATTATTTCACAATTACATATTTCCATCTAGCTTAATTCAGTACGAGATAAGTAGTATAGTATCCAAGGTCTGAAGTGTTGGCTTAAAGAAAAAAATGAAAAGTTACTAAGCATTGACATTCTTTTTTTAATTTGTCAACAATGTGACAAGTTTAGTTGACTTGTCGACAATATTGAAGCCATCGAAATGGCATCCGTGTAAGTCATTATTAATCATATGAACTCTATTATTTCAAGGAAATTTTTCTTTCTTGTTGTTATCATGTAAAACCATCTTAAGCGGCTTTGTTTGGAGCTAGCTGAAATTTGAGTTAACACCATATTAAATTATCTTTTGGTTTTGAATGTGCAGGATTTTTTCAATTATGCTTATATTGCATTTACCTCATGATTTGGACCCATTAATCTTATATGATCCAACAACTGCTCCTTTATACATTCCGCATATTTTGACATCCTCTCTCTCTCTCTCTCTCTCTCTCTCTCTCTCTCTCTCTCTCTTCTTTGTAAAACGTAGCTCTAAAAGGACCTAATTAGTCTTGTATGCTCCATCTATTTCCCTGCAATTGATATAACTTTTATATTTATCACCATAATTAAAGTTCTCTATCTATTTCTCACACTCTCTTCTAAACATACTTAACTTTTCTTTTATTTGAATTGTAATTGGTGGCTCTTTATTATGTGATTTTGATCTTGTTTTAGTTGTGGTCTAATATTGGTAAAATGAAAAGATTAATAAATTAAAAAAAGAAATGAAGGCAAAATTCACCCAACAAGTGCAATGTTGTGGTCTAAAATTTAGAGTGGAAAATGTGATATTTGGATTTTTTTTAGTTTATCTTTTGTTATTTGAAATTTGTTGGTTTGTTGTTTAGAATAAATTGGCAAAATTATTGGTCTAATGTTTAGAATAGATTGGCAAATTTTTTTATGTTATCCTATTAGTATACACATACTTCAAAAAGGTTTTATTAGTGATTACTTGTAACAAATTTTCATTTTTCTTGTCCTAACAATGCTCTTGGATTAAATATCTTATACGCAGGTTACTTTTAAGGCACGTAATATCATTATGGATTGATTTTCCCTTAGAGATAATTGCTGAGGAATTGGCTAAAGATCGTGGCCAACTTCCTTGTATTTGATACATATATACTGGACCCTATTCGGAGGTACTAAAATTTCCCCGAGTTTCTATTTTCACCTTTGTCGGTGAAATTCATTATCATTGGTCAACAAATCTCATTAGTACCTGTCAAAGTAATAGTATCTCAATAATTTTTTTGATAATAAACAAATAATAGTATCTCAATAATGCTATGGATCTATTTTGAATTTTGGTTTCTTCTTTCTATTCAATGTCTGTTATTAATTGAATACACTTACAAACCATTGTAGATTTAGTTACATGTCAAAGTTTACAACTAATTATATTTTTGTTTTAGAAGTGATAAGTTTAAGTTTTTTTTTTTAATGGAAATCGAAAGGGATTTTTTCTTTTATTTACATTTGAGAATTGATGTGATTCCTGGGATGGATTCATTTATTGCTAGAAATGGTGTTTAAATTTTCAGGATGTGGCATAGTTTAGTTCATCAAGGCCTTGTACACTAAAGACGCCGAAGTTGATTTTTTTCAATAACATTACCCACTTACAGGTAAAAGGTTTTACTTCATATGTTGGTATATTACATTGTAGGAATGGTAGTTAATTCATTGATTGTTTGTTTTCATTAAAAAAAATATGCCTAAGGATTGTTTTCATTGATTGTACATTACATGAGCGACGTAGATATTTAGCGTGAGTTAGTCTGCATTTGAAGAGTCACGACATCTAAATAAAGGTTGTGTTTTTCTTTCACCTTAGCGGATATGGCAGCCAACCCTTGACATGCCCTATTCTATCTTATTTTCATGTTTTTAGCATGTGCTCTCTTCTCAAAAACTTGGATTCAAGTTTCTGGATCCTTTGCCAGAGATGATGCTAAGCAGTTTAAGGTACGGTTCATTTTATTCTTTGTGCTTTCAATTACGCGAATAAAATTTTCTAATACTTATTGAATTGACATTGAAAACGAAATAAGAATGGAATTTACTGAAACATTATAAATTTTTAGTCATTTCTCCCCATGCTTAATTGCATCATCCAGCAATTGAAGGGATTACATCAGGTACCCATGTTCAAAGATTTTAATTACATCTAGAGATCAATTCTTGTTTAATATACACAAATAAATTTTGGTTTTCAATAATCAATTTGAATTCTTTGTGGGTTTAGATTAATGCAGCATGAATAAGAATATTAATTTTGGTTTTCATATGGATGATGAATACTCCATTGGGAATAACTTTTCATTTTAATTTGTTATGAAGAACTAGTTGATTTGTTAGTCTTGGATCTTCTTTTGAGTATTTTTGGTTTATATCTCAGTTGTTTGCTTCCTTACATATTAGATGTGGTGTTTGTGAGTATTTTCATGTATTAAATATTGATGTTCAATGCTTAGACATTCAATGATTGTGTTTAGTATATAATATTTTTTATTTACGTATGTGGTGTTTGTGAGTATTTTTTATTTACTTCTCTTGCTTGAGACTTATTTTCGAGTTATCATATATATACCTAGTTTGTATTGTGGTTGTAGTTGAAACAAATTGGATGGATTGAAAATTTTGCTCTTAGTGCGATATCTCGTGATCTATAATTTCCTGGTAAGTTTGGGTGCCATATCAGCTTAAACAAATTGAATTATTGTTTGATCTTTGATGAGCCTTTTTTTGGTACCACATACTTGAATTACCGTTTTTCAATTTATTTAAATAAACGAGCTTTGTATTTCAAGTTTAAAATGAGGCACTTAATGTTGTCTTATTTGCAAGACCACTTATTACTTATTAGGACATGAAGTATTCCTAAACCTAGCTTGGATTCTTGAGAAAAGCTATTCAGAATAAGCCTACTGTTCAAAACTAGGTACCACTCAACTGTCTTTTTTTGTTCAAAAATTTAGTTGGTTGCTTCATTTTTCAAAATGTCTAGCGTATTCTTTAAAAAAAAAGTAATTACACATATAGCAATTTTTTTAAAGAGAAAGAGAGGGCAAAAAGAGAAAAGTCGTGAGATGATCGAGTAAGAAACATGAAAACTGGGAAGAGAATTAGAGTTATAGAGGGAAACAAACATTTGTATGGCTCTGTTAACATGTGTTTTTGTTGCCCCCATTGTGTTTGTTTTTTGTTTGGATTTTCCAAACACAAAATCTAAACAAAAACAGTGACTCTCCCACAAGGAATTGTCCTCTTTGTCTTTGCTAAAGAGTACAATGTACACCCTGATATCCTCAAACAGGGTAAGTTGTTTAAGTATATTTCTTGTGTAAATAATATTAACTAATTTTTTTTTAAAATTACACAAAAAGAAATACTATTTTTATAACATAATTATCTTTGTTTTTGTGTTTGAATTTGCGAGTTATTTTTGGGATGTTGATTGCATTGCCCATAACTCTTGTATAATTTTGCGACTCATTCTCGTTTGGATGACCATTCGAACGTTGAATGAATCCAAGTTTCAGTGGACACTAGATAATTATTATAAGGGAAAGGGATTGGTATGCAAATTACGTTGTGTTTTTGGTTTTCGAAATTTAGAAGTCACAATTATTTTAAATTAAGTATTTTGACTATCATGTAGTTATGGTAGGTTTTTTCGGTCTTTTAATGGGTGATTCTTTACCAACTTTGAATTACTTAAGACTATTTAACATTTCTTATCTACAACTATTTTGAGGGCTTATGCTTATGCTTATGCGATTGTTTATGATGCAAATAAACTCTCTAAGCCGGTTGAGGACAAGAAAAAAATGCAGAATTGGCTTGATTACTATCAATTGAAAAATTCTCGAATGAATCTAAGAGGGCAACTATAAAGGTACTTTTAATGTTTTTGAACTGTTACACCTTTTCCTTTTCACTTTCATATTTCCTACTAATGACAGCTCATGAACAGACTGGTTTTCTAGGACTTTAGGGAGATAGGGTTGACGCGATAAATTTTTATACCTCCGAAATTGAGAGGCTATCGAAAGAAGTAAGCCACATAATCTGAGGTTTATTTCTCAAATGCATCCAAAGGACAAAGATCTTACACCGGCTCAGGTCTTCTAGTTTCATTCACGCTCTCTCTCAATTCTCAAATGCATCCATTATTCTTTATCCTTATTATTCATTCTCCATTCTAATTCATCTAACGCAACATTAAAAATCCTAAAATCTGATTTTGTTTTTGCAATTCTCTATTGAATTTTGAAAGGTATCTGTAGATTTTACTGAGAAGTTTGATCGAATTCCTCATCCTGATTCGAGCTTGGAGGATTCCATTTATGAGGTTCTATTCCTATTCCTATTCCTATTCCTCATCCTAATTTTGTTTTTTTTTTTTCTCCTAATTTTGCTTAACCTGGAATAAAACCACTTCTTTGTGCAAAGATTGGATGGGAGTTTTTCGCAACAATGACCAATCTAGAGTTATAGCCTTGAGATTGCCTCAAGTTGGTTTACATGGTTCCATTCTTATGAACACTCTATTCTTAGTAGTATTCTAGGCCAAATTAATACTTATTATATTATTCATGTATCAGGTTAAATATTATTAGTCTTTACAACTGACTATGTTTTTTTAATATTCTTCTTATAGTTTATGAGGAAACCGTTAGGTTGATGATGAACACACAAAGTTAGTATTCCTTTCATTCTTGTAGTGTGAGAGACTAATTTTGAAGTATTGTTTTAATTGTTTCAAAATGGTTTTTCGTTGACATGGAGTGCCATTTTGTTCTGTTACATTATTTGTTCCATCACATGGATTTAAATTTTTAGTTCAATAATCTAATTTCTTTTGATGGTGCATTCATGTGTACTTTGTTCATATGGCTAGAAGACAAGAAACGGGTAAAACCTGGCCGACGGGTAAACGGGTCACCCATTCGAATGGGTGACACTTTTAGCGTCACCCATTCGAATGGGTGACGCTTTTGCGTCACCCATTCGAATGGGTGACGCGCTTTTTAGCGTCACCCATTCGAATGGGTGGCGTTTTTTAGCGTCACCCATTCGAATGGGTGGCGTTTTTTGGCGTCACCCATTCGAATGGGTGGCGTTTTTTAGCGTCACCCATTCGAATGGGTGACGCGTTTTAGCGTCACCCATTCGAATGGGTGGCGTTTTTAGCGTCACCCATTCGAATGGGTGACGCGCGTTTTGCGTCACCCATTCGAATAGGTGACGCGTTTTTGCGTCACCCATTCGAATAGGTGGCGTTTTTTTAGCGTCACCCATTCGAATAGGTGACGCTTTTTTAGGCGTCACCTATTCGAATAGGTGACACTGCCATAGGTGACGCCCAGAAAAGCGTCACCTATTCGAATAGGTGACGCCAAAAAAACGTCACCTATTCCAAAATTTCTTATAGTGTATAGTCAATGGACATAACTATGTCTATAGTACTAAGAGTGCAACTCTAGATATTTAGTGGAGTTATCTAGGAGTTAATGAATGAGAATTAATTGATTAAAAGGAGTTTTAATCAAAGGTAATTCTGGATCATTGGAGCTTAGTCCTATAGGTCCATTAAGTCCTCCGAGCTAACGCATGTAATCGAGAACATAAATTAATATGATTAATTTCTCTTTGGAAAATTGGAAATGAATAGAAGAGTCTATTCAATTAATTAAAGGAAATTAAATAGAGGAGTCTATTTAATTATTTAATTAATGGTGGAATTAAATAGAGGAGTCTATTTAATTATTAAATAGAAGAGTCTACTTAATTATAAGAGATTAAATAGAGGAGTCTATTTAATTAAATTAATTTTGTGTTGTCCAAAATTAATGGGGATTTAAATAGAAGAGTCTATTTAAATATTTAATTTGAAATTATCAAATTAAATGAGGAAATAAATAAAAGGAGTTTTATTTATTGGAATAAATAAAAGGAGTTTTATTTATTTAATTATTTAACGGAATTGTTCCATTAAATAAAGAGGAAAATAAAAATGCCCAATATTATCATTGGATGATGATAGGGGCGTGTGACCCAAGGTGGGGTCACACGCCCCCTTGGTCAAAGGGTTGACCAAAAAGTTTGCTTTTTTATTTTATTTAAAATATATGTATATCTTATTTTAAATTAATGGGATTAATTTAAATGGAAGATATGGAATAATATATTTAAATTAAGATTGATTAATTTAAATAAAAGATATGGAATGTTTTATTATGGAATAAAATATAATATCTTTATTATTCAAATATATTTTAGAATATCTTAATTAATTATTTATTAATTAAAAGATATTCAGAAGATTTTCTGATGCCTTGGTTTTCCTATAAATAGGACCTTTGAGGTAACCCCAAAATACACAACCAAGAGAGTTAAAGTAAAGGCTCAGGAAATTCCTCTCCTCCCTCTCTCTTCTATTTGCCCATAGGGTGATTGGGAAGAAAATTCTTCTTCCCAATTTTTCCTTTTTCCAAAGGAGATAGTGCCCGCGCACCGATTCTCTTTTGTGCTTAGTGAGGAAGATCTTTTTGGTGGTCCCTAGATCGTAACCATCGAAGAACGAGGAAGAGTCAGACACTTCTCGACAAGGGTTAGTTTTTCTTTTATGCATTTAGAATTTTGAATTTATTATACTCCAAGGAAAGATCCGTTGAGACTTCCGTTTGAGAACTCTTTTAGAGGCCTCAATCCCAACAGTTTAACTGATAGAAAAAGTACTAGTGGAACATGCCATTTTCTTTGAAGTTCGTTAGTATCTTGGTATAGTAAAAAGCAGAATTCTATTGCATTATCAGCGACTGGGGCTGGATATATTGCACTTGCTAGTTGTTGTGCTCCAGTTTTATGGATAAGACAAACATTGCGTGATTTTAATTTAAACTTTGAACACGTGCACATTCATTGTGATAATTCTAGCACGATATGCTTGACTAAAAATCTCATTCAACTCTCTAGGACTAATCATATAGATATTCGACATTATTTTCTTAGAGAGCATGTACAAAATGGGAATATTATTTTGTTGACTTCGTTAATACTGAAAACCAAGTAGCGGATATACTTACTAAGCCATTAAATGAAGATTTATTTGGTAAGAACCGACTTGCACTTGGTATTATCCGTCTTTGATTGCATTTGTAAGGGGGAGCAATCTTGTATATATGTTTATTTTTTATTGGCGTATTTTTTTTTGTTGCTTAAATTGATTTTTGCATAAATTACCTTTTTGAGGGGGAGCTTTGACATTTTTTTTGATGTTACAAAGGGGGAGAAATTTTCCAAGAAAACGCCTTGCATGATATTATCATTTTTTTATGAGCCACTTGATTATTTTTCTTGAGTGGTTTGTAATCATAAAACAGGGAGAGATTGTTAGCTTTATGGGCTTCAATCATACCTAATATTTTGATGATAACAAACCAAATATATACTAATGGTTTCGAAGTTTTGAGTGTCTATGTTGTAGAGCTCGAAACAAGGATTCCAACGCCTTTTGAATCGCCTAAATCGGAGTCCAAACGAATAAGTTATGGACAAAAGAAGTTTAGATGCAAATATGCAATCCGGATGACATCATCACTGACTTGGACAAAAAAGCCAAACCAGAAAATGACACACGTCAACATTGATGACATGTTAAGGTCAATGGTCAACTATTGATGATGTGGCAATACACATGGATGATGACGTGGCATAATGAAACCAACCGCATGGTGACACGTGGACAAGTGGCTGACGAGGCGTTGACCGGACTAAGAAAAGAATGACGCTGACGCAATTATCTTGGACGAATAGGAACGTGACACGTGGCGAGAAGATTTGAAATTTAAAAAATAAAATAAAAAAAGGGCAAAAGCTGGCAGCTGCAGGGTACACGCGCCAAACACTAAGCATTCTGATTGGTTGAAACGCGAGTACGCGTGAGTTTCATAGTCGCATGACTCGGCATTGATGGATCTGACGCTGGTGAAGCCTTTGCTGTTTTTTGGTGATTTTTCTACCCAATTTTCTTCTATTTATTTCAGCCATTGGATGATTTTAACTCCATCAACGGTCCAGATTTAACCCTGAAGCTTAAACACGAAATTAGCCATACTTTAACCTTATCTTCAGATCCAAAACAGCACCAATTGCTCTCAAATCTGTACTTACTTGCTGCCCAAAATTCCCAAGTGCTCCATCGTTCCAATTCTCTCATTCCATCTTAATTTGCTTATTATTTTTTTTGAAGAGAATTATACTGTGAGGAAATTGTGATATTTTTACAGTACAAAAATTTGTGTATTCACCTATTTGAGAGGTTCTTGTGAGGATTTATTTTTCAAATTTTATTGGGATTTATATTAAGGTGTGGGAACACCTTGGGGTGTGAAAAAAAAATTGGTTAGATCTTGAACCAGTGAAAATGATCGGGGTTTTCTCCTTTTCTGTTAAAATTAAAGAGGGAGATTGTATCGGTTTGGTTCTCACCCGCAAGAGAATTGGTGGTAGTGAAAAATCTCAAGGAGGAGCCATGGGGAGTGGACATAGGCTTGTCAAACCACTATAAAAAACTTCGGTGTCTTCTTTCCTTAAAATTTTTAATTTCCGCACGTGTTGTTTTATTAATTTGAGTTCACTGTTCATGCTAATTAATTGCTTGCATTAATCTTTTTTAGAAATATTGTCGGTTTGATTAATTCATTAATTTGCAATTTGATCGCTTTAATCGATAATTTATTTGAAAAACTTTATTGTTTTAAAATTCGATTTATAAATTTATAATTTTTTAAAGCAACCCTATTCACCCCCCCCCCCTCTAGTGTTTCCATTCAGTCCTACACCAGGGACCAGTAAAACGTTGTATAACTGTATATACCGAGAATTGAATTGCACACAAATGTTTGCACATGCAACTACTGTAAGGAATTGCCCCGTTTCCACTCGAATTTTATATGTACCATGTTGTATTTTAGTCCAAGAATCGGACATTAGAGTGGATGAACAAATGTGGTTTGTGTCACCAGAATCAAATATCCATTCGAATAAGTTATCTTCCACTAACCACGATTCTGCTACAAGTAAATCTGAATTACTATCTAAGTTGTTCATACATTTGTTTGTAATATTTATGCGACTAATTGCATCTGATTACAAATTACGATCTTTAACAATTAGACTAGAATCCAGATTTAAAGTGTCATTTAATAATTCATTCCATTTGACGAGGTTATCAATTTTATCGGTTGTAATATTAGAGGATGACATTGTAGCTGTAATGAATAAAATTAAGTGAATTTTAATTCGCAATTCTATATTCAAACAATGTGTTTGGCATAAAATTAATCATGATGCATGAATACTACAATGTTCAATAAATATAAATACCCTAAACAGATTATAATTCCACGGTAGTTTAACCTTCCCAGGTAGAGTGTCGTCGAATGATAAGTCAACCACCCTATACGTTAAACCGAGACTCTTCTCTAACAACTTCCAATCTAGAATAACTCATATTCCAATGGAATGTTTTACCGTGTGTTTGGTCAAGAAATTTGATAAAAAAAACTTTATCAAATTCTTATGAGTGTAACCCATTATTTTAGTACTTTAAATGAAAAAGATGAATGTCTACGAAGTGTAGATTCAGTCTTCAATTCACATTTAAAATCCTTTATCCCATTGGTAGACCCACCTTGATATTGATTCATACTATAAAACCTTCTACCCTCGAATCTCTGCTCGCAGACCCAGTATAAATTGTTTCTTCTTTCTTTTAGGTGTGGCTATATGTCCTGTGGCGAATCGGGATAATCTATCAAATTCCCTTTCATATTTCACCACAGACCGCTCTCCCTACTTGAGTGAGAAGAACTCCACCTCTAACTCGTCCATGGTATCCTCAGGATAATATTTCTCAAAAAACGTTTCACAGAATCTCTCCCACGACACTTGCCCAGTTAGAGCCAAGGATTGTGAGGTAGAGTCCCACTAGTTCACGGCATCATCTGTTAGTAAATAGGTCCCACAATGGACCTTAAGCTCTTTTGGGCAGGCAATATATTCGAATGCCTTTTCTACCTTCGCTATCCATCTCTCCGCCACCCCCGGGTCGGTCGATGTGCCATCAAATTCCTTTGGAACAGGCCTCCTAAATTCTTTAAACATCTTGGCTGCGCTCGTAACTCCACAGCCATCTGGCGCAACACGGCCTACCGGAGGGATCACCCCTCCTCCAGGTGGTACAACTGCCTGAGGGTTAACTGGGTTCCCAGCATTCTCAATATTCACTTATATCACTCCCCCTGCCGGCGTGGCGGCGGCTGTGGCTCAGGAACTCCAGAGTTCCTCCCACGACCCCGCACAAGATTCACACCTCTTCCCCGACCGAGTATAACACCTCGTAGCATCCTACACATCATAACAACAGTAACGACCCAGTTTGGTAAACGAGCCAAGGACGTGAGTACGTAAACGGAAATGAGGACTCTCACATTTTTTTTAAAGAATACATCAAAATGTTAAAAGATTTTAGGACATGAAGTATACGTAAATTCTTTATAAACCTGCTTAAAACTCGCACTCGGCTTGTCGACCGTTCAAAATATCAAGTATAGCTTCAAAACATAAAGTATGGTTCACCAGAAAAGGATTATTACAAAACGTTAAAACTATCATAAATATTTACATAAAGTTTTAAAGTCTCGACCCCAAGACAAGGACACAACATTTCAAAAACAAACACTCCCAGAAAGCATGGCTTGTGTGACCGGTGGCCTTTCCAAAAGTCCTCATCTCGAGTAGTCAACGAGCACCACCTACCGCTCCACGTCCTCGACCTCGACCGTTACCTAAAAGGTGATATAAAGTAGCTTTGAGCATGACACTTAGGGAAAACAAAAGAATAAAAACGGTGATGCGGATGCTCGAAATGTAATGCTCAAGCGGACACATATGCTAAATAATGCAATTAACGGGCAATGTAATATAAATATGAACAATTGACCAAACCGTGGGCATTTTAAATTCATAACCATGTCGAGTAAACATCACCACTCTCATAACCACATTCCACAAGTTTCATTCAATCAATACATCCTTTCTTATACAATCTCGACGTCTCACTATGCACCATACACATGTCATCACAATTTAATACCCGAGCCCTAACTCTTTATACTCTTCTAGATTATTGTAATAACCACTCTAGCGTCCAGGCCATCCACCACATAGCGCCTCGAAGCTACTCACAATTCGCCACGGTAACCACATGTAACGTCCAACAACCACTCATCGTTACATGGGTTACGACCCCATGGCCATTCATCAAACACATGAGATGCATGAATGAAGTGAAATGTACTAATCATGCTTTCCTACAATTCTCATCGAAAAGAAACAATCCCTGGCACAATGAGCACAATTAGGTCAATTCCTCCAAGCAACATATGACTCAATCATACCACATGACTTGCTCAAAGATTACATAAAGCATAAAAAGTCACATCTCAAGCATTATATCTTACATCTCGACTACGTACTATTCACCGAGCAATAACTAAAAGCATATCGAGTATAAATAAAAATATCCCCATTTCAGTATATGACTCGATCATTAACTAAAACTGCTCCTTTTATACTGGGGAAGGTCATGTACTCAGTGGAGGCTTGGGTCCAGGTCTACTTGAGGGAGATTGTACGTGTAACGACCCGACCCAAAATAACCAATAAATAAATAAATAATGACTCATTTTAAATATAAATAAATCAGAGTAAATACCAAATAATTGCGGAAGCGTTTATTTAATAACTAAAGATATATGCAAAACAAAACCTTTATTTTGGCGCCATTTTAAATAATTAAACTAAATAAAATCAATGAAAATGAAATTCCATAAAACAACTGACAAAATAGTCAATAAAATAAAATATTTAATAAAATAAAATAAATAAATGACAAGTCCTAAAGGATCTCAATGTAGCGCCATCCTCGTCAATCGCCATGATTTCCATTATTATCAGTGATGCCTGCAAAATAAAAGTTTACAAGGCATTCGAATACCGTGAGTTTTTAGCTCAGTAGATTAAAACCAAACTCAAATAAGAAAATTCAATCTTAAGCAATTTAATCAATACACTTTATGGATACTCGTCTATTTCCACGCTTTTTAAATAATTAGTAGGTACTTAGCCTACAACAACTCTTATTTTATATTAAATTTGTACATAGGTATAAATGTGGAATACGCGACCACAAACTATACGGGTCATACTATCTACTTGGAAATAGGTATCAAGGCTAACCATGATATGTGCCATAGTATTCAGCTTTACAAATTTAATAAGGGTTATTTATTAGGTATCATAGTGGGGTATAGGACCACTTATGATACGTGTCATGCCAAGCATCTAGCTCTACAAATTAAATAGGTGTGTTTATTAGGTTAGTTGAAAACTTGAACCTCAATTAGGCCCTAAATATAGCACATAACCAACTAACAAACATAAATTAAATGAATATCATATTTGCCAATCAAACGCGCATATAAAATAATAATAATAATAATAATAATAATAATAATAATAATAATAATAATAATAATAATAATAATAATAATAATAATAATAATAATAATAATAATAATAATAATAATAATAATAATAATAATAATAATAATAATAATAATAATAATAATAATAATAATAATAATAATAATAATAATAATAATAATTAAAATCAATAGATCATCTCCTGAAAATATCATAATAACCACATCAGAAACAAGCAATCACATGGAATTTAATTTAACTTCTAAGTAGGAATTAACCTACCTTAATCATAAATTGAAGTAGCAAAAGCTCTAACATACCATTATTTTACAGGAATTTTTATTTATTTATTATTTTTTCATTATTATTATTTGATGTAAAGCACTTAATTTAATTTTAGAATTTATTAATTTAAATTTTAGATTTAATTTAGAATTTATAACTTAGAATTTATGAGCTAATTTCGTTCGTAAATTCTTTTAATCGTTTTATTAACTTAAATTAGTTTTGGTCGTATTAGAAGTTCCTAATTTCTCATTTTATGTATAAGAGTATTACGTGATCCATTTACCTTTATGTTCTTTCAATTACTTTGAATGTTTATATTTACTTACTTGCACTTGAAAGCATATTAATATCATATCGTATCATATTGCATTATCGATTATTGGGAGGAATAATGAGGTAATGTATAGACTGAGTGTGCTTGCATTGTCTGGTATTATTCGTTTTATGTTTCTGTATATGTACATGAGGAATGCTAAGGGACTGCAGGAATTTGCAAGATCGGAAGAGATGGATAATGAGATAATGATGGAACTATGCGAGTTCACATATCTGGTATTATCCATAATTACTATGATATATATACGAACATACAGAGTATGACTTAGCCTACGGGAGCTCATTACCTGTATTCGGTGGGTGAGATAATGAGGTGAATGAACTTAGCCTACGGGAGCTTCATTATCTGTCATTATTCACTAGAGGTGGGAAGATTTTATTGAAAGGAATTCGTATATTTTATTTTGGAAAGTGAGTTTAATGAGGTGAATGAACTTAGCCTACGGGAGCTTCGTTACCTGTCATTATTCACTAGAGATGGAAATATATTATTGAAAGAACTTTGTATATTTTATTTTGGAAAGCGAGATAATGAGATGAATGAACTTAGCCTACGGGAGCATCATTACCTGTCATTATTCACATGTGATGGTTATATTAATGTAAAGGTTTTGTGCCCTTTACACTTGTTTAGTGAGTTAATGAATGTTTAAATATGTTAAGACCGAGTGAGCTTAGCATTATTTATCAAAGAAAAGAAATGAACCATTTTGTATATTATACTTTTCATAGAGAAAAATAATGAAATATGATGATAGTCGAGTGCTATAAGAAAGAGGAAGGAAATTGAGTTGTATAATGAGAGAATACAAGGGTGTATTGAACCTTGTATAATTATTATGTTATATATATATATAAGAGAACTAGATTCTCATTTTAATTGGAAGATCTTGAAATTGGAGATTAACACTTGTATGTAAACCTTATGTATAGTATAAGGTATTAAAGAGAATGAAATACAATATTATGTGTGTTATGAAACACATCCTCTTAAATGCTTGGAAGTTAAATCCTCAATCGTTTGGGAGACTTGGTAAATAAAAGTGGAATACTTGATGTAAATCTCTTTGAATGGATGGATAACATAGAGTAACTAAGTTCTTGGACACAAATCCGGATGCGGGTTTGGAGTCTATTGTTACTCTATTTTCTGTTTATTTTCACTGGGCTTGCTTTTAGCTCATGATATTACAAACATTTTCAGGTAATGCTCGGGGTCATGAGAGATGAGCTAGTGCGGTCTGATCTAGTTGATGATGATGGCAGGATGGACTAGAGATACGTTTAAGTCCATGGACACATATTTATTTCATATTTTATCTTTTGAGTTGTATATTTGTATATAAGCTCATAAGAGCTTTTGTTTTAACTTTTATCACCTTGAACTCCTTTAATCTTTACACAGGAATTGCATTTCTTGTTGTTTAAATTCTCTGATTGTGAAAAGTGTAAACAAGTTGTGGATAGTCCAAGTTTTAAACATATCCACGCCAAATTTTTTTTAAATATTAAGTCTTCCGCTGCAATTTGATTTTAAATGATTTAAAAGGAGTCGGGTCGTCACAGTTGGTATCCGAGCCTAAGGGTTTTGTAGACTACATGTGATGCATGATTGTTTTTCATATTTTGTTTTAAGTCCACTCTCTAGTCATCGTCTGAGATCAGCTTCACCAGGTATGCCTAGAACTTTTATTCTCAAGCTTTATTTTTTTAAATAGTGGGAAGTTTATGAGAAGGTTGTTAAATGTTAATTGTATTTGTGATATTTCACCTCCTCGTAAAACCACATTGTGGTGATGTTTATTTGACCCAAGGCTGAGATCTTGGTAAGGTGCTGAGAATGTGAAGAACCCCGTGCAGTTTTGGAGGTTGTATACCTCATTAAGCGTATTGAGATAATGTCAAAGTAAAGGAGACAGGATACTCCGAGAGATTGATCATTTGATCTTCAATGTTGATTAAAGTTTGATTGTCACACAATTGCTAAGTAGTGGTCTTAGTGATGTGTGTTGACTTTGTATGTGTAAAAGAGGACACGATTGTCTGGAGCTCTGTATTAAGAGATGAAACACCTGGTTGAGGTGAGTAATTGTTGATAAGTAATCGGTCTGGCTCGGGTCCAGTAACCTACATTTAACTCAATGGACAAATTCTTGATTTGAGTTGAGAAAGTTGAATTATGGAAAGTGGTAATTCATTGTGATAGTATTGTGTTAAAAGGAAAGTGTGTTGCCACTCAAAAGATGAAGTAAGAACATTTCGTGATAAGTCTCAATGAGGACCATTAACGAATGTGTTAATTGGTTAATGGCCTAGTGTGACGACCCGTCACTTTAAAATAATTTAAATTAGAAAACATAGCGGAAGTCTTTTATTTTAAGAAAATAAATTGGCGTGGTCATGTTTGAAAGTTGCTGGCCAAAACCTGTTTACATCTTAATTTCAAAAATCTAAAATACACAAGGAACATTTAGTTCCTATCCAGCAGTTCAAAATGATTATAATCATAAACATAAAGACAAAAGCTCTTAAGAGCTATATACAATTGTACAAATCTAAAAAATGATATAAAATTCACAAAACCATGTACATGGATTTTTACATAACACCTAGTCCATCTCGAAATCATCATCATCTCGATCAAGCACGCACCAGCTCCTCTTCCACGATCCCAAACATTACCTAAAATGTTTGTAATATCATGAGCTAACAAACTAAGCCCAGTGAGAATAATAAGAATAAAAAGTAAAGATAGACCTCAAACTCGCATTTTGATTTGTGCCAATTAATCTGACACAATTCACTCCTAAAGTTCTCCAAACTTTAGGTAATTTCATTCTAAACTTTCCAAAGGATGATACTACTAACACACGTAGTCTAATCCTCATCCATTAACTTGTTATGACATAAATAAGAAAAGTAAATAAATTTTTGCATAAAATATAACATCTTAATTCCTCTTATTATTTTACTTTCCATTATGAAATATACAATTCTTTTTTCATGATATAATTCCACCGATAATATGCATGAAGGTAATGAAGACATCCCGTAGGATTCACATTCACCTTTTATGCATAAATGAAGGTAATGCTGACACTCCCCGTAGGGTCCAACATTCTACCTTATGAATGAAGAAGGTGATGCAGACAATCCCCGTAGGGTCCAACATTCTCCCCTCCTTTTCTTTCTCACTTTCGTTTCTTTTTCTCGCTTTCGTTTCTTTTCCTCACTTTCGTTTCTTTTTCTCGGAAGGTGATGCGGACATTCCCTGTAGGGTCCAACATTCTCCCCTTCCTTTCTTTCTCACTTTCCATTTCCATCAATGACATGCATGAAGGTAATGGGGACTCCCGTCGGATCCACATTCACCTTTTTTGTTTCTCGCCTCCCTTCTCTTCCATTTCAATGATGTAAGATAATATGGTGCAAGATGTTATGGTGCAAGATGTAATGGTTATGTTTGCACATGCTTGGAAAAAGTGAATAAAGTAAAGTGCGAATAATAAAGTAACCGAAACAAACATAAAGTAAAGGGGCACAAAGTAAAAGACATAAAGTAAATAATTAGGAAACTCCGGAAGAACGATATGTCAATCGAACTCCGCTAACAATAATAAAAGTAAAAAATCATAACTTTAACGATTAACCTATACCTTCAAGGATTCTAAACATCCAATATAATCCGAGGTTCTATTAACCGTTCTAAATACAAGTTTGGATCTTTTAACTTCCAATGATCCAACCTAAGCTTCGAAACGAATCTATCTTAGAATCTTCTAAGATTCAATAGTTTCCTCGAGAACTCCTAGGTTCTCACTTAAAGGATTAACTCCTAATCCTAAGGGCACTAACTCACATCCCTCTAATCTTAGATTCGGATTCTAGTCTTAATTTCAAATCTACAAACCATTATACTTATTTGCTTTCTATAGTTACTTTAAATCCTAACTATTCTCACCTTTGCCAAAAAAAGACTTGCTCCAAGTCTCAAATTTCCACGAAACAACAACCGAGCAATCGCACCTACAATTCACCAATTGCACAACATATTACAACTCAGAACTAAGATGAGAACAAGTGTGCATTTTCGGGTGAATAGTGATTTCGGATGAATAGTGTTTTTGGATGAATAGTGTTTTTGGGTGAATAGTGTTTTTCGAAAATCCGGGCTCAAAATCGTCAAATTCCATGATAGAAATTCATGATTTCAACTTCAAAACTCATTTATAATAAAAAACGAACAAAACCATCTAAAAAGTTTTGAAAACTTACTTTTTGGGACTTCCCTTAGAGAACGGGAAACTTCGAAAAGGTAGGTTGGATAGGTAGCCCTCGTCCCTACCAATCCAACGCAACCGAAATCAAGCCGATCCATCGAGAAACGAATGAGAAACGAAGAAAAGAAAAATTACATCCATGGTGGATGGAAGTCACGGCAAGGCAAGGAAGGGAAGAGAAGAAAATGAAGTAATTTAGTCAAAATTTGGATTTTTAAAGATAAATGAATAGTGAATTTAGATATTTTAAGAAATTGGAAATGACGATTGCGTCCTTTTATGACTTTTGACTTATAAAACGAAACCCGATGCTCTTAAATAAATCTAAAGGTGATTAATAATTATTAATTGGCCTATTAATAATTATTAATGTCACCGAAGCGAATTTAAAATATTAAAACAATTAAAAAGGATTTCGAGCGAAATTAACTACTAAAATCGAAATTACAAAAATAATAATTAATCTAAATACTTAAATTGAAATAAATAAATAAATAAACAATATTAAATAAAAAAAAATTCACTTCAAAATAACAGGATGTTACACCTAGTCTGGTCGCTATTATACTATGATGTATCAATCTGAATTTGAATATACTCGAGGTCGAGTTATCGAGATTCATATTTGGTAAATTGTCAAGATTGACTAACACTAAGGTTGAGTGTTGGTATTTGATTATGATCTAGAGGGATGTTGTCAGACCGTGGTATCGGTGAATATATAAGGCAATGTGATTGTTTGGTGAACTTCAAATTACATTGTGTTTGACCATCTAATTGGATGAAGAATTTGAGAAACTTATAGGTCGGTGTCTAGACCTAATGAATCTTTTCAAGTTAAACCCTAAGGTGAATCTTATGTTGGAAGGTTAGAATGTTATTGGACTAAGGTGCTTGAGAGACACCAGTTTTTCTTTGTAAGAAAGGAAATGATCTATGAAGTCGAGTTCATTCAAGATTTGAATGAGGAAGCTTTAGAGTTGCCCTTATCTTGGATTTTACATCTTCTGAAAATAAGGAAAACTAGCTACTACGTGACAGACTTCCTTTCAGAAGAAGAAGGCAGAGGATGACGATACTAGTTGAGGGATACCAACACAGTGGAGACAGCAACAACAGCAGCAGGTTCGAGGTGAAGCTCAACATGGACAATCGAGAGCACAAAGATTAGGATTATCAGAAAAAGCTGCAGCAAGCACCGCCAGCTCAGTATGCTCCCTAGGGTAGGGGCAGATGTCAAGACAGAGGTAGAGATTGAGGTAGACAGGCTCAGTAGTATATATTTCTGCTTCTTGCCTCATCCATCTACTCAGCATCATACTTGAGTATTTTCTACTAGAAAAGATGCTGAAGCTGCAGGTATGGTAGGGATGGGTACTTTATCAGTTTTGGGCCAACCACTCTTTTATTTTATCTCGTTATGTTGAGTTGAAAGCTCTTGAGTCGAGACTGTTGGGTTTTGAGATGCATGTTTCTACCCCAATGGGGAAGTTTATTATTGTTGGTAGTGTGATAAGTAATCGATGACATGTGTATTCTCGGTAGTTGTTCATATTCTACTTTGATTGTTATGCATATGCCTGATTTTGATGTGATATTGGTTATGGTATGGCTATCATCCAATCATATCATTATCGGTTATCTTGAGGAAGTTGTTGATTTTATGAGTCCTTGTGGGACCAGTTTACATTTTCGTGGGTCTAATGGTCGAGTAGCACCCACTTTGATATTTATGATAGAGGCTAGAATGCTTCTGAGTGATGGAGCATGGGTTATCTATCTAAGTGTTGTCGATACTTCAGTACTGGACACTAGCTTGAGTTATATGCCAGTGGTGAGGGATTTCGTTGATGTTTTCTCTGTTATGTTACCTGGTTTACCACCGAGAAGAAAGTTAGATTTTTAGATTGAGGTTGCTCATGGGACAGCTCCATGGTCCAAAGCACCTTATCATATGGCACCAGGTGAGTTAAAAGAGCTTAAGAGTCAGTTACAGGAACTCTTAAACTTAGGGTTTATTCGCCCTAGTGCGTCCTCGTGGGGAGCACCTTGTTGTTTGTGAAAAGAAAGATAGTTCAATGAGACTGTGCATTGATTATTGAAAATTAAACCGAGTTATTATGAAAAAAAAAACAAATATCTTTTGGCTAGTATTGAGGATCTATTTGATCAATTGAAGGGAACCACTATCTTTTTGAAGATAGATTTGAGATTCGGTTAAATCAGTTGAGCATTCGGGATGAAGATATTCCCAAGACTGCTTTTAGGACACGTAATGGACATTATAAGTTTGTAGTTATGTCTTTTGGTTTGACCAACGCGCCTGCAACTTTTATGGACCTTATGCATACTGTGTTCAGAAGGTTCATTGATTTATTTATGGTTGTGTTTATTGATGACATTCTAATTTATTATAAGACCGAGGAGATGGATGATATGCATTTGAAGGATGTTTTGACAGTGTTAAGAAATCAGAAGTGGTATGCCAAGTTCTCAAAGTGTGAGTTTTGGCTAAAAGAAATAGCATTTTAGGCCATGTGGTATCAAGAAGAGGATTATATATTGATTCTTCTAAGATTGAGGCAGTTAGTAGTTGGCTTAGATTGACTAGTGTGCCTGAGATTCGCAGTTTTCTGAGTCTTATAGGCTAGTTTTCGAGAGGCAGAGTTAGACATGCCTAGTCGATCTATCTTTTCTACAGATAGTGTGTGATTAATCGTAAAAGGCTTTGTGTGCCTTCGGGATCGACTTTTGAAAAGAGCTGTTGGAAAAGGCTCACAGTTCTATCTTTTATGTTTATCCAGGTAGTACAAGATGTACGAGAACCCGAGATAGTAATAGTGGTAGCCTAGGATGAAACATGAGATTTCAAAGTATGTGAGTAGGTGCTTGATTTGTTAGCAAGTCAAGGCCTTAAGAACAAGTTCATCAGGTTATTTTAACCTTTGAGAGTGCTTAAATGGAAATGGGAGGAGATTTCCATGGATTTATTCAGGGGTTTGCCAAAGATGGCAAAGAGTTATGATACCATTTGGTTAATGGTAGACCGTTTTGATGAAAACCGCACACTTTATTCTTGGAATGATCACTTATCCAATTAAAACTAGGGTATAGTTGTACCTATGAAAGATTATTAGATTGCATGGTGTGCCTGGTGAAGATTGTATCAAATCAGGACATATGCTTTGTCTCGAAGAGATAGTATTGTTTAGGCACTTTATGGTAGAAAGTGTTGTTCTTCCACTCATTGGGATGAGGTTGGAGAAAAGAGACTTTTGGAAACCAAGTTGTTACAAATGACTAGCGAATCTATCGTTTGTTTAGAGAGGGGTTAAGGGTTGCCCAAAGTTGACAGAAGAGTTATAACGATAAACGACATAGTCCACTTGTGTTTGTAGTGAGGGACCACGTATTTTTTAAAGTGGCACCTATGAAAGGTGTTATGAGATTTGGGAAGAAGGGTAAGTTGAGCCCTAGATTTATTGGCCTATCGAGATATACTCGATCGAGCAGGAATGGTAGCTTACCGTTTAGCTTTACCACCTTTGTTTTGGCCGTTTATAATATTTTCCATGTATTGATGCTTCAAAAATACATGGTGGATCTGTCCCATGTGATTGATTAAGAATCGGTAGTTTTGGATGCTTATATGTCTGATGAGGAGACACCGATTAAGATAAGAGCATTCGAACAAAAAATTTTGAGAGATAAAATGATTCACTTGGCTAAGGTTTTGTGGAGAAACCAAGTGTCAGAGGAAGAAAAGTGGGAATGTGAGGATGAGATACAGTCTAATACCCTTGCTTTTTCACTTAGTGAGCGCACTTTTCGAGGACGAAAAGTCTTTTAAGGAGGGTAGACTGTAACGTCCCGTTATTTTACAGGAATTTTATTTATTTATTATTATTATTTCATTATTATTATTTGATGTAAAGTACTTAATTTAATTTTAGAATTTACTAATTTAAATTTTAGATTTAATTTAGAATTTATAACTTAGAATTTACTAGCTAATTTCGTTCGTAAATTCTTTTAATCGTTTTATTAACTTAAATTAGTTTTGGTCATATTAATAATTATTAACGGGCTAATTAATAATTATTAATCACCATTTGACTAGTTTAAGAACTTCAAGTTTCGAATTATGAGCTAAAATTCATTAAAGGGACGTAACCGTAATTTCTGAATTCTTAAAAATATCTTTTTACTATTCCTCCATCTCTTTAAAATAATCCAAAAGCCAAAATAAGACAACTTTCTTCTCTTCTTCCTTCTTCATGGTCGTGGGTGCCATTATTGGTAAACTTTTCTTTGGGTTTTCTTCGTTTCTCGGCGGATCGTCATGTTTTCGGTTGCGTTGGATTGCTCGGGACGTGGGCTATCTATCCCACCTAACCTTTTGGTGTTCTCGTTCTCTAAGGGAAGCCCTAAAAAGTGAGTTTTTAAAACTTTTTATATGGTTTTTTTTGTTTTTTATTATAAATGAGTTTTGAAGTTGAAATCACATATTTCTATCAAGGAATTTGACGATTTGGAGCCCGGATTTTTGAAAAACACTATTCACTCGAAAACACTATTCATCCGAAAAGACTAAAATACCCCTGGAAGATATAATAGAATTCAAGGCAGTAAACGGTATTCAGACCATAACTTTTTACTCGATACTCGGAATTGAGCGTAGTCAATTGCGTTGAACTCTTAGCGACGTGACGGTTTGGGAAAACTAAAGATAACATTATTTGGATCAAAATTGGTGAAAAGACTAAAATAACCTTAAGCGAAAATTCGGGTTGTTACAGTATGTCTCCATGGTGTGCCTGTTAGAATTGTCTCAGATCGGGATACACATTTTGTTTCCAAGTTTTAGCAGACTTTGCATGAGACGGTGGGATCCAAACTTGAGTTTAGTATGACTTTCCACCCTCAAACTGATGGGCAAACAGAGCAGGTTAACCAAATTCTAGAAGACATGTTGAGAGTTTGTATCATGGATTTCGGGGGTAGCTGGGATACTCACTTGTATCTCGTGGAGTTTGTATATAATAATAGCTACGAATCCTTGATTGAGATGGCTCCTTTCGAGGCACTATATGGGAGGAAATGTCGATCACCTGTTCACTAGGATGAAGTGGGTGAGCGTAGACTGTTGAGACCTGAATTTGTGCAAATGACCTGTGAGAAGATTAGCCTAATACAGGAGCGAATGCGTGTCGCTCAAAGTCGGCAGAAGAGTTATGCCCGATGTCCGGCGAAGTGAATTAGAATTCACTGTGGGGGGATCATGTATTTCTCAAAGTTGCACCTATGAAGGGTGTAGTTTATTGGGCCATTTGAGATTTTGGACCGAGTTGGGAAGCTGGCCTATCGGTTGGCTTTACCGCCCGCTCTTTCAGAGGTAAATAATGTATTTCATGTGTCTATGCTCCGAAAATACATAGTCGACCCGTCACATGTCATTGATTTCCAGCCCATTGTGTTTGATGAAAATTTGACGTACGAGGAAACACCGGTGGAAATCTTGGCAAGCGAGCAGAAGGTTCTGAGGAACAAGACAATTAATCTTGTTAAAGTTTTGTGGTGAAATCAGTTGACGGAGGAAGTTACATGGGAACTCCAGGATAAAATGAGGGAGAGTTATCCGTTCTTGTTCTCTGAAGCTTGATTTTGCTAGGATATAAAATTGTAAAGTGGGGAGACTATAAGGCCCCAGGGGATTAAAATAGGCTAATTAGAAATTTTATTTATAATAGTATGTTTGTGATTAATGTTAAGAATTTTAGAAATTATTTTCTATATGTGTTTTGGTTATTTAGTGGTTAACCATAGTTAAAAACTAACCGAGGGTGGAGGATTTTTTTTAGAAGAGAACTTTTAACCATGGTTAGTTAAGGAGAAAGGGGTAGGTCTGCCTCCGGTAAGGGAAATGGATTTCCGAATTGAATTACTTCTAGGAATGGCACCACTGTCTAAATCACCTTATAGGATGGCACCGACGGAGTTGAAATAACTGAAGGTGCAGCTTCAGGGACTTCTTGATTGAGGGTTTATCTGACCCAGTGTTTCTCCTTGGGGGTCATCGGTATTGTTTGTCAAGAAGAAGGACGAGACTTTGAGATTATGTATAGACTACTGTGAATTGAATCGGGTGATGGTGAAGAAAAAATACCCTTTGCCTCATATTGAAGATCTTATCGACCTGCTGAGAGGGGCTATGGTATTTTTTAAAATCAACCTTCGATCATGATATCATCAATTGAGGATTGTCGATGAAGATATTTCGAAGACAGCATTCCGAACTCGATACGGCCACTATGAGTTCGTAGTCATGTTGTTTGGTTTGACGAATGCGCCTGCGACATTTATGGATCTTATGCATATGGTGTTTCAGAAGTTCTTGGACCTTTTTGTCATTGTCTTTATTGATAACATTCTGGTCTATTCAAAGAACAAAGAGTTACATGTGATTCGTCTCGAGTAGGTGCTATCGACGTTAAAGGTCGAAAAACTTTACGCAAAATTTTTTAAATGCGAATTTTGGGTAAAGCATATTGCCTTTCTAGGGCATGTGGCATCAAGTGAAGGCATATCGGTTGATCTCTCAAAGGTTGAAGTGGTTAGCAGTTTGCCTCGACCAACTAATGTATCTGAGATTCAGAGTTTCCTAAGGCTTGCGGGGTATTATAGAAGATTTGCGCAGGACTTCTCAAAAATCGCATCTCCGCTAACCCAGTTGACTAGAAAGGTGGTAAAATACGTGTGGATGGAGGAGTGTGAGTGTAGTTTCGAGGAGCTGAAATATAGACTTATTACCACCCTAGTTTTGACATTGCCTGATCATTTAGGTGGTCTAACGGTTTATAGTGACGCTTCATTGTGGGGTATAGAGTGCGTGCTTATGCAACATGGTAAGGTGATAGCATATGCATCCCGGTAACTAAAGGAGCATGAGAAGAGGTATCCGGCCCATGATCTGGAGTTAGTAGCGGTGGTGCTTGCTTTGAAAATCTGGCGCCATTACATGTACGGGGAGAGAGTGACGATCTATAGTGATCATAAAAGTCTGAAATACTTCTTCACTCAGAAGGAGTTTAAATGACACAACGTCCGTGGCTGGAACTAGTAAAAGATTATGACTGTGACATTATTTAAAGACTAAATAAATGTGTATTGGTTTGTTGTAGGAAGAAGACAAGCAAGCACGTTTAGAGACCAATTATGAAGGTGAAAACATAAAGAATCGAAAGGGGTTGCGGTTCTTGGAGTGTTTTTATGGATTGAGTTTGGCAATGGTTGTGGTTGGTTTGGAGACACATTGGTTTATAAATTAAAAGAAGATCGAAGTATAAAAAGTAGCGAAGAACGAGAATTAAACTTGGCCGCTATTCAGAGAGTTCTTTGCTCGAACCGATTTGCTCTTTACATATTTGTTTACCTAGTCTAACATGATTATTTGATAATGATTGCATTTTTAGTCAATGATCGAGTCATATACTGAAATGGGGATATTTTCATTTGTACTCGATATGCTTTCAGTTATTGCTCAGTGAATAGTATGTAGTCGAGATGTTAAGATATAATGAGATGTGACTTTTTATGCTTTATGTAAACTTTGAGCAAGTCATGTGGTATGATTGAGTCATATGTTGCTTAGAGGAATTGACCTATTTGTTCTCATTGTGCCAGGGACTATTTCTTTTCGATGAGAATTGTAAGAAAGCATGATATGTACATTTCACTTCATTCATGCGTCTCATGTGTTTGATGAATGGCCATGGGGTCATAACCCATGTAACGGTGAGTGGTTGTTGGTCGTTACATGTGGTTACCGTGGAGAATGGTGAGTAGCTCCGAGTCGCTGTGTGGTGGATGGCTTGGACGCTAGAGTGGTTATTAAAATAACCTAGAAGAGTATAAAGATCTAGGGCTTGGGTATTAAATTGTGATGACATGTGTATGGTGCGTAGTGAGACGTCGAGATTGTGTAAGAAAGGATGTATTGATTGAAAGGAACTTGTGGAATGTGGTTATGAGAGGGATAATGTTTACTCAACATGGTTATGAATTTGAAATGCCCACAGTTTGGTCAAGTGTTCATATTTATATTACATTGCCCATTAGCATTTGTGTCCGCTTGAGCATTACATTTCGAGCATCCACATCACCGTTTTTATTCTTTTCTTTTCACTGAGTGTCATGCTCAAAGGTGTTTTATATCACCTTTCAGGTAACGATAGAGATCGAGGAAGTGGAGCGACAGGTGGTGCTCATTGACTACTCGAGATGAGGACTTTTGGAAAGGCCACTGGTCACACGAGCATGCTTTCTAGGAGTGTTTGTTTTTGAAATGTTGTGTCCTTATCTTGGGGTCGAGACTTTAAAACTTTATGTAAATATCTATGATAGTTTTAACGGTTTGTAGTAATCCTTTTCTGGTGCACCATACTTAATGTTTTGAAGCTATACTTGATTATTTCAACAGTCGGCGAGCCGAGTGCGAGTTTTAAGCAGGTTTATAAAGAATTTACATATACTTCATGTCCAAAAATATTTTAACATTTTGATGTATTATTTAAACAAAGTGTGAGAGTCCTCGCTTCCGTTTTGCGTACCCGCGTCCTAGGCTTGTTTACCGAGCCGGGTCGTTACACTTTTTATTTAAACAATTAATATTTCCCTTTATTTAAGTAATTAAATTACTTAAATATAATTCTTTCTTCCTAGTTAAATTAATAACTTGGTTAGTTACAATAATATAGGGCTAGCATAAGGACCTGATGGACCTATAGATCATGGGCTCCAATAATTATTGACTTATTAATTAATTAATCATAATTATTAACTTAGAATAATTCCACTATAAACTCTAAGCTGAACTCCCCTCAAAATATATGGGTTATGTCCATTTGTTAAAAGTTTGTTTTGACATATCCTTCACGTGGTAATCTCATAATTACAACTAGGTCAAAAATTACCGTTTTACCCTTGTAATTATCTCTTTTATCCTTGTGTACCTGATGATTCTCTAATGAATATTTTTCTATAGTTTTCAAGTATAGAACGATCCTTCTCAGGCCAGTGAGAAGGTGAGGCCTCATGTTCAAGTACTGAATCATTACAACAAGGGAGACACCTAAAGTTCCTAAGTTAGAATAGTGGCGTACTAACACTTTCATTTGTTTTAGGAAAGTTATGAATGCCATCTTGTATAGAAATGTTCCCCAACTTAGTCATTTCCCCAAAACAGGAGTTTATCGAGTGTATATACAGATCACTCTCAACCATGTGAATCAAAGGAAAAGACTTCATTAATGTGAGTTCAAAACATATTCAAGATTGAGACGTATCAATCTTAATAACGTAATTTGATATTATAAATCATTTCCTATCAACGGTGTTATTTAGGAATTGATTTATTATCCTAGTATAGTCTTATATAAACTCATTATATATGATGTCTCCACTTGCATCTACATCATACTAATGAATTGGATCAAATTAGTGAACAATATCAACAATGTTACCAGAATAAGGTTTCCTAACCGTATTCATTTACTATAGACTATTTGAGTTACTATCTTGAACTAGATCCACTTTATATCTCATAGTAGTCAAGATTACAGAATTAGTAACTCTGGAATTTTCTGTTAATGTTTAAATATTTTGAGAATATCAACATACAATAAATTGCACAAAACTCACTAAAATAATACTTTTATTTATTCATAAAATATTCTATTACAAATTACGAATTCTAGGGCATAAATCCTAACAGACTGAAGCTCATTGGGTGCGCGCTCAACCTTCGAAAAATCTATTGAACCCCAAAGGGTCCAACCCATTGTCCAAGTGTATGATATATAAAAAGGTGCAAGTTTTGTGATCTTTCCAATGTGAGACAAGTGATCTTTCACTTTCCCATAAAGCACAACTTCTCCTTTTTACCTCTACGCTTTCTCTTACTTTCACTCTTAAATTTTATATATAAAATCCAACAATCCTCCACATGAAAGTAAGTAAACCCAAAAAAAACACGAAAAACAAAAAATTCTGTCACTTTTGAGAGCACTTGTTAAGTTATGCGTCAGGAGAGGTGTATTTTGGACTTAAACCTTCCTTAGTGATAGACTATCGAATTTACCGAAGAAATAGTGAAACGTATTTCTTAAACTTTCCTTCTATTGATAAATTGAGACAATAATCTGTCACACATAAATTAGCTTATTCTATTGAGTTCTATTTGATTGAATCTTTTTTGGTCCTAGACTCGATTCAGCAATTCGTGAGAGATTTAGAGAATACAAGCCTGTACTATTCTCATTGAACCAACCCAATTCTTCTATCATATAAATAACTATTGATTTATAATATTCTAAAAATATTCATGTATCTGTATTATCTTAACATCCACAGTTACACACTTTCTTTATGAAAATGGGGTTTGGACTAAAAGTCCTTGTGTGTCTACTATGAATTATTCCAGTTTAGTTTGCTTCTTAAACCTAGATCTTGGAATCTCCAGTCAAGAAGGTTAGATTTCAACCAGATAATTCATTTGATAGGCTTTAATCCCATTTTCCTCGAAGTATACAACACTTGCTCTTTCGTTACTCTTTTAGTTAAATGATCAGCAATATTTTCTTTAGATTTCACATAATCTATTGAGATTATTGAATTAGTGAGCAATTGTCTAATCGAGTTATTTCTACGTCATATATTTCTAGACTTACCATTGTAAACTATATTTTTAGCTCTCACTGAAGCAGCTAAATTATCACAATATATACATATAGCGTTCACAGGTTTTTGCCATAAGGGAATGTCTTCTAGAAAATTCCTTAGCCATTCTACTTCTTCACTAGCTTTATCTAAAGCTATGAATTCAGATTCCATCGTAGATCGCGCAATACACGTTTATTTAGATGACTTCCAAGAGACAGCTGCTCCACCTAAGGTAAAAACATACCCACTGGTTGATTTAGTCTTTAAGCTATCAGATATCTAATTAGCATCATTAAATCCTTCTTGTACAAGTGGATACTACGTATAATGCAATCCATAGTCCATTGTATATTTGAGATATCTTAACACTCTCACTAGTGCATCCCAATAATCACGATCTGGATTGTTGGTGTATCTAGCTAATCTACTCACTCAGTAGGCTATATCTGGTATTGTACAATTCATTATGTACATAAGGCTTCCAATCACTCTAGAATATTCTAAGGATGATACACCATCACCTGTATTCTTACATAGTTTTATACTAGTCTCAAATGGAGTAAATACAGGTTTGTACTCAAAATGTCCAAACTTTCTCAATATCGTTTCTATATAGTGATACTCAAATACATTCAGACTTCTAAACCAAAGATGGTCCCTAGGACAATATAAACAACAACTTGGATAATATAAAATATAAATATAATGGGTTATAATCAATATAATCAATCCAATCGATACCTCTCCCGTGACATGAAAACTAAGCTCTAGTAGAAGAGAAAACAAATCTGCAAGATCCACACCTTGCTCCTGCACCCATGTGACGACCCGTCACTTTTAAATAAAATAAATCAGAGAAAACAGCGGAAGTCTTTTATTTTAAGAAAATTTGCGTGGTTTTGTTTGAAAATTGGCATGCCGAAAACCTGTTTACATCCTAATTTTTCAATCTAATAAATTCACAAGGAACATCAAGTCCCATTTCAGGAGTTCAAAGATATATATCATAAAAACATCAACATTAAACCCTTATGAGTTAAATATCATACAAAAACCATCAAAGTTCTCAAAACTTCACAAAAGTAAAGACATAAACTTTACTATAACCGAGTCCATCTCAATAGTCAGCATCCCAATCACGCAACACCATCTCCTCTCCCTCGACCTCTAGCCAGGGCATTACCTGAAATTTTGTAATATCATGAGCTAACAAACTAAGCCCAGTGAGAATAATAAGCATAAAAAGTAAAGATAGACCTCAAACTCGCATTTCGATTTGTGTCCAAGTAAACTGACACAATCAATCCTAAAGTTCTCTAAACTTTAGGTAAATTTCATTCTAAACTTTCCAAAGGATGATATTGCTAACACTAGTAGTCAATCCTCATCCATTACTTTGTTATGACATAAAGTAAAAGAAATAAGTAAACTTTGCATAAACATAAAACATCTCGATTTTCCTTATTTTCTTACTTTCCGTAATGAAATATACAATTCATTCTCAATAATATAATTCCAACGATAATTAAAATGAAGGTAATGCAAACTCCCGTAGGATTCACATTCAACCTTATGCATGAAGAAGGTAACGTGGTCTATCCCGTAGGATCCATCGTTCTCCCTCCTTTTCTTTCTCACTTTCTCTTTTCTTTTCTATGAAGGTGATGTGAACTCCTCGTAGGGTTCATCATTCTTCCTTCCTTTCTTTTCTTTTTCACTTTCTTTTCTCTTTCATTTTCTTTTCTTTTTCACTTTCTTTTCTCTTTCACTTTCTTTTCTTTTTCACTTTCGTTTCTTTTTCTCTTTCATTTCTTTTTCACTGAAGGTGATGTGAACTCCACGTAGGGTTCATCAATCTTCCTTCTTTTCACTTTCACTTTCTTTTCTTTTCACTTTCCATTTCCATCAATGATATGCATGAAGGTAATGGAGACTCCCGTAGGATCCACATTCACCTTTTATGCATGAAGGTAATGGGGACTCCCGTCGGATCCACATTCACCTTTTATTTGTTTCTCCTCCCTTTTCTTCCATTTCAATGATGCAAGATGATACGGTGCAAGATGTTATGATGCAAGATGTTATGATGCAAGATGTTATGATGCAAGATGTTATGGTTATGCTTGCATATGCTTGCAAAAGTAAATAAGTAAATGTAAATGATAAAGTAACCGAAACATACATAAAGTAAAGGAGCAAAAAGTAAAGACATAAAGTAAAGGACATAAGTAAAAGACATAAAGTAGAAGGCATAAAGTAAAGTGCATAAAAATAAATGGATCAAAGATGTGATTAAACATAAAGTAAAAGCAATAAAGTAAACAAGTAAGAAACTCCGTACGAACGATATATCGATCGAACTCCGTTAAATAAGTAAAGAATCAAAACATAACGATTAACTTAAACTTTCAAGGATTTTATACTTCCAATAAATCGAGGTTCTATTAACCGTTCTATAAAGTCTTGGATTCTTTCCAATAATCCAACCTAAGCTTTGAAACAAATCTAACTTAGAATCTTCTAAGATTCAATACTTCCTTGAGAACTTCTATGTTCTCACTTAAAGGATTAACTCTTAATCCTAAGGGCACTAACTCACAACCCTCTAATATTAGATTCGGATTCTAATCTTAATTTCCGGTTCTACAAACCCATACACTTATTCGATTTCTATAATTACTTTAAATACTAACTATTCTCACCTTAACCAAAAGTTTTGCTCCAAGTCTCCGAAGCAATAATCAACAACCGAGTAAACGAGCCTACAATTCACCAATTACACAACATAAAACAACTCACATCTAAAATGAGAACAAGTTTGAATTTTCGGATGAATAGTAAATTCGGATGAACAGTGATTTCGGGTGAATAGTGTTTTCGGATGAATAGTGTTTTTCGAAAATCCGGGCTCAAAATCGTCAAATTCCTTGATAGAAATTCATGATTTCAACTTCAAAACTCATTTATAATAAAAAACGAACAAAACCAACTAAAAAGTTTTGAAAACTTACTTTTTGGGACTTCCCTTAGAGAACGGGAAACTCCGAAAAGGTAGGTTGGATAGGTAGCCCTCGTCCCTACCAATCCAACGCAACCGAAAACACGACGATCCGTCGAGAAACGAATGAGAAACGAAGAAAATAAAACCAACATCAATGGTGGATGTGGCTCACGGCCAAGAGGAAGAGAAGAAGAAGAGAAAATGTTTTTTTTTGTCAAATTTGAGATATTTAAAGAATAAATGAATAGTAATTTTAGATATTTTAAGAAATTGGAAATGACGGATACGTCCTTTTATGACTTTTGACTTATAAAACGAAACCCGATGCTCTTAAATAAATCTAAAGGTGATTAATAATTATTAATTGTCCGTTAATAATTATTAATACCATTTAAAACGAAAATAAACGAAAAAGGTCAATTAAAAGATTAAAATCGAAATAAACTGCAAATTCTAAATTACCGATAAATAAATAAACTTTAATTACTTAAATCAAAATAAAATAAATAAATTTTTTTTTTATCACAAAATAACGGGACGTTACAACCCAAAAATAAAATAAATTGCTTTTCATTTTATTTAATAATATCCTATAATTTTCATTTAACAAGAAAGTTTGCAAGTGTCTTCCAAATTCATGATTAGATATCAATAGTTTTTCAAACAAGAAGAAATGTGATATAACTTTACACAATTGAAAACAAGAATTTCAATTCCAATAGAAACATAGATGAAACTATTGAAATGTGATATCAATAGTTTGCATCGGTTCTCTGGCTAGAACTTCCCTGCAAGAGACAAATTCATGGTTATCCTATGAACTAAGCAAATAAATTAGTTTTATCGACTTTGCATGTATAAAAAACACAATCAAGAACAATGAAAAAATTAACACTTGAAAATAGAAGCGAGTGAGAAAATAGAAATAAAAACATCAACCCAGAAAAACTAATAATACCATTTCAACTACTTTGTTCGAATCAAAGAGAATAGAACCACAAAAAGACTATTACCTAAATATGTGACCACTCTATAGTTCCAATTCCAAAAACTTACGAGCTTTTTCTTCTTAGTACTTGCTGTCACCTAAAGGCATCACCTATTTAACATGTAAATTAGAAAAATAGAACAGCATCAATTCAACAATCAGTAAATAAATTAAGAATAACAACAATAGGGAAAAAGTTGTAGTTATCAAAAGTTTGGTTTCACTCACTTGTTAACCTTGTATTTGTTGTGAATCCTTCTTAGTTTAGGTGTTTGAGAGATGGCGATGTTCGGAACCCGTCAGAGAAGCAGCTCTGAAAGCAAGAAGATGAGCTAAAAAGGATTTTGGCGATGGTCGGTTAGTCGGATATTTCAATAATCACTATAAGCAAGAAGATGAGCTAAAGTAAAAATTAGATAGGAAAGATTTTCATGCTCTAAAAATCACCTAAAGGCATCACCTATTTAACATGTAATATTATAGTGTGAAATTATTCTACATGGGAAAAAGTACATTCTACCAAAAATTTAGAAAAATTGCAGATCTAAGACTTCATTCTGAGAAAGCAGTATGGCTAACGCTAACGAGACACAAAGTAGAATTAAAATAATAGTAATATGGATCCAATGGTGTTGGTTGATTGTTGAATAGTTAAAGTTTTATTTATATTAACATTGCCATTCATGATCAGTTTATCAAAGCATTCCTGGTAAAGATGTAATAATATGATTAGAAAACTAGAGTTTATAATTAAACACATGAAAAGAAAACATATCCAGCTGTCAAAGATGAAAGGACAACAATGAGATAAAATATTCACACAAAAAAAGTATAAAAACTTTTGATTTTTATACTTAGAAATACATGTTCAAAGTTCGAGTCTCCCCCAAAAGAAAATATAAAAAGATGCGATAGTTGAATATAGAAGTATAAATGGGGAAGAAAAATTGAGACAAAAGAATCAACCAGAAAGACAAAGACAAAAACAAGAACAAAATTCAAACGAAACAATAATTGATATTAAATACAAAAAAATTCTAGAAAACCAAGAATATTCAATAGTACTTTTTTATCATTAAATGAAGAATTCAGAACTTTGATTAGATAATTATGATATATAATAATGAAATTATAAAAAAAATACGTAGAAAAAAGAGTTCCACAGTCACATCTGTACTCTTTAGTGCCACAGATCTTGGAATGAGTTGAACAGCATATTTCTTAGAACATTTTTCACATTTCCATTTCTTTTCTCCATGTTTTCTGAAAAAGTGTTTCTTGATTCCTGTTAAATCTAAACTACGATAAAACAATCACAGAATAAGCCAGAAATTGAATAATTCCGTAATCTACAATTCTAATCTAAACCATAGGTTAAAGTATATTGAATAAATCCTCAATTTTTGGTTAAAAACCAAGATCTTATTCAATAACAAAAAGTACAAGAACAATAAATAAATCATCCACGCTAACCAATTTGGTTTTTAAAAACCTTTCCAATTGGTAGAAATTTGTGAAGGGAAATAATTCTATTTAGTCTCTCTAGTTTCAAAAATGACATTTTAGTTCATACATATTACAAAACACTCGATTTCAGTAGCAAAGTGTTTTGATCATAAGTTGACTTAATGTATGAATGATGTGGTCATCAACTTAATTATGTGGTAAAAAGGATGTGACAAATATTAGTCTAGAAACATAATCACGTTAACGGCTACATTATCCGGTTGTTAAGTTAGTCAACTAATGATCAAAGCACTTGTGAGACTAAAAATGAGTATTTCGTAAACCATAGGGGCTAAAATGTCAAATTTGAAACTATAGGGACCAAATAGGAACTTACCCCTAACAATAGGGACCAAAAGTGATATTTTTCCTTTTATTTATCATTGTTATAATTATTATTTGTAATTCCAAGTAATCTCCCAATGAAGTTTCTATGACCCATGTAGCATTAAAGGTCAACTAGCAGAGTTTAGTACCATTTTAAGAAAGCAATCAGGTTTTTTCTTGCCAAGAGAAAAATTTCCAAGAGACATCAATCGGGCCCTCTCAATTTGCATCTCCATATACTTTAAATCTGACACACACAAGGAATGTTAATTTGTCAGTATTATTTGAGTGGCTACCAAAAAAACACAAGCCAATAATGTACAAAATTTATTAAACTGTTCATAAAATAAACTAAAAGCACAGCCAGTTGGGAAGTAAAAACATTATCAAAATTCAATACACATAGTCAACAAAAACTGAACTCAGAATTGAAGGGAAGATTATAGACCAATATGAGTTGATGACTTCACAATATGTTTTAAAAAAACGTATACATCTTTCCTCTAGCCCAAACAATTTCATCATCTTCAACCTTATACTCAAATCCATTGACAAACCTCAAAACCCAATAAATTGCATGTTCTACAAACCACTCTCTTCTTAAGAGCCCTACTACCGTAAATATCCCATCAAAGAATGGAAGAATGCTTTAAAATAATGCAACAAACTACTGATTCAAAAATAAGTTTGAGCCAGGAAATGCCTACTGACAAAATAAGTAGGGTCTGATTTTGTCATTACAACACAAAATACACCAAGAAGAAGACTTTGAACACCCCCTTTCCTTTAACTAACCAACAGTTCGTCCATAAGCCTCTTAATTAACCAAACCCTAAACTCTCAGTTCTATATAAGAAAAATTGAGACAAAAGAATCAACAGAAAGACAAAGACAAAAACAGCACC
This sequence comes from Gynostemma pentaphyllum, assembly GCA_028015215.1. NCBI lineage: Eukaryota > Viridiplantae > Streptophyta > Magnoliopsida > Cucurbitales > Cucurbitaceae > Gynostemma > Gynostemma pentaphyllum. Next base: position 18,902,364 of record CM051352.1, read on the forward strand.
AAAATTCAAACAGAAACAATAATTGATATTAAATACAAAAAAATTCTAGAAAACCAAGAATATTCAATAGTACTTTTTTATCATTAAATGAAAAATTCAGAACTTTGATTAGATAATTATGATATATAATAATGAAATTATAAAAAAAATACGTAGAAAAAAGAGTTCCACAGTCACATCCGTACTCTTTAGTGCCACGAGATCTTGGAATGAGTTGAACAAAGATATTTCTTAGAACATTTTTCACATTTCCATTTCTTTTCTCCATGTTTTTCGAAAAAGTGTTTCTTGATTCCTGTTAAATCTAAACTACGATATTAAAACAATCACAGAATAAGCCAGAAATTGAATAATTCCGTAATCTACGATTCTAATCTAAACACCTCAGACAATGAGATTTTGTGAGGGCAAAGCTATACGAATTTGTAAAGTGAAAGATTGAAAAAGTACCTGAAAATTTTTGAAGATCCTTTGAATTTTCGAAGAAGAAGAAGAAGCAATAAATCTGGAAGTTGGAAAAAAGCTTTCTAAACTAATGTTTTGGCGGTGGTGGTGAGTCTCCAAGGAGTGTTGCTTGCTCAAAGAAATCCATTAAACCCATTCTCTGAAAAATCAAAATGTAAAGATAATAACAGAGACATAGATAGAGACAGAGACAGAGACTTCGATTTTTTTAAAAATCCATTAAACCCATTCACAGCTGGCTGCGTTCGCTTGAAGGAGATGAAGAAATATTTAAAAAAAGATAGATTACCTGAGAAAGAAAGAAGAGACTTTGATTTCAGGGTTCTAAAATTTTAGGGCTTGATTATACTTTGGATTCAAATTGAAATTAGGGCTTGATTATACTTCGATTCACCAAATCCAAAGCGAAATCATTCTTCTTCCTTCGATTCGACTTGATTCGTGTGCTTCCTTCGATTCGACTTCGATTTCGTGTGCTTCCTTCGATTCGACTTCATTTGAGAGAGAGCTTTGAGAGAGAGAGTGTGTGTTCTTCGTATAGAGAGAGAGAGAGAGAGAGAGAGCGTGTTCATTCGACTTCGACTTCGATTTTGTTTTTTTTTAATAAATTTTTTAAGCGCTGACTTTTTACTTATAAGGGAATAGGTGACGTCTTATTTTTTATTTATTACTGTTCATCCGCGAGTTTTAAAAAAGCGTCACCTAAAATAATGTGTAGTGTCACCTAATCTCATTTTTCTTATAGTGGTGTGATTGAGAAAGTATATATCCTTTCGAATCTCTAGTTATTCTTATTCCTAGAATAACGTCAGCAAGACCCATGTCTTTCATATTAAATTTAGAATTCAACATTTTCTTTGTTGATTCTATTATCTCTTTAGTGGTGCCCATGATTAACATGCATCCACATATAAGCAAATAATATCACATTCATTATTTACATTTTTATAATAGACACATTTGTCACACTCATTGATTCTAAATCCATTAGATATCATAGTGTAATCAAATTTCTCATGCCATTGTTTGGGTGCTTGCTTTAAGCCATATAATTACTTAACAAGTTTACAAACTTTATTGTCATATCCTTTTACAACAAACCCTTCTAGTTGTTCCGTGTAAACTTCTTCTTCTATGTTTCCATTTAGAAACGCACTTTTCACATCCATTTGATGAATTTTCAAATTATGTATAGAAGCAATAGCAATCAACACACGAATAGATGTGATTCTAGTCACAAGAGAATAGGTATCAAAGTAATATATTCCCTCCTTTTGTTTATAGCCTTTAGCTACTAAAGGAGCTTTATATTTATCTATAGAGCCATCAGCTATGAGCTTTCTCTTAGAGATCCATTTACAACCAATTGGTTTATTCCTAGGTTGTAAATCAACCAATACCCAAGTATTGTTTTGCATAATGGAACTTATTTCGGCTTCCTTCCAATTCAAAGAATCTGGAGTAGACATTGCCTCTATGTAATTTTGAGGTTCACTTTCTACCATATAGGTAAGAAAGTCTGAACCAAAAGAAGTAGCTGTTTTATGTCTTTTACTTCTTCTGAGTTCTGAATGATCATTTTCTTTATTATCAGTTTAATGTTCATGTTCAGAATGATCATTTTCTTTATAATTAGTTTCTTGACTTCTAGAAGTACTTGGTTCATAACTTATTTTGATTTCAATGTCAGTGTGTAACACATCCTCAAAGAATTCAGCTTCAATAGATTCCATTATAGTGTTATTGTTAATTTCAGACACTTGTGAATTAACTACTAGGAATCTATAAGCTGCACTGTGTAAAGCATAGCCTATAAACACACAATCAACTGTCTTTGGTCCAAGTTTTATCCTCTTAGGTAAAGGAACTTGTACCTTCGCTAAACACCACCACACTTTTAACATTTTATACATAGGGAGTTTACCATTCCACAACTCATAAGCCGACTTATTAGTCTTCTTTTGTGGAGTTCAATTTAATATAAAGTTTGTTGTAAGAAAAGCTTACCCCCACAAGTTTCGTGGGTAAACCTGAACTATTTAACATGCAATTAATCATGTCTTTAAGACTTCGGTTCTTTCTTTCAGCTACACCATTTTGTTGTGGTGTATAAGGTGTTGTTGTCTGGTGTATAATACCAGCTTCTACACAAAAAGCAATCATATAAGTGGACTCATATTCACCACCTCTATCTGATCGAAGCACCTTTATTTTCTTTCCAAGTTGATTCTCAACTTCTTTTTTATAAATCTTAAAGAATTCTAAAGCTTCATCTTTACTATTTAGTAAAAATACTTTGCAATATTTACTAAAGTCATCCATTAATGTGATGAAATATTTTTTTCCTCCTCGTGAAGGATTATTTCTGAAATCACAAATATCACTATGAAGTAAACTAAGTAATTCACTATTTCGTTCAATAGGAGGATGAGATTTCGTTATGAATTTGATTCAACACAAACTTCGCATTTATATTTATTATCAATTTCAAATTTAGGTATTAATCCTAAACTTATCATTCTTTATATAGATCGATTATTAATATGTCCCAATCTTGAATGCCAAACATTAAATAACTCAACAATATAAGAAGAAGATTCAACTTTATTGATAGTCTTAGGCTTTTGGGCCAGTACATTCAGTTTGAATATGTTATCAGTAAAATCGACCCACATACATCCCGTCTGACTCAAAGACTTGTTTGAAGTCATTCTTGTTCAGAAGTTGCCCAGATATAAGGTTCCTTCTAATATCAGGAACATAGTAGACATCATTGAGAGTGAGTATCTTTTCAGAAGTCCATTTGAGCTGAATGGTCCCTTTTCCCAACACATCAAAAGTGGCGGAATTTCCCATGTACAGCTTCTCACTACCATCAGCTTGTTCAAACTTGGAGAATAGAGATCTATCCCCACTAACGTGCCTAGTAGCATCATAATCAATCCACCATCCCATAGCATTGGTGGTCATGCACACTTCAGAGACCATCGCAATAAGCGGAATATCATCATCATTATCCACAGTCAGGTTGACTTGATTGTTAGACCTATTATTGGGCCTATTCTGACCAGGATTCTTTCGATGCCTGCAGTCTACAGCTCTTTGTCCCACTTTGCCACAAGTGTAGCAGCTCCCAGTAATGCATTTGTTACTAGCATGTTTATGGCCTAGGTCATACTTTTTCTTAGTTGGCCAATTCTTGCTTTTTCTAGCTTCAGCTAAATTTGCCTTAGCGTCTACATTTTTAAGGTTTGAGGCTCTACCAATACCCATTCCTTTTCTATTGTCTTCCTCTATTCGGAGTTTTAGTATTAAGTGTTCCATTGTGCACTCCTTACTTTTGTGTTTAAGATAATTCTTAAACTCACTCCAGGAAGGTGGAAATTTTTCAGTCATAATTGCCACTTGGAAGAGTTCACTGATCCCCATTAATTCGTTATGCAAGTCACTTATGACTTAGCTTGGTTGACTACGGACTTGCCACCAACCACTTTAAAATAATTAAATTTCCCCGCAAGAAATCTCCTAGCCCCTACACCAACTGATCTATACTTCAGTTCAAGTGCACCCCACAATTCTGTTGCGCTTTTACTATTCTCATACACTTTATACAGAATATCAATTAAACCATTCAGAATGTAATTTCTTCAAAGATAATATGATTTTTCCCATTGATCTAGTTCCATTAGCCCATTGTAAGTAACAAAATCTTCATGAACTTCAGGCTTTGGTTCCTTTAGCACATAAACGAGACCCAACGTAGTTAGGCAAAGCATCATCTTCTGATGCCACCTTTTGTAATCTTGACTGTTGAATTGAGGCGGATCCTTTGAGTGGATCGGCTTAGGTGGATAGCTAGGAGGATATTTACTAGCTTGAAAAGCACCATTGTAAACATCCCCCTGAATTGTCGCAGCAATAGGATTGACAGCGACACTACCGTTCAGATTTGGTACGCTAATATTTGCAGCAGCAGTATTGGTGGCAGCAAGGGTAGCAGTGACTGCAGCAACAGTGTCGACAATGGGAAGGACGACATTGTCAGCGAGAGGCAGGTCGTTTCATCTGTAGTTGTTGACAAATTGCATTGTAATATCGACTTCAGATTGTTGGAACGATGAATGGAATTGAACAGTAACAAAGTGTATTGATATAACACTAATTACAATAAGAAATAAGATTGAACGGAAACGAAGGACAATGTTACTATAAGGAGGCTTCAAAGCACGGTCAGGTCGTTGTCCTGAAGTTGATATTGCCCCGCTCAAGTTGTTTGTGGTTCGACGAAAATTCAACTCGACATGATTCGATGAAGTGTTTGTTGAATACAACAACTAGAGATTCAAGAATCTGACGGAACCCCTCAAGAACAGCTCTCAAAATTGGACAAAATAGAAAAGAAAACAAAAAACAAGAGAGAAAATGATTTTTTTGGTGTTCTCAGAGGAGAGAATTTTCCTATTTATAGTGAAACGAATTCGTAACTCCAAAAAAGAAATTGAATTCTGAATTAAATTCCAGAATTAAATCTGTCTTTGTAACAACTCACCGGAAATGGTAATGTCACCTGATATGTGCGCCGGCTACTGGAAATGGCAAAAGGCATTAAAGACTACTATTATAGATTTCGAATTTCAAAAGAAATTAAATAAATAATCTTTTAAGAAAAGAATATTACTTAATCTTAAATAGCTTGAAGCCCCGGGACCCGAGCTCGGCCCGGGTAGGAACAAGCGAGCGGCGGCAGCGTGCGTGTGTGGACTGAAGCCCATTGGGTGCGCGCTCGACCCTCGTAAAATCTGTGGAACCGCAAAGGGCAACCCATTGTCCAAGTGTATGATATATAAAGAGGTGCAAGTTTTGTGATCTTTCCAATGTGGGACAAGTGATTTTTCACTTTTCCACGAATAACAACTTCTCCTTTTTACCTCTACACTTTCTCTTACTTTCATTCTTAAATTTTATATATAAAATCCAACACATCTTTGAAAATCTTAAACAACTCGAGATATGTATAAGTTTAAAACCCCAATTTGTAATCTAAGTTACCTTTCATTGTTCTAATCTCAAAATTTACAAATAATAGTCGGAGAAAGGGCATCTTCGACTGGAAAACTCAGGGAAGAAAAGAGAATGAAGTATTCCAAAAAAAACACCTTAAAGTATCTCTCTAGGAAATACAGCCTCTAAATTTGGCCACAATCAAAACCATGAAGACCTGAGTGCTTCGCGGTATAATCTCAAAGCCGTAAAATAGGATATGTATTTGAAGACTAAAATCGAGGCTTCCTCTCTTCCTTGAGTTTTCTATGTTTAAGAAGAAAATGAAAAGAAAAAAAAAAGACCAGACTCAAAACTAAAGCTTTCACACACTAAAACAAAAAACTCAGAATTTGTTTTTATAAATTTTATTTTTTTGCATCTTCTAAAAAAATCTCATTTGTGTCCTTTTCAAACCTGATTAAAGGAAAACTACAACATCACCATCACACACTTCTCTTCCAAAAGCTTTCCATTCCTAGACCAAGCAAAGTCTTATTCAAAACCCTTCAAGAAAGGTTTCAAAGATGCCCCCGATTTAAATTTCTAAAATTTTGTTAATTTTTTTTATTTACTCTGATTTTGAAAATGTATACTTTTTGGGTTACTTCATTGAAGGAGATCTTGATTAATATTGTGGCTCATAATATTGTTCAATTGATGAAAAAAGCAGTAGGGGATAATAGAGTTGTTACTCTTACAAAAATGGAAAACAATCGAGAGGAGAGAAAGAGGGGCAACCATGGCCATGAGAATGTGATCTGGGGAAGAGAGGATGTGAGGAGCGAGTGCCACATCAGCTTTAAAAGTAATAAACTTATGCCACATATAAATTCTGTTAAATGTTAAATATTTGATAGAATTTTGACAAGAGTGACCAAAGTAACAACTAAATGAAAACCGTGAAAGTTTGCGGATATACCGAAAACTTTCTTTCTTATTTTTGTATTAATTGTGTTGTGTTAAATAAGCTGTTTACAAAGTAATCCAAATCTAAAACTAAATTTATATCTGCTAAGATAATATCTATAGTTACAAAGAAAAAGACGTAGTAGAAAATGAAATCAAATCTTGGAGATTTGGTGGAGTTGGAGTGTTGAAATAGTCTAATACCCCCGTCAAGTTGGAGTGGGTTTTGAGAGGTCAAGAACGCCCAACTTGCAAAGCATTCGCCTAAAGGTAACTGCTCACAATGAATTGGTGAATATATCTTCTAATTGGTCATTAGAGCGTAAAAAAAGGAGTTATAAGCCCGGTTTGAATCTTTTCACGAATGAAATGACAATCGATTTTGATGTGTTTTGTTCATTCATGGAAGACTGGATTTTGAGCTATATGGATAGCTGCTTAGCTATCGAAATGAACAAGAATGGGGTGATCAAATGCAATGCCAAAATCATTAAGAAGAGAGCGAAGCCAAACCAACTCAGAGGTGAGTGCAGCGAGAGAGCGATATTTTTCCTCGGCAGAAGAACGAGAAACTGTTGGTTGTTTATTGGTTTTCCAAGAAATAGGACTAGAACCTAACATTGTGAAATAACCAGTGGTTGAACGACGAGTCGTGGGACAACCCGCCCAGTCTAAATCAGCTAACCAATTAGAGAGTGTGAACTGGTAGTGGGAAGAAAAAGGCTTGTACTAATAGAACCTTTGAGATAATGAAGAACACGGTGTGCAGCATCAAGATGAATAAAGTGTGAATGTTGCATGAATTGACTGAGAGTATTAACAGTGTATTGAATGTCAGGTCGTGTAACAGTGAGATAGAGAAGATGTCCTATTAAATAACGATAAATGGTTGGGTCAGATAGAGGATCCCCATCATTAGGCTTCAAATGTAAATGTTGTTCCTTAGGGAAGGAAGATGGGTGCGAACCAAGCATACCTGAGTCAGATAAGATGTCAAGAGTGTATTTACGTTGGCAGAAAAAAAAAAAGGCCACTTTTACAAACGAAAAACATCAATGCCAAGAAAATATCAAAAACGACCAAGATCTTTGATAGAGAAAGAACTAGCGAGGAAAAGTTTTATGTCGGAGATAGCCTTATCGTTGTTTCCAGTGATGATGATATCATTGACATAGACAAGAACAAAAAGAGAGATATCATCTTGGTGATAAGTAAAAAGGCTACAATCAGATACATACTGATGGAAACCACGATGAATGAGAGTAGAGGAAAATTTTGAAAACCATTGGTGAGAGGCTGTTTTAGGCCATAAAGAGATTCATTTAATTTACATACATGATTATCTCCCTTAGAATAGCAACCAGGAGGAAGTTTCATATAGATCTCTTCATCGAGATCCCCTTGAAGAAATGCATTATTAACATCAAGCTGATGAAGAGACCAATTTTTAATAGCCGCGATTAAAAGGATAAGACGAATAGTGGCAAGTTTGGCCACCAGGGCAAAAGTGTCATGATAATCAACATCTTCAATTTGTGTGTGACCTTTGGCGACTAAACGAGCCTTATATCGTTCGATGGATCCATTGGACTGAAATTTGATTTTATAAACTCACTTACATCCAATTAAACTTTTATTTGGAGGTAGATGGGATACGGACCATGTATTATCAGATTCAAGTGCATGAATTTCACTTGCCATAGCATCACGCCAATATTGAGATTTCATGGCCTCAGAAAATGTGTGTGGTTCAACGTGATTAATGATATTAGTAAAAAAAAAGTACGATGACTAAGAGAGAAATGTGATAAAGAGAAGTGTTTTGAAAGAAGAAAATTGGTAGAGCTTCAGATTTGATTACAAATGTAGTCTTTAAGATGAGTTGGTGGCCAACGTGAACGTTGATGGTGAATTTTGTCGACCCGAGGAAGAGTTTCAGTTACTTCCAAAAGAGAAGGAGGTTCAGTGACTCCCAAACTAGGGGGAAGATTCAATGACTTCCAAAGGAAAAGTAGATGAAGTAGGCGCGATAAATTGATCGTTAATCTACAAAGTTGTGGATTGATAATGGTTTTTAGGAATGTCATCATCATTAATGGGTGTGATGCTGATTGGTAGCGAAAAGTGTGAAGATGGTAAATTATGATAAGGAAAAATAGATTCGTGAAAAATAATGTCTCGAGAAACATAGATTTAATGAGTAGAAAGATCATCAATACGATATCCTTTTTGACCAAAAGGGTAACCAATAAAAATACCCAGTTTTATGTGTTCATCAAATTTTTGTTTGATATGCATATTTTTGGCAAAGCACAAACATCCAAAAACACGCAAAGAAATATATAAAGGATTATGTCCAAGTAAAATTTGGTGCGGTGATTTAAATTGTAGAGCGGAGTGGGAAGTTTATTAATGAGATATGTGGCAATGAGAATACAGTCGCCCCAAAATATGAGCAGTAAATTTGCTTGAAATCGGAGAGAACGAGCAACATTGAGTATATGGCGATGTTTTCGTTCGACGATGTCATTTTGTTATGGCGTTGCAATGCAATTACGTTGATGTAGAATTCCATTGTTGTGAAACCATGTTTGAATTTGTTTAGAGAGAAATTTACTTCCATTTTCAAAATGAATCGTTTGAAGTTGTGGTAAGAAAATTCCACCATTTCCTAAATTTATATGAGAGATTTTTTATGGAATTGTCCATTAACTTGGTTAAAAAATGAGTTAACATATAAAATGTTTCAGATTTACGTTCCAAGTGCATTGAGAATGATCATCAACAATAGTAAAAAAAATACTTGAGCAATTTTTAGATGGTGAAGAGAAAGGTCCCTATATATCGACATGTATTAAATCAAAACAATGAGATGAGCTAGAGGTAAAAAAAAATTTAATTAAAGTTTTTAAGATTAATTTAAATTCAGAAATTTCGATTTTAGTAGTTATTTTTGTTCGAAATTCTTTGTAATCGTTTTAATACTTTAATTTCGTTTCGGTGACATTAATAATTATTAACGGGCCAATTAATAATTATTAATCACCTTTAGATTAATTTAAGAGCTTCGGGTTTCGTTTTTAAAGTAAAAACAAAAGAGGGACGTAGGCGTCATTTCCCAATTTCTTAAATATCTAAAAATCACTATTCATCTTCTCTTAAATATCCAAATTAGACAAGTTTTGCTCATTTTTCTTCTTCTCTTCTTCCTTGGGGCTGAGACAAGCAAAGGGATATTTCCAATTTTTGGTTTTTCTTTATTTCTCGGTAGATCATCTCGATACTACTCCCGTTGGAAAGCCCTTGGCCCGTAGATCATTTCAAACCTACCGATCGAGATTTTCGCTCGTTTTCTCGAGGCCTTAAGTTATGTCAAAGTTTCTAAAACTTTATGTGAATAGTGTTTTAATGGAGGTTTTGAGTTGAAATCTTCAAATTCGTTCACCGAAGCTTGAAAGTTTCAATCGGGAAAGTCTTTTTGGTCAATTTTAGAAACTTCCCATAAACCCTAAAACCAGGAGTTTGAGCCAGGAAACCCGTCCCATGTGACTTTCCCTCACTTGGCCTTGTTTAGGATGTTAGGGTTATTGTGTTTTTGCTATTTATTTAATTTTTTGGAAATCGATTAATATGCAAAACCCTAATTACTGGATACCCATTGTAGTTGCTAACCTCCAAAGTATCCGAAACCAACCCGAAACACCTCTAAAGTGCATAAAAGCCGGAAAATCAAACCCGAACCCTATTTTCCCTTGTATGGCCGAGAGTACCATAAGGATAAAATCCGGGTTTTTCGTTGTTTTATGCATTTAGATGTTGTTTGTTCGATTTCCGGTTAATTAATGTTATTTAGGTGTAATTCGTTTGTAGGATTGTGAATTGATCGTGGGTTTGCAACCTCAGATTAATCGGAGCTTGTCTACAAGCTAAGGTGAGTTTAAAGCGAAAGTTAGTGGTTTTATGAATTGAGTTTTGTTATGTTATTGTTTATCGAGGTAAAGAGGGAAATAACTTCTTAGAATTATGTTTTGGTTGGAGACTTTAAATCGGAAGTGTGTGGAGAGAATTTGGAGTTATAATGAGTTCGATGAAAAGGAAACATCGGAGTGGTTTGGAAGTATTGCAATGTGAATTGGAGATGTTAGATGAAAGTGGAAATGAAAGTTACTTTGTTTGGTTTGAAAGTTAAAGTAGTTAGAAGATACACTTGAGTGATAACTCGTGTAATCTAGTTAGTTAGGTTTCTTAATAACTTAGTAGGATTCTTTGAGATTAACTAACTTATTAGGGAGCTTAACCATTTGTGATACGGCACATGATAGTATGTTGATTCGGATCCATACGTATCATGGTGCGATGGTTTGTGATATGGTACATGGTAGTATGTTGATTCGGATCCATACGTACCATGATACTATGATTTGTGACACGGCACGTGATAGTATGTTGATTCGGATCCATACGTATCATGGTGCCATGATTGAGATATGGTACGACCGTACGTGGTATGTTGATTCCGATCCATACGAGCACGTTACGATGATTGTGATATGGCACATGATAGTATGTTGATTCGGATCCATACGTATCATGGTGCGATGATTTGTAATATGGTGAAATTTCTAATATCCGATGTGATGAGAATTACGATGATGGTAACACGGTACATGATAGTATGTTGACTTCGGTCCATACGGTATTATGGTACGATGACTTGAGATATGGTACGATCGTATGTGGTATGTTGATTTCGATCCATACAATAGCACGATACGATGAAACTTGTTTGGTAATAAAGATAGATAATGTTACATTTACATATTCTTTAGAATTGTGTAGTAAGACTTAGTAATGAATGTTACTTTTACTTTAAGTCTTTATTTCTACCTCATGGTATTGAATGACGGTTACGGGTAGTATATTACTATCGTATGATTGTATGGAAATTGGAAGTGTGGATATGGGTAGTAATGAGCATTTTAGGCCTTTGGACACGATTTCTGGTATGAAATTTAGTTCATAGGATTACTTGCTTTCGTTTTACTCTCACTAGCATTTTATGCTAATGGTGCTACACTTACAAATTTTCAGGTAAATCCCGTCCTAAGAAGCGTGGTAGAGGAGGTGGAGCCGCGTGACTTGCCGAATTGGTGTACGGACAATGTTGAAACATATTTTGGTTAAGCATTCTTAGAAATGCTTGTAAATCATTTTCATTTTCCATACTTCTGTCTTTTTTAGCCCGAAAGGGTATTTGTATAAATTATGTCTATGTTTTATGACTTAATTCTCTTTTGGAATGCGCATTCCCGATTTATAGCTTCTCTGAATTTGGGTTGTAAAACAAGTTTTGGTTATTCGATTTTTAAACGAACCCATGCCATTTTTCTTTAAAAATCGAGTCTTCTGCTGTGCATTTGAATTTAAAGAATTTAATGGAAAGTAGGTCGTTACAAAAGAGGAGAAAATTACTTCATAATTTGTTGATTTTGTTAACTGTGAGACTGATATTAAGTTGAACTTGAATGATGAAATGTGAAATACATTTGTGAGAGTAAGTGATGGAGAATAAATGACTGTGCCTATATGTGTCACTGGCGCACGTGATCCATCGGGCAATTGAACTAATATTTTTGTATGAACACGTGAGTATGTAGAAAAATAAGATAATAATGGGCATATGTGATTCGATGTACTAGAGTCAATAATCCAACAAGGAGATAAAGAATTATTATCTGCAAGGTTAACCGAATGTGTAGTGGATTCATCCTTAGAAATTAGAGTAATGAATCTATTAACCTGCTAATTTATTAATTGTCCAGTAGGAAGTGAATTGCTAGATGATGATTTTGAGCACTTATCATGTTTTGATGGGAACCCTTGGATTTGATAACAAGTACTGAGAGTATGGCCATATTTGTTGAAATGTTCGCAAAATGGGCGTAGTCATTTTCCATAATTTTGGGATGTTTGTCTTGAAGCATTAAGGACAGCAGAGCCGATTGAAGGAACTGTGCGAATTTTTATCTCCTTCCTGACGAACAAGATTGTAGATGCGTTGATAAGAAGGAAATGGCTCCATGAGGAGAATTTGACTATGAATGGCTGAAAAACTATCATGGAGTCCTTAAAGGAATTCCATTGCATGATCTCGTTTTTGTTGATCGATGATACTTTTTGAATTTTTGCATCGTGTAAATTGAAACAATCGAAGAAAGTTCATCCCATAGAGATTTGAGTTGGGTGAAATATAATGAAACTAATATACCCTCTTGTTTGAGAGCCGATATCAATTGTTTTAAGTGATAGATTTGAGCATTAGATTGAGAAAAACGATCCTTGAGATCTGTCCATACTTACTTGTTGTCAACGTAGAGAATGCTTGGACGAATTTCGAAGAGACGAATTAAGGATCCATCTTCCAATGAGATCGTTACAACATTGCCAAGTAAGAATGGACTCCTCTTCACCTGGGACATGTGAGAGTACTATCAACGAAACCAAGTTTATTTTTGGCTCATAGAGCCATTGTGATGGCACGGCTCCATGACTCGTAATTGTCTCCGGCTAGGGGGGAGTGACAAGCACGGTAGAGGGGCAGTAAGAGTGATGAATGTTGTAGTTATCTGTTTTGACACATGGAGAGAATGTGTTGGTATTGGTGTTTTCATTGACATTCTGTTCAATATTAGACATTGTTGAAGGAGAAAAGAAAAAAAAAACAGAAAGAAAAATAATATCAGAGGAGTAGATATTGCTCTGATACCATGTGAAAGTTTGACAGAGATATTGAAAACTTTTTTTCTTATTTTTGTATTAATTGTGTTGCCTTAAATAGGCTGTTTACAAAGTAATCAGAATCTCTTTTGAAAAAAAAATAATCGGAATCTAAAACTAAATTGATATTTGCTAAGATAATATCTATAGTTACAAAGAAAAAGACGTAGTCAAAAATCAAATCAAATCTATAGTTGGAGTGTTGAAATAGTCTAATAAAAACTCAGGATTAAAATGTTGCGTTTTAAAACATATGGACCAAATAGAAAACAAAACAAAAATTTAGGGACCAAAAGTGCCTTTTTCATTAGAAAATAACAGGGGAATATATTAGGAAAATTATTATAACTTTGAATTCATAACTTTAGAAAATAATACATTGTGTTTGTGTATTCAACCAGATAATTGAATTCTTGCATACATAAGCTCCAAATAATTAAATCTGGGAATAAATCAAGGATCAAAATTGAACCCAAGAAAGAATAGCTTCTATCTTTGTACAGAGCAAGCATCTTCACTATCTATATAATAATGGTGTATGGTTCAGAGTAAAAGAAAGGTAAGGCAATGTTGAAGTTTTTAGCTGCAGACGGCATCAACCGCAAGATTCTTGGAGTCACTAGGACATGGATCTCCTCCAAACAAAGCAGATGATACAGTTACTGAACAAGATTGTTGCCCAATACAGTTCTGTTTCAAATGTATGCCTTGAGTTAATATACAAAAAAAATTAGGAGATGAGGAAAATATAAATTTTTTTTGCAGCTTACGTTTTGAAAAACATCATATGACTTGTGAGCATGACAACTTCCTTTTTTGAAGCTTCCACAAGTTCCTTGTGGTTGTCCATAGCTAGCAAACTTAATTTCAGAGATTTTCTTCCCAGTTGGACACCATAAATGAGCTTTTAGATTAGCGGTCTTGCCAATCGACAGCACGCTGGAGTTTGTAATTGTTGGTTGTTCTTCAAATACATTAGAACAAACACTTCCTACTGATCTTTCAACCAAAAATATCCCACCAGGATTGCCACCCAATTCTTCAAAAACAACCAGTAGATTTCCACTCGGGTTCAACCACGAGCGGGGAATGTGATACCTGAATTTTAAAATTAGCTATAAGTCATGAGTATGCAAAAACGAAAAAAAGTAGAAGAAACCTATAAATTCCAGTGTGTTGTGTTGTGTTGTGTTGTTGTTTACCATCTCTGAGAGGGTCCTCCACAGTTAGTATTGCATTTATTCTCAGTAAACAATCCAGTATAACTACATTTGCCACAGTTGCCTCTTGCAGTATAGGCAGGCCAATAGCGCCCGATGCTTCGACCATTAATCCATATTTGACCTTTGCCCATGCTACTCATATCTAATGCTAATGGTTCATTGCCTCCTGGGGCATTGAAATTGGTCTGCATATTTTGATATATCATACATTTGAGGGGTTGAAAAAACAACTGAGCACAAGAAAATTATAGAAATTTTTTAAAATGATATTAAAGAACTTCAGACCTTGTACCATGTGAGGGGTTCTTTTTGAGCCATTAATGAGCCTTTCACCCATTGAACAGAATTACTCCCACTAAAAGTTTGAAGATTTAAGGCTTCACCTTTCAAGCCAACCTGTTAAAAAACATTGCTTGTAACTGTTGAATTTTAAGTGTGAAATTAAAGTATATTGGTAATGTATACCTTGTAAGACCATTTATAACCAGACATGTCTCTTGTTCCCTCATTCAAACCCTTCAAAGTGACCGGGCCTAAAACTCCGACATTCCAAGTTTCAAAATGCACGCCAACGTTCTGATGTCAAGCAAAAAAAATTTAAAACTCAAAACTGATAATGATTTTAAAGAAACATGTGGAAAATTTGAAGAAACTAACTGGAAGGCCAACAGCAACACTCAGCATGGAAAGCTTGTTAACACCTGCCCTTAGACTAACGTATTTGCTGAAACTTAATTTAGGATTCTCCAACGACCCATATACAGTTCCTACATTTTAGAATGTAATAATAAATTTGAATAATTTGGGTGACAAATGAACATCTTCAGAGGAAAATATTGTTGATTTCATGTACCAGATAGTTGATCATTGATGAAAACGTGCAAAGCATGACCGGCTGAATCGATGGTGAGAAGAGGCCATTGTCCACTCTTGAGAAAACCTTCATTAGGATCAATCCTAATACTGAGAGGTGGAATTGGGGAAAGACAATCAAATTTTATACACAATAAAATGTGAAGTGCAGAGTGCAGTAGGTCATGGATTTCTTACTCTGTCATGTACCACAGATAATCTGTTGAATCCCAGGTGAGACTTACTTGCTCCACTAATCCAGCCTTCGTAAATGTATCGCGGCATATGGAGTGGCAACTTCTTCAATATGTGATTGCCACAAAAATGCACCCTCAACTGGCGTCATCTTCATCAGTGAAGTTTGAGCCCCAAGCTGTAACGATTCATCTTTTCAACATGAGAAATATCCAAACAACAAAAACTGTGACTTTCAAATTGTACTTCTCATTTATCAATTTAAGAATGAGAAGGTTATGTCTTGTCTTACTCTTGCAGTGTTAAAAACTACAGATTCACAATTGGGAAGGATGCTGATAGACCAAGGTGGTAGGTCATATTGAGCTCTTCCAAATCTGACTTTTACAGTAGCCGATGTATCATAATTTGCTAGGAAAGCAGCACATACCGCAGATCCGATATCAAAATTTAGTTTAGAACATCTTTGAAATAAATAGGAAATCATTGTACGTTCTTTTTTTTTTTTTTTCCGTCAGCTAGACTAGACGACACTACCTCTTGATTGTTTCCTAATGATATCACTTTAGGATCTGCTGATACTAAAGCAGGTTCACACATCTTGATGGCTTTATGCAAATCTCTTAGATGTCCCCATTTTGGTTCCCTTAGTAGTCCTGCGGCCACGTAAAAGGAAAGATATGGAATTGACCGAAACATCGGTAGAGCTATTATTTCGACATGCTTACCATATTCATCTAGGGGAGCATCATAGTCATAGCTGGTAGCAATGAAAGGCCCGCCAGCAGTTCGACCAAAGTTAGTTCCTCCGTGGTACTGACATGAAAGAAAAAAAATTAAAGAGTTAATTGATCATACATTACATGTGTATCATTTTATAATGAAAAAACTATAGCAAGCTCATTATTACCATGTAATAATTAATGAAAGAACCACCATTCTGTATGAATCTTGCAACTGCAAATGCCATATCTTCAACCGGTCTATAAGGAACTGGACCACCAAATTCTGTGTACCTTTTTAATTATTTCATATAAAAAAAAAGAAGAAAAAAAGTGAATTGTAGAGGAATTTGATGCATTAAAAATGAAGTTGTGATCCCTTAAAGAAGAAATTGCTTTGCTTACCAACCAGTCCAAGCTTCAGTCCACATTTTGGGTTTATAATATTTGTTTGGTTGGAAGCCTTCACAGTAAAAGGCATTGCAGGTGTCAATCTGTAGTAGAAGAACTCAAATGATTAGCTTTCTAACTTACCTATGGTAACCTCAAAATTCACTGCCCGTTTAGAATAACTTTTGAAAATGTTTTTCATAAAAACACTTCTAAAAACTATCCCGAACGCAAAAAAAATTTGTGAAATAGAATATCTTACAAGTGGATCAGGGGTATCTTCTTGTTTGCACATAACCCATGGAACTCCAGTATTAAGACCAACAGCCATTTGAGCAGCCCATTGAGTGTATGCTTTTCCTGGGCCACCTATTTCCCATTCCACTGGTCCATATTCGTTCTCAATCTGACACGCCCAATATATATATAATTAACTTTATGGTTATTATTGTCACTTTTTTTCTTTTTACTCTAAGGTAATATTTTTTAGAGTAAAATGCAAATGAGACACTGTGGTTTTTTCAAATGCATGAACACCTGTGGTTTGAAAATGACAAATCACACCTGTGTGTTCTATTTTTTCAATCGGACTTCTCCTTTCAATATCAATAGTTTTCTTTTAACCATAACATCTTCGTTTGAACTTCGATTTCGATGATTCAAGATGTTTTAGAATCCTCATTTCGGTCTTTACGCTATGGTCACTTCAAAACTTCTAAACCATCAATATCCAAAAGAGTTAACAGTGTCAATCATACCTAGTATTTTGATGTTAATAAACTCTTTTATTTATTAATCATTTAAAAGTTTCAAAGTGACTATTATGTAAAGCCCGAAATGAGGATTCCAAAACATCTTGAATCATCCAAATCGGAGTTCAAACGAACAAGTTATGGCTACAAGAAAATTATTGACATTGAAGGGGAGGGGTCTGATTGAAAAAAATTGGAACCACAGGGGTGTGATTTGCCATTTTCAAACCACAGGGGGTGTTCATGCATTTGGAAAAAACCACAGGGGTCTCATTTGCATTTTACCCTATTTTTTAATACTTATGTGGTCCATCTCAAAACTAATTAATAGAGTTTTTAGACGTGGAGTTCTTATTATGTCTTCTCAAGAATATTTTGAATACCATCAACCAACAAATCCGATATATTTATATATTCGCTAAAAAATAAAATTATGGGTTGGACCGAGATTTATATTTTGCCCCAAAATCAACATGAGTCTCTCTAAGATTGGCCTGAAATTAAACCAAGATTTGAATTTATGTTTTACTAAAAATAAATAAGAAAGAGGAAAAGAAAGAAAGAAAGAAAATATAAAAATAAAAGAAAATATAAAGGAAGAAAGAAAAAGGAAAAAGTTCTTTCAAGGATTTTTCTTTCATTCTTTTCTTCTTTCTAATTTATTTTTAGTTAAACATAAACTCAAATCTCAGTCTAATCTCGGGTCAAAACTCAAAATGTCGTTGGCCAATCTCAGACTAGACTCATACAAATTTCGAGTCAAAATGTAAATCTCGGTCCAATCTCTGACTTGACTCATGCAAATCTCGAGTCAAAATACAAATATCGATCTAATCTCGGACTAGACTCATGTTGATCTTGGGGCAAAATTCCAATATCGGTCCATACTGATTTTTTTTTTTAGTGAAATACATAAATATCATCACAATGTCAATAAAGATGAAAATTAAAATGGAGGTAAAAAATTATTAATTGTCTATTTTGAAGGTTAAAAATCCCAAAAACCCGAGTTTATTGAGTTCTCATATCAACTTCAAACTTACTTGAGACAGAATAATGGGACCTCCTTGGCTTTGAAATAATTTCTCATCCTTCATCATACTGACAATCTTCTCGGTGAATTTTTGCATCGCCGCCTTTAATAAAGTTAATAAAAAACCGATTACTAATGATTTTAAATTAAACAAAAAAAAAACTGATTGCTTTAGAGAGAGATGAACATTTCAGAGTTTTCAACCTTGAAGGGTCCATTGTCAGTCCTGAAGGCGATGTCTGGAACAAACTTTAGCCAAACAGGAAATCCACTAAATGATTAAAAGTAATATGTATTAGAATAATAAAATGAAAGGAAGAATAAGAACAAAACCCCCGACTAATTAATAATAGGGAAACTTTGGTAAATTTTAATACGATATTTATAAATATATCATCAGTTAAAACTATTTAAAAATATAGCAATGAGCACTAGTTAAAGATGGCTGTTTGTTTGTTAAACTTTTTCTAGTGTGGTGTAATAAAAAAAAATAGCAATTTTTATTATGTTGATCATTGATTAACAATGAAAAATATGTCAATCAAAGATTAACTTATTACAAAAATATATAATTTAATATTAATCACTGATTCACCTAATCAAAACTTGCTATATTTATAAATATTTTTATAAATATTACATAAAAATTTGCTAGATTTGCAACTAGCCTTTAATAATATATATATATATATTTCATTTCCCACTCCTAAAGAGGAGGTATTTAAGAAAATAGTACTTTTTTTATTTGTATATTTCAAATATAATATTTTTTAAACATTCATTATAGAATGAATTTATCAAAACAAAACTTAAAAATTTACTGAATTATAATTAAATATATATATATATATATAACAAGAGATTTATCATTCTATAATATAAAATAAAATAATTAATGAATTTTTTTTAATTAATAAAACCAAAATAGTGTCATTTTAAAAATAAATAAAATTTTAATTATTTTTTAAAATTGTTATTAGTTACAATTTCTAAAAAAAAAAATCAATTAAATAATACTCACCTCATCATTTTTATATATATCTTATTTTTATTGATTCATTTATATTATACTGAATAAATTTGTAGTTCATCTAATAGATTTAGTCCAATAGAGATATGAGATATATGAAGGATGAAAGGACAGTTGTTATTCATATTTAAGTTTACCCAAAATTCCATTCTCCACAAATATATGGACCAATCCGGAGATGAAGATATAAGCCTGCTTGTTGTACCAGCTTTATAAACTTGATCAAATCGTATCTATCTTCAAAATAATACTGTAATTTTTTTTTTAAACGCCAAAAAAAGAAAAATTGAAAAATCAATATAATCTCAACCTATAAAACAAAAATGATTACTAAAAAAAAACAAATTATTTGTATTATACTTGGCCAGGAGAAGGTTCATGGCCATTCCAGAACACATAAGTTTGTATAACATCCAATCCTCCATCTTTAGCTTTTTGTATAAGGTCTGGCCACATCTGAAACCACCCACAAAAATAAAACATTAGACAGATAAAAAAATACAGAGTTTATCTAAAAAGAACAAATTTTATATATGTATTTTTTTTCGTTATTTTTAATTTTTTTAAACAGTAAAATAATTTATTAAAATAAAAGTAATAAATTATTAAAATTAAATTAACAACTGATTTATCTAAACATAATTTAAATGACAATTATTTAACCAAACATAAATATCATAATAATAAAATTTAAAAATTAATCATATATGCGAAAGCAATATGTTATTTTTATAAAGTTTTTAAAATTGTAAAATACATTTTTTTCATGATTTTAGTAATTCCAAAAAAAAAAAAAAAAAAAAGTCATTTATTTTCTACTATTGTACCTCAGGAGTGCTTCTTGGATAATGAATAGAACCGGAAATCAAAATCTTTCTCCGCCCATTAATTATAATGGCCTTATGGTCATAACTCACAGAAGCCATCACCACTAAACCAAACCATGAAACCAAACCCAAAAACAGAATAAATTTCGACATTATGAGATGTATTTTTTTTTTTATTATATGTTTTTCTTTTTCCACTGTAACTGCTTCTCTTGTTTTTGTTTTTTTCTCTTCTAAGAACCAAACAGAGAAAAAAATGGGATTTCGAAAGGGGGGCAATGTAAGATTTTTTTTTTTTACCGTATAAATAAATTTCAGTCAATTTTTATGGCTTTTTGTTTGTCTTGATCTGATTGTTTAAATACAAGTTTTAAAAACTAACTACAGCTAAAATTATCTAATATTACAGAGATTTGATTAATATCCCATAAAATCCATGAGAATAGGACCCTATTTGATAACTATTTGACTATGTCTAAATAAACGACTTAAAAAAAGATAACTCTGTTGTCTAAATACCTATGAATTGTGATTGTCTCTATCTTTAGAGAAGGTGTGTATCCAAATTATAATATGAAACTCATTTCGGTCTGCTATTATTGATATACGGACTACTCTTAATTACTGGTATTTTATTGATTGATTTTTATAGAGTTGTAAAATTTCATTTTAAGTAGGGAATTTGTTAAGTTAGAGTTTACTTTGATAAAATTAAAAATGTGTTATAGATGATATTTTAAGATAAAAAAAATATTATAGGTTTTTGTCTTTAGAAGTTGAGCTTGTTTAGTCTGTGTTGATAAAATGAGCCAGTTCATGAGTCAAGGAACTTTAGTTCGCAAGCTGGTAACATGGGCCCATCCAGTAAGTCGATCGTGCAAGCTAGTAAAATGGCCACAACTTTGGTCAAGCCTGAAAGCTGATAATTGGGCTCTAGCCCCCTGATCATGTTCAGTCGCTAAACTCGCAATAAGCCCAACTTGTGAAACGTCTATAGTACGTTGAATTCCGTCACTACCCTGCCAATAGGCCTACGACATGAAGGTTGATTTGATGGGTATTGATTGGACATGACTTTAACTTTTTGAAGCCAATTAATCTTATTTTAACTATAACAAATATTCTTAAGGAAAAATTATCTAGATGATATATTTTCACCCAATTTTTAAGTAATAGCCACATTTTTTATTTTGTTAAAAATAGTTACATGGAAATATTAAGATACAAAAATACCCTCATGTCAAATCATTTTTCTCTCTCTTTTCACGTGCAAGCTTTTCTTTCCCTTTTTTTTTCTTCTTTTTTTTTTGTTGTTGTTGCCATCTTTCTCTCTTCTTTATTCAGACCAACAGCCCATTTGAGCAGCCCATTGAGTGTATGCTTTTCCTGGGCCACCTATTTCTCATTCCACTGGTCCATATTCGTTCTCAATCTGACACGCCCAATGTATATATATATATATAATTAACTTTATGGTTATTATTGTCACTTTTTTTCTTTTTACTCTAAGGTAATATTTTTTAATATTTATGTGGTCGATCTCAAAACTAATTAATAGAGTTTTTAGACGTGGAGTTCTTATTATGTCTTCTCAAGAATATTTTGAATACCATCAACCTAGAAATCCGATATATTTATATATTCGCTATAAAAAAATTTGGGTTGGACCGAGATTTATTTTTTTCCCCAAAATCAACATGAGTCTCTACTCTAAGATTGGCCTGAACTTAAACCGAGATTTGAAATTATGTTTTACGAAAAATAAATAAGAAAGAGGAAAAGAAAGAAAGAAAGAAAATATAAAAGAAAGAAAGAAAAAAGAAAAAGTTCTTTCAAGGATTTTTCTTTCATTCTTTTCTTCTTTCTAATTAATTTTTAGTTAAACATAAACTCAAATCTCAGTATAATCTCAGGTCAAAAACTCAAATATCGGTCCATTTTTGGGCCAGTCTCAGACTAGCTAGACTCATACAAATCTCGAGTCAAAATGTAAATCTCGGTCCAATCTCTGACTAGACTCATGCAAATCTCGAGTCAAAATACAAATATCGATCTAATCTCGGACTAGACTCATAGTCGATCTTGGGGCAAAATGCCAATGTCGGTCCATCTCGATTTTTTTTTTAGTGAAATACATAAATATCATCACAATGTCAATAAAGATGAAAATGAAAATGGAGGTAAAAAATTATTAATTGTCTATTTTGAAGGTTAAAAATCCCAAAAACCCGAGTTTATTGATTTCATATATAGTTTGAAGAATAATATTTCTTATCTAATTTGATGGCTTATAGCCCATATTCATACAAGGTTATCTAGGTTAAGAAAAGATAACAACTAACAAAGATAAATTAAGAAAGAAAATAAAATAAGATAAAATTTTCAGGAAATTGCACTATGGCTGAGGCCGCGGGAAGACAGATTTTGGAAAATCACCTCTTTGTGGGGGCTGTGGCGATAGGAACCACGACCGCAGCCCCCACTCTTGGGTTTTTGACCCAAGACTGCCATTTTGGGTGCAGGCCGCGACCCTGGGAGGAAAAACTTCCTTTTTCTCTTATTTTCATCCTCCTAACTTTAATACCCCCCCTAAAATTGGAGCATGGAGATAACAAATGCCCAACTTGCGAAGAAGAAACTGAAATTGTGATTTTCCAAGAGCTTTAGTCAATACATCTGCAAGTAGATCTCCATTACAAATATGAGAAGGAGCAATAATCCCATCTTGGAGAGCATCACGAACAAAGTGGCAATCCACTTCGATATGTTTTATTCGCTCATGAAAAATTGGATTGGCTGCGATATGCAAAGCAGCCTTGCTGTCACAATATAAGGGAACACGATCATTATGCTGAATCCCAAAACATGCCAATAAAGATTTCAACCATTTTAATTCACAAGTTGTAGTGGCCATAGAACGATACTCAGCTTCAGCAGAAGAGCGAGAAACTGTAACTTGTTTCTTTGTCTTCCAAGAGATGGGTGAGGAACCCAACATAATGAATTACCCTGTTAAAGATCGCCTGGTTAAAGGACAAGTTGCCCAATCACTATCACAGTATGCCGAGAGATGAAAATTAAAGTCACTTCGAAGGAGAATTCCTTGGCTAGGACACCCTTTCAAATAACGTAAAACACGTAATCCAGCGTCCCAATGTTCAATACGAGGATTTCCCATAAACTTAGACAAAATATGGACCGAGTAGCTCAACTCAGGACGAGTGATCATTAAATAAATTAATCTCCCTACAAGACGTCGATATTTTTCTGGATCATCAAGAGGTTTACCATCAATGGTGGCAAGATGGTGGTTAGAATCCATAGGAGTGGATACAGGTTTAGCTCCGAGTAAGCCAGTTTCCCCTACAATATCTAAGGGGTATTTACGCTGACTTAGATACAAACCATCCTTTCCATGAGCTACTTCAATTCCAAGGAAGTATTTTAAGGCACCCAAATCTTTCATATGGAACTTTTCACTAAGTTGCTTCTTGAAGGAAGCAATAGCTTTGGATGAACTTCCTGTGATAATGAGGTCATCAACATAGACAAGGAGATGAAGAAAACATAATTCTTCGAGTAGCTAAATAGGGAATAATTAGGATAAGATTGAACAAACCAAATATCTTTCAAAGCGGAAGACAATTTAGCAAATCAGTTTCTAGGAGCTTGACGAAGTCCATATAAAGACTTTCGTAAACGAAAAACCTTGCCAGATGTCGTAGGAGAGAAACCAGGAGGTAACTGCATATATACTTCTTCATCCAAATCACCATGAAGAAAAGTGTTATGAACATCCATCTGATGAAGCTCCCAATTGCGAGCAATAGCTGTGGATAGAAAAGTACGTACCGTAACCATCTTTGCAACCGGAGCAAAAGTTTCATTAAAGTTCCATGCACCACAAAGTTTCCCCTTTAGCCTTTCAACTGATCCATTGGATTTATACTTTATTTTATAAACCCATTTACACGCAATCGCTCTCTTGTTGTTGAGGTAGTCCCTTCTTTATCAAGGGGGAGTGATGAAACTGTTGTTACTGTTGAACCTGTTATTGAGCATGTAGAAGATTCACCTACACATATTGATTAAATGGTAGTTGATACTAGTGAACCTGTTCTTCCAACAACAGGTCATGGTCATCGTATTAAGAAGGTTTCTAGTAGATTGAATGATTGTGTTACAAGCACTGTTCGTGTTATAAGTCCTGTCACGACATCTTCTACTGACTCATTTTTGCCATCAGGTACTAAGTTTCCTCTAGCTGATTATGCGAACTGTGATAGATTCTCTACACCACATATATGCTTCTTGGCATCTATTACTTCTAGTAGAGAACCTGCTTCCTTCAATGAATCTGTTAAAGACCCTGGATAGAAAAAAGCCATGAAAGAAGAAATTGATGTCATGGAAAGGAAAGGAAAGGAAATAAGGGTCGGTCGTTCAGAAGATACGGTGCCATGGAAAGGAAATATATGCTCACTGAATGTAACATCTTTAGAAACAAAGTACTCCTTAGTTTCTAAATCATACAAGCGCCACCCTTTTTTTCCAAAAGGATAGCCAACAAATACACAACGGCGAGATCGTGAACCAAACTTATCCTTAACGCGTGGATTATTCTTAACAAAGCATAGACACCCAAAGACACGAAGTTGAGCATAAGTAGGAGGTGTCTTGAAGAGAATCTCATACAGGGTTTTATTATCAAGCAACGGGAGTGCGGTTAATTAGATATCCAGCAGTCAAAATACTCTCTCCCCAAAAAGAAATAAAAGAGCTCTAGCTACATTTAAAATGTGTCTATGTTTGCGCTCTACCCGGCCATTTTGTTGAGGTGTATCGACGCAAGAAGTCTGATGTAGTATTCCATGCTCAGCATAAAAACGATGAAGAGATGTGAATTCTCTTCCATTATCACTATGCACAACTTTTACAATTTTAGCAAATTGTGTCTTTACCAACTTACAAAAATCTCGAATTAGTTGGGGCACTTCAGATTTAACTAACATAAGAAAAACCCACACAGCTCAAGAGCAATCATCCACAATGGTCAAGAAATAGTGTGCTCCACAACTAGACGGCAGATTATACAGACCTCAGATATCACAATGGATCAAATCAAAGATTTCAACAACTCTATTATCGCTCAAAGGAAAAATATTCCATTTTTGCTCGTAGACAAATATCACATGAATTCTTTAAGTTGAAAAGACTATGATTCTTACAACCATCAAGTTGTTCAGACAGAATAAAATCTATATTTCTAGATGTAGCCCCATCTGTTGGTGCCACAAATCTTTATTACCTTCCACAGTTGTTCGATAAGCTCGAGATTGAAGGAGTGGACGAATCCAATAAACTCCATCACATTGTTCACCCACTCCAACTAGAGTCGTCGAAGTATGATCTTGTATTATGCATAGCTTATCAGTAAATAGAATAATATATCGCTTATCGACAAGCAATTGAGAGACAAATAACAGATTACAAGTCAGATCTGAAACAAATAAGACATGTTGCATCACCAAATTATTACTTAACATTATTGTGCCTTTCTTAAGCGAGAAGCTTTTTTTACCACTAGGAAGGCCAACTAAGATGAGACCTATATAAATTAAATTGCTAATAATTTAGCATTACCAGTCATGTGATTTGAACATCTTGAATCGACAATCCATTGTGAAGAAACACCAAATTTCTCAAAATCACCATCCTTATTAGCTGTTGGAGAAGACTTCATCTTCTTCGGTATGTTAATCGAATTTACAATAATAGCCCACTGATCATCTTCAAGATCAAGTATCCCGTTTCGATCTGATTCTCAAATAGGGGTGGAAGAAGAGCCTGTATCAATGTGAATTTTAGAAGTCGATGTGGCATTGTGTAATCACTCCACGTCTGTTTCCAATCTGAAAACTGCACCTATCATCACATTATAAGTCATTCATTCCATCGAAATGAGTCATCGTATTGAATGGATTTGATTCCATCAATTTTCCGTCAATATTGGTCATTTGCGGTATGAATCATTAACCAGCTCTGATACCATATAAAATTTGAAAAATAATATTTCTCATTGAATTTGAAGGCTTATAGCCTATATTTATACAAGGTTATCTAGGTTAAGAAAAGATAACAACTAACAAAGATAAACTAAGAAAGAAAATAAAATAAGATAAAATTTTCAAAAAATTGCACTATGGCTGCAGCCGTAGGGATATTGTGGCCGCGGCCACGAGAAATTTTTTTACAAATCACCGCTTTGTGGGAGCCGCGGCGACAGGAACCACGGGCGTGACCCCCCACTCTCGGGTTTTTGGCCCAAGAGTGCCATTTTGGGTGCAGGCCGCGGCCCTGGGAGGAAAAACTTCATTTTTCTTTGATTTTCCTCCTCCAAACTTTAATAATAACTATTTGATTATGTCTAAATAACGACTTAAAAAAAGATAACTATGAATTGTCTCTATCTTTAGAGAAGGTGTATCCAAATTCTAAACTAAACTCGTTTGGGTCTGCTATTATTTATATACAGACTACTCTTAATTATTGGTATTTTATTGATTGATTTTCATAGAGTTGTATAATTTCATTTTAAGTAGGATATTTGTTAATTTAGGGCTTAATTTGATAAAATTGAAAATGTGTTATAGATGGTATTTTAAGATAATATATATTATGGATTTTTTTCTTGAGCTTTGTAGCTTGTGTTGATAAAATGGGCCCAGATCATGAGTAAAGGAGCTTCAGTTCGCAAGTTGGTAAAATGGGCCCATCCAGTAAGTCGAGCGTGCAAGCTAGTAAAATGGCCCCACTTGGGCAAGCCTGCAAGTTAGTAATTGGGCCCTAACCCTTGATCTTGTTGAAGGGACTACTTTACTAAATTAACAGAATTTTATTTAGTAAACTAATTAAAATTTAATTAAGGATATATTAATATCATACAATTGTGATTAAACCTTCGACTAAAACTTTAAAACTTTTCAAAAAACAATAACTTTTACTTTACAGTGAGTAAATTATGGAGAACTGGTTGGATGTTTCTTTACAGCATCAACCCTTAACACCAGATCTTCTATGCTATTTTTTTATCGAACAAGCAAAGTCGATTATGGGATTGAACCTTAGAAGAAATTAGAAAGAAGAAAACGATTTTTCTTCCTAATAATAATGGAGAAAATTGGCAATATGGAGGGAAAGGGGGAGAAGAAAGAACTTCAATTTCTAAGAAATTGAATTGTGTGATTTATGAATGATCCAAGCCTCCTATTTATTGGCTAATAGAAAATCTAATCACATTAGGAAATTCCATGGAGATAAATATAAAAGAAAAAGATTTTTTCTCCTTTATCTATGATGTGGCTGAAAACCATATAGATAAATAAGACCTGAGAAGAAAAAACCAGGAGCTCCGCCACAAAAGAGGTATAATTGAGGAACTACGTCACCTCTATGACCACCTACATAATAGGCTTGATGAAGTAGAGAACGGACCAAGGAAAGAAATTCCAAGCGCCACTCGTGCTCTCTTTGGGACTCAAAGGATCGGAGACATCATTGCCCTCGAAATCCAAGAACCCAAGCGATCGTCGTGCCGCACGGACGACGTTTTGGACGATCTGCAAGCTCGTGTTGTAGAGATGAGTATGGAGATCAGTCAACTCGTCAACCACCTGGAACCCTCAGATAGCGAGGAAGATGAAGCTGGTGATGATGATGAAGACCATCAAGACCGCCTTATGATGTGAACCCTCCAAAGTTCCTAAACCCTCCAAAGTTCTCTTTTACTGACGAAGGGCCAACTCTGCTTTAGGGTAGTCTTTTATTCTTTGTTTATTTTTTAACTCGAATTTCTTTTGTAATCAAAAGTTGTTAATAGTAGTACAAACGTTATTAAACTCGATCCAACTATCCTAACACTAAGTTGGACAAATACCCCCTTCCAAAGAGAAGGAAGAAAAACCTAGCTCGGACTAGGCACAATCTTCAAAGAGTTAAAGTTTAAGAAAGACAAATATCCCTTCTAATGAGAAGGAAGAAAGACCTAGCTCGGACTAGGCATAATAATCGAAAATTTAAACTTTGACTTTAAGTTAGAAAAATATCTCTTCCAAAGAGAATGAAGAAAGACCTAGCTCGGACTAGCCACAATCTTTGAAGAATTAAACTTTAAGTTAGACAAATATCCCTTCTAAAGAGAAGGAAGAAAGACATAGGTCGGACTAAGCACAATCTCTGAAGAATTAAACTTTATGTTAGACAAATATCCCTTCCAAAGAGAAGGAAGAAAGACCTAACTCAGACTAGGCATAATCTTCGAAGAAGAAAACTCTAACACTAAGTTAGGTTGATATCCCTTCTAAAGAGAAGGAAAAAAGAGCTAGCTCGAACTAGACACAATCTTCGAAACTCTAAGTTGGACCAATATCCCTTCAAAAGAGAAGGAAGTGTTAGGAATGGTGTCCTAGAACTTGTAATTATTTAATAATAATAATTTATTAAGAATAAATTAAATAAATAAACATAAGTTCTTTATATTATCTAGATTGCTTCAATTAATGATATTAGGAATATATGGAAATATATAAATATCAAACATTCAAATAGTAAAACCCTAAGTCACTCTTATGAAATCACGACTTAGTATGTGAGTCATACGAGAGGATTAAAGTCGAGATGAGTAACTTAAAAGTGTCTACAGTAAATGGATAACGTTTGGGAACCTTATCCTGGTAACACTGTTGATAGCTTTGCATTTTGTTTATAGACAAATGATCTAATCCTGATCATTCATGTGGGAGACATGAAATGGAAGTATCATATGCAATGTTGATTGTCTAAGACAGGACCACGATGTTCGATCAAATTTCTCATTAGTACCGTTTAAGAGAAATAATCGAATATCAAACTAAGCTTATCAACCGTGATAGATCTCAATCCTGAGTGGAATGCGGACTCCTATTTGTGGAGTTATGTTCTTTGATTCACATAGTTGAGAGCGATCTGTAAGAACGCTCAATACACTTCTCTTTTGGGAACATGACTAGATAAGTAGCTGGGAACTCATTTTCACGAGATGGAATTCATAACTTTCCTATAAATTAACGGTATCAGTGCGATACCTAAACATTTTAGGAACTTTAGGAAACTCCCTTGATGTACTGATTCGAGACATGAACAAGTGACGTCACGACTTCTATTGATCACAGAAGTATCTTATCTCTAGTTCGACTAGAGATAAAGTTCATTGGAGAATCAGCGGGAACACAAGGATAAAGCGGTAATTACAGGGGCAAAACGGTAAATTTATCCGCCTGTAATTATGAGGGTTCCACGTGAAGGATATATCACAGATATAAATAAAAGATAAACTAAATGGACATAACTCATCTATAGTGAGGGGAGTTCAGCTATGAATCTATAGTGGAATTATTCATAGTTAGATAATAAGTAATTAACTAATTATGTGTTAATCACTTAATTGACTAATTATTAAGCCCATGATTTATATGTCCATCGGGTCCCTATGCTAGCCCAAATATCGTAGTCGCGAAATCAAGTAGAAGAAATGGAAATTTTAAGTAAAGTGAATTACTTAAAATAAGCAATATTAATTGTTTAAATATTGAGTATATTTAAACGGTAATTAATATAAACATTATTAATTGTTTAAATAATGAGTTTATTTAAACAGAAATTAATAATGAAATATTATTAATTAGATATTATTAATTATTTAAATATTGAGTATATTTAAATGGTAATTAATAATTTGAAATTAATTAACAATTATTAATTGTTTAAATAATAAATTTTATTTGAACGGAATTAATAATTAAAAATTAATTAATTAATAATAAAATGTTATCAATAAAATTATTAATTAAATAATGAGTTTATTTAATGGAAATTAATAATTAAAATATTTATTATTAATTATTTAAATAATGAAAATTATTCAAATGGAAATTAATAATTACATATAATTTGATAATATTTAGTCGGGAGAAAATATTAATATTATTAATTGTTTAAATAAAATATTTTATTTAAATGGTATTTAATAAATAAATAAATTAAGTTGGACTTATTAATTTAAGAGAGAATTTCAAGCCCAATTGGATTAATGAACCCAATTGGAATTGGCCCAAAATAATTAATTAAATAAATTGTATTTATTTATTATTTTATGATGATAAAATCGGCCATACATGTATTTTAGGAAGAGATAATTGTTTGAATTATATCCTAAAATAATTACATAGATTTATTTACCCAAGATAAATAAAATAAAGAAAATAAAATAATCTCCTATTTATCTATGGCATTTTCGAAATTGCAAGATAAAGGAAAGAGATAATCTTTTTTCTTTTTGTATTTATCTCTATAGATTAATCCTAATGGGATTAGGATTCCTATTTTCCTATAAATAGGAGGGTTGGGTCATTCATAAATCACACAATTCAATTCCTTAGAAATTCGGAATTCTCTCTTCCTCCTCTCCTCCCCTATTGCCGATTTTCATAGGCCATTGGGAAGAAAAATATTTTTTTTCTTCTTCCCAATTTCTTCTTAAGTTCGATCCCACAATTGGATTTCGTTTGATCGATCAGGATATAGCATAGAAGATCCGGTGTTGCTGAGGATTTGATGCTGTAAAGAAACCTCCAACCGATTCTCCATTAATTACTCAATGTAAGTAAACCGGTTTTAATTTTCAAAAATAAAGCATGAATCTACATATTCTTCGTGTTTATATCACAATTTGCATGATGTTAATAGATCCGTTATTAAATGTTAATAAATTTACTAAATAAAATTCCGCTATTTTAGTAAATCATCCCTTCAGGAAGAAAGGTCTATCTCAAACTAGGTATAATCTTTCAAAAAGAAAACTCTAACACTAAGTTAGGTTGATATCCTTTCCAAAGAGAAGGAAGAAAGACCTAGCTCGAACTAAGGCCCAATCTTCGAAGAATTAAACTCTAATTTTAAGTTAGACAAATATTGTAACATCCCGTTATTTTGAAGTGAATTATTTATTTATTTATTTATTTATTTTAATTAAAGTATTTAAGGTTAATTTAAAAGTAGTGATTTCGATTTTAGTAGTTATTTTAGTCCGAAATTCTTTTTAATTGTTTTAATACTTCAAATTTCGCTTCGGTGACATTAATAATTATTAATAGGCCAATTACTAATTATTAATCACCTTTAGATTAATTTAAGAACTTCGGGTTTCGATTTATAAGTCAAAAGTCATTAAAGGACGTAACCGTCATTTCCAAACTTCTTAAAAAATATCAATTCACTATTCATTTTCTCTTTAAATCACCACTTTTGACCAAAGTTGACCCATCCTCTCATTTGTTCTTCTCCAAACCGTGGCTTCAAGGAGGGGGAAAGAAAATTTCGGGTTTTGTTCAATTCTCAATGGATCGACTTGATTTCGGTTGCATCGGAAAGCCTTCGGTCGTACGATTCTTCTCCACCTAGCAATCGTGTTTTCCATCCATGTTCTAAGGACTTCTCGGTAAGTTAAAGTTCAAATCCTAAGCTCCAAATAGTGTTTTAATGGAGTTTTCATTTTTGATTCTTTGATTTCTTGTCGAGGAACTCGATGTTTTTAAGTACGGGAGTTGTTTTAAGTGTTTTTGGAAACTTTTCCTAAACCCTAAAACCGAGTTTCAGCCGAAACCCTTCCCGTTTGAATTTTACATTGTGGGGGTTGTTTTGGGGTTTACTTTTATTGATATATTGTTTATTGTAATTAAATTCGGGAAATTGATTATTATCCAAAAACTCGAATCATCATTACCCATTGAAATCGGGAACTTCGAAACTACTTGAAACCAACTCGAAACACCTCTAAAGTGCCTAAAAGCCGGAAAACCGAACCCGAAACCCATTTTCCATAGAGGGGCCGAGAGTACACTTTGGGTTTTTCCGGGGTTTTTCGTCGTTTTGAGCTTTTAGATGTTAATTGATTGATGTTTGGTTTATTAATGATTGTTAGATATACTTTTAATTTTAGGTGTTTTGGATCGTTGATTGATCGTGCTATCGAAGATTTGGAGCGAAACTACTTTGGCTAAGATGAGAATAAATAGGATTTAAAGTAACTTTAGAAACCGAATAAGTAGAACGGTTTGTAGGATCGAAAGTTAAGAATAGGACTCGAATCTAAGAGTAAAAGAAAGTGAGCTAGTGACCTTAGGATTAGGAGCTAGTTCTTTGAGTAAAACTTTGGAGTTTCTCGAGGGAAACATTGAACTTTGAAAGTTCTAAGTTAGAATCATTTCAGAAATTAAAAATGGATCATTGGAAGTTAAAGGATCCAAAATTTTAGATAGAATGGTTAAAGGAATTCGAAAATAGAACCTTGGATTTTATTTTAGGAGTTTAGAATCCTTGAAAGTGAAGATTATTGTTTAAGAGGAGATCTTACTTTTATTAAAATATCGGAAGTTCGATTTACTTATTTGTTCTTCCGAAATTCCTATTTATTTACTTTATGCATAAGGACATCTATGATCCTTTTACTTTATGCACTTTACTTTAAGCACTTTACCTTTATGCCCTTTCGATTATGTTGAATATATTTACTTTACTTGCACTCGAAAGCATAATTCATATCATATCATATTGCATAATCGAAATTGGGAGGAATAATGAGACATGTAAAGGTTGCAGTACTTTGCATTGTCTGGTATTATTCGTTTTATATTTCCGTATATGTACATGAGGAATGCTAAAGGGCTGCGGGACTTTGCATGATCAGCTGAGATGGATAATGAGATAATGATGGAACTATGCGAGTTCACATTATTTGGTATCATCCATAATTACTATGATACATATACGAAGATACAGAGTGAATGAACTGACCTACAGGAGCTTCATTACTTGTATTCGGTGAGTGAGATAATGAGGTGAATGAACTGACCTACGGGAGCTTCATTACCTGACATTATTCACTAGAGATGGGAAGATATTCTTGAAAAGACTTTGTATATTTTATTTTGGAAAGTGAGTTTAATGAGGTGAATGAACTGACCTACGGGAGCTTCATTACCTGTCATTATTTACTAGAGATGAAATACTATTATTGAAAGGACTTTGTATATTTTATTTTGGAAAGCGAGATAATGAGGTGAATGAACTGACCTACGGGAGCTTCATTACCTGACATTATTCGCATGTGATAGTTATATTGATGTAAAAGTTATATGTCCTTTACACTTGTTTAGCGAATTAATGAATAATGATTAGACTACGTGTACTAATATTATCGTCATTAATCGCAATTTGTGATTGTTGAATATGTTAAGTCCGAGTGAGCTTAACTTTATTGTATTAAAAATAACATAAAGTAAACTTTTGATAGCCGAATGCTATAGGAAAAGAAATGAGATTGAATTGATAATGAAAGAATACGAGGTTGTATTGAACCTCGTATATTTATTAAGTGATATATGTAAGAGAACTAGTTTCTCAACAAATTGGAAGATCTTGAAATTGGAGATTAAACATTTGAATATAAACCTTGTATATAGTATAAGGTATATAAAGAAAATGAGATATAAATGCTATATGCATTATGAAACCATACCCAGAAATGCTTGGAATGTAGTTCCACAATTATATTGGAGAATTGGTAAGAAAAAGTGGAACACTTGATATAAAACTCTTTGAATGGATTGATAGCAAAGAGTAAGTAAGTTCTTGGACACGACTCCGGATACGGGTTTGGGGTCTAACTTTACTTTTTATTCTGTTTATTCTCACTGGGCTTTGTTGTTAGCTCATGATATTACAACCAATTTCAGGTATGCTCGGGGTTCGTGGAAAGGGGAACTAGTGTTGCATGATCGAGAGGATGATGGATCAGAGACTTAGTTGTGTATTTTGTATCTTTCAAATTTGTACAATTATATTAGCTCTTAAGAGCTACACGTCTTACTTTTATGATTATTAGACCTTTTGAACTCCTGTATAGGAACTTGAAGTTCCTTGTGTTTTAAATTACTGAATTGAAATGTAAACAGGTTTTTTGCTAGCCAACTTTCAAACATAACCATGCCGTTTTTTTTAAACATAAAGACTTCCGCTGTGTTTTATATTTAAATGATTTAAAAAGGATTCGGGTCGTCACAAATATCCCTTTCAAAAAGAAGGAAGAAAGACCTGGAGCAGACTAGGCATAATCTTCGAAGAAGAAAACTCTAACACTAAGTTAGGTTGATATCCCTCCCAAAGAGAAGGAAGAAATACCTAGTTCGAATTAGGCACAATCTTCGAAGAATTAAACTCTAACTCTAAGTTAGACCAAATATCCCTTCCAGAGAGAAGGAAGAAAGACCTAGCTTAGACTAGGCATAATCTTCGAGAAGAAAACTCTAACACTAAGTTATGTTGATACCCCTTCCAAAAGAATGAAGAGAGACCTAGCTCAAATTAGGCACAATATTCGAAGAATTAAACTCTAACTCTAAGTGAGACCAATATCCCTTCAAAAGAGAAGGAAGAAAGACCTAACTCAGATTAGGAATAATCTTCGAAGAAGAAAACTCTAACATTAAGTTAGGTTGATACCCCTTTCAAAAGAAGGAAGAAAGACCCAATTCGGATTGGGCATAAAAATCCTTCTCTGAATCAAACAGACGTTCAAAACTAGCACTAGAATCCTATCTCAGACTGAAATGACTAAGATTTAGCCCAAACCCAAACGTCCAACAAAAAGTATTCAACAAAAACACAAGACACACATATATGCGAAAAATCAATAGCACTAACCACGCGGGCACAATATTTAGTGTTAAAGGTAAAAAGAAATCAAGTTAAGTATTTAGGTTAATGATAAAACAAAGTGGAGACTAAGAAGAAAACCAACATGGGGAACTCACAACCTAGGAACTCACCATCTTCCTCAGAGATATTCTCAACATCCACAACATCTTCCCTAAAAAATTCAGAGCATGCCCTACACTCCATCCTCTTCAAACATGTTGCCATCTATAGTCCCTTCATTTTCAACAGACAATCGATCCTCTTTGTCAAGAAGTGAGCGAAGGGGCTTGAATTCTGCGACAGCATTTTGTTTCCTAACAGGGTTAAATCGGGACCTTTCTTCCTCAGGTAAGGAAAACTTTAGCTTGTCATAACCAATCTTCACCGCATAAAGATCAGCGCACTCAAGTTGTTTGGAGAGATCCACACTAATCCTGGCAGTCAAAGCTTGAGCATGTCCAAATTCAGAGCAAAACATCTTGACCAACTCGTCTCTTTAAGCCAAATCTCCCCCCAACTTCTTTACATAAGCTTCAAGTCACTTGTTCTTGCCCTCTTCAGTCTTTAGCTTCCTCGCCATTTATGTGGACCTCACCTCTGCTGAAACCATTTTCTCAAAAGAAATGATGGACACCTACTTAGCTGCTTCGCTATCATGCATCGCCAATTTCAGCAAATAGGCCATCTAAGGTTGCACTTGAAATCCCTAAAAGACAAAAAGGGAGCCAAGATCAAGAAAAAGTAGATATAAGCAAAATAATCCTAAAAATATATAAACGTTACCAAGACAGTACGAGTGACTAAGCGATCCAAAGATTCTTCAAGATGAGATAATCTAAACATATTAGGAAGAGCAACAGATCCAAAATCTCGCTCGAAACCTACCTTAGCAAGAAAGCTCTGCATCCAATTCTCATCTAAGGTAGATCCCAAACCATGAGAAGCAAGAAAAACTAGATCCACCTTCATCAGCTTCATTTCAGGCCGAGGAAAATGAACAAAGGGAACCAAAGACTCATTCGAAGGAAAATCTGATGAAGCGGCTAAAGGTTGGTAAAATCGAGCATTGAATGAGCAAGTAGTTCCAAAAGTCGTTGCTGTAGGACTCTCCACCTTGGAGCGAGGCCTTTTTCTTCTCCCTAATTGGAGGTTGTCATTCATCAACAATCATTTTCCTTTTCAACCTTGTTGATTGACGAGTCTCATGCTCTCTCTGAACAGCAAGAGCGAATTTAGATAGTTCCAGCTTTCAGCCATACTTGGTCTTGAAAAGTTCAGTTTCAAGCTTCCTCTTCTCCTCTTGACTACAAAATCCACACAAAATGATATTTTTAAAGGAAAAGAAAAACCATTACAAGGGGAAAGAAGGATACCATACCTTTGACCCTTAAGAATGGAATAGGAGGAAAAGGAACCCAAATATGAGTCAATGTAAGCTCTTCTTCACATATGAAGGCTTCCCAGACAAATTGTCCAACTTCTTCCAGTTCCTCGCAAGCAGTAATGTCCGATGATGTGATACCGATTTTGCACAAAGTACAAATTGCCAAAAATAAGGATAAAATATTAGAGAGAATAAAAATGATATGTAAAGACCGAGGTGGAACATGACCGTTCTCACCCGACTCTTTCCAAACTAAAGGAATTGGAACCCCGTCAGAAGTCAGCTTCCCTCTAATATAGAACAATCTATTTTTCCATCTCTTGTTAATAAAAGGAAGGCCAATAACAATCTTCTTCCCAATAGATCCATGGAAATGGAATATGGAAGTATCCTGTTGATTAGACCTGGAAGACCAAAAATATGATAGCATCCCTAATGTTAATTCCATGTTCTTTCTGGCTGTGACAACCAATAAGGTAATCAAGCCCTTCTATGTATTCAGCATGAATTGTCCAAGAGTCACGTCAAGATCCCTTAAAAGAGAGGCCATTCGCACCTCAATAGGAAATCTAACTTCGTAATCAAAGAAGATCTCATAGAAAGAAGTCCAACCATCCCCAACATCATGATGAGCATGTTCATCAGAAGTTGGAAGCCTCATTTCTACGTAAGGGGGAATGCGAAATGAAAGGCGGTAAAAATCCAAGTCTGGTTGCTTTACCACGAAATGCCTTTAAAAAGGGATGATCAACTACCCTTGGCTTTCCAGATGAGGATGTCGTGACATTACCATCCAAAGCATGGGGAGATTTACAAACTCCTATATCATCGCTAAAGGTCTCTTCAAAATCCTCACCAGACTCCTTAGACCCACTGTCAGAAGAGAAATGATTTGGTCGAGCATCATTTAGAGTTTCATCTAGCAATTCAGAAACTGGAATCAAGAAATCTCTTTCATGCATCGCGTCAGCAAAAAAAAGATGTTCTGGCAGTAATCTCTGCATGATATTCATTGGCATTTATTGCTATTTCACTAGGATAAACATACATTCTTACACCATTTCTCCACTCCCCAACTATCTCAATAGAAGTAGATTCCATGGTAGGAGTCGAAGTTCCTAGCTCTAAATCAGTAACTCTAAATTAGAATAAATCTACTAATGCATTCTAGAGATTTAAAGTACAATACAAACTTGAAATGAAGAATAGCTGATAGAATTTCCCTTCTGCGAAAGAATGCTTCTGAATCCTTGGGTAAGTTGTGCCAAAATTAAAAAATGCAAGAATGCGCAAAAATAGGGAAAGTTTGTTTTTTTCGAATTTAAACATTCAATTTTGAAATGTTGTATGTGTGTCAGCTGTTTACAATAATGGGTCGCTCTGATTCGTTATTTAGACATAAACTTGTTTTCACGTCTAAGCACCTCATGTTGGGATTGCGGCCTCTATAAAAGAGTTCTCATGCGGAATTCCCAAGGATCTTTCCTTGAAGTATAATATAATCAAAACTAAATGCATAAAAGAAAACTAACCCTTGTAAAGAAGTATTTGGCTCTTCCTTGTCGTTTTTGGTTACGATCCCGGGACCATCAAAAAGTTCTTCCTCGCTAAGCACAAAAAAGAATCAGTGCGTGGGCACGATCCTCTTTGGACAAAGGAAGAGGGAAGAAAGACTTTTTCTTCCCTTACCCTATGGGCGACGGCGGTAGAGAGAGAGGGAGGAGAGGAATTTACCTGAGCCTTTTCTTTTGCTCTTTTAGTTGTATGTTTTGGGGTCACCCCAAGGTTCTTATTTATAGGAAAACTGAGGCCTCAGAAAAATCTTTGAATATCTTTTTAATTATCAAATAATTAATAAAGATATTATAAAATATATTTTGAATGATTAAGATATAATATCTTATTCCATAATAAGATATTCTATATCACTATTTAAATAAATCAGTATTAATTTAAAATAATTATTCCATATCTTACTCATTTAAATTAATCATATTAATTTAATTTAAGATATTCCATATCTTACTTATTTAAATAATCATATTAATTTAAATTAAGATATTCTATATATTTTAAATAAAATAAAATGCAAATAATTGGTTAAATAATAACCAAGGTGGCGTGTGACCTATGGGTCACACGCCCACCTCATCATCTCCATGACAATATTGAGCATTTTATTTTCCTTTTTATTTAATAGAACAATTCCATTAAATATATAAATAAATAAAACTCTTTTTATTTATTTCCTCTTTAATTTGACTTCCTCAAATTAAATATTTAAATAGACTACTCTATTTAAATCCCCATCAATTTTGGACAACTACAAAATCAATTTAATTAAATAGACTCTTCTATTTAATCTCTCTATTATATAATTAAATAGACTCCTCTATTTAATAAATAATTAAATAGACTCTTCTATTTAATTTTGGCATTAATTAAATAATCAAATAGACTCCTCTATTTAATTTCATTTAATTAATCAAATAGACTCCTCTATTTGTATTTCTCTTAATTGATCTGCAACTTCAAATCAAATACTAAAAATCATTTTTCGAAAGAAATTAATCCATATTAATTTATGTTCTCAATTACATGCATTGGCTCGGAAGACTTAATGGACCTATAGGACTAAGCTCTAATGATCTAGAATTACATTGATAAAACGCCTTCAATCAATTAATTTTTATTCATTAACTCCTAGATAACTCCACTAAATATCTAGGGTTGCACTCTTAGTACTATAAACATAGTTATGTTCATTGGCTAATATCATTAGCTACACTTTGATCCTTCACAAGTAGTTCATATCCATGGCTAGGTAATTTTACCATATTAACCTCCATGATACATCTTATTCCTTAAGCCCAACTGATTCTATAATGAACAACCTTACATAATCTCCATTATGCGTCTTTGCTTTTTCCTTGATCAGAGGAATATGGGCCCCGCTGTTCAAGCACTGAATCAGTCCATAAGGGAACTACTTATCTATTTTCCTATATGAAAAAAAGTGAATTCCAATCTTGTGTAATTACGTTCCCAGCTATAAGCAAGATGCAATCCCCAAAGTGGGAGGCATATTGAGCGAACTATATCGAGTCACTCTCACCTATGCAAATCAAAGGTTTTTCTCTTACGAATAGGAGTTATTAATCCACTCAGGATTAAGATCAATTGTACATGATCAATCGATTGATAAACGATGTGTCTTTCTGTAACGGCTTTCCCAGAAGACCGTAAGTATATCTTAGTCCAGTCTACTACAATCTCTATTGCAGCAACACCCACTCACATGTCTCTATATGAGCGATCCAGATGAGATCACTTGTGCCAATTTATAAGTGGGCCATGTTAGTGGTGTTACCAGAAATAAGACACCCAACCTTTATTCATATACCACAGACTTTTTGAGCTACAATTTAAGTGAATCTTCCCGCATCGCATGCTCACTTTAGGTTATCATAAGTAACTCTGGATCTTATGATGGATTAAATTTATTAAACAATAATAAATGACAATGTAAATATTAATAATTAATGATTCTTTTATTTATATATAGTTTAATTGGATGGAGTTTTTTTTTTTTTAAATATTGTATATTTTAATAATATTTCGAAAAATATTGTAAAAAAAAAAATTAGGAAAACTAACGTAAATCGCATACACGGTATGCAATTTCAAATTTTTTTAAATGAAATCGCATACCGTGTATGCGATTTTAAAATTTTAAATGAAATCGCATACACGGTATGCGATTTCTAAATTTTTAATAAAATCGCATACTGTGTATATGATTTTAAGACAGAGATAAAATCCCCAATTCTTTCTTCTTCTATTCTTCGTCTGCTGCTTTTCTCCCCAACCCTTCTTCTCGTCTGCTGCTTTTCTTCTCCGTCTGCTCGCCGTTTCTGATCTGCCACTCACCCACGCCGGAAAACGTTGGGACCGTCGTCATAACTCTTTTCACTTCTTCTACAGGTTTTCGTTCATCATTCATTGGTAAATCTCTCAATCTTTTTTTTGTATATTAAAAGTGTTTGTTTGATTTATATAGATAATTGAATGAGAAAATTTTATAGCTTTGATTATGATTTAGGGTTTCATGATTTAAAGATTCAAATTGATTTAAGGTTTCATGATAGTTAGATTCAATTTGATTTAGGGTTTGAAATTGATTTTTATGATAGTTCAATTTTTTAGGTGATACTTAAATTGGTTTAAAAAGTGTGTTAATTAGATTGAAATGTTTTTAATTTACTATATTGATTATTAAATTTATATATTAAGATTGTTAGTGATTGAGTTAATTAGTTTGAAATTTAAATTAGCATTTAAAATTTTTGATATGTAGTTATTGCCAATGTGAGATAAGTGTATTACATTACAATGTTACGTGAATGGACGGATTATTGATGGCCCTGATGGAATTGAGTATGACAAACCACATTACAAGACATTGACTATATGGAATGGAATAACTTTTGAGAATTTGAAGGCGTTGGTAATGGGCACATTATTTGGAGAAGTTAGACCAAATAGGGTAGATATATACTATCACCATCTGACACAAATGTCATCTAGTGTCATTAGACATGTTCCAATAAGTATCAAGAATGATGTAGATTTGACATTTATGATCATCATCAGTTTGCCTCCACCAAATATAGTAGATTTATATGTGATAGTGACATATGTTTTGAAAATACTGAGGGTAACGTTGTAGGTGATCAATCTAATGATATTGGGTTACTTCCATATCATCCATATGAGACTATTCCACCGATGAATGAGTTTATTGATATACGTACACTAACTAACGATGAAGAAGAAATGATTAATTTGAATAGTGATAGTAGGATGCATGTTGTCACTTGTCCTTCTTTCACGGAGTTGAACAGTGATTCTTTGAATCCTATGAATGAAGTCTCATCATTTCCACATGTTGTATTAAGAGGTGGAGATGAGGAATTGCGTACGGGACTAAGGTAAAAAACAAAAATTGATTTGAAGCATGATGAGAAATGGTGGTCAATAAAAAATCAATATGATTTTGATGTCATCGAATCAACACCTGTGATATGGGCAGTGAAATGTGTAAAGTATAATAATGGATGCATATGGAGACTTAGGGCATCAATTCAAAAAGTGCATAATATGTTTGAGATCACACAACTTACTGGTCCACACACTTGTACATACTTGTGTGTGTCTCAAGATCATCCTTAATTAGATTCTGTGTTTATTTCTAGAGAGATTCGAAATACAGTGAAGGTTGATAATACTGTTAAAATTGTTGTGTTGATGCAACAAATTTTGGACAAATTCGGATATATTGTCAATTATGGGAGAATTTGAGAAGGTAAGAACAAAGCCATTGAAATGATATTTGGTAATTGGGAAGAATCATATAAAAAATTACCACGGTGGTTTAATATAATTAAACAAAAAAATCCGGGAACACAAGTTGATTGGAGACTTGATTCTATGCAAGAGGAAGGGAATTATATATTGCGGTCCGTATTTTGGTCGTTCGGGCCATCCATAGAGGGATTTAAATATTGTAGGCCTATTATACAAATTGATGGAACCTATTTATATGGAAAATATAACGGCAAATTATTGATTGCGACATCTTTGGATTCAAATGGTCATTCATTTCCACTTGCTTTTGCAATAGTAGATGTTGAAAGTTCTAATACTTGGGGTTGGTTCTTGGCTCTATTAGATTGAGAGTGACGCAGCACTCTGGTTTTTGTTTGATATCAGATAGACATCCTGGTATAATCTCTGCAGTTAATAATCCTAGAAATGGATGGGCATAACCAATGGCTCATCATCGCTTTGTTTAAGACATGTGGCAAGCAATTTTAATGAAAAATTCAAAAGCAAGTTGATGAAACAATTGGTTTTTAGAGCCGGTTCTCAATTTACAGTGCATAAGTTTCAAAAATGTATGGATGAACTATCTGAAATGAATCAGAATTCCATTTGATATTTTAATAATATTGACCCGTCAAAGTGGACTCAAGCATTTGATGAGGGATGTAGATATGGTTAGATGACGACAAATCTATCTGAATGCATCAATGATGTATTAAAAGGAGCACGTTCATTGCCTATCACACCATTAATAGAGGCCACATTCTACCGGTGTGTAACATACTTTGGGGAACGAAGAGCAGAGATTAGAGATGCACTTGGACAAGGTGATGAGTATACAAGGTATATTTCATTGTTGACAGAATACTATAATCTTGAGTTTCGTATAATTTATATATTACTTATTATTTTGTGGTAGGTTTGCATTGAATAAAATGTCTCGATGGGCTGCAAAAGTAAGTAAGCATCGAGTAAAAGTGTTTGATAGATTACATAGTGAGTTTGAAGTAACAACTACCTATCGTAATATGGCATCACAGGGAGGTAACCGTCATGTTGTGCACTTGGAGTTAAAAACATGTACTTGCAAGAAATGGAAAGTATACGGGATCCCATGTTCGCATGTAATTGCAGCGTGCTTACATTGTCATGTAGATTACATGAAATATGTAGAAGATTATTACAAATTGTCTACCTACAACTCATATTATGAGCCACAATTTTATCCAATCCCTTATAAAGCGGAATGGCCTTACCCTAATTTTGGCGTGATACATCCTAATCGATTGCTATTAAGGGCGGTAGGCAGACCACGAAGTAGTAGAATTCGCAATGAGATGGATTTGAGAGAAACAGGTAGAAAGTTAAGATGTGGAATTTGTAAGCAGGATGGGCATAATCGCAGAAAATGTCCTAATAAATAGGGAAATCCAACACATGAGGGGAGCACGTCATATTCGAGGAACACATCATTGTAGACAATTTTTTTTATCTTATTTTTGTTTATTTGTTTTGAACTTTGATCATGCATATTTGACTTTATAGAATTTGTATTTTGATTTTAATTTTGATCATTTATATATACTATGCATTCTTTCAGTGATGGATCCAGGACCTAGAGACACCGAGGTTTTAAATAGACACGATGTCCATAGATCCATTTTGGTGTGGACCAATCGAATGACACCTGTTCTTACTTGTAGGCGTAGAGAGACTACTGTGCGTAGTATTCCGCATGATCCTCGTATAGATGTATACTTACGACAGGCAGGAT
Source organism: Gynostemma pentaphyllum (assembly GCA_028015215.1). NCBI lineage: Eukaryota > Viridiplantae > Streptophyta > Magnoliopsida > Cucurbitales > Cucurbitaceae > Gynostemma > Gynostemma pentaphyllum. The sequence continues at coordinate 18,945,912 of CM051352.1, forward strand.
TTTATGGGATATCTCGGATAGGGTTTATAGTTTTAGATTGGCATTTGATTACCGCAATGATCGAGCGATGAAGACCCGAGACCCATACTTTTCACATGCCTATGAGGGAGTGTACTATTACTCTACAGGATATCTCAGTCTTATTTGGTTTACCTATAGATGAAGATGTAGTCACTGGATCGGTCTCCCTTAGATGGTTAGTTTTATGTGAGCGTCTATTAGGTGTCACTCCAGTCAGACCTCATTTAAATGGATCACGCCTATCTTTAATAGAGTTGGAACAACAGTTCACAGTACTACCTGCTGATGTAGATGAGATTACAGTACAATGACACGCCCGAGTGTACATTATGCAACTAATTGGTGGGTGTCTGTTCGCTGACAAATCGAGTAATTTAGTCCATTTAATGTTTTTGCCTTTACTTGAGGATTTCCAGATAGCCGGTGGCTTTAGTTGGGGATCTGCGTGTTTATCATGGTTATATCGGGAAATGTGTAAGGCTTTTTCCAAAGATGCCCACGAGATTGTCGGCGCACGGATATTACTTCAGTTGTGGGCATGGGATTGTTTTCCTACTATTGCTCCTCAGCGATTACTTACGCAGCACCATCGTGATGTTGATCTACCCCTGGGTGCACGGTACATTACATATATTTTAGTTTTTTAAATACGTTTACTTCATAAACATACTTATATATTTTAACATATTGTTTATAATTTGCATTTGCAGGTGGAAAGATGACTTTTCCGTCACTGAAGTTTCAACTCATATTTTACTTCAGTATAGATACATGTTGGATCAATTGGGAGAAAATGATGTATGTCTTTCAGTTTATGTATTCTTGTTTATTGGATTGTGAATTACTCTATTAATTAACTAATATTTTTCAATGTTATAGATCGTGTGGGAAACTGTAACGTCCCGTTACTTTTGAGGTATAAAAAAAATTATTTATTTTAATTTAATTTAAGTATTTAAAGATTATTTTAGATTCAATAACTTAGAATTTAGTAGTTTATTTCATTTTAAACCTTTTTAATTGCATTTATGGCTTAATTTAGTTTTGGTCGTATTAATAATTATTAACGGGCTAATTAATAATTATTAATCACCATTGGGATAGTTTAAGAACTTCAGGTTTCGATTTATAAGTCAAAAGTCATAAAAAGGACGCAACCGTCATTTCCAAAGTTCTTAAAATATCTAATCACTATGCACCTCTTTAAGAAGTCTTCATTGACCAAAAAATTAAGACAATTGCATCTTCTTCTTCTTCTTCCTTTTCTCCTCCAAGGCCGAGAGCCTCATTGTCCACATCCCAATTTTCGGGTTTTGTTCGTTTCTTGTCGGATCGCTTCGATTCTCGTTCCGTTGGAAAGGTATCGGTCCTACGATTCATTTCCACCCAACAATCTTGCTTTCCACCAGTGATCTAAGGACTTCTCGGTAAGTTAAACTTCAAACCCTAAGATCCAAATAGTGTTTTAATGGAGCTTCCTCTTTGATTCTTCGATTTCTTGCCAGGGAACTCGATGTTTTTAAGTATAGGAGTTGTTTTAAGTGTTTTTGGAAACTTTCCCTAAACCCTAAAACTGAGTTTCAGTCGAAACCCTTCCCGTTTGAAATTTACATCGTGGGGGGTTTTTGGGGTTTATTTTTATTGATATATTGTTTATTGTAATTAAATTCAGGAAATTGCATATTGTCCAAAAACCCGTTTTATCGTTACCCATTGAAACCGGAACACCTCTAAATTGCCTAAAAGCCAGAAAACCAAACCCGAGGTCTATTCTTCCTTGCTTGGTCGAGAGCATCCTTTGGGGATTTTCGAGGTTTTTCGTTGTTTTATGCTTTTAGTTGTCAATCGTTCGACGTATGTTAATTATTAATTGTTAGATGTAATTATTTGTAGGTGTTTATTGATTCTTTGCTTGACCACTCTTTCAGAGGTTTGGAGCCAAAACCGCATCTACCAAGGTGAGAATAAATAGGATTTAAAGTAACTTTAGAAACCGAATAAGTAGAATGGTTTGTAGGATCGGAAGTTAAGAATAGGATTCGAATCTAAGAGTAAAAGAAAGTGAGCTAGTGACCTTAGGATTAGGAGCTAGTTCTTTGAGTGAAAACTTTGGAGTTTCTCGAGGGAAACATTGAACTTTTGAAAGTTCTAAGTTAGAATCATTTCGGAAATTAAAAATGGATCATTGGAAGTTAAAGGATCCAAACTTTTAGATAGAATGGTTAAAGGAACTCGTAAAAAAAGAACCTTGGATTTTATTTGGAAGTTTAGAATCCTTGGAAGTGTAGATTACTTATTTAAGATAAGATCTGCTTTATTTAAAGTTTTGTTGGTTCAGTTTACTTATTGTAAGTTCGAAATTTCTTTTTATTTACTTATGCACAAGGACATCTATGATCCATTTAATTTATGTCATCTACTTTATGTTCTTTCATTTAGTGATGAATGATTATATTTATTTTACTTGCAATTAAAAAGAAGATAATATATCACATAGCCTGCGGGAGCTATCACATAGCCTAAGGGAGCTATCACATAGCCTGCGGGAGCTATTATTATTGTCATTCATCACAATTTATGTTTATTTGAATATGTTTATACCGAAAGAATATAATATAAGCTTTTAAGGTCAAATGAATATAAACCATATATCTCGATGAAGGTATTAAGGAAAATTTGGGTATGACCACTTTCTTCTAAACTTTGGGAGTTATTGTTCTCCAGTTTTGGAAGTTTAGTGAGAAAGTTGTAGGAGTTACTTGGACACAAATCTGGATACGGGTTTGGGGTCTAACTTTACTTTTTATTCTGTCTATTCTCACTGGGCTTTGTTGTTAGCTCATGATATTACAACCAATTTCAGGTAATGCTCATGCTAGAGGTCGTGGGAGAGGAGCTGGTGCTGTATGATTGCAGGATGATGACCTCGAAATGGACTAGGTGTATTTAAAGTCCATGGACTTCGATTTTGTGAATTTTATACATTTTGGGATTTGTACATTTGTATATAGCTCTTAAGAGCTTTTCCTCTTTACTTTTATGATTATAACCCTTTTGAACTCATGGATAGGAACTTAAAGTTCCTTGTGTATTTAAATTCTGAATTTTAAATGTAACAAGTTTTTGGCTAGCCAACTTTTAAACATAACCACGCCATTTTTTTTAAATATAAAGACTTCCGCTATGTTTTATATTTAAATGATTTTAAAAGGAGTCGGATCGTCACAGAAACTTATCTACATCACATGATATCATTGCCAGACTTCTGTATAGATAGTCGTGACGTGTGACCGAGTATTTGCCCACTCATTTGCTTTCATATAGTTGAGTGGCATCGTCCAGATCGAGTCATGCGTCAATTTGGTCTTAGACAAGATATTCCATCACCGTGTGATACAGATCTCCGTTTACACACATTGGATCTCAAATGTCGCAGTGATACTGATTGGCGGATCGAACATACACCTTTCATAGCACGATGGTCAAATTGACGATCTCATATTATTGATGGACATCCTGTTCAATTTCCTAGTGATTGTGAGGCTGATTATGTAGAGTGGTATACCTCTATCACTCGTTTGTTCATTACTCGACACGCTGCTGCTTTTGACTTTGTGGTGAGTCATTAAAATTATTTTTTTTATTATTGTTAACATCGTAAATTAACAACTTTCTTTGTTAATCAACTTGGTCGACTACAAAATGTCTCTCTAGATTGTCATGATCAGCTGACTCAAGACTATATCGGAGAGTGTGTTCCTCATATGGAGGAATTCAATACTATGTTCACTATAGAGCGTCCAGATCCTCGCAGAAGAGGTCGTCGTCCACGTGCACATCCTGCTCCTGAGTAGGCGGGAATTGATGATGTCGTTCTTGAGGAGGTGAATACCGAGGAGATGGATGTCGTACTAGAGACCACACACCACTATCCTAGCAACCCATCATCCCCTCATTTTGTCATGGTACCAACCCCGGGATCACAGGAAATATTTTCGCAGGTCGTCATTCCTGAACCTGATAGTGATGTTGATGTACCGCGAGGTTCAATACCAGTTCGTGGTCAAGGTCGAGGACGGGGACGGGGAGGGAGGCGTCTTATTGATGGTGGTGATGGTGCTGGTCTATCACATCATATGGATGATACAGGACCATCTCAGGTGGTCGATGGTGCCTGTCCTTCACATATTACTGATGATTCATATATAACCCCGATAGAACGTGTTCGCCTTCCGTGTGGGACAGGAGGTCATCGATGATGTATTTTTTACTTTATACTTTTATTTGTTCAAAACTTTGTTTGTAATTCATTATTTCAAATGTCAATTTCGTTTCAGACTTTCGTTCAAGATAATTCATTATTTCAACATGTCAAATTCGTTTCAGACTTCGATTGTAATTTATTATTACGAATGTGAGAATATTTCATATTTAAACAAGTGTTGAATTTAATGGTTGATCATTAAATATTTTTCACATTTTAACAAGCCACTCAAAAATTGCATATAGTTTTTAAAAAAATGGCCATAAAAAAATTTGAATACAATTTTAAAAAAAATGGCCATAAGGTAGAAGTGCTCTCTGATTTTACCAGTCCATTATGCGTTTTACTTAGTTCCTTTATCAAAGGAATTTGAGGCCCCGCTATTCAAATAGTGTATCAGTCCATAAGAGAACTACTTATCTATTTTTCTTATTAGGAAAAGAGTAAATTCCAATGTAACGTCCCGTTACTTTTCGAGGTAATTTTTTTAATTGAAGTATTTAAGTTAATTTTAGAGTTAATAATTTAGAATTCAGGATTTTTATTCATTCATAAACTTTTATTTACTTTAGAAGCTTAAATTAGTATTAGGCGCATTAATAATTATTAACGGGTCGATTAATAATTATTAATCACCTTTTAGCCAGTTTAAGTATTTTGGGTTAAGTTTTAAAAGCTAGAAGCAAAGGAGGGACTTGTTCGTAATTTCTTTTTTTCAATTTAAACACTTATCCTCATCCTCATCCCCATCCTCTCATTTGTAGTCAAAAGAAAAAAAAACATCAAGCTCTCATTTTCTCTCTAAAAACCGTTAGAAAGTTCTCGCTCCAAGATTTCATTTCATCCTACCTTTGAAGCTTTTTTTTTTCATTTTCAAGAGGCCCAAGGAAAGAAAAATCTCTAAAAATTACGGGTTTTGTTTACTTTGAATTTTAAATAGAATACATGGTTAAAATTTTCAATTTCTCACCAAGAAACTTGAAGGATTTGAATTAGGGAAGTTTACTTAAGAGTAGGGTATGTTTCCCCTAGCCCTAGACTCGAAAATAAATGAAAACTCGTTCCCTTGACACACCCCAAAACTGTGGGCAGTTTGTGGGGATTTCACCATGCTTTATTTTGTTTTCCTTTAATTTTGGGGGAAGAATTCAAGTCCAAAAGCCCTAATTATGTTTACCCATTGATAGTACCGTCCTCAAAATTACTCAAAACCAACTCATAACACCTCTAAAATTCCTAGAAGCCAGAAAATCAAGCCCAAACACCCACCCTATTTTAGTCGTGAACTTCAAGGGTCTAACCTGGTTGTTTTTGTTCTTTTGTGCATTTAGGTATCATTTGTTTGTTGTTTAGTTAATTAATGTATACTAGATGTAATTTAATTGTAGGTGTTATTAATCGCACGTGTGACCAATTGTTCGGCACCCGAAAGTTCGCTTTCTTTGCTAAGATGAGTTTAAAGTGTTGGGTTGTAATCTTATGTTTTGAGTTGCATTACGATATTGTTCGCTCGAGGTTAAGTGATTCATTTATTATTAAGAGTTATTAAATAATTGGATGGTACCTATGAACCTTAGAAGTGAGTTTGAGATATTTTTTTGTACTTCGAGTGTACTTGGAGTTAATTAGTGGTTTGAACGAAAAGTAAGTTTTAGTGTGTTCTTGGATGACTTGTAAGGTTATGGTGGATTTAGAAGAATCTTGGAAGTTGAATGTACCATGAATAGTCATTGGAACAAAGTAGCTTAGTAGAATTCTTGGAAGTTAATTATTTTACATTAAAGTGTTATTTGTCTTTGGTAGCATTGATGTGTAAATCTTGATATAATTGTTTACTTTAGAAACTATGATCTTCGTGAACTTGGCATCGGTGGTGATTTCGGTTTTCGTTTAATTTGAGCGTGTTACCTTATGAACAATTGAGGGTTATGGTTTGATAGTGGTAGTACAATGGATTATGAAAATTATAATGATGATACGATTGATGTACTTGGGATTTTACAAGAGACAACACCTTGAAGAGCACAAAATATAAGCATGTAATGGAGTATAAATTGTATTGTGATAGTATTGATTGTTAGTTGTTTGTGTTGTGATGCAACAGAGTCATGAACCGATTATGGATATATGATGTAATCTTGGGATATAATGGATTCATAGATGAAACAAGGTAAGGATGTTATTATATGATGAGATATTATTAGAGGTGAAATAAAATATCGAAAACCGAAAAAACCAAAAAATTAAACCTGACCAGACCGTAAAAAACCAAACCATTCCGGTTTCTATTTTTATAAAACCGAACCGAACCGGCTTCTAAAAACAAGTAAAAATCTCATACCTCTTCCCTATTTCCCCCTAATTTTTATTTATTTATTTATTTTATATATTTATTTATCACTTTATTTTAATTTATATTTTATGTATTTATTAATCTAAGTTTTTTCAACTAAGTTTTTGTTTATGTTTGATTTTGTTTTGTTTCATTCTTCAATATAGGAAGATTTTATCTTTAAACTAAATGTAAATGTCCTTTACTAGAAAAACCGGAAAAACTAAACTGAATCGGCAAAAACCGTCCAAAACTGGACCAGTTCCTATAGTAAAACGAACTAGCCTGTTTTTTAAAATTAATTGAAAAACTGAACCGGTTTCTCCCCTAGATATTATATGATGTGATCTTGGGATATAATGGATTCATAGATGAAAAAGGCTATGAGTGTTATTATATGATGAGATTTTTGGATATACGGGTTCATGGATGAAACAAGCTATGAAAAATAGTTAAAATACCATAATTTTAAAGATATGTTATTACAATATTATTAGTGATGTAATATATATATATATATATATATATATATATATATATATATATATATATATATATATATATATATTTATATTTAAACTCTTATTCACTGTCATATTGTCAAACGCCACAAACTGATCATCTCTCGATCCTTGGATCAAAAGTTATGACTAAAAGTGTATTTCAATGTACTTTAATGGCATTTTAGTAATTTGAGATTTTGTTTATTTACTGTCCTAAACTACGAACTCGGACTATTCTTATAAAAAAAAAGTTCATGTGAAGGGAGCGGGTGACTAATCACTTGAACTATGCTCGTGTTGGCAATTGAAATCGTATCTTTAAGTAGGGGTGGGCACGGGCCGATTCGGTCCGATTTTGCCCAAAACCTTGGACCAAACCGGTCACTTAGGTTTAGGCAAATAGTGAACCGATCAGTTCACCTTTTTTTTAAGGAATCGATTGATTCGGTTTTCTTCAGTTCATCTGTTCGGTTTTTCGATTTAGACCTTTACTATTGGGCCCTTTTTTATTCTATAAATTGGGTTCCATATTATTTATAAAAAAAAAATTAAAAAAAAACTATTTTTAATAAAAATTCATGCCTATATTATTAAATGAAATCTATGATTTCTGCCTATATTATTAAATAAATTCAATTCTAATTTCAATTTCAATTAGCACAAATTCACATCGAATTTCAATTTCCACACCTAATAGTTTTCACAATAGCATCCAATTCTAATTTTCACATCTAATATAATTCAATTAACATTAAATTTCAATTTCCACACCTAATATAATTCAATTAACATAGATCAAAAGAAATAAAATGAATTAGATTTTTTTTATATAAATATATATATATACTAATCGAACCAAACCTCACAAACAGTTCTTCAAAAGCAAACCAGAAAACCCAGTTGAACTGGTAAAACCGACCCGAGTTGCTCTATTTGGGTCGGGTCAGATTCTCGGTTTGGTCGGTTTTTTGCTCAATCTTCAAGTATAAGGTTTACCATAAATTTAAGAATATTTTATGCCTCCCCTTAGAAATATGGAGAAAAAATAAAATTTTATTAACATTATGGCTTTGAGTATTCTTGTCATGGTGAACATTTGTATGGAGTTGGGTACTGGACTGATCTATATGTTTTTATGAAGGAAGCATGTGATCATTATAGTCTTGTTGATGGTTTTGCTCCGTATTTTGAGTTTTTCTCCTCTGATTGTTCCGTTTACTAAATGCAACCGAAAAATGAATTACAATCTAAAACACAATTAGCTTTGGAAGTTCAAGAAAGAAAAACCCAAACATCTCATAACCAATGGGAGAGAACAATCATTTCACAAAGTTTCAAAGGATTATATGAATTCGACAACCACCAAATCCCCGATTTGGATTCTAAAGAACCCCCTAACATGCTTAGCAATTTCACTCCAAAACATAAAACTGTTGTTTAATCAAATAGTTGGTGAACGAAGTAAATGATGCAGTCCATAAGAATTCGAAGACAACCTATACACAAAAGGGGATTTCATAAACCTCAAGAGAGCAATTGATATAATTTGGTTACGAATCAATCTCCATCACAAATGGCTAGAAATAAATCTCCACAAAATCTCACACCAGACAAAAAAAAACCCAAAAGAAATTCTTTGAAAAACTCTTCAATCCATCAAATTGGAGAGTAAAGATGAAAACAAACAATTCTAATGAAAATATGTAAACAAACACAATCAAGTGTTTTTCATTTGTAGAGTTGGATTCAATGAATTATTGTTTTTTGTAGAATTCAAATTTTAAGCTAAAATCTGAATAGAATCTAGATTCTAACACAAACATCCAATAACCTCAACTCATATTATTTCTTGAATCCAGATTCATAAAATTGAATCCGGATTGGAAACCAAACAAAAACTACAATATTTTCCGAATTATTTTAAAAATATTTATAATATTAATGAAAAAAAATTCGCAGCCCAGCCCAGCCCATGGATTTAAGTAAAAACCAGTTTGGAATACGAAAAGATGACCCAACGAGTTCCCGCCATGTTTAGTGCTGCGATGCCTGAAACCTTATCTGCTTCCTCATTTCTTCACCATCCTCAATTAAAAACTCATTTCCTCAATTTCAGAACCATTCCTCTCTTCCACTTCCCTATTCCGAACAAGAGAAAACTGTACAATAATTTCTTTTCCAATCATCAAACTGAAAGGGACATAGAATTCGACGTCGGAGACACCTTTTTTCGCCATGATAGCGCCACTGGCCGTGATTTGGGCGTTCTTGCAGCGTCTCTCGACAAGAAATCCAAAGGCAATTTACGGGTTCTCGACGCATTATGCGGTTGTGGGATTCGATCACTTCGTTATCTGGTGGAGTCTGAGGCTGATTTTGTTTGGGCAAATGACGCTAATGAAGATAATAGGAGGGTTCTGATGGATAACCTTTCTCAGGTAGCGAAAGGTTCAGGAGATAATCCCCGGTGGTTAGTTACGTTTTTAGAGGCAAATAGAGTTATGACAGAGATTTATTTACAAAGGGATTTCTTTGATTTTATTGATATTGATTCCTTTGGTAGTGATTCTTCCTTCTTAAGATCTGCTATCAATGCTTTAAAATGGGATGGATTGCTCTATGTTACGTCCACGGACGGTTACACTTCTGGTGGTCATCGTCCTTCTCAGTGAGTGCAGATTTCATCCTCAGTTGGGTACTTTGTAACTTTGTTTTAAGTTGTTTGCTATAGCTGCTTTATAGAATAGCTATAGCTTGACATAATTTCTTAACTCTCGAAAAATTTCTAGTACTCCGATTGTAGGTATTCCTTTAAATGCTATTTAGTTGAGGTGATGGACCTTATTATTTATTTGTTATGGGTAAGAATTACTCATGTATGTTGTGAAAGGAAGCAATATCGAAGATACTTAGTATAACGGGAGTACTATAAGTTATCCACTGTTGGAACTTACTACTCACTTTAATAGCATGCCATGTGTATTTATTACCTTTAATAAATAAAGAGTGAGGTCCGTCATTTTCAACTACTCCAAAATGACTAGTTATTACTAATATGAGCATCTAAAACGGGAGTACTATAAATTTTTAGCTTGGCATCAAATGTCATGTCATTGTAAGTGAATAGTGCAGTTATACTGGATGTTATAAAATGGTTGGTGTAATTAAGATTTCTTTTTCTTCTTTATTTTTCCTATAGATCATTAGCTGCATATGGAGCATATGTGCGTCCCATGCCGTTTTCGAATGAAATTGGCTTGCGAATGCTTATAGGTGGGGTTGTGCGTGAAGCCTCTGTAATGGGTTGCTGTGCAACACCACTCTTTTCGTATTATTCGTATCATGGACCTGTGTTTAGAGTTATGCTTCGGATAAATCGTGGGAAGCATTCCAATGACAGGTGAAATTAGATGAATTTGCTATGTCTGCTAGATATGTGATCATGAATGGTGCTCGATTCAAGCATTCACTATTTATGTCAGGCATTATGGTTTCATTAGCTTTTGCAACAAATGTGGAAATTCTCAAGCTTTCTCATGGAGTGAACTTGGTCGGATGAGTTGTCCTTGCAGTGATTCAAGGGTATGAGTATGACCCTTATTTCATATTGATATACCAAAAGTTCCTCAAATAACTTGTGTAATTCATTTAACCACTCAATTCAACCTTTGACTTAACTGTTTGCTTTGGCATTAGCTTACACTACTTGCAACACTACATTTGAAATTGTTAGTTTGAGATTTGTTAGGTTTCCAAGTCTCTTGTGGTTTCCGGCCCTCTTTGGACCGGACCTCTGCATAGTGCAGACTACATTCAAGACATGTTAACCTTGGCTAAGCAATGGGAATGGATAGGAAATGGCCAAGGGACGGATCTTGAGAAACTCTTGCAACAGATGGTGGATGAGAGTGATCCCAACCTACCAGTTGGGTACATCAAATTGGACGAGGTGCTCGATTTTTTGTTTATTCTTCACATGGTTTTGTAAGCCATTTCAGTTTCTACGCCAATAGCATTAGAATTTGTCTCTTTTGTTAGGTGGCCAGTCGTGCAAAAGTCAATTCACCTCCCCTCAGAACCATGATGAATGAGATACTTAAGGTGTGAATATTGGCAGTACATATGTGATAAACGACAATGCAGGTTATCCTGAAAGAAGCTTGAAAAGTAAAACTGTTTTGAACTTTTTTCTTTTAATAACAAATTTGACTGTTGCAGGATGGATATGCAGTCAGTAGGTCTCACATTGCCTCAAACGTAATAAAAACAAACTGTCCAATGGCAGAGTGCATCAGAATTGCTCATGAACTACAGAGTTAACCTGGTGCATCTTGTTGCTGTAGAAATTACATTACTTTATTGATTCTTCTTGTTGCAGATGGCAAACTAATTCTCATTTGAAAATGATACCAAAGCACTGTCATTTCTCCCATTGTTTCACTTCGAAAACGGACCGATAAATATGCAGTCACGGTAGAAATGTACGCAAATCCTCATGATAAACACGCTAATAATTTAAAATCCTTTATCCTACCTAGATTCACTCCAGAGAACTAAGGATGATTATAGTGAAGACTGGAACTCTTCATGTTGAAGTGCACTCTATCTCAATTCACTCCAGAAAACTAAGGATGATTATATGGGAAAGATTTAGCAATATGACTTGTAGTGTGTACATTGTGTTTGATTATTGCGAACTTATGTTTGGTAGTATATGTACTATAGAAATTATATATATTGATTTTCAAGTTTGTTAACCCATCTTTTTTTCAATGTAGTAACAATGCGGAGGAAAATTATATGACATTCATTATGTACAAAAACCATGAATCAGATATACCACATACATAATGTATAAAAGACATATTATGTACATTATGTACAAAAGAACTCTACCTAAAAATAACTAAAAAGTGAGAATCGTGAAAATTAAAATAAAAAGTTCATAAATCATGGGATAACATATAAAAATGAACAAAATTATGTTTTGGTACATTACAGATATAAAGAATACAACACAACAACATACTGTATGTACTTTATAGTGTGAACTATACTTTATGTGAACCACACAATTAACTATGGTAAAATTGTATAACTATATTAATTGTATGTATGGTATTTATAGTACATATATACTGATCTGAGAAGAAGATAAATGAGGGGAAATTTTTTTAAAAAAATTTATGGAAAATTGTGCCAGAAAAAGTGCCGTGTGCGTGAGAAAATGATGAAAGAATCTTAAAAAATTTCAATGTAATTAAAATATCAAATGAATAATGGGTATAATACCCTCTTGACAAACAATGACATATGTACTTCCCATTAGCTACAGTACACGTTATACTTTACTGATTTGTTTTTATGGGGGAAAATAGTATGAAAAGGGATTAAAAAAAAAAAATTGACTAAATATTAATACTCAATACCAAAAAGTGACTATTTATTTCATTTTCTAAAAAAAACTATCATATTTACAAATAGTTTTATAAAACAATATATTTATAAAATTTATAATTATTTCAACTCCCTACTGAAATTTCTCCACTAGAAAATCTCCCTTTTAACTATTTACATTTTGTTCATATGATGAAGAATTCCATTTTTTTCAACCTTTCATACTTGAGGAGTTGCTATTCTGATAAATGCCTTTCAACTTTTTTTTAGTTGGTAAATGTAAGGTTTGATACGAAGTTTTATTACATGATTCTAATATTGAATAAAAATAATAAATAATTAAGGAAATAAGAACTAGACAATTATTCTCCCAAAGAAAGTCAAGCACAAAGCAAATTACTAATGCTGTACCTTTTATTAACGGTCACATACTCGTATTTTTTAAAGCATAATCGATGGGGAAAAAAAACCTTCGTACAATATTTCATCATGATTGGAACTAATTATAATTAAATTATTTTGTGATGACCAAGTACATGTTTTTGGAGTAAAACATTTTATCTAGCCCGCAATAGGGGGAAGTGATAACAATGATCCTACAATAAATGAAAAAAACTTAGGCTTACAAAAAATCATATAATTCAATTTTAAGATGAAATCTCAAGCATTCCATGTAAATACTGCGGCAATGCCACATTGAAATTCTAGGACTAAATATTGTTAATTATGAAAAATACAAGTTGAAAACCATACATTTTCTTAATATGCTTCAAAAGCTAAAATATTTGACAACCAAAAACCTGCCAAACATGTCAATTTAATTTAGACCACAGCAAATGCCGAATTAAAAACGTAATGGGCAAATTGAAAAAAAAAATAAAAATGAAATAACTCAATGTATAGGATCTTTAGCTTCTTCAAAATTCCTTCATTTTCAGGTAAGTTTTCATGACGATTCAACAATTCACTTTCATCCACAAGAAAAAAAACAAAACTTCATAGAACAAATATAATGTCTACTAAATGCAAGAAGCCATTAAAAGTATTCCTCAAGCACGAGCGGGATTCCCGGCTCCAACTGGACGAGGTGCCTGACCTGGCTGCTGGCCAGGTTGAGCAGGCTTCTGCTGATCATCCTGAAATAAACACACAATATAAATCAAGCAAAGAAGCTCTATTAAAAGTCACTCCAAAAATCACTACTGAATCAAATATTAGACCAACAGGCAACATAAATGCAACATATTTGGAATAATAATAAGCATCATAATGGAACAACTATCTCTAATTCTATCATGCAGAAAAACTAAAAACTAAATAGTTAGTTGTTGATCTTCTATAAGAGCATTAAAAATTCAAATCACTAGTCAGATAAATAATCTAAATGAACAGTATCTACAAGCGTCAAACTAGACAAATGTAGAAAAGAAAAATTAAATTAAGTTGTTTTTTTTTTTAAGAAACATTTCATAGATTAATGAAAGAAGGAAACAAAAGGCACCCCTAGATTACAAAAAATTCTACAAAAAATTCTTCCTGTTGGGGGCAATATATGAGGGGGGATAATTACAAAAAAAATTAGATTGGGTAGACCAAAGCGAAGCAAATCTAACAATTAAATCCACAGATCATTGATTTCCAAAGACTCTTCATGGAAAACCCTCTTATTCCTCTCCCACCAAACGAGCCAAAGGGTAGCGCGAACCACATTACACCAAATCACAAGAGCTTTCTTGTTCAGCACCATCCCGCACAAAAGGCCATGTATAAGAGAAGAAAGCTTGGAAGGGCTTGGCCCGTGAATCAAGAAAAAGTGTCTGACAGATTGTTTTTGGAATACAGTTTGTATAGAGATTTACATCTCACGTAACGATAACGACTAACGAGCATGAAAAGTAGGAAGTATTGTGCAAAAATTATCAAGCCAGTCTTCTTATTAATTAAACCGTAACCCTAATAGACCAAGGCTGAAACCTTAAAGGTATTTCACATATTCATCACTGATTAACATAACTATCATGCAAATGCTCTGTTTTCTATTCATCCTTAAAAATTCAAGCATATAAAATATGAATAATAGAATCTCTTATAGACAAAAAAATAATAATAACAACAGAAACTATTTCATCAACTGCACAATTAATGAATTAAGAATCAAAACTGTAAATAATTTAAGCAAAGACCAACCCTGCGTCTGAAGAACCGCTGAGGGGGATCTCTTTTTCGCCTATCCGTACGAGATCGAACTCTCACAACATGAGAGTGAATAGCACAGGAAACACAGTATTGCATCTTAGCGTATAGCTTGGGTAGAACATACTCTATATGAGGGGAAAAAAACTTCATTAGACAGTGAACACAAAAACATTATAGAAGTATGAAACCAAGAAATTAGTAGGAGTGAACGTAATAGCTTACGATCATAGACGCAGGCTTCTTGAACATCCCTAACAGCAGCCTGCTCGACGATGTTCCTCACGAGAAACCTCTTAATAGCCTTGTCCTACTCACAACAATCAAAACTAAAATTAGATTTAATTACACCCATATACATCTTAGCTCAAATTAAATTTGATGTTCTCTGGCTCAATCATAAAAATTAATTTCATCCCACATTAAATCAAGATCAACAGAAGAAACCCATATGCAAAATATAGTCATCAGCCCATCGTATAATAACAATAAAAATGCAAAAAACACAAATGTTGAAATTGAAAGATAATAGAAAATAGATTTTTAACTAAATAAATAAAAAATAGAATTGGAAAAAGAAGAATATGATGATACCTTGGGACAGCATTTACCACAATTAGAGCAACGAATAAACTTAACATGTCCACGGCCGTGTTTGTTACGTCCTCCGTTCCTGCGCTTGAAAGTCTGTACAGAAAAGACACCAAAAATGTGAATGGAAAATTATATAGAGCAACATACAGATAGAGGTTAAAATATTGAGTGAATTATCTCACCATTGTCTTTAAGATGAAGATCCTCTTTCAGCGTAGCAGACAAATAAGTTCTTCCTGCAACTTCGTGAAAGCCGGCTAGGGTTTTGAGGGCAAATGCTGTGAGTGCGAAGTCAAGAACTTTTACCGATTGGGCTTTTTGTATCATGGACCCATTGTATGCTAGGGATGAATTAATGAATTAAATTGGGAGTTTTCAATGGTATTATTTGCAAATATTAAACACATAGTTGTAATTTAGGGGTGAAAGTCGGTTCGGTTCGGTTCGGTGTTTTAATCGAGCCATAAAACCAAACCAGTTCGGTTTTAAATGGATAAAAATTGAACCGACCGGTTTGATCCGTTTTACCATTTTTCTTCTTCTTCTTTGTCTCTTCTATGCGTGTATTGGGATAAACCTTTTTTGTTTTTGCTGTTAAAGTAGGGAAAGGGGCTTGGCTTGGGGGAAGAACAAAGTCGGGGCTTGGACTAGACTGGAAAAAAGGGTTGGGCCTATGATATTGAGATTTATGCCTTAGGTCTTGTAACTTAACATACACATAATTTTATTTAGAATGAATTAAAATGAATATACTAATATTATTTTAAACAAATTTATGCATTTTCAACTATTGAATGTAATGCATTGATATAAAAATACCCTTAAGTTACTTTGATGTGATCTCGACAGTTATGTGAGACAAATAAGAGTATCCAACTCAAAATAGTAACTCAAAGAGTGTACAGTAGATGGATAAGGTGGGGGTAACATTTATCTTGTTAACACTGTTGATACGCTCCACTCACTACAAGAATCCGGAGTTCTACCGGCTTCAGAATTGCCGGCGCATACCCACAGCGCCGGCAATGGGGCCATGAAGACTACCATCACCGGCCCACAAGTAGTGCGCCGGAAATGGTAGCTCAATACTGGCGCAAGACTTCTCTGCGCCTGTATTGAAGCCCAGTGCGGCCCAATACCCGCGATGGGCTTGCCATGCGCCAAAGAATGGGCAAGCCCAATGCCTACAGGATGGTTTCCTTCAGATCGGCCGCGCACACACGTCGTCGCATGCAATGCAACTTAAAAAAAAAAAAAATTTGTTAACCCTTCTTCTCCCCCCCCCCCCGAATCTGTTTCTTTCTCCCTTTCTTTCTCCCAGCCGCAGACGACGCAGACAGCAGCCCATAAGGGGTTTTTTCTTCTTTTTCTCATATTTTGGTCGAATCTTGACCGTTTTCTTCAGTTTAAAAGCCGAAATTTTCATAATCCATCGTTTTAGGTACATTTCTATAGTCTATTTTACTAAAATAGTTTGTATTTTGTTAGATTTTATAGTTTTTTCGTTTAGGTTTTTTTTTAAAAAAATTGGGTTTTTTTTTTTTTTTTTTTTTTTATATAGTTTTAGTGTTTAATTGTTAGTAAATGGTTGTTATGAAGTAGATTAGGTTCATAATACGCGATTGATTTGAGATTTGAGATGATTTTTTTTCTTTTTATCAATATACATTTTGAGTTTTTGAGGTTTTTTTTGTTGTTTAAATTTGTGTTTTTGTTGTAAATTTATTGTTTAATTGTTACAAATTGGTTGTTATATGAAGTAAATTGTTACACAATACATGATTGATTGGAGATTTAAGAATTTTTTTACTTTTTTATGAATATGAATTTTTTTTCAAATTGACTATAATTTGTGTGTTCTAGGTATTGTTAATATGTTTTGATTCAATTTTTTTTTATAAATTATTTAAACAATAAATTGAACATATCAATGAAAAATTTATTTAATTTTAAATTTATTGTTTTTGGTATTTAATTATGTGGTTAATTTTAAATTTGCATATTAAAATGTCTAATTTTTGCAATTGTAAATTGAAACAGATCATAATTTCTTATATTTTCGTGAGCCCAACAATGTCAGGATCCAGGTTAATTTCCTTAACCTATTATTTTAATGTCTTTATTGTGGGAGACGGTTATCCTGCAGCAAAGTTAGCCGTCTCAAAGCATGTTTTTATCATTTTTGCATAAAGTTGTTATATTTTTTAATGTCTTTATTGTGGGAGACGGTTATCCTGCAGCAAAGTTAGCCGTCTCAAAGCATGTTTTTATCATTTTTGCATAAAGTTGTTATATTTTTTAATGTCTTTATTGTGGGAGACGGCTATCCTCCAGCAAAGTTAGCCGTCTCAAAGCATGTTTTATCATTACTTTTATTAAAGTCATCTTTTTTTATAATTTGCATGTTTTAGGGGTTTTTACATTGAAGGGTAGAACTTGATTACCTAATTTACTTAGGATGTTTTGTTTTAAATAGGTCGAATGCCGATAGGAATTGGATGGATCTAAATGATAGGTTTTGTAAAGAGTATATTGATAGGGTGAGGTCATTTTTAGAGGTTGCAGGGATGGTTTTGAATGATAGTGGAAAGACTCGATGCCCTTGTATAAAATGTGTGAACGTTAGATATGCCACACTTCAAGAAATTAGTGAACATTTGCATATTTATGGAATAGCACGAGGTGAAGGGATGATTTACTAAACTAGCGGAATTTGATTTAGTAAACTAATTAACATTTAATTATGGATCTATTAATATCATGCAATTTGTGAAAAAACATGTAGATTCATGCTTTAAATTTCGAAAATTAAAATCAAAACTTACATTGAGTAATAAATGGAGAATCGGTTGGAGGTTTCTTTACAGCATCAAATCCTCAGCAACACCGGATCTTCTACGCTATATCCCGATGATCAAACGAAACCCGATTGTGGGATTGAACTTTAGAAGAAATTGGGAAGAAGAAAAAATATTTTCTTCCCAATGGACTAGGGAAAATCGGCTAAGGGGGAGGGAGAAGGAAGAGAGAATTCCGAATTTCTAAGGAATTTAATTGTGTGATTTATGAATGACTCAACCCTCCTATTTATAGAAAAATAGGAATCCTAATCCCATTAGGATTAATCTATAGAGATAAATACAAAAAGAAAAAGCAGTTATCTCTTTCCTTTATCTTGCAATTTCGAAAATGCCATAGATAAATAGGAGATTATTTTCTTTTCTTTATTTTATTTATCTTGGGTAAATAAATCTATATAATTATTATAGGATATAATTCAAATAATTATCTCCTACAAATTATCTATGAAGGCCAAAATTAATAATAAATAATTAATAAATCAAATTTATTTAATTAATTATTTTGGGCCAATTTCAATTGGGTTCATTAATCCAATTGGGCTTGAAACTCTCTCTTAAATTAATAAGTCCAACTTAATTAATTTATTTATTAATTACCATTTAAATAAAATATTTTATTTAAACAATTAATAATATTAATATTTTCTCCGACTAAATATTATCAAATTATATTTAATTATTAATTTCCATTTAAATAATTTTCATTATTTAAATAATTAATAATAAATATTTTAATTATTAATTTCCATTAAATAAACTCATTATTTAATTAATAATTTTATTGATAACATTTTATTATTAATTAATTAATTATTAATTATTAATTCGTTCAAATAAAATTTATTATTTAAACAATTAATAATTGTTAATTAATTTCAAATTATTAATTACCATTTAAATATACTCAATATTTAAATAATTAATAATATTTCATTATTAATTTCATGTTTAAATAAACTCATTATTTAAACAATTAATAATGTTTATATTAATTACGATTTAAATATACTCAATATTTAAACAATTAATATTGCCTATTTTAAGTAATTCACTTTACTTAAAATTTCCATTTCTTCTACTTGATTTCGCGACTACGATATTTGGGCTAGCATAGGGACCCGATGGACCTATAGATCATGGGCTTAATAATTAGTCAATTAATTGATTAACGCATAATCGGTTAATTACTTATTATCTAACTATGAATAATTCCACTATAGATTCATAGTTGAACTCCCCTCACTATAAATGAGTTATGTCCATTTAGTTTATCTTTATTTATATCTGTGATATAATCCTTCACGTGGAACCCTCATAATTACAGGCGGATAAATTTACCGTTTTGCCCCTGTAATTACCGCTTTATCCTTGTGTTCCCGCTGATTCTCCAATGAACATTATCTTTAGTCGAACTAGAGATAATATACTTCTGTGATCAGTAGAAGTCGTGACACCACTTGTTCATGTCTCGAATCAGTACATCAAGGGAGTTTCCTAAAGTTCCTAAAATGTTTAGGTATCGCACTGATACCGTTAATTTATAGGAAAGTTATGAATTCCATCTCGAGAAAATGAGTTCCCAGCTACTTATCTAGTCATGTTCCCAAAACAGGAGTGTATTGAGCGTTCTTACAGACCGCTCTCAACTATGTGAATCAAAGAACATAACTCCACAAATAGAAGTCCGCATTTCACTCAGGATTGAGATCTATCACCGGTTGATAAACTTAGTTTGATATTCGATCATTTCTCGTAAACCGGTACTAATGAGAAATTTGATCGAACATCGTGGTCCTGTCTTATACAATCAACATTGTATATGATACTTCCATTTCATGTCTCCCACATGAATGACCAGGATTCGATCATTTGTCTATAAACAAAATGCGAAGCTATCAACGTGTTACCAGGATAAGGTTCCCAAACATTATCCGTTTATCGGGACACGTTTAAGTTACTCATCTCGACTTTAATCCTCTCGTATGACTCACATACTAAGTCGTGATTTCATAAGAGTAACTTAGGGTTTACTGTTTGAATGTTTGATATTTATATATTTCCATATATTCCTAATATCATTAATTGAATCAATTTAGATAATATAAAGAACTTATGTTTATTTATTTAATTTATTCTTAATAAATTATTATTATTAAATAATTACAAGTTCTAGGACACCATTCCTAACATGAGGATATACCCGTTGGACATACCATGGTGAGAATTTTAAAATGGGTTCTACGAGTAATAGTGTTCCTCTCGTTAATGAATCATTAATAGATGATGATTCTGATGGAATGATGGACATGCTAAATGTAACGTCCCGTTATTTTTGAAGTGAAATTTTTTTTTTTATTATTATTTATTTTATTTTATTTTATTATTTATTTAATGTTATTTATTTATTTATTTATTTCTGTAAAGGGTAAAAATAGCCCTCTTATAGGCTGCGCTCATACCGGGCCGAGTCACACAGGGACAGGCCCATTCGGATCACGTCCTGAAGGAGCCAGCCCTCTTACGGGCCGCGTTCACTACAACCCGGCCCACATGGGGATAAACCCATCCGAGCCAACACCATAAGGAGCTCGTCCTGCTGGGCCGAGTGCAAGCTCATTAAGCCTAGCCTCATGCTAGCCCAGTCGATGAACCCATGATCAAGGGACTATAAAAGGCGCTTGACCTATCAAATCAGGTATGACACTTTAACTTAGAAAACGAACAACCTGATTGTCTTGGACCTAATCCTTGCGACGTAAGGCAAATCTCACCTACCACCAACTAACTTGATCGTCGGAGGGTCGTCGGCCGGTACCACACCAGTGCCCTTCTGATTGTCATTCGCTGTAGCGTTTCAGGTTACTCCGCCGCTAAGGAACAGCACGTTACACGACGTGTTCTATTGTGTGGAACGAGGCTCCTACGAGAAATATCCCACACAGTTTGGCGCCCACCTTGGGGCCGTTCATATTTGATTTCCGGCAGAATCTAGATACTCACGCGGTTCCTACAAAGACGAATTAATGACTACTCGTTCGACCAGGCAACGAGCTGTTAACGAAAACGCAAACTGAGAGAAGGGAGTAGCTGACGATGCTCAAGACCTCAATGCTCAGAACCTCAACCCGGCACCGGGAACCATCACCATTGCCTTGACAGAGCACCGAGAGATGGTAGAAGCCCACAAAGCTCTGAGAGAAGAAGTACGGGAAATGAGGGCATTGTTAGGGAAAGGCTTGGCGGCGGTCTAAGCCAACAGCCAAAACATCCTGAACGTCGATGAGGGAGGCCCTTCCAAGCCGCGAATTGGCAAATCTCAGGCCAGGCGACGGCGTAGAAGGGCCACCACGTTCGAAAAGGCAAAGAGTGTACCAGGAGACGACCTCTGTACCAGGCTGACGGCTCGTCGACGGGGGGAAAACGCAAGTTTAGAGATCTCCTCGTCGAAGGAAAAAGACGCACCAAGCAAAACAGGCCCCGCCCGGCAAACTCGAGATAAGGTGCCGTCGCAGAGAGGTGACGGAGGAAATCAAGATTCAAGTTATACCGGAAGCGACGAAGGAAGCTCGGCATCTGCAGGCAAGAAAGAAAGCGGAGGAAGCTCGGCATTTGATGGGTCCTCGAACTCAAGAGGATCCGCCGCAGGGCTAGTCCTGTCGACCCCCGAGGGATACCTCCTAGAACAGTCAATCCGATTCGGATTTGCAGCTTCAAACAACGAAGCCGAATACGAAGCGTTGATAGCTGGGCTACAGAGAGTGAAGGAACTGGGAGTAGAGAACTTAAACATCAGAAGTGATTCTCAACTGGTGGTAAACCAGGTAAAAGGGTTATTTGAGGCAAAGGACCCTAGGATGGCGAAATATCTGGAGAAAGTTCTGTCCATCCTATCCCAGTTCATGAAATACGACATCAGCCAAGTATCGAGGGCTGAAAATGGACATGCCGACGCTCTGGCTAGTCTCGGATCCGCAGTCCAAATGGAAACAAGAAGAATCATCCCCGTCGATCATTTGTCCGAACCAAGCATCACCCTAGATTCGAACATGGGGAGTGGAGACGATGGAACAGTTGGACAAATAATGCCGGTAGAACAAAATCTAGAGCTAGAGTCAGATTGGAGAAATCAAATCCTCGAATACCTACAATCAGGACGTCTACCCGAAGAAAAACTAGAAGCACGAAAAGTTCGATCTAGAGCAGCCAGGTACTCGATCATTCAAGGAGAGTTATACAGGAGATCCTTCAGCGAACCTTATCTGAAATGTCTAGGAAAGTCGGAAAGTTCTTACGTTCTGGCAGAGTTGCACCTTGGACACTGCGGAAATCACGCAGGACCGAGGTCCTTAAGTCATAGAGCGTTAACGCAAGGGTACTACTGGCCCACCATGGTGAAAGATTCGAAAGATTTCGTTTCCCGCCGCGATAAATGCCAAAGGTTCGCAAAGACCATTCACGCACCGCCGACGGTGCTAACTACAATCTCGGCACCTTGGCCCTTCATGTAATGGGGCCTAGACCTGGTGGGAAAATTGTCGTTAGCTCCAGGACAGAAATATTATCTGATCGTTGCAACGGACTACTTCTCCAAGTGGATTGAGGCCGAGCCACTGGCAAAGATTACAGAGAGGAAAGTCGAGATGTTCCTCTGGAAGCACATTTTTACCCGCTTCGGAATTCCCAAAGTTATCGTCACCGATAATGGAACTCAGTTCACGGGAAGGTTGTTAGGATCGGTATGGCAACCCTAGAGGGGGGGGTGAATAGGGTTTTAGGTTAATTTAAAACTTTTTCGATTAATGACTTCTAATTAATAAGTTAATTAGACTTTTTAAGCTCAAACACTTAATATGAATTTTATCCTAAAATTCCCTTTAACAAAGTAAACTAAATTTGAATAATACTTGGAAATATTAAACCACAATTAATTTATAACAACCAATAATTTCTCAATTTAATTCAAACAATAAATATGTCAAGCATTAATTTAATTTCCAATTATTGATATTCAATGATCCCTAATAAAAATGCACAATAAATATTTAGCAATTTATATTAGTGCAATAAGTAAAGAGGAAAGGGTTAGAGAAATGACACCAAGATGTATAGTGGTTCGGCCAAAATCCGGCCTAGTCCACTCCCCGAGCGCCTCTCGGGAATTTATTACTTTTCTAGGGAGCAAAGTAGAACCCAATCCTTTTGCGGGATCAAGATCAAACCCGACTCTTTTACACGGGATCAAAGTCAAACCCAAACCGTTCTTTTTAGGGCTCAAGAACAAACCCAACGTGTGAATTATATTTTTTCACACAAATACAAACTCTCCCAAAAGAGTAGATTTACAAGTTTAAATCTCACAACAAATGGAGAAATCACTCCCCAATAAAGCCCTTACAATGGCTATGTAATTTACACTTAATGCTCACAAAAAGGCTCAAAAGGATGACTAAAAAAAAATGTAGAATTTTAGAACTCAACAATCGAAATTTGCCTCTGTTTTTGGTTGTTGTAGTCCGCCATTTTCGAGCTCCATTTATAGCCAAGAAAAATATGACCGTTTTTCTATATGATCGTTTTTCTACTGTTCATTCACCTTCATAAATGAATTTGACTTCCATGGT
Organism: Gynostemma pentaphyllum; assembly: GCA_028015215.1. Classification (NCBI taxonomy): domain Eukaryota; kingdom Viridiplantae; phylum Streptophyta; class Magnoliopsida; order Cucurbitales; family Cucurbitaceae; genus Gynostemma; species Gynostemma pentaphyllum. The sequence goes on from CM051352.1 coordinate 18,969,698, forward strand.
GTGAATTGAAGAAAAGGAGGCTCCATTGTTTGACAAAAAGGAAGGAGAGGGAAGCCATTTTCGTCTGCAAATTTTCAAGAAATGAGGGCTGATGAAGAAGATCACGAAATGACGTTTATACCCTTTGAGTTCTTCATATAAATTTAAATAAGGAAGGGCAAGATAGTAATCTCTCATATTGTGTAATAAATGCTTCCAGAAAAGTCAAATGAGAAGTCCACGTGTCAAAGCGTCATTGGTTGAGCCAAGTCTGAATTTGAAATTGATAATAATAATATTATTAATAAAAACTTCGGTCAGCAGGGGCAATTCGGGCAGATGACCGTTGAGAAGGAAATTTGAAATTCGGTCAGCAAAGTCAAAGAACATAGGTCAGGACATGGAAGACTTTAACCAAAAAGATCAGGGGCATAATGGACAATTCGTTGCATCAGAAAAAGCAAAACTGAAGGCATTGGAAACACGCAGACACGTGTCACAAAGGCAGAGGAGGAGGCAGCTGGCGTGGGTCCTACGCGTGCAGGCAGCGTCAGAGCGCGTCAGCGCTTGGGAGTCACGCGCTACGTGGCGAGATGAGGATCGTTGGATGGAGGCCTCTTGCGCGATCGAACGGCTGACATTCGTTCCTGATTTTCTTTTTATTTTTCTTTTTCTTTTAAATACGAAATTATATATATATAAATATATATATATATATATATATATATATTGACTGATTAATGAGAACCGTTGGATGAGATTCAGTGCACGATCGAACGACTGCAATAATATCTGAGATTTTCCTTTTTCTTTAATTCAAAAATTGTGAATCAATCTTGGCCTTTCATCTCAACTAAAATTCTGAACTGACGGCTGGGAATTGCTTCTGACTTTTCTTTTTCTTTTTCATTATCTGAATAAATCTGGCCCTTTAATTCAGAAAGCAGGTTAGATCTGACGGCTGTAATAAAGTATGAATATTTCCTTTTCTTTAAATCATAATTATGAATAATCTGGACCACTGGATTTGAATTCCATCTGATCTGACGGCTGAGACTTTGAGCGCATAATAAGATCCATGAAGCTTGCCATATACGATCCGATTTAAATAATTAATTTAATTCCAATCTTCTAAAATCAATATCTCATTCGTTTGAAGTCCGATTGAGTCGATTCCAATTGCGTTGGACTCGTTATAATTTTCTCTACGCAGTGGACTATCAAAACATAGAAAATTGATTAGTAACAAAAACACGTTTGTTATCATCAAAATAAGAATAAGATTAATTGGCTTAGAAAGTCAACAATCTCCCCCTTTTTGATGATGACAAACCATAAGGGAAAATGAAAGAGTAAGAGTAATCTATATTCAAAGGATGTTCAATATAGTATATGAAATACTCCCCCTAAATATGTTCTTCCCCTTAAAAATTATAAATTTAAGCATAAGAGAAGTGTCATTTTCCTTATCAATTTTCTCCCCCTTTTGGAATCAATCAAAAAGATTAATATTCAATAAATATATTTAATTCCAAAAGTTTAATTTTCTCTCCCTTTTGGTAACTAAATTTAATTCCAAAAGTTTTATCAGAATAAGATTTAGATTTGAATTTCAAAACTCCCCCTAAATAATTGCATCAATTTCAATATTCTCCAAAAACAAAACAAACTTTTCAAAAGACTCAAGTTCAAGAAATATATCAATGAGTAATATAGTCCATCAAAAATCTCAAGAGTATTATATTTAGCATTATGTAATCCATCAAATTTCTAAATCATCAAGAATTTTAAGCTTTTCAAATTTTCAAAGTCATATCAACAAATTAGAATTTTTCAAAACAAATATTTTGCAATCAAGGTTCATGGAGATAAGATAGTACAGGAATGATATAAAATATATTAAAAATACTATGCATTTTTCTCCATATTAAATAACATTCTCCAGAAAAAAATTTATCAATAAAAATAAGAAGACAAAATTTTCAAGAACCATCTCCAATAAAAATTCAATTGATAGAAAAGTTACTCAAGCTTAAAAAAAAATCTTTCTTTTCAACTAGCAAACCATCAATAAGAATTTCAAATTTCTCATTAAAAATCATCATTAATTTTCTCAAAAAAATAATTTTGATTGACTCTCTTTAACTTGATATGGCAAAGTAAATAAATCCAAGAGAGAATAAATGATCAATTTAAGGTACTTAACTTTTCAAATCAAAGAAGCATTTATAACAAATTAAGCTCATACCATTTGTAGTTTTTCATTAACAAAATCTCAAGTGATGTCACCCAAAAATTCAATCAATAGCTTTTGAAACAAAATTTAATCAATAAAAGTCTATGACATATAGTATAAGAATTTAAAAGCAAATCAATTCAAATAAGCTTAAATTTGTTAAACCAAAATGGTGCAGTTTTAAACTTCTTTATTTTATCAAAATAATTTAATTTTGAAAACTTATGCACTTTGCATCAACCACCAACTCTTAAAAATTATATTTTCAAAATAAATAAGATATCAAGTGTTTGAAAAAATAATAGATATCAAAAGTTGAAAAATGTCAAACTAAGATAAATCAATTAATTTAACGGGGCTCAATAATATAAATCATTAAGTTCCATAATAACTCCCCATGAAAAAGAAATTGACAACTCTTTTCCATAATCAATAGTCTCAAAATAAATGTTCTTTTAAAGAAGAATATTTTGTTCCACAAAACAAATAAAATTAATTAAGAAGATATGGAACAATTTTATTTTAAAAGTGTAAATCTTTAAATAAGATATCTTCAAAACAAGTAAATAAAACATTTTAGAAAACTTAACCAAATTCATTTCAAAGAGGTTTCAAAAAATCAAATGGACATAATCAAAGCCTAAAAGACTTTTGGATAAACTCAATTTATTTTTGTCCACAAAAAAAAATTCATTTTATCACACCAATATAATCTTCTTTAAAAAAATATCAAAGCTCAAATTACTATCAACATTCAGTAATTCTAAACAACAATTATAGTCCTTAAATCAAATAAGATAGATGAAGGTTCAAATGGATTATCAAGATTAATAGTTCACTTTCAAAAATATCAAATCTCTAAACTCCATCTTGTAGCATAATCTTAATTAATCAAAACTTTAATTTCCATTAATATTCAACAATCAAGGCTCAAATTTCAATTCTTCATCAAGCAATAACAAAAATTTCTTCCTTTTTTTTAAAAAAAAATGATATCAATAATTTCAACTCAATAGCAAAAGCATCAAAACATAACAATGATTTTTCAATTAATGTTTCAATAAGTTGAAGTTAAACACATAAAAGTGTCAAATATAAGTCATATTTTTAAAAAGACATTACTCAAACAACTTATCAAAAAAAAAATCAATTACCCCTAATAAGTATGGCTTATAACAAGAGATATCAATTTTGAATAATCCAATTCTTGGGATAGAAAGAATTATACCAATTAAAAATATAAGAATTTCAAAACTTTAAATTTCAAATTTCCTTTTGAAATCAATTTCAAATTTTAATTCAATAGGGGTTCAAGAATTATAAATCAAATACAAATTTAAGTATATATACTCCCCCTAACAAAAAGAATTTAACACCTAATTTTCAAGTGTCAAAAGTTCAAACAATCTTCTTTCAAAATAACTTATCAAAACATGAACAAGCCCAAAAAGCAATTATCACGATTTTATTCAAAAAGTTTACATATGAGCATAAAAAATATTTTCCAAGTAAGTTTTATTTTATTTAAAACTCAAGTTAATCATCAAGAAATATCTCAAGATAATTTTCTCAACAAAACAAAAACAATAATTTCAAAATTATTTCCCACAATAAACAATCCACAAAATAATCAAAGAATTAATAATCATTTAACTCAAATTTCATAAATCAATAATTTTCCACTCCAAAGTCATAAATATAGATAATATCTCAAATGATATTAATCACCAAGGAACACAAAAAATATATGACTTTTTCAAAAATAAAGTTACCGAAGTGGGATTTTTCCTTTCAATCACTAAGCAAGACTTTTGAGTTGCTTCTATGAGAAATAATTTCCATTTAGCTCACGCAACCTCTTGCTTCACAATAAACCTACAAAAAAAATCAAGTAATCTTTGGTACCCATACTTTATTGGGTCCAAGTAGGTTAGTGGTAACTTTTGGAATCCATTTCATTTTGATTCCATTCTCAAAACCATTCAATTTAGGCAAATTGCAAGAATAAGACTTATGACCAATTTTGCCACATTTAAAGCATGTAATATTTCCATTGAAATTCTCATTCACATAATGTCTATGAACATTCTTTTTAATGTGAGAATTCCCTTTAAATCTATTTCCAAATTTTAATTTATTTGGAAAGTCTATTTTTCCATAAATATAGGGAGCATTTTTCAATTTATAACAATTAGGTCTAATGTGACCTTTAACTCCACAAAAGTGACATGTTGGCACAAATTTTGTTCTTACATTCTTAGACACAATTTTAGGCACAACATGCTTAGGCACATTAACTTTAGGCATATTGCATTTTGGCACAAATTTTCCTTTTCCAAAAATATGAGAAGTATTTTTCTTTTTATGACAATTTTGTCTAATATGACCTTTTAGACTACAAGCATGACAAGTAGGAACAAATTTAGCATTTGCATGTTTAGGAACAACTTTAGGCAAATCAACTTTATCCACACTAGGAGAGGCTTTAATAATGATTTCCTTAGAACTTGAGGCAATAGCACTCTCATCAATAAATTTACCTTTCTCTAATTTTTGTTCATCAATTGTCAATTTCATAATACTCTCTTTAGCAACTTTAAGCTCATTCTTTAGGCATGATTCATTCTCTCTAAGAGAAATGATTAATTCATCTTTATCAAACACATCATGCTCAATGAATTTAATTTTATCAAGAGAAGCTATTATCTCTTTTTCTAAAATCATATTATCATTTTCCAATTGAATACATTTTTCTTTCAAGCTAATATTTTCATTTTTTAATCCTAATGAAAATAACTCAATCTCATCATTTTTATTTTTCAAATCATTCATCTCATTTTCAAGAATCTTAATTTTATCAATCAATGCATTTTTCTCATTACAACAAACATCATGCAATGATGCATCATTAGTTCTATTTTTCAAAGAATTATTCTCATCTATTAAGGATTCATTCTCGATTTTCAAGGATTTATATTTCTTTGAAAGTAAAAGATATTTCAAGCTAAAATTTTCAAACTTTTCTTGCATGCATTCAAATTCATTTAGCAACTCATCATAGGAAGGTTTATCAATTACCTCATCATCACTAGCTTCATAGCTAGAATCATCATTCTCATCATCGGAATGAGCCATTAAACACATAGAGGATTCAACATTGTTCTCCTTCTCTTTCTCATGGAAATTTTCTTGCTTTTGAGACTTATAACTCTCCTTCACATCAAGAAAAACATTAGAAGTACAAGGAGAAATTTCTACATTGTATAAATTTTCAAGAAAATTCCATACTTCAAATGCAAACTTAAAATTAGCAATTTTATCAAATATATTTTTATTCAAAGCACAATATAAAGCATTCATAGCTTTGGCATTCAAAGTAAGCATATTATTATCCAAAATTGATTTAGATATGTCATTTTCAGTAACATACAAAACTTTAACATCTATGGATAGCAAAAATGTCTTCATTTGATTTTTCCATAACATAAATTTTGATCCATTAAAGTAAGGAGGTCTAATATCACATTGATCATCAAACATTTCATTAACCCCAAAATTTGCCATTAGCTCTTAGCAATTAAGCTTTTTAAATATCAAAAATATTTTTCAAAAATAATTTCAAAATAATTTTGACAAATAAATTTTGATCCAAAGAAGAGCAACCCGCTCTGATACCAATTGTTAGGATCGGTATGGCAACCCTAGAGGGGGGGGGGTGAATAGGGTTTTAGGTTAATTTAAAACTTTTTCGATTAATGACTTCTAATTAATAAGTTAATTAGACTTTTTAAGCTCAAACACTTAATATGAATTTTATCCTAAAATTCCCTTTAACAAAGTAAACTAAATTTGAATAATACTTGGAAATATTAAACCACAATTAATTTATAACAACCAATAATTTCTCAATTTAATTCAAACAATAAATATGTCAAGCATTAATTTAATTTCCAATTATTGATATTCAATGATCCCTAATAAAAATGCACAATAAATATTTAGCAATTTATATTAGTGCAATAAGTAAAGAGGAAAGGGTTAGAGAAATGACACCAAGATGTATAGTGGTTCGGCCAAAATCCGGCCTAGTCCACTCCCCCAGCGCCTCTCGGGAATTTATTACTTTTTCCGGGAGCAAAGTAGAACCCAATCCTTTTGCGGGATCAAGATCAAACCCGACTCTTTTACACGGGATCAAAGTCAAACCCAAACCGTTCTTTTTCCGGGCTCAAGAACAAACCCAACGTGTGAATTATATTTTTTCACACAAATACAAACTCTCCCAAAAGAGTAGATTTACAAGTTTAAATCTCACAACAAATGGAGAAATCACTCCCCAATAAAGCCCTTACAATGGCTATGTAATTTACACTTAATGCTCACAAAAAGGCTCAAAAGGATGACTAAAAAAAAATGTAGAATTTTAGAACTCAACAATCTGAAATTTGCCTCTGTTTTTGGTTGTTGTAGTCTGCCATTTTCGAGCTCCATTTATAGCCAAGAAAAATATGACCGTTTTTCTATATGATCGTTTTTCTACTGTTCATTCACCTTCATAAATGAATTTGACTTCCATGGTGTGAATTGAAGAAAAGGAGGCTCCATTGTTTGACAAAAAGGAAGGAGAGGGAAGCCATTTTCGTCTGCAAATTTTCAAGAAATGAGGGCTGATGAAGAAGATCACGAAATGACGTTTATACCCTTTGAGTTCTTCATATAAATTTAAATAAGGAAGGGCAAGATAGTAATCTCTCATATTGTGTAATAAATGCTTCCAGAAAAGTCAAATGAGAAGTCCACGTGTCAAAGCGTCATTGGTTGAGCCAAGTCCGAATTTGAAATTGATAATAATAATATTATTAATAAAAACTTCGGTCAGCAGGGGCAATTCGGGCAGATGACCGTTGAGAAGGAAATTTGAAATTCGGTCAGCAAAGTCAAAGAACATAGGTCAGGACATGGAAGACTTTAACCAAAAAGATCAGGGGCATAATGGACAATTCGTTGCATCAGAAAAAGCAAAACTGAAGGCATTGGAAACACGCAGACACGTGTCACAAAGCGAGGAGGAGGAGGCAGTGGCGTGGGTCCCTACGCGTGCGGCGCGCGTCGAGCGCGTCGTCGGCTTGGGAGTCACGCGCTACGTGGCGAGATGAGGATCGTTGGATGGAGGCCTCTTGCGCGATCGAACGGCTGACATTCGTTCCTGATTTTCTTTTTATTTTTCTTTTTCTTTTAAATACGAAATTATATATATATAAATATATATATATATATATATATATATATTGACTGATTAATGAGAACCGTTGGATGAGATTCAGTGCACGATCGAACGACTGCAATAATATCTGAGATTTTCCTTTTTCTTTAATTCAAAAATTGTGAATCAATCTTGGCCTTTCATCTCAACTAAAATTTAACCGACTACCTGGGAATTGCTTCTGACTTTTCTTTTTCTTTTTCATTATCTGAATAAATCTGGCCCTTTAATTCAGAGAGCAGGTTAGATCTGACGGCTGTAATAAAGTATGAATATTTCCTTTTCTTTAAATCATAATTATGAATAAACGGACCACTGGATTTGAATTCCATCCGATCGACTACTGAGACTTTGAGCGCATAATAAGATCCATGAAGCTTGCCATATACGATCCGATTTAAATAATTAATTTAATTCCAATCTTCTAAAATCAATATCTCATTCGTTTGAAGTCCGATTGAGTCGATTCCAATTGCGTTGGACTCGTTATAATTTTCTCTACGCAGTGGACTATCAAAACATAGAAAATTGATTAGTAACAAAAACACGTTTGTTATCATCAAAATAAGAATAAGATTAATTGGCTTAGAAAGTCAACAAAGGTCTATTCGGAAATACTGCGCGGACAGGAAAGTGGAACTTCGATACTCAACGCCCCGCTGCCCGCAGGCGAATGGGCAAGCGGAAGCTTCGAACAAAACCATCATGGACTCTCTGAAAAAGAGACTAGGACGAGCGAAGGGAAGATGGGTGGATGAACTGCCTGGAGTCCTTTGGGCATACCGGACCACCCCTAGAATCCCAACTGGCGAAACTCCATTTGCCATGGCTTTCGGGGTAGAGGCCGTTATTCCCACGGAAATGATCATCCCCACGACCAGAAGCTCGATCCCGGAGGCAGAAAATGACACCATGATGGCAGAAGCGCTAGATTTGGCCGAAGAAAAAAGAGAGCAAGCGCTAGTCCGAATGGCATGCTACCAGCAGAAACTGGCCAAATACTTCGAAAAGAAAGTGAGACAGCGTGACTTCAAAGTGAACGATTTTGTCCTGAGGAAAGTATTCCAGAACACACAAGAGCCCGGAGCAGGAAAGTTGGGACCAAACTGGGAAGGTCCGTATAAGGTGATCGAAGAAGTTAGGCCGGGAACTTATCGTCTTGAAGACGAAAAGGGTGAACTGATTCCGAGGGCATGGAACGCCACGCACTTAAGAATTTATCACGTGTGAGTATGAGAGAATCATGTAAGTACTTAGCCGAAGAGGCCCATTTCAAATTAATATACAAGTATTACGTGTCTTTCCTCCCACATGATCGTTTGATGCCTTTTACGGCAAAAAGCCCTGATCTGATTAGGCAAATTACTAAGTCCCCCTCGCATTGAAATACCAAACTCGCTGAAATAGTTTCTAAGTCCCCCACGGACCAAAGAACCTAACACGTTCGGAATTATGGGAAGTAACTCACGCAAGAAGTAAAGCAAAGAAACGGAAGGTGAATAAAGTGCCAACTTTTATTTCACAACAAAAAAGTAAGGCTCGGACCCACACGTTGGGAACTCAGCCAAAAGAAATTACACGAGTTCTACAAAGTAAAATTGTGGAATTCAAAGTATCGTCGTCGGAAACAGTGAGGATGTCCTCCTAGGAGAGGATGATTGCTCGGAAAGCGAGTGACCGGGGGCAGATCACCCGTCGGCTGCTCCGCCAACTCATCAATTCCGAGGCTCAGCAGAACCCGTCAGGTGAAAGAAAGGGAGGTCTTCGACCCACCACACCTAGCCCCCTGATGGATTTTGGAAAGTAGCTGAGCTCTCGCCTGAAGACTTTCAACCCGGGCGGGAGTACGCTTCTCTCGTCAGATCAAGGCAAGCCCAGGGACGGGAAACCAGAAGACCACCTCTTCCATCTGGTGTCGCTCCGTTCTCGACTTGGTGGAAACGCATTTCTCGCTTCCTTAAACACGGAACAAGCCGCCACCTCCCATGCTGAGGTCCCAGATGATGTGATGATGAAGAAGATCGTCGACGGAACGGTAAGGGAGTTTTCCTCCCCCCGTTCGCCCCAATTCCCGGAGGCTGTCAGAACGAACTCTGGAGCCACGGTGAGAGGTGGTGGAGCGATTGGTCACCCCAGGCAGACAGTACCCTAGATTCGACACTCACAGGCATGGAGGATTACGACCACCAAGGCCAAGTCCGCCGGGACCAACCAAACAGGCGTAGAAGATCACGACCAAACTTTCTCGACACAAGCCATGACCAAGGAGGGCCAGACGTGGAAGAGAAACAGGAAGGAATGGGAAAACCCCATGGTATGGAATTTTAAGCTTTGTTGGAAAACTTGAGAGTCTGGGAACGAGAGAAAAGATTAACCCAGAGGGTAGGGTTCAAAATGTGCGAACGAAAGGCTCCAAAGGCCCTATTTAAAGGAGCAGACAACCATAGCGATCGCGACACGTGTCAAGCATCGAGTACCACGAAGCGAACCGTCAGGCATGCAAGACGACATGTGCATTAACCTGCAATTAATGCGGTTAATCATTCCTGATTAACCGCATTCAAGGTGATTTGATGGGAATAACAGACCTTTGACACGACTGATCGCTACCTGACGTCACCACCTCGAGAGGTGAAACGGCTCTTTGCATCGAACAACCTCCGAATTAATGACAAGTCCTTTCGACTCCCACGCGAAACGCCTACTTCTCGCTATAAAAAGATAGGGATTGGAGGAATGTCTTACATACCACCCTACCAATCAACTAGCGTCTATTGGAAGAAATGGGAGACTCCACAGCAACCTCGAAGTCGACAAAGAAAGTCCTGAAATGGGAAAACTGCAGATTGCGTGCCGAAATAACCAAACTAGAGGAAGCGTTGCTGGAGGAAAAGGAGAAAGAAGAAGACCCGGAATCCCTGAGACAAGAGGTCCAGAGCATCCGAGGGGCCCTCAATGCGGCTAATAACCGGATAGAGCACCTCGAACGGGAGAACCTTTCTCTCCGAGAATGCCAAGAAATCACAGGGACGGACGAGGACAGCGACCCAGGTGAACCCTACCACGTGCTTGAAGATCACCTTCAGTCGGCAAATAATCTCAACGATTATTACGAACAGGAGATCCAATCCCTGAAGGAGGAACTGGCCTCTTTGAAGCAACGAAAAAGACTGACTCCGACGGTCATCATCGACAGCGATGAAGACTAGAAGGGTGGCACCTTTCCTTTTTGCTTTATTATTTATTTTTATGTATGATCAACAATGTACAAGAAAGAAAGAAAGAAAAGAAGTTCCATCGTTTCTGCTTCACATGGTTTGCCTACACTCTCCGTCCGAGCACTTAAAAAGCCTTCACCGGAAGCAAAAGCCTCGGTCCGTCCTAGCACTTAAAAAGCCTTCTCCGGAAGCAAAAGCCTCGGTCCGTCCGAGCACTTAAAAAGCCTTCTCCGGAAGCAAAAGTCTCGGTCCGCCCGAGCAATAAAAAGCCTCGGTCCGCCCGAGCAATTAAAAGCCTTCTCCGAAGCAAAAGCCTCGGTCCGTCCGAGCATTAAGCACTTCCTATTCCGAAGAATAGAAGACGTTGGAGTATTAAAACGTAACAAACCTCGGTCCGTTTGAGTATTCGAAAGCCTTCTCCGGAAGCACAAATCCTCGATCCGTCCGAGTATTCGAAAGCCTTCTCAGGAAGCACAAAACCTCGGTCCGTCCGAGTATTCATAAGCCTTCTCCGGAAGCAAAAAATCTCTGTCCGTCCGAGTAATCGAAAGCCTTCTCTGGAAGCACAAAACCTCAGTCCGTCCGAGTATTCGAAAGCCTTCTCCGGAAGCACAAAACCTCGGTCCGTCCGAGTATCCATAAGCCTTCTCCGGAAGCAAAAAATTTCGGTCCGTCCGAGTAATTGAAAGCCTTCTTCGGAAGCTAAAACTTCGGTCCGTCCGAGTATTCAGAAGTAAGAAACCTCGGTCCGTCCGAGTATTCGAAAACCTTCCTTGTAAACAGGAAGTCTCGGTCCGCCCGAGCAATCAAAAACATTTATAAGGATATTTACAAGTCAAAACATTTCCGTGAAGCGAGCGGGGAAACACGACGAGCAGGCATAAAGAAGAAGCATATGCTTAACAAAAAATGTGTATGTTCAAGCATCAAAAGAGAAAACGAAAAGGAGTTCAGTGCAACAAGTAACACAGGGGCTCCACAATCCGGAGTTTACCCTAGAAAAAAGAAGAAAGTCAGTCCGAAACATAAACGGTATCAGTGGGGGGATCTTCAGTAGGAGCCTCTTCAATAATCGCTCCATCTTCGTCATCAGCGGGGACAACAGCCTCCTCAACCACCACACCCTCCGCAGCGGCCTCACTTCTGGAAGCCTTCAGACTTGTAGCCCGCTCAAACAACTCCCTGCGGCGGTCCACAACGTCATCATAACCAACCGGACTGATCGGATCATTCTCATCCTCAGATTGCTCCATCTGCAGCTTGACCGAATCTCATCCGACGGCTAACCCGATGAGGATGGAGTCCACCGACGCAGCAGTCGCCACAGCCAACTTTCGCTGAAGGTCGCTAATACTGTCACGGAGGATTGGGAGCTCGGACACCTGATTCCTCAGCGAATCATTCTCCAACGCGAGGAGATCCATCTCCTCTTTGGCCTTCCTGAGGGACTCAGCTTCCCGGTTGAAAGCATCCACGGCTTTGGACCCCTCCTCGCGAGCAGCACCCAGATCCTCCAACGCTTTGTTCCGAGTGACAATAGCCTCATCGAGCAGCTTCTTGTTGTTCTCATTGAGGGATAGAAGATCCTCGTATTCCTTCCGAACGCGCTCAAGATCTGCGGAAAGCTGCAGCCCATTGACCTCCAGTGAAGCAATTTTCTTCTCAGACTCATCCAGATCAGCTCTCAATTAAAGACCCTCATTCAGCACCGAGTCAAGGACGTGGGACTGCCGACCGCTGGCCCTCGCCTCCGCTAACTCCTGTTTAAGCTCCCGATGCTTGATAAGCAGACTCTCCAAGTTGAGAAGTATCTGCGTCGAGGCCTGGGTCCCCTGGCAGATCGGATATTCTAAGACGTAAGAAACCAACTGGAGACAACAGAGGAAAGGTAAACAGTGAAGTAAACAACTAACCAGCCAGCTTCTGTAGCACATGCGACTGAAGGTCTCGACCTCGCTGTCATGGTCGACTAGAGGTTCCAACTGCACAGCCCCTAAATCACGAGCAAAACCGACCGCATCCATAGCCCGTCGGAGGCAAAAGTCATTAGAGAGGGACCCTTGGTCAAAGTTGGAGCCAGGGGAAGCGAACAGGTGAAGCAAAGAAGATCCACCGCCTGCAGCGCCCGATCCGCTTGGCATCGACGGACCCTCACCCGATGGAGGGAGTATAGCTGGAGTGGTCTGAGTGGGTAGGATTGGAACTTCACCATGAAGAAACCCCCCGATCTCTTGGTCGTTCTCCTGTTCAAAGTCCGTATCAGAAGATAAAATATGGGCATGATCAGAGGGAGAGGGCGAATCCGCCTCGGAAGGAAATGACCGATAAACCATCTCAGGATGCTTCAAAAGATACGCATCAGCACCCCTTACCGCGCGGTCGAGTGCCTCGATGATTCCGCCCCTTCTTCGCTTCGGGACGGGAGAATCCGTAGAAGGATTTACAGGAGAATCTGAAGGATGGTCCGCAGGAGGATCCGTGGGAAGGTCCGATGCACCCTCTGTAGAGGGCTCCGTGCTCACAATCTTCACGGATTTCCCACCTCCGGATTTACGGGGACGCTTGGGGGCAGCCACCTTTTTTCCTTTCGGATCGGATGAAGATGCCGCCTCATCTCTTTTCTTTCCCCTACCCTGAAGAAGGGTAAGGAAGGCCTCGGGGTCATTGAAGTTGGGGACGGGGGTCAGCGTGACGCCAGACATTCTTCCGCTGAAACCTGCATCAGAATCAGCCCAAATCAGCCACATGCCAAGATAAACACATAAAAAAAAAGGAGTGAAACAAACACTTACGAGGAGGAACGGGCACAAAACCTGGAGGTGGAGCCCAAAGTTTGGCAAAGACTAGCCAAGGATGCTGGTTAAACTCCTCCCAGTTGAAAGGGCCCTTCCGAGCGATAATCCGGCACTGACTAAGAGTTTCCCGGAGGCACCCTTCGGAAGCGGATTCTTCACTGAAACGAGACAAACTGAAGATGGTTAGCACGGCTATAAATAAACGAGACACAAAGTAATACGGAACTCATGTTCTCACCCTCGTCTTCCCACGAGGCAGGAAGGGACCCGCCCCCAGGAAGAAAGGGGCCGCGGATGAAGAACCACTCATCTTTCCAATGCTTGTCACAGGAATTCTCATCTACCAGAGCCGGTTTATTATTATTATGAAAGATGAAACGCATACTGTCTTAGACATTCAAGCGAAGAGACCAGAAGTGGGAAACCATGCTCAGGGTAGGCCGAAAGCCCAACCCATAACATACCACCGAAAAGGTGATCAAAGATCTCATAGCGTTCGGCATTAATTGACCCAACGCGAGGCCGGCATTCTGAAGCAACTCGGCCATCAAAGGGGAAAGGGGAAGCCGAACACCCCATTGGAAAAACCGCGGATAAAAGGCGGTCCAGCCCTCCCCTGGGGAAAGATAAACTCTCTCCGACACCTGTGGGAGTCTCATTTCAAAATCCGAAGACATCCCATAGCTGGCCCTCAACCTGTCGAGTTTGGCCTGCGTTAGTTTCGAGGGAAAATGGAAGGGGCCCCTATCCTACTTGATGCCCTTCGGCTGAGGCTCCTTTTTCTTCTTCTTCTTCTGCTTGCTCACTGTCTCCACCTCGTCCAAATCAGCAGAAGGAGATCCAAAAGGATCAGAGACGGTAACCTCGTCAACCAAAGAGGAATCTACTTCCCCCAACGACGTGGGGACGGATGGACCAACCTGATATGCGGCCTCATTACCCTTAGAGCGGCTTTTCCTTTTCTTCTTTTGGGCCGCCTCCTTGGCGGGAACAGGAAGAGGAGGATGGGAAAGGTCGAGAACAGTACTTGGGCCCATCAAAACAGAATCCGTCTCCCCCAAAGGGTGAGAAGTAGGAGAATGGATGGGGTCTAAACCTGCCTGAATCTCAGAAACCGATCCAAGTTCACTCACAGAAGGGAGGGATTCATCACCAATCGATGAACGAAGGTTAGTCGCAGGCTCATTCCCCTCAGGTTCACCTCGAGATGAGGGAATGGCGTTAGCCCCACCGGCACGGGTAGAGGAAGGGGAAGCTCTAGACTCAATTCTCTCAAAGACCAGACCGTCATAATCATCATCCCCCACGGCTAACCTAGGGGTCCTATGACCTCTAACCACAGAGTTTCCCTCAAAATTATCCATTACAGCAAGAAGGGGAAGCAAAAGATAGAGCGGAGAAGACTAACCTTCGAAGAAGAAAAGGGAAAGCTTCGAAAAAACAGAGCGAAGGCGACGAAGAATCTCTTGGAAGCGGACGGCTCACAGACTACTTCGAGAGTTCAAAAGGCAAACGAGCCTTAAAGTCTGGGGAAAAACCCTATTTAAAGAAGATAACACGCGTCCAATCATCGCGACATGTGGGGAGGTTCGCGACGATCCGGATCACCCAAAACCCATTGGAGCTCGTGCCCATCCGAAAATCCAACGGATAAATTTCGCAAAGAGCCGCGTCTCTTGGAACGGACACATCCACAAGAGAACGTGACGACTCCAGAGATGAGGTCAATAGAACTCGAGTCACGACAAGGCCGAAGCAGTCTATTTTCTGAAGGGTCATGGTCCCCGACCACTCCACAGTAGCACGAAGATTAGGGCAAGCACCGCGCCCCTGATCCAATTGATCTACTATCCCCTGCATCAGACTTTCCGACCCAGGAAATAGGGGAAAACTGTAAAGGGTAAAAATAGCCCTCTTATAGGCTGCGCTCATATCGGGCCGAGTCACACGGGGACAGGCCCATTCGAATCACGTCCTGAAGGAGCCAGCTCTCTTACGGGCAGCGTTCACTACAAGCCGGCCCTCATGGGGATAAACCCATTCGAGCCAACACCATAAGGAGCTCGTCCTGCTGGGCCGAGTGCAAGCCCATTAAGCCTAGACTCATGCTAGCCCAGTCGATGAACCCACGATCAAGGGACTATAAAAGGCGCTTGACCTATCAAATCAGGTATGAAACTTTAACCTAGAAAACGAACAACCTGATTATCTTGGACCTAATCCTTGCGACGCAAGGCAAATCTCACCTACCACCAACTAACTTGATCGTCGAAGGGTCGTCGGCCGGTACCACACCGGTGCCCTTCTGATTGTCATTCGCTGTAGCGTTTCAGGTTACTCCGCCGCTAAGGAACAGCACGTGACGCGACGTGCTCTATTGTGTGGAACGAGGCTCCGACGAGAAATATCCCACACAATTTCAATTTAAGTATTTAGATTAATTATTATTTTTGTAATTTCGATTTTAGTAGTTAATTTCGCCCGAAATCCTTTTTAATCGTTTTAATATTTTAAATTCGCTTCGGTGACATTAATAATTATTAATAGACCAATTAATAATTATTAATCACCTTTAGATTTATTTAAGAGCATCGGGTTTCGTTTTATTAGTCAAAAGTCATAAAAGGACGCAACCGTCATTTCCAATTTCTCAAAATATCAAATTACTATTCACTCATCTTTAAAATCACCACTTTGACCAAAACTTGTCATTCTTTTCCTTGCCATTTCTGTGAGCTTCTCATCCATGGATGAGAAGAAATTCTTCTTGGCTTTTCTTTGTTTCTCGACGGATCATCGTGTTTTCGGTTGCGTTGGATTGGTAGGGACGAGAGCTACCTATCCAACCTACCTTTTCAGAGTTTCCTGTTCTCTAAGGGAAGTCCCAAAAAGTAAGTTTTCTAAACTTTTTATATGGTTTTGTTCGTTTTTTATTATAAATGAGTTTTAAAGTTGAAATCATGAATTTCTATCATGGAATTTGACGATTTTGAGCCCGGATTTTCAAAAAACACTATTCACCCGAAAACACTATTCATCCGAAATTACTATTCATCCAAAAACACTATTCACCCAAAAATGCACACTTGTTCTCATCTTAGTTATGAGTTGTAATATGTTGTGCAATTGGTGAATTGTAGGTGCGATTGCTCGGTTGTTGTTTCGTGGGAATTGGAAACTTGGAGCAAGTCTTAATTGGCTAAGGTGAGAATAGTTAGGATTTAAAGTAACTATAGAAAGCAAATAAGTATAATGGTTTGTAGGATTGGAGCTAAGACTAGGATTCGAATCTAAGAATAGAGGGACGTGAGTTAGTGCCCTTAGGATTAGAAGTTAATCCTTTAAGTGAGAACTTAGGAGTTCTCAAGGAAAGTATTGAATCTTAGAGAATTTTAAGTTAGATTCGTTTCGAAGCTTAGGTTGGATCATTGGAAGTTAAAAGATCCAAACTTTTATATAGAACGGTTAATAGAACCTCGGATTATATTGGAAGTTTAGAATCCTGGAAGGTATAGGTTAATCGTTTAAGTTATGGTTTTACTTTTATTATTGTAGCGGAGTTCGATTTGCGTATCGTTCTTCCGGAGTTTCCTATTTATTTACTTTATGTCTTTTACTTTATGTCCTTTACTTTATGCCTTTTTCTTTATGTTTGTATTGGCTACTTTAATTCCGCACTTTACCTATTTACTTTTACAAGGATATGCAGGCATCATATTGCACCATAACATGTTCGCATCATTCATTGAAAAAGAAAGGAAGGGAAGAATGTTGGAGCCTACGGGTAGTGTCCGCATCACCTTCAGAAAAAGAAAAGAAAGTAAAACTAAGAAAGAAGGTTGAATGGGTATCCTACGAGATGTACTCGTTACTTCTCATGCATAAGGTTGAATGGTTATCCTACGGGATGTACCTATTATCTTCATTCATGCATAAAGGGCGAATGCGAAATCCTACGGGATGTCCTCATGCATTCATGCTTATGATCGATGAATCAGAGAATTGTGATGTTTTATTTTATACAAAGTTTATTTACTTTTCTTATTTATGTCATGACAAGTTAATGGATGAGGATTGACTACGAGTGTTAGTAATATCATCCTTTGGAAAGTTTAGAATGAAATTACCTAAAGTTTAGAGAACTTTAGGATTGATTGTGTCAGATTGTTTGGACACAAATCGGAATACGAGTTTGAGGTCTATCTTTACTTTTATTCTTATTATTCTCACTGGGCTTAGTTTGTTAGCTCATGATATTACAAAAATTTCAGGTAATGCCCTGGCTAGAGGTCATGGGAGAGGAGATGGTGTTGCGTGATCGAGGGATGTTGACCTCGAGATGGACTCAGTTGTTGTAAAGTCTATGTATTTATTTTTGGTGAACTTTAAAGACTTTGATGATTTGTATTTTGTATTTAGCTCATAAGAGCTTATTGTTGTTGTTTTATGATATTAAATCTTTGAACTCCTGAAATGGGACTTGATGTTCCTTACGTTTTATTAGATTTTGAAATTAGGATGTAAACATGTTTTGGCTAACAAATTTTCAAACATAACCACGCCAATTTTTCTTAAAATAAAAGACTTCCGGTGTCAATTCTGATTTAAATTATTTAAAAGTGTCGGGTCGTCACACTAAATGATATGCAAAGTGGTGCATTTCATGAATATGACACTGAAAACTTAGAAAATTTGGATGACGGTGGGGAAAATATGAACACGGGTGAGTGCGATGGCGAATTCTCACACTTATTTGGGGAAGCACAAAAAGAATTATACCCTGGATGTAAAAGTTTTTCATCTCTAGATTTCTTAGTGAAATTAGTTCGTATTAAGGTTTTGAACGGGTGGAGTAATAAGTCGTTTGATATGCTCCTCGAGTTATTAAAGGAAGCTTTACCTGAAGGGACGGTTTTACCGGGATCATATTATGCTTCTAAGAAGTTCTTACGTGTGCTTGGATTGGGATATGAATCAATTCATGTTTGTAAGTATGACTGCGTTCTTTTTAGAAAAGAATATGCCAAAGACGAGTTTTGTTCAGTTTGTGGGGAACCACGATATGAGGTGAATGTTGGGAAATCTAAACATAAAGTGGCTCAAAAAGTACTTAGACATTTCCCTTTGAAACCTAGGTTACAGAGACTATTTGCATCGAAATATACAGCGTCTGATATGAGATGGCACAAGGATAAGCGTTTAGAAACAAAAGGTGTTTTACGTCACCCGTCAGATGCGGAAGGATGGAAGCATTTTGACAAAGAGTTTCCGTCGTTTGCTTCTGATCCTAGAAATGTGCGTTTAGCATTAGCTTCAGATGGTTTTAACCCTTTTGGGCAAATGAGTATCTCTTATAGTATGTGGCCCGTTATTTTAGTTCCATATAACTTACCACCTTGGAAATGTATGAAAGAATCACTTTTTTTCATGTCTTTACTTATTCCCGGGCCTAAGTCACTTGGAAAAGACATTGATGTATTCTTACAGCCGCTAATTGAAGAGTTGAATGATTTATGGGGTGAGGGTATAAGAACTTTTGATAGCTCCAAGTCCGAGTATTTTCAATTACGGGCCGCTTTGCTATGGACTATCAATGACTTTCCCGCATATGGTGATTTGTCTGGTTGGAGTACGAAAGGATACAAAGCATGTCCCATATGTTTGGAAGATACTTCTTCAATGGGTATTTGGAGCAAAATATGTTTTATGGGTCATCGTCGATATATCCACATGGGTCATCCATGGCGGTTTGAAAGAGTGCATGATGGTAAACAAGAATTGAGAGGGAAGCCGAAAATTAAATCTGGAGTTGAGATTATGAAAGATCTAGATCGATTAAGTTTTTCCAAGTTCGGTAAGCATCCTTCTATCCAAGACAAGAAAAGAAAACGGCCTCAAGAAAACAACAATTGGACCAAGAAAAGCATATTCTTTTCTCTTCCTTATTGGTCTAAATTACTTTTACGTCATAAATTAGATATGATGCATATAGAAAAAAACATATGTGATAACTTGGTTGGGATGATTTTCTCTATTGAAGGAAAGAACAAGGATACATTGAAAGCTCGTCACGATTTGGAAGGTATAGGAATACGATTTGGATTGCATATACAAAAGGTCGGGAAAGATAAGTTTGTTAAACCCGCTGTAGCTTATGTTTTGACTACGAGTCAACGCATTGAAGCATGTAAGTTCTTGAAAAGTGTGAAATTTTCAGATGGGTTTGCATCAAACATATCTCAATGTGTTAATGTTAAGGGTGGGAAAATTATCGGGTTGAAGAGCCATGATTGTCACGTTTTATTTCAACGATTGCTACCATTAGAAATCCGAGGGTTCTTGAGTTACGATATAAGTCAGGTGATAACAGAGTTCAGTAATTTTTTTCGCTCTTTATGTGCCAAAGTTATAAGTTTAGATGAGTTGGATCAGTTACAACGTGATATCACGTTCATCTTGTGTAAACTTGAAAGGATATTTCCTCCGGCCTTTTATGATGTCATGGTTCACTTATCAATTCATTTTCCATATGAAGCTAGAATAGTGGGGCCAGTATGTTACAGTTGGATGTATCCAATAGAATGAAGTCTTCGAACATTAAAGAATTATGTGAGAAATCCATCACGTCCAGAAGGGTGCAGAGCAGAGGCGTATGTTTTTAATGAGTCGATCACGTTCTGTTATAGATATCTTCAAGGCATTGAGACTCGATTTAACAGACTGGATCTAAATTATGAAGCAGAAGTCGATGGTCGTGTAGAGAGTGATATATCAGTATTTAAAGATACTTCCCGTCCTCTTGGTCGTTTTGATTTTTTGACCTTAACAAAATCAGACATTGATAAGGCACACTGGTACACTTGACCAATTGCGATGAAGTAGAACCATATTTACGGTAAGTATTCTTAATGTCTTTTCCAATGAGTAAAATCATATAGATTTCATGTATTTACCCAACTCATCCATAGGGATCATCTTGATTTGCTTGAACAAGAAAGCTTGCAGAATATTCATAAATATCAAGAGGCACGATTCGCCAATTGGTTCAAACATCGTGTAAGTTATGATTTGCAACTCATCCATAGGGATTATCTTGATTTGTTTCCATCTCTTTGTATGCATTTTAGTTTTTAATACAAAAATGTATTTGATAATGTAGGTTAGTGAATTGTGGAATTGTGGTGAAGTAAGTTATGATTTGTACGCATTGTCTTTGGGCCCAGACATTCGTGCTAAATCTTATACGGGATGTTGTATCAATGACATGCGTTTCCACACAATAG
The DNA here is from genome assembly GCA_028015215.1 of Gynostemma pentaphyllum. Taxonomy (NCBI): domain Eukaryota; kingdom Viridiplantae; phylum Streptophyta; class Magnoliopsida; order Cucurbitales; family Cucurbitaceae; genus Gynostemma; species Gynostemma pentaphyllum. Next base: position 18,990,472 of record CM051352.1, read on the forward strand.
ATAGATCACATGGTCGCACTACTACAAGTTGTGGGGTTTCCGTTCAGGGTGATCACGATGAAGGATCAACGACGTTCTATGGATTACTAAAAGAGGTTTTAGAACTTAGTTACCTAAGATCCAATCGAGTCGTTCTGTTCCGATGTTCATGGTTTGATACATCTCCATCTAGAATGAAAAAAGAGTCCGGAAATATATCGATTAACATATCTCGAAATTGTTTTGAAGAAGAACCATTTATCATAGCAAATCAAGCTCAACAAGTTCTATACTTAGATGATATTAAATATGGTAAAGATTGGAGGGTGGTTCAAACTTTAAGACAAAAAAATGTGTGGAATGTCCCTGAGTTGGATGAAGATGATGATAATGACGATATTTTGCACGTCATTTCACCTATGGATACACACGTGAGTGATAGTCTAGATGCTCAGAGGCTCAATAGAGACGGTATTCCTGGAAGTGTAGTCGATAAAACAGTTATGGAACGGGTTCTACACAAATCAAACTCTCAAAAAGAAGATGATGAGTTGAGTGATGATGACATAAATGAAGATGAAGAGTTGGAAAATGATCCAGACATTTCAGAAAATGATGAGTCGGAATAGTATGTCATATTTGCGTAGTTTTCTCAATTTCTAAATCCTAATATTTTGGAATAGCATGTTTTATCAACCTTAAATCATTTGTTTTTGCATGTTGCTACTACAGGAAAGGTAAGGGGAAGAATCCGATGGACGAGACACGACCCATCGCACCAGGTAACCGGAAGACTCCTCGTCGTCGTTCCTGTGATTTAGTGATTAGAGAGTCATCGTATGATACACCGATGCGTTCCCAGTCGCCGTCGCCTTCACCAGGTCATGTATTGAGCCCGACAGTAGATCCTTCGACAGATGCATCTTCCATTCCGTCTACTTTCGAGAATGGTAAGAATTCATATTTTACTTGTAATTGGCATTTATGTATTTTTTTAACTGACTAAATAATTTATCTATAGTCCCATCTCGAAGTTCGGTTCCTACACGTGGAATTGCAAAGAACCTGAAATTGCACAAAGGGAAGGGTAAGAAAGATTTGACTATTCCTGAACATATTCAACGGATGATTGGAGAGAATGCAACTTTATTTATCATTGAGACAAGCATATTGGACCGTGCCCTCATACCACCAAGTCACAAAAGATATGATTTGGTGCCACCAGAGATTCTAAATGACATTAGACAACGACTAGCAGTAAGTAACCTGTGTTTAGATGCGTGATTTGGAATTACTATATACATTTATTATAATATGTATTACCATGAATTTCTAATGTGTTAAGGAAAAATTTCACCTTGATATGTCCAATGGCATAGTTTGGAAAACTGTTGATGCACAAATGATGTCGTGCGCGAATGAGTTTCGCTACGAGCTTGGAAGATATTATCGTTTAAAAGTAGCAGAGTTTGGGAGAAGAGCAAGCGGATCGCATGAGACATCCAAGAGTACATTGTGAGGATGAATGGGCGAAATTAATCGCTAAATTGAAATCTCCAGAATTTAAGGTAAAACATATCTTTTAATGTTTGGTAGTTAGTTTTGAATGAAAATAAATTTATGATATTCTTTTTGTGTAGAAACTATCGGAGCAAAACAGCCAGTCTCGAGCGGCGGTACCTTATTTGCACAAGGGTGGCTCTAAATCCAATGCTAATATGTATTATGAGATGGTAATATGCTCCAAATCACACTTACTAATTATTAATACTTTTCATTTCTTTGAACATGTATAAACATTTTATATGAACATTTCAGAGCAAAGACAAGCCTGAAACTACATGGGTCGGTGTGTGGGAGAAACAACACTCTTATGATCCAGATACTTGGGTTAGTGAAGAGGCCAAACAACACCATGTAAGTATTTTTTTTTTATATAAAGTGTCGTTGTTTTCCATAACACAATATTTTTATCACTACTTTTGTTTGTTATTGGTATAGAAACAAATGAAAAAAATACATGAATCCTCCAGAAGTCAGTGATGAAATTGGGTCAAACACAATTGATTCAATAACCTCACCTCTTATTGATGTTGATGCCATGGAGAAAGTGTTGGGTCATAGGCCAGGCTATAGGAGAGGTATGGGTAGGGGCCCTAAACCTCCCCCAAAATCCGGTAACTCATCAAGATCGAGTGTTGATAACTCTATAAAATAGAGTTATTTGATCCTATTTTAATGCCTATGTGATAATTAATTGATTGAACTTTGCTTATATTTTGTGCACTTTGAACTCATTTAGAATCATTCTTCATTAAAGCTTATTTTGGGAAAATTCGGGTTTTTAGCACTTTAAAGTATATTTAGGATTGTTCTTGGCTCTTGGTATTTAATTTTGTCAATTTGAATGAAAGAAAGTCCTAAAAGAATTGCAAATTTCATGCAGGAAATAGGAAAAAAGTGCAGATTTTTGAAAAGTGTTGTGGCAGTGCTGCAGCTGTGCTGCAGCACACTGGGCAGAATCTGGACAGCAGTGCAAATCACGATTTTTGGCCCAAAAAGCCATATTTTTAGGCCTGTTTCAGCAGATCCACTTGAGATAAAATAAGCCCACTACTTAGGGTCCAACTTAGGAGCAATTTGGAGGAGATTAGAAGGAAGCCCAAGCCCAAAACAAAAGAAAAGAGATGATTAACCTAGATAAAAAGTCAGATTTGTGGAGACAGATTTTGGGGACAGTGTTCAACGTGAAAAGGTGTGGCTGAACGTGAGAAGAGGAAGAGAGGCAAAAACGCAGCAGCTTTTGGAGAGGAAAAAAAGAGCATTCTTCATGGAGATTCGTTTGAATTTCCTTCTCCTTCTTATTTAGATTACTCTTCTTCTTCTTCATTCTTTAGAATTCTATTATCCATTGTTAGATTATGTTAGGTTTAGGTTTATTTTTTAAGAACACTTTTGTTTATTTGAATTTCATTATGAACTAAATTTCTTAGGTTGGAATTGATAGATGAACCCTAAGGAGAATTAGTTTTTCACAAGCTTTAATGAATTCAATTTTTATGCTCAATCAATAGTTTGATATTTCTTGTCTCTTTGCTTATGCTTGATCAACCTAAGTAAATTGCTTAGTTTAGTTTTAATTTTGAAAAGGTTAAAATTGAATGGAAGAATATTGATTGATAAGGGTTAACGATTCTTGAAATTGTTTTTGGTAATGCATAAACATATGTGTAACGACCCGAACCCGTTAAATTCTTTAAATTCAAATGCACAGCGGAAGACTCGACTTTTAAAGAAAAACAGCGTGGGTTCGTTTAAAAATCGAATAGCCAAAACCTGTTTTACAACCCAAATTCTAGAAAAAGCGATAAATCGGGAATGCGCATTCCAAAAGATATTTAAATCATAAAACATAGACATATTTTACACAAATACCCTTTCGGGCTCAAAAAGACATAAGTATGTAAAGATGGAATAATTTACAAGCATTCAATGAATGCTAAACCAAAATGAGTTCTTAATATTGTCCATACACCATCTCGACTAGTCACGCGGCTCCACCTCCTCTACCACGCTTCTTAGCTCGAGGTTTACGAAAATTTGTAAGTGTAGCACCATTAGCATAACATGCTAGTGAGAGTAAAACAAAAGCAAGTAATCCTATGAACAAAATCTCATAACCGAAATCGTGTCCAAAGGCCTATAATGCTCAATACTACCCACATCCACACTTCCAATTTCCATACAATCATTCGATAGTCATATATTACCAGTATTCATCATTCATTACCAAGAGATAGATATAAAGACTTAAAGTAAAGTAACATTCACTACTAAGTCTTACTACACAATTCTAAAGAATATGTAAAGGTAACATTAACTATCTTTATTACCAAACAAGTTTCATCGTATCGTGCTATTGTATGGATCGAAATCAACATACCACATACGGTCGTACCATGTCTCAAGTTACCGTACCATGATACCGTATGGACCGAAGTCAACATACTATCATGTACCATATCACAAATCATCGCACCATGATACGTATGGATCCGAATCAACATACTATCATGTGCCATATCACAATCATAGTACCATGGTACCGTATGGATCCGAATCAACATACTACCATGTACCATATCACAATCATCGGATATCAGGACTTTCACCATATCGGATATCAGGACTTTCACCACATCGAATATCAGGAATTTCACCATATAACAAATCACCGCACCATGATACGTATGGATCCGAATCAACATACTATCATGTGCCATATAACAATCATAGTACCATAGTACGTATGGATCCGAATCAACATACTACTATATACTATATCACAATCATCGTACCAAGATACTGTATGGATCGAAGTCAACATACTATCATGTACCATATCACAAATCATCGTGACTCTCATCACATTGGATATCAGGAATTTCACCATATAGATATCAGGAATTTCACCATATAGGTATCATGAATTTCACCATATAGGTATCAGGAATTTCACCATATAGGTATCAGGAATTTCACCATATAGATATCAGGAATTTCACCATATAGTTATCAGGAATTTCACCATATAGGTATCAGGAATTTCACCATATAGGTATCAGGAATTTCACCATATAGGTATCAGGAATTCCACCATATAGGTATCAGGAATTTCACCATATAGATATCAGGAATTCCACCATATAGGTATTAGGAATTTCACCATATAACAAATCACCGCACCATGATACGTATGGATCGTATCACATACTATCATGTGCCGTATCACAAATTATAGTACCATGGTTACATATGGATCAAAATCACATACTACCATGTACTATTTCACAAACCCTCGCACCATGATTACATATGGATCAAAATCAACATACTATCATGTGTCGTATCACAAATTATAGTACCATGGTTACATATGGATCAAAATCACATACTACCATGTACTATTTCACAAATCATCTCACCATGATTACATATGGATCAAAATCACATACTATCACGTGCAGAATCAAAGTGCTCGAAGTTCCCACAAATCATCACACCATGATTACATATGGATCAAATCTCATACTACCGTGTGTGAATCAATGTGCCCTAAGTCTCCAATAAGTTAGCTAAACTCCAAAGAATTCTACTAAGTTAATTAGAAACCTAACCAACTAGATTACACGAGTTACTACTCAAGTGCATCTTCTAATTACTTTTACTTCCAAATCCATCAAAGTAACTTTCAAATCAATCAAATTAACTTCCAAAACCATCAAAGTAACTTTCATTCCACTTTCATCTAACATCTCCAAATCACATTACCATACTTCCAAACCTCTCCGATGTTCTCTAATCATCGAACTAACCATAAATCCAAACTTTCCACACACACTTCCGAATCAAAGTCTCCAACCAAACTATAATCCTAAGAAGTTATCTCCCTCTTTACATCGATAAACAATTACATAATGAAACTAAATTCATAAAACCACTAACTTTCACATTAAACTCACCTTAGCCAAATAACTCCAAATCTCCACTTTCCACGAAACAACAACCGAGCAATCGCACCTTCAATTCACCAATTGCACAACATATTACAACTCATAACTAATATGCGAACAAGTGTGCAATTTCGGGTGAATAGTGATTTCGGATGAATAGTGTTTTTCGAGAATCCGGGCTCAAAATCATCAATTTCCATGATAGAAATTCATGATTTCAACTTCAAAACTCATTTATAATCAAAAACGAACAAAACCATATAAAAAGTTTTGAAAACTTACTTTTTGGGACTTCCCTTAGAGAACGGGAAACTTCGAAAAGGTAGGTTGGATAGGTAGCCCTCGTCCCTACCAATCCAACGCAACCGAAATCAAGCCGATCCATCGAGAAACGAATGAGAAGCGAAGAAAAGAAATTCTTCATCCATGGTGGATGAAGGCTACGGCCAAGGAAGGAAAGGAAAGAAGAAAATGTTGATTTTTGGTCAATTTTGTGGTTTTTAAAGATAAATGAATAGTAAAATTTAGATATTTTAAGAAATTGGAAATGACGCCTACGTCCCTCTTTTGTTTTTACTTTAAAAACGAAACCCGAAGCTCTTAAATAAATCTAAAGGTGATTAATAATTATTAATTGACCCATTAATAATAATTAATGTCACCGAAACAATTTTAAAGTATTAAAACGATTTAAATGAATTTCGGACGAAAATAGCTACTAAAATCGAAATCACTATTTTTTTAAAATTAACCTTAAATACTTTAATTAAAGTAAATAAATAAAATAAAATAAAAAAAAAAAAATTTTATCCCCAAAAGTAACGGGACGTTACAATATGTGTTTACACCTTAAAGCCTAAACCGGAGTATCAAAGCGTATTTTTAATCTAATTTAACCTAGACATAGGAATTTAGTTGGATTAAGAATTAGAATCATGCTAGGCTTGACAAAGTCACATGAACATTTGAGTTTGCTTGCATAAAAAGTGTATTTATTAATGCAGTTTGCTGCAGCACAGCCACAGTACTGCTGCAGCATTTGTGAATTCTAAGACTTTTTAAGGGGATTCTTGATTTTCCAACCACTCATCTCTACATAGTTTAATCAATTTAATATTTTTGCACATTTTAGGAGTAATTTCAGTCACTTTAACCCATCTTACTTATTTTCCATATTTAATTTAGAATTTCGTCATTTAGTTTTGCATAATTTCACAATTTTAGTTATTTAGTTTCATAAATCAAATCACCCCAATTTATCATTGTTTTTATTTTCTTTAAATTATTTGTTAAACACCATTTTAAATCACTAATCCTCATGGGAACGATATCTTTCTTATCACTTTATTACTTGTTTGACTGCGTGCACTTGAGTATCACGATTTCACACAACAAGTGTATCTTCTCAAGTGGATACTGTCCAAACACAACTAACAGAGACCCCCAATACTATCGAAGAACTTCGAGTTCGTGATTTGGAATGTGTTAGAGAAGTTGAAGAACTTCGAGCTCGTGATTTGGAACGTGGTGCAGAAAATAATCAACTTCGATCTGCTTGGGATGATTTCTTTAGAAAGTTTCAAGGCGGAGGTGGGAGTGGGAGTAACGATGCTTAAGATGTTTGAACTTTAGTTTTTGTAGTACTTTAGTTTGTACTAAAACTTTAGATATTTCATGGTTTGTGTTAAACTCTTGAGAATGTTTCGTGGTTTGTATTAATTATCAAAAAAATTACTTTAGTTAATTGTTTTTCTGGATATTGGTGATTAAGAAATATGAACTGAAATTTAATAGTGAAACAGGTGGCATTTGGGGCGCCGAAACAAATCATTTTTTTAAAAAACAACAGTGGTATTGCCGGCGCTATAGCGCCGACAATACCACCCTTTTAGCATATTAGGTATGCTCTTTGCCGACGCGTGCCGACAATGTCCCTTATGCGTTTCTATTTATTATCCCCTTTGCCGGCGCCCCAGCGCTGGCAATGTCTTCATCTAACACCGACATATAATTTTACGCCGCCATATGATGCATCGGGGATTCGTAAAAGATCACCGACGTAGAAAAATATCACGCCGGGGATGCCAAAAAGAGGCAAACCCGACACGAAATTGCCGGCATAAATACCGACATACATTTTTCGCCGGGGAAGGCATTGCCAACGTGGACTTAGGGCATCCCCGGTGCACATATACGTCGGTAGTGCCCTTATATTTTGTAGTGACTTTGTATTGATTAAAAATGATCATATCTAGATCATTCATGTGAAGGACATGTGAGTGGGGGTATCATGTATAATACTGATTATACAAGAAAGGATCAAGATATTCTATCAATTCCTTAATAATATCATTTATAGAAAATGATCAAAATATCACTAAGTTTATGTAAAGACCCGACTTTTTATTTTTGAAATAAATCATAAACAATGCAAGCGGGAGACTTAGTTTTGCTACAACGATATTTGGGCTAGCATAGGGACCCGATGGACCTATAGATCATGGGCTTAATAATTAGTCAATTAAGTGATTAACTCATAATCAATTAATTACTTATTATTTAACTATGAATAATTCCACTATAGATTCATAGCTGAACTCCCCTCGCTATAGATGAGTTATGTCCGTTTAGTTTATCTTTTATTTATATCTGTGATATATCCTTCACGTGGAACCCTCATAATTGCAGGCGGGTAAATTTACCGTTTTGCCCCTGTAATTACCGCTTTATCCTTGTGTTCCCACTGATTCTCCAATGAACTCTATCTTTAGTCGAACTAGAGATAATATACTTCTGTGATCAATAGAAGTTGTGGCGCCACTTGTTCATGTCTTGAATCAGTACATCAAGGGAGTTTCCTAAAGTTCCTAAAATGTTTAGGTATCGCACTGATACCGTTATTTTATAGCAAAGTTATGAATTCCATCCCGTGAAAATGAGTTCCCAGCTACTTATCTAGTCATGTTCCCAAAACAGGAGTGTATTGAGCGTTCTTACAGATCGCTCTCAGCCATGTGAATCAAAGAACATAACTCCACAAATAGGAGTCCGCATTTCACTCAGGATTGAGATCTATCACGGTTGATAAACTTAGTTTGATATTCGATCATTTCTCGTAAACGGTATTAATGAGAAATTTGATCGAACATCGTGGTCCTGTCTTATACAATCAACATTGCATATGATACTTCAATTTCATGTCTCCCACATGAATGATCAGGATTAGATCATTTGTCTATAAAACAAAATGCGAAGCTATCAACAGTGTTACTAGGATAAGGTTCCCAAACGTTATCAATTTACTGTAGACACTTTTAAGTTACTCATCTCGACTTTAAATCCTCTCGTATGACTCACATACTAAGTCGTGATTTCATAAGAGTAACTTAGGGTTTACTATTTGAATGTTTGATATTAATATATTTCCATATATTTCTAATATCGTCAATTGAATCAATCTAGATAATATAAAGAACTTATGTTTATTTATTTAATTTATTCGAAATAAATTATTATACTTAAATAATTACAAGTTCTAAGACACCATTCCTAACAATCTCCCACTTGTCCTAGATCTTTGGAGATTTGACTTGTAATTCCAGTCAAACTGGATGACTATCAACTACTTAGCCATGGTAGTCATTTTAATACTTTATCAGTAACGTTTTCATCTGTTTAGTATGTTTTTCTTTTGTTTGATGTTAGTTTCATTAAGTGTAATAGATTCCATAATTTATCGCCATAAAATAAACTCTATTAACTATTGATTTGAAACCATCATGTTCAACCACCTTTCATTTACTAACAACTTAGCAATCATGCGAATTTAGAGTTTAGTCAGTAAAAACTCATTTTACTTATACTCAACTCATTTGATGTTTAATTCGCAAAGGTCTTTTGTCGAATTCTTACATGGAAGTAAATTCATGTTGGAATTTGAGCCCGTGCAACTCATAAAATCTCCCATTTTATCTATGTGCACTAACATACTATTTGTAAATTTTATTTTAGTCACATTGGTTCTAGGATTCTCGAAATTCTTAAGCTCTCATTACAAAGTAATTCTCCATTACTTTCATTTGTTTAATGATTACAATTCTATACTTCTTATTATTTCCAAAAATAATGTATAAGTATAAGTGACCCTTTTCAACTCAACTATTGAAAATTCATGTAATTTTTATTTCACTTATTTTGAACTTTATTCATTGATTTTGAAGTCAATGAGTTTCACTTGGACTTCAAAAGTCCTTTGGTTCGTATTATGACGCTCCCACTCAAATAAAGTTCTACAAGTAGTTTAACAATTTAAACTTTTAAATAACTACTTGTTTTTATTGTGAAATAAAATCATTGTAATTCTTTTATATCTTAAGTAAGGTTTAAAGTCTTCAGTATCACTGATTTACTGAGCTTTTCTTTAATAATTTGTGAATTCAATTATTCACTAATTATTACTTTCTGATTTCTGTTTTGTTTATTCCATATCAGTTATTACCTTTAAAACATCCTTTTAAATAACTGAATGTTTAGAATATAAGAAATCGATTTAATGTTTACTTATCACTTAAGTTCTAACATCTAAATGTCCAATTTTAGTGATGTTTAAGTCTAGTTATCTTTGATAAATCAAAGATATTCGATTTTACTTATCCCATAAGTTCGTGGATTAATATGGTTATCATCTCAAACTCCTTGAGAATCATTTTTAAGAGATTAATCCCTCTAACTTATTTAAATAATTTTAGACTTCAGTATTTAAATTTTTTTAAACCTTATAACTTATTTAGATATACCGGAGTTTAGAATTTGGATTTGGAATTTATTTGTTTTATACTAAGTATTTTGAATAACCATCCAATCACACTTTGGAACTTTGTAATATAATTGTAAAGGAATATCTACCTAAATAACTCTTATTTAAAATATTCCCAAACTTGGTTCATACGAAATGAGAACCAATAGTTATTACATAATTCAAAATAAAAACAAATGGATAACTAAACTAAACTAGAAAACTATGGTTTGGGAAGAAAAATATTTTTCTTCCATTTAGACTATAGTAAATCGAATATGAGGAAAAATAGGAAGAATAAGAGTTTTCAATTTCGAGAATTGAAATTAGAAGCTTTTGAATGAACAACCAAGACGTTTGTATTTATACGCAAAACAGTTTTCCAATCGAATTAGGAAATACTATCAAAATAAATACAAGATAAATGCCAAGAATAAAATCAAATTTTATTTCTTATTTATCTTACGTGCCAATTTTATGTGCATAAAATCAATAAGAAAAACTAATTTTTCTTTGTTTTAATTTGTCTTTGGTTGAATATTCTTTTATATATTTATTTTAGACAAAATAATTCAACAATTATTTCCTAAAATATTATATATGAGTCGATTTTGGTATTTAATAATTCAAATAATTTGAACCAAAATCCATTGAATTCATTAATTCAATTATAGATTCTTCCTTATTAATAAATCTTATTTATTAGTTCTTCATATTTATTTAAATCAATTATTTAAATAAAATATTATATTCCGATTTTTATACTTTCTTATTAATAAATATTTATTAATTTCTATTTAAATAATCGAAATTATTTAAATTAATAATAAATGTTTAATTATTGATTTCCATTCAGGTAAACACATTACCTAAATAATTAATAATTATTTATTAATAATATTTTATTATTAATTACCATTTAAATAAACACATTATTTAAATAATTAATAATAATGATATTAATTTCCATTTAAATAAACTCATTAGTTAAATAATTAATATTGTCTGATATTAAAGTAAACCGCTTTACTTAAATTATTCATTTCATTTTCTAGGAAACATAGTTCTCATCGTTCAGTTAGTTCTTTCCAAGTATAGTGACTAAAACAGATGCTATATTACTGAAATTTAAATAAATTTTATCTTAATAATCTAACATGCATTCAACATTCAAATACTCAAAGTTTTGACATATAATTAAATATGATGCATGAATGCGAACATATTAATGAACAGAAAAGCCCTAAAACATGTTACTATGTCACGATATTTTAATGATACCAGTGAAATGCCGTCGAATGATAGGTCAGTTACCATCATTAAAACAAGATGCCACTCGAACAATTGACAACTCCAGAATAACTCATATTCCTATGTCATTGTTTACCGTGTGTTTGGTCAAGAATTTTGATAACAAACTTTACCAAATTTCTTTTTAAGTGTGACCCACTAATTTAGTCTTTTAAATAAAAATTGAAGAGTGTCTACAAAGTGTAGATTCAGTCTTCAACTCGATTTAAAATTCTTTATCCCTTTCGGGAGACCCAACTTGATATTGATTTATACAATAGAATCTTCCTATGGGAATGAACACCTGCAGCAGTGTAACAGAGGCCATGTATAAATCTCATGTTTTGAGCCCATTAGTGGAGACCATAGGATACATTGACATGTGTCCTTCTCCCACTTAATATTTTAAGTTAAGGTTTCATAACTTAGACTAATTCAGGCTAATTCATTAATCCAAGTTTTAATTAACCTGTGACGACTCGTCACTTTTAAATAAATTAAAATCAGAGAAAACAGCGGAAGTCTTTATTTTAAGAAAAATTTGCGTGGTTTTGTTTGAAAATTGGCATGCCGAAAACCTGTTTACATCCTAATTTTCAAATCTAATCAAATCTCATGGACTTTAAGTCCCAAATCAGGAGTTCAAATATATATATCATAAAAGCATCGATAAAAGCTCTTATGAGCTAAATACAACATCAAAGTTTTAAAATTTATCAAAATCAAGACATAGACTTTACAACAAAAATATCCATCTCGAGGTCAGCATCCCTCGATCACGCAGCACCACCTCCTCTCCCTCGACCTCTAACCAAGGCACTACCTGAAATTGGTTGTAATATCATGAGCTAACAAACTAAGCCCAGTGAGAATAATAAGCATAAAAAGTAAAGATAGACCTCAAACTCGCATTTCGATTTGTGTCCAAATAAACTGACACATTCTACTCCTAAAGTTCTCCAAACTCTAGGTAAATTCATTTTATACTTTCTAAGGATGATATTGCTAAAATCATAGTCAATACTCATCCATCAATAATATTATGACATAAGTAATAGAAGTAAATAAACTTTGCATCATATTAAACATCTCAATTCTCTCTTTCATCGATCATATGTATGAATGCATGAGAGCATCCCGTAGGATTCGCATACGCCCTTATGCATGAGGAGGTAACGTGGTCTATCCCGTAGGATCCATCGTTCATTCACCCTCCTTTTCTTTCTCACTTTCTCTTTTCTTTCAATGATGGTAACGTGATATATCCCGTAGGACCCATCGTTCCCCCAATCATTTATTTCTCACTTTCTCTTTTCTTTCAATGATGGTAACGTGGTATATCCCGTAGGACCCATCGTTCCCCAATCATTCTTTCTCACTTTCACACTTATTTTCCATGATGCGATATGGTATGATGCAATATGATGTTTTATAGCGTAAATAAATAAAGTGCGTAATTAAGATAACCATCACAAACATAAAGTAAATGGCATAAAGTAAAGAACATAAGTAAATGACTTAAAGTAAAATAGATAAGAATCTCGGACGAACGATATGACGATCGAACTCCGATATCAATAAAACAAGTACAATTATAATTTAAACGATTAATCTATAGTCTCAAGGATTCTAAACTTCCGATGATCCTAGGTTTTATTAACCGTTCTAAAAACAAACTTGGATCTTTAACTTCTAATGATCCAATCTTAGTTTCGAATCGAATCTAACTTAGAATCTTCTAAGATTCAAAGTCTTTCTCGAGAACTTCTAAGTTCTCACTTAAAGGATTAACTTCTAATCCTAAGGGCACTAACTCACAACCCTCTAATCTTAGATTCGGATTCTAATCTTAGTTTCGGTTTCTACAAACCTTCACACTCATTTGCTTTCTATAACTACTTTAAATACTAACTATTCTCACCTTATAAAAGTGAAGACTTGCTCCTAAACACCGGAAGAGCAATCAACCACGCAGTTCGAAAACACCTACAAACGAATTATATCGTAACAATCAATAACTTTACCAACTATCGATCAAACAACTACTAAACATACAAAGCGACGAAAAACCCAACAAATCCCACAAAGAGGCCCACGGCCCTATCATAAAAAATGAGTCTCGGGTTTGGTTTTTCGGCTTTTTGGCAAATCAAAATACGTTTTGAGTTGGTTTTAATCAAATTCGATAATCCCGATTTCAATGGGTATCGATAATTAGGGTTTTGAACATTAATCCCTTTCCCGAATTGAATTTAAATAAACATTCATTCATTAATTTCTAACCCATTTTCAATCCCAAAAGGGTAAATTTCAAACGGGAAGGGTTTCGACTGAAACTCGGTTTTAGGGTTATGGAATAGTTTCCAAAAACACTTAAAACTACTCCCGAATTGACAAACACCGAGTTCCACGGCAAGAAATCGAAAGAAAACAAGTAAAACTCCATTAAAACACTATTTGGAGTTAGGGTTTGAAACTTCACTTACCGAGAACTCCTAGGATCTCGAGAGAAACGGACGATGGCTAGGTGGGAAATGATCCTTGACCCGAGGGCTTTCCGAAATATCCAAGCTCGAGTCGATCCGGCAAGAAACGAACAAAAACGAAAAATCCCCTTTGCTCTCTTGAGACCCACGGGTATGGAGGAGAAAATGAAGAAGTGTTGGTCAATTTTTGTGGTCAATGACTCATTTAAAGAAGATAGTCAAATAGTATTTAGATATTTTGCAAATTGGGTAATTACGGTTTTGCCCTTTTATGACTTTTGGCTTAAAAACGAATCCCGAATATCTCAAACTATCCCAATGGTGATTAATAATTATTAATTGGCCCGTTAATAATTATTAATACCATTAAAACGTATTTAAATAAATAAAGCCATTAAAAAGAATTAAAATGAAATAAATTACTAAATTCTAATTTAATAATAAATAAATGAACTTTAATTACTTAAATTAAATAAAATAAATAAAAGTTTTTTTTTTTTATCACAAAATAACGGGACGTTACATAACCTAATCAACTTTAACTCTTAAATTGGTTAGATTAATTTTATAAATGTGATTGTTTAAGTTTTCCTAATTAAAACTAATCACATTATAAGCCGTCTTAATAATTTCGATTTATTAATTCAAACTTTTCTCCCAGATCGCTCCCAGTTAGAGGCGCTCCGTGTTAGGGGAACTTTATGAAACCTCATTGCTTGGGCAGAGCTTTCTCGCCAGAGATCCATTCAATTCAATTAATCTCAATTATTAATTTTTAATTAACCCTTAATTAAAAGTTTCTATTTGTTTATCTTATATGGATTTTGGCCCAATTGTTTAAACAATAATTCCATATTACAAATAATTCATTTAGTTTCTATTCAACTTTTAAACTAGATTTAACTTTTGAATTTTAACTAAATAAGCATGCTTTTAATTCTAAAAATAATTAGAATAAAATTACATAATTTTCAATAATCACAATTATACAATAAAATTATGGCATGCTACACATACATTAACATATAATAACACATATTATATCATTAATTAAAATCATACAACCTATGGTGGGATTTTCTACATGACATACTCTTATGCATGAATATTATTTTAAAAAAAATAATATCATACATATAAACAATTTAAATAATAAATAGCTAAATTGACCGGTATTCTTGGCACTATTTCTAAAACGGAAAATTAAAATTACAACTTAATTTAAATCTTCCATTGTATAACTTGAGGCTTCAACTTTCTCTCTCCTCCATGGTGTAGGCGTGAAAATGGGCATTTATGGGGCAAATATTATCTCCTTAATATTTCCATAAATATTTGTTTTAAAATAATTATCTTTTAATTATATGGAAAAAATAAAGAAAATATTTTCCATGTAATCTTATATCAATTTCTAAATTCATAATTTAAGATAGGGATATAATCTTTAAAAAGATTTTATCCTTACTTAAATATTTAAAATTTTAAATTGAGATAACAAGATAATTATGATAAAATATCTTACCATATTTTTACCTTATCTCATCATTTTCTCTCTCCTTAGGCGTGGACCTCATGGATTGGTGGAGAAAAATTTTCTCCTCTTCCTCCCTTGGTAATGCCGATTTTTGCCTCATTTGGTATGAGAAAATTACAAATTTTTCCTATACCCTAAAATTAGGGTTTATAAATTTCCTACTAAAATTTAAAAATCCTAAGTGCCTCAAGAATACCTAAATAGTCAATTAGCAAACCTCCACAATTTATATAAACATACATAAAATAATTTTTATGCAACCCAGCAAATTTTCGAAAAATCACAAATTTTACATGATCATTAAAACTAGCTTTGATACCAATTGAAGGGATGATTTACTAAAATAGCGGAAATTTATTTAGTAAACTTATTAACATTTAATAACGGATCTATTAACATCATGCAATTTGTGATAAAACATGTAGATTCATGCTTAATTTTGAAAATTAAAACCCTTTTACTTACATTGAGTAATTAATGGAGAATCGGTTGGAGGTTTCTTTATAGCATCAATCCTCGGCAACACCAGATCTTCTATGCTATATCCCGATCGAAAGCAAAACCGACTTGTGGGAATCGAACCGGAAGAACAAAAGAAGTAAAAAATTTCTTCTAAATTTTTCCCTAAGGAAAAACGGCAATTGGGCAAAAACTTGAGAGAAAATTTTCACTTTTCTAATTAAAGTGAGGAGTGTGTAAAATATGAATCCCAATGGTCATATTTATAGGAAAATATGATATCTAATCTATATAGATATGCTTATCTAATCTATATAGATATGCTTATCTCCTAATTATAAAAATAGAAAAGATAAATAAATAAACTAATTAAAAAAAATAAAAAATAAAAGGCAAATTTTATCATCTTCCATTCACCACGCATGCTGAAGCGAATTTGAGATTTACTTTTCCTCTTTTTTTTTTTTTTTAAATTTTTTTATAATTACTTTTCTTTATTATGTATTTAATATTAGAAAAAATTCAAATAATAATTTCTAATTAAATACATTTAGCCAAAAATTAATATATTAATTACCATTGAATCTTATTCAATTAATTAATTATTTTTGGCCAAAACCAATTTGTTTCTTAAACCAATTGTATTTAATTCTCTCTAATATTTATTATTAAATTAAATAAACTCATTATTTAATTAATAATAATATTAATTATTAATTTCCATTTAAATAAACTCATTATTTAAATAATCAATAATATTAACCTTAATTCCCGTTTAAATAATTTATTTATTTAAACAATTAATTTTGCCTTACATTATTATAATTGATAATGTTATATTAATTTCCATTCAAATAAACTCTTTATTTAAACAATTAATATTGTATCAATATTAATAATATTAATATTAATTTTCATTTAAATAATCTCATTATTCAAATAATTAATATTGCCTAATTTTAAGTAAAATCAATTACTTAAATTATTTGTTCTTCCTAAGTTAAATTAATAACTTAGTTTTGCTACAACGATATTTGGGCTAGGATAGGGACCCGATGGACCTATAGATCATGGGCTTAATAATTAGTCAATTAAGTGATTAACTCATAATCAGTTAATTACTTATTATTTAACTATGAATAATTCCACTATAGATTCATAGCTGAACTCCCCTTACTATAGATGAGTTATGTCCATTTAGTTTATCTTTTATTTATATCTGTGATATATCCTTCACGTGGAACCCTCATAATTACAGGCGGGTAAATTTACCGTTTTGCCCCTGTAATTACCGCTTTATCCTTGTGTTCCCGCTGATTCTCCAATGAACTTTATCTTTAGTCGAACTAGAGATAATATACTTCTGTGATCAATAGAAGTCGTGGCGCCACTTGTTCATGTCTCGAATCAGTACATCAAGGGAGTTTCCTAAAGTTCCTAAAATGTTTAGGTATCGCACTGATGCCGTTAATTTATAGGAAAGTTATGAATTCCATCTCGTGAAAATGAGTTCCCAGCTACTTATCTAGTCATGTAACGTCTCGTTATTTTGAAGTGATTTTTTATTTTATTTTATTTAATATTGTTTATTTATTTCAATTTAAGTATTTAGATTAATTATTATTTTTGTAATTTCGATTTTAGTAGTTAATTTCTCCCGACATCCTTTTTAATCGTTTTAATATTTTAAATTCGCTTCGGTGACATTAATAATTATTAATAGGCCAATTAATAATTATTAATCACCTTTAGATTTATTTAAGAGCATCGGGTTTCGTTTTATAAGTCAAAAGTCATAAAAGGACGCAACCGTCATTTCCAATTTCTTAAAATATCTAAAATTACTATTCACTTATTCTTTAAATATCACAAAATTGACAAAGTTGACATTTTTTCTCCTTCTTCTTCTTCTCTTGGCCGTAGCCTTCATCCACCATGGATGAGGTTTTTCTTTTCTTCGTTTCTCATTCGTTTCTCGATGGATCAGCTTGATTTCGGTTGCGTTGGATTGGTAGGGACGAGGGCTATCTATCCAACCTACATTTTCGGAGTTTTCCGTTCTCTAAGGGAAGTCCCAAAAAGTAAGTTTTCAAAATTTTTTAGGTGGTTTTGTTCGTTTTTTATTATAAATGGGTTTTGAAGTTGAAATCATGAATTTCTATCATGGAATTTGACGATTTTGAGCCCGGATTTTCGAAAAACACTATTCACCCGAAAACACTATTCATCCGAAATTACTATTCATCTGAAATCACTATTCACCCGAAAATGCACACTTGTTCTCATCTTAGTTATGAGTTGTAATATGTTGTGCAATTGGTGAATTGTAGGTGCGTTTGCTCGGTAGTTGATTCGTGAGAAATTGGAGATATGGAGCAAAACTAATTTGGCTAAGGTGAGAATAGTTAGGATTTAAAGCAACTATAGAAAGAAAATAAGTATAATGGTTTGTAGAATTGAAACTAAGATTAGAATCCGAATATAAGATTAGAGGGATGTGAGTTAGTGCCCTTAGGATTAAGAGTTAATACTTTAAGTGAGAACTTAGGAGTTCTCGAGGAAACTATTGAATCTTCGAAGATTCTAAGTTAGATTCGTTTCGAAGCTTAGGATGGATCATTGGAAGTTAAAAGATCCAAACTTGTATTTAGAACGGTTAATAGAACCTCGGATTATATTGGAAGTTTAGAATCCTGGAAGGTTTAGATTAATCGTTTAAGTTATGATTTTTACTTTTATTATTATTAGCGGAGTTCGACTTACGTATCGTTCGTCCGAGATGCTTATCTATTTTACTTTATGTCTTTTACTTTATATCTTTTACTTTATACCCCTTTACCTTATGCTTGCATCAACTACTTTAATTCCGTACTTTATTTATTTACTTTTACAAGGATATGCAAGCATATGCATATTATATTGCATCATACCATTCTCGCACCATTCATGAAAAAGAAACGAAAGTGAAAAAGAAATGAAAGTGAAAAAGAAAAGAAAGTGAAAGAGAAAAGAAGGAAGAATGATGAACCCAACGTGGAGTTCACATCACCTTTAGTGAAAAAGAAATGAAAGTGAAAAAGAAATGAAAGAGAAAAAGAAAAGAAAGTGAAAGAGAAAAAAAGGAAGAATGATGAACCCTAAGTGGAGTTCACATCACCTTCCGAGAAAAGAAAGAATGTGAAAGAAAAGGAGTTGAATGAGTATCCTACGGGATGTTCTCATTACTTCTAGATTCAAAAGGAGTGAATGGTATCCTACGGGATTGACGCATTACTTCTTCATACATAGGGAGTTGAATGGTATCCTGCAGGATGTACGCATTACTTCCTCATGCATAAGGATGAATGGGATCCTACGGGATGTTCTCATTACCCTTCATTCACGCACAAAAAGGGCAAATGCAAAGTCCTACGGGATGCTCTTATGCATTCATGTTTATGATAGATGAAAGAGAGAATCGAGAAGTTGTATGATGTGCAAAGTATATTTACTTTTCTTACTTATGTCATAACAATGTTGATGGATGAGTATTGACTATGATTATTAGTAATATCATCCTTAGAAAGTATAAAACGAAATTACCTAGAGTTTAGAGAACTTTAGGAGTGAATTGTGTCAGATTAATTGGACACAAATTGGAATACGAGTTTGAGCTCTATCTTTACTTTTTATGCTTATTATTCTCATTGGGCTTAAGTTGTTAGCTCATGATATTACAACATTTCAAGTGTTCGGGTCATGAGAGATGAGCTGGTGTGGCTTGATCGAGATGATGATGATGCTGAGATGGATTAGTTATCATTTAAAAGTTCCGGAACTTGCCTTATTTTATTTTGTTTTATTTTCGGTCTTTGAGATGTAAATTTGTTATAAGCTCTAAAGAGCTTTTCATTTCACTTTTATTATTATAAATCTCTTTGAACTCCTGATAGGGACTTGAGTTCCTTGTGTTTTAGATTTCGGAATTTAAAATTGTAAACAGGCTATGGATAGTCTGAGTTTTAAACATATCCATGCCAAATTTTTTATTAAATTTAAAGACTTCCGCTGTCAATCTGATTTTAAATTATTTAAAAGTGTCGGGTCCTCACAAGTCATGTTCCCAAAACAGGAGTGTATTGAGCGTTCTTACAGATCGCTCTCAGCCATGTGAATCAAAGAACATAACTCCACAAATAGGACTCCGCATTTCACTCAGGATTGAGATCTATCACGGTTGATAAACTTAGTTTGATATTCGATCATTTCTCGTATACGGTATTAATGAGAAATTTGATCGAACATCGTGGTCCTGTCTTATACAATCAACATTGCATATGATACTTCCATTTCATGTCTCCCACATAAATGATCAGGATTAGATCATTTGTCTATAAAACAAAATGCGAAGCTATCAACAGTGTTACTAGGATAAGGTTCCCAAACGTTATCCATTTACTGTAGACACTTTTAAGTTACTCATCTCGACTTTAAATCCTCTCGTATGACTCACATACTAAGTCATGATTTCATAAGAGTAACTTAGGGTTTACTATTTGAATGTTTGATATTAATATATTTCCATATATTCCTAATATCGTCAATTGAATCTATGACGACCCGTCACTTTAAAATAATTTAAATTAGAAAAACACAGCGGAAGTCTTTTATTTTAAGAAAAATTGGCGTGATTATGTTTGAAAATAGGCTAGCCAAAACCTGTTTACATCTTAAATTCAGACATCTTAAAACACAAGGAATTTTAAGTTCCTATCAGGAGTTCAAAATGATTTATAAACATAAAATTAAAGACAAAAGCTCTTAAGAGCTATTTACAAATATACAACTCCAAAATTATATAAAACTCACGAAACCATGTACATGGATTTTTAGAACCACCTAGTCCATCTCAAAGTCTTCATCCCTCGATCATGCAACACCATCTCCTCTCCCTCGACCTCTAGCTAGGGCATTACTTGAAATTTTTGTAATATCATGAGCTAACAACATAAGCCCAGTGAGAATAATAAGAATAAAAAGTAAAAATAGACCTCAAACTCGCATTCCGATTTGTGTCCAATTAATCTGACACAATTCACTCCTAAAGTTCTCCAAACTCTAGGTAATTTCATTCTAAACTTTTCAAAGGATGATATTACTAACACTCGTAGTCAATCCTCATCCATTAACTTGTTGCGACATAAAATAAGAAAAGTAAATAACTTTGCATAAAATATAACACCTCGATTCTATATTCCATCGATCATATGCAATGTAGGGTTCGCATATACCCTTATGCATGAATGAAGGTAATGCGGACATCCCGTAGGCTCCCATTCAACCTTATGCATGAAGAAGTAATGAGTACATCCCGTAGGCTACCCATTCGTCTTCTTTCTTAGTTTTACTTTCACTGAAGAAGTAATGCGTACAACCCGTAGGCTACCATTCGTCTTCTTCCCTTGTTTTACTTTCTTTTCTTTTCTTTTTCTGAAGGTGATGCGGACACTACCCGTAGGCTCCAACATTCTTCCCTTCCTTTATTTCTCACTTTCTTTTCTTTTCTCTTTTCAATGATGCGAAATGTTATGGTTAGGCTTGCAAAAGCTTGTAAAAGTAAATAAAGTAAAGTACGAATAATAAAGTAACCGAAACAAACATAAAGTAAAAGACATAAAGTAAATAAATAGGAAACTCCGGACGAACGATATGTTAATCGAACTCCGCTAACAATAATAAAAGTAAAATCATAACTTAAACGATTAACCAATACCTTCAAGGATTCTAAACTTCCAACATAATCCGAGGTTCTATTAATCGTTCTATATAAAAGTTTGGATCTTTTAACTTCCAATGATCCAACCTAAGCTTCGAAACGAATCTAACTTAGACTCTTCTAAGATTCAATAGTTTCCTCGAGAACTCCTAAGTTCTCACTTAAAGGATTAACTCCTAATCCTAAGGGCACTAACTCACCTCCCTCTAATCTTAGATTCGAATTCTAGTCTTAGTTTCTAATTCTACAAACCTTCATACTTATTTGCTTTCTAAAGATACTTTAAATCCTAACTATCCTCACCTTTGCAAAAGAAGATTTCGTTCCAAACCTTCGATAACGCGATCAATGAAAGGTTCAAAAACACCTACAATTAGAATTATATTTCACAATCAATAAATTACCAACTATCAATCAAACGACATCTAAGTACACAAAACAATGAAAAACCCTTTAATTCTCACATGAGGCTCTCGGCCCCCCCTTCATAAAAAGGGTTTTGGTTTTCCGGCTTTTAGGCAATTTAGAAGTGTTTCGAGTTGATTTCAAGCAAATTCGATATTCCCGATTTCAATGGGTATCGATAATTAGGGTTTTTGAACATTATGCCGTTTCCCGAATCGAATTTCAATAAACATTATTTCATTAATTTATAACCCATAATTAAACCCAAAAAGGTAAATTTCAAACGGAAAGGGTTTCGACTGAAACTCGGTTTTAGGGTTATGGGAAAGTTTCCAAAAACACTTAAAACTACTCCCGTATTTACAAAACCGAGTTTCACGACAAGAAATCGAAAGAAAAAAAAAGAAAACTCCATTAAAACACTATTTGGAGCTTAGGGTTTTAAACTTTACTTACCGAGAACTCCGTGGATCTCGAGAGAAAACCACGATGGTTAGGTGGAAAAGGATCCTTGACTCGAGGGCTTTCTGATGCAACCGCAATCGAGTCGATCCGCCGAGAAACGAGCAAAACCCAAAAATTTCTCCCCTCCCATTGATACCCACTGTAACGACCCGATTTTTCGTAAAATCCTTTAAAACAAATGCGCAGCGGAAAAGCTTGATTTTACAGAAAAACTGCATGGGTTCGTTTAAAATTCGGATAAACCAAAACCTGTTTACATCCCAAATTTTCAGAAAAAGCAGTAAACCTGGAATATGCATTCCATAATATAATAAAAGTCTAAAGAAAGTTTTGAAGTTCAAAAACATATAAAAATGCTCCATTGAGCTCAAAATGAAACATAGATAAAGTAGTGCAATGTTCAAGAGCATTTAAGAATGCTTCACCAAAAACCCTATATGTCCTTGTCCATTCATTGTCTTGATGGGTCACGCGGCGCCACCTCCTCTACCTCGTCCTCTACCACGAGTATTACCTGAAAAATTGTAATTGTAGCAACATTAGCATAAAAATGCTAGTGAGAGTAAAATGAAAACAAGTAATCCTATGAACAACATTTCATGTCAGAAATCGTGTCCAAAGGCCTAGATTTCACTTTTACTACCCATTCCACATTCCAAATTCCACACATAATCAACGTACATAATATACTTTCTAAAAAGTAACGATATCAAAACTTAAAGTAAAAGTACCCGTTATTACTAAGTCTTACTATACAAGTCTAAAGATTATGTAATTGCATTACTAACTATTTTTCATCGTATCATAATACCGTATGAACCGAAGTCAACATACCATCATGTACCATATCACAAACCATCGTAACTCTCATCACATCGGATATCAGGAATTTCACCATATAGGTCTCAGGAATTTCACCATATAGATATCAGGAATTTCACCATATAGATATCAGGAATTTCACCATATAGATATCAGGAATTTCATCGTATAACAAATCATCGCACCATGATACCGTATGGAGCGTATCACATACTATCATGTGCCATATCACATATTACCGTATAGAATCCATCAAGCTCCCTAGTAAGTTAGATAAAGTTCCATTAAACTACTAAAGAACATAAACCGCTCGAATTACACGAGTCAATACTCAAGTGTAATTTCTAAGCCACTTTGACTCCGAAATCACTTACAGTTCCTTATTCATCCACTTTCATCTAAAAAAAATCTCCAAATCATCTTATATAACTTCCAAACCACTCATAATTCCTCTTTTTCTTCCAAATCCATAAGTACATCAAAACCACTCCACTCACATCCGAGTTAAAGTCTCCAACCAAGTATAACTTCCGGAATTTATTTCCCCTCTTAACCTCGATAAACAATAACGTAATGAAACATAATTCATAAAATTACTAACTTCCATTTTAAACTCACCTTAGACTTGAAATCGAACCTCCAAAGTGTCGAATGAATTACCTCACGTGCGATTATCAAAACCTACAATAACACCGATCGAATACAAATTATAAACCATAACTAAATAAGAGGATTGATTTTCGGATGAACAGTAATTTTCGGATGAACAGTGATTTCGGATGAATAGTAAAATCGGGTGAATAGTGTTTTCGAAAATTCGAGCTCAAAATCATCAAATTTCTTGATGAAAACACATGATTTCAACTTCAAAACTCATTTATAAACAAAAATAAAGAGATTCATATAAAAAGTTTTGAAAACTCACTTTTTACGGCTTCCCGTAAGGAACGAGAAACGCCAAAAGGTTAGGATGGATAGAACGCCCTCGTCCCGAGCATTCCAACGCAACTGAAATTACGAAGATCCACCGAGAAATGAAGTAAAACCAAGAGGAGATAGGGAGAAGGAGAAGAGGCTCTCGGCCATGGAGGATGAAGAGGAGAAAAAATGAAGCAAATTGTCTTAAATTGACTTTTTAAAGTGAAGATGAATAGTGATTTAAGATATTTTAAGAAATTGGAAAATGACGTATACGTCCCTTTTAAATTATTTGATTAAAAATACGAAACCCGAAGATCTTAAAATAATCTAAAGGTGATTAATAATTATTAATTGGCCCGTTAATAATTATTAATGTCAACGAAACGATTTTAAAGTATTAAAACGATTAAAAAGAATTTTGGACAAAAATAACTACTAAAATTCGAAATTACTAAATTTAAACTAATCTTAAAATACTTTAATTAAAATAAATTGATTAATTATTTAAAAAAAAAAAATTCACTTCAAAATAACGAGAGGTTACACCCACGGTTTTGGGATGAAAAAGATGAGCAAAAATGAGTCAAACTTGGTCAAGATGAGTTTTTAAAGATGGATGAATAGTGTTTTGATATTTTTAAGATATCGGAAATGACGGTTGCGTCCTTTTATGACTTTTGACTTATAAAACGAAACCCGATGCTCTTAAATAAATCTAAAGGTGTGACGACCCGTCACTTTTAAATAATTTAAATTAGAAAACACAGCGGAAGTCTTTTTATTTGAAGAAAAATGGTGTGGTTATGTCTGAAAATTGGCTAGCCAAAACCTGTTTACATCTTAATTTCAAAATCTAAATAACACAAGGAACATTAAGTTCCTATCAGGAGTTCAAAATGATTTATAATCATAAAAGTAAAGACAAAAGCTCTTAAGAGCTATATACAATTGTACAAATCTCAAAATTAAATAAAATTCACAAAACCATGTAGATGGATTTTACAACCACCTAGTCCAATTCAAAGTCTTCATCCCTCGATCACGCAGCACCATCTCCTCTCCCTCGACTTCTAGCCAGGTCATTACCTGAAATTTTTGTAACATCATGAGCTAACAACTTAAGCCCAGTGAGAATAATAAGAATAAAAAGTAAAAATAGACCTCAAACTTGCATTTCGATTTGTGTCCAACTTACCTGACACAATCAATCCTAAAGTTCTCCAAACTCTAGGTAATTTCATTCTAAACTTTTCAAAGGATGATATTACTAACACTCGTAGTCAATCCTCATCCATTATCTTGTTATGTCATAAAATAAGAAAAGTAAATAACTTTGCATAGAATATAACATCTCGATTTATATTCCATCGATCATACGCATAAAAGTAATGAGTACATCCTGTAGGATACGCATTCGCCATTTATGCATGAAATGAAGGTAATGTGGATTTTCACATACTATCCACCCTTATCCTTATGTATGAAGTAGTGTGGACTTTTCCCGTAGTATCCACCAAAACTTATGCATGGAAGTAGTGTGGACTTTTCCCGTAGTATCCACCAAAACTTATGCATGGAAGTAGTGTAGACTTTTCTCTTATTATCCACCAAAACTTATGCATGCAAATAGTGTGGACTTTTCTCATATTCCACCTTTAACCTTTCGTTTTTCTTTCTCACTTTCTTTTCTTTTCAATGATGCGAGATGTTAGGCATATGCTTGCAAAAGTAAATAAGTAAATATAAATGATAAAGTAACTGAAACATGCATAAAGTAAAGGAGCAAAAGTAAAGACATAAAGTAAAGGACATAAGTAAAATAGATAGGAAACTCCGGACGAACGATATGTCAATCGAACTCCGCTAACAATAATAAAATTAAAATCATAACTTAAACGATTAACCTATACCTTCCAGGATTTTAAACTTCCAATAGCAATCCGAGGTTCTATTAACCGTTCTAAATACAAGTGGATCTTTTAACTTCCAATGATCCAACCTAAGCTTTGGGTCGCTACGTATCCGCGACGCGGAAAAATAAAAAAAGAGTCGCCACTAATCATTGGCTTTCTAAATTGGGTGTGATTAGTCACCTAGTCATTAACTAAGGATGGTCTACTAACTTTTGAAAATGAGTTTGGGAGTTCATTCACACATAGGGAAGGTATTAGCACCCTATTATGTTCGTTTAAAAACGATTGCTGTTTTTTTATTTTATTTGGTGTATTATTAATGAAAGCCTTTATCTATAAAACAAAAATTATTTTTTTGGTTATTTTTAAATGTCTCATGTTTTATTAATCAATACTTTAGTAATAAACCATGATTAAATAAGTATGAGTGGCGTAAAGCCATTAGAAAAAAATATTGTCGGGAATTTCAACTTAGTATTCCGAGAAAAATTCCTTACCTCAAGAATGTTTAGGAGCATGGTATTCCAACGCCCCTATATTCCGTCGTCGGAGTTTTCGAAAACGATTTGTTTGTTTTTTTTTTGTGTTTAAGTTTTAAATATGAATATTTTAATTAATTGTAAATTTTTATCTTTGTTATTGAAATTATTTAGCTCAATATTAGGTTTAGGGTAGGTTTCACTTTTGGCCCCTAGGTTTTAAAAGGAAACTTTGATTTGACAAATCTTTTATTTATGGTATAAATGAAAAATTATTATCTTAATAAATTTCAATTTTTATTTAAGGCTTATATTATTAATCTTTTGTGTTTTGAAAAGTTGGTAGATTTATACTCTAATAAATTCCAATTAATGTTTAAAATTTCATTGTTAATTTTTATGATTTGGAAAATCAGTATTCTAATTAATTCCAAATTTATATTTAAATTTAATTGTTAAGTTTTATGCTTTTTTGGAAAATTAGTATCCTAATTAATTCCAATTACTAATTTAAATTGTTAATTTTTATGCTTTTTTATGTTATTTTTTTTATAAAAATATTAGCCTAATATCTTGGGACTTTATTTTATATTATGGTATGGGTTTTAAATATGGAAAAAAAAAAAATGACAGAATCAATAATGTACTTAATCGAATAGATATAATCATAACAAATATTAAATCAAACACGATGGAATAATGTTTTAG
The DNA here is from genome assembly GCA_028015215.1 of Gynostemma pentaphyllum. NCBI lineage: Eukaryota > Viridiplantae > Streptophyta > Magnoliopsida > Cucurbitales > Cucurbitaceae > Gynostemma > Gynostemma pentaphyllum. The sequence goes on from CM051352.1 coordinate 19,017,996, forward strand.
ATTTTGACATTAAACTAACGAAGTACATAACAGTGGCCTAAATTTTATTAAAATCAAGATAATACATCCTATTATTTGAATGAATTAAAATTGTCTGGACTATATAAAAATCGAACAATAAAAAAATCACTTTTAATTAGAAGAGTAGCCGACAAAAATTATTATATTCTGTACAAAAAATATTCAAACAAATCAAAATAATAATAAAAAAATAAACTTCCCCAGTCCATGTGATTAGATATTTTAAAAGTAAATAGATAAAAATAAATAAATAATTTGTGTACCCAAAGTTGATATGGGATAAGGACTAAATACAAAAGACAAATCCATTTTTATATTAAGATTTGAAAATGAAGCATTATGACAGACGAAATTATTAAGTTATTTGCTACGTGTAATACTAATGACTAAACACCAAATTATATAACATGCATCAAACTTTTAAAAATTGGATAAAAAAAAAACAATGACAGAGAACAAACATAAAAAGAAAAGAAAGAGAAAAGGAAATTTCGTTACTGAAAAGAAAAAAGAAAGCGTCCTTTACTTCTTTGATTTTCGCTCCTAGCAGTAGGCACCCGACACTATGAGGTTTCTTTCTAAACGTTCTATGCTCGTGTGACCAATGAGCGTGTTGGATTATGAGGGTTTCGAAGGATTTCTTGGAAGAGAAAAACTGAAGGGAGGCGAGAAAAAGAGCTTCAAATATCGGCTAACTCTATTGTCGAGAGACGTAGTGATTTGAAAGCTCCTCCGTGTGATTTAGGGTAGAATTAGGGTTCTATTTAAAGGCTAATTGGGGAATGAATAATAGGAAAATATTAAATGAGAATAAAATTGTAACGTCTCGTTACTTTTGGAGGTAAATTTTTTTTTTTTTATTTTAAATAAAGTATTTAGTTAGTTTAAACTTAGTAATTTCGATTTTAGAAGTTATTTTCATTCGAAAACCTTTTTAAACCTTTTACTACTTTAATTTAGTTTCGGTGACATTAATAATTATTAACGGGCCAATTAATAATTATTAATCACCTTTAGATTATTTTAAGATCATCGGGTCTCGTATTTTTAATCGAATCTTTTAAAAGGGACGTATACGTCATTTTCAAATTTCTTAAAAAAATCACTATTCATCTTCCTCATCTTTAAAAGTCAATTTGGTCATATATTTCTCTCCCAAAACCCCCCAAACCCGTAGCTTAGAGAGAAAAAAAGAGGAGAGAAAGAAATCGTCGCCCCGACTTTGTTTCTCGACCGTTTTCATCGTGCCTTAGCTCGTTGGAAAGCTCTCGAGACGTACTTTCTACTCATCCTAACAATCAAGGTTTTCGCTCGTTTTCTCAAGGCCTTAAGGTATGACAAAGTTTCTAAAACTTGAAGTGAATAGTGTTTTAATGGAGGTTTTGAGTTGAAATCTTCAAATTCACACCCTGAAGTTTGAAGATTTCAATCGAGGGAGTCGTTTCATGTGATTTTAGAAACTTCCCTAAACCCTAAATTCAAGTTTGAGTTGAAAACTCGTCCCGTGTTAATTTCTCTCACTTGACCAAGATTAGGGTGTTTGGTTTGCTATGATTTTACGTTTTACTTAATTTTTCGGAAATCAATTATTGTGTAAAACCCTAAAATATCGTGACCCATTGATATCTCGACTTTCAAAGTGTCTTTGATCGACCCAAATCACTTCTAAAAGTGCATAAAAGACGGAAAACCGAACCCGAACCCTCCCCTTCCTTGTTGGGCCGTGGGTCCCTTAGGGGTTAAATCCGGGGTTTTTCGTCGTTTTATGTGTTTAGATGTTGTTTGCTCGATTTTCGGATAATTAATGGATGTTAGTAGTATTTGATGTGTAGGTTGGTGATCGATTGTTTGACTTTGACTCCGGCACCTTGGAAGCCTTGATTTCACATCTAAGGTGAGTTTAAAATGGAAGTTAGTAATTTTATGAATTATATTTCATTACGTTATTGTTTATCGAGGTTAAGAGGGAAACTAACTTCCGGAAGTTATACTTGGTTGGAGACTTTAACTCGGATGTGAGTGGAGTGATTTTGATGTATTTATGGTTTTGGAAGTAAAAGAGGAATTATGAGTGGTTTGGAAGTCTTGTAAGGTGATTTGGAGACTTTAGATGAAAGTGAATGACTAAGGAACTTTAAGTGATTCGGGAGTCAAAGTGGCTTAGAAATTACACTTGAGTATTGACTCGTGTAATTCAAGCGGTTTATGTTCTTTAGTAGTTTAGTGGAACTTTATCAAACTTACTAGGGAGCTTGATGGATTCTAGGAGGTTATATGATATGGCACATGATAGTATGTGATACGCTCCATACGGTATCATGGTGCGAGGTTATGTGATATAGCATTCGAAGATTTGATATGGCACATGATAGTATGTGATACGCTCCATACGGTATCATGGTGCGAGGTTATGTGATATTGCACATGATAGTATGTGATACGCTCCATACGGTATCATGGTGCGAGGCTATGTGATATGGCACATGATAGTATGTGATACGCTCCATACGGTATCATGGTGCGAGGCTATGTGATATGGCACATGATAGTATGTGATACGCTCCATACGGTATCATGGTGCGAGGCTATGTGATATGACACATGATAGTATGTGATACGCTCCATACGGTATCATGGTGCGAGGCTATGTGATATGGCACATGATAGTATGTGATACGCTCCATACGGTATCATGGTGCGAGGCTATGTGATATGGCACATGATAGTATGTGATACGCTCCATACGGTATCATGGTGCGAGGCTATGTGATATGGCACATGATAGTATGTGATACGCTCCATACGGTATCATGGTGCGAGGTTATGTGATGTGGCACATGATAGTATGTGATACACTCCATACTGTATCATGGTGCGATGATTTGTGATATAGCACTATATACGCTGTGGTAAGGGTGGCATTCAAAGATTTGAGCGTTATAGATGCGTTATACTTTATGTTACTATACACGCTGTGGTAAGGGTGGCATTCAAAGATTTGAGCGTGTATGGATGTGTTATTATTGTTATCATTATTATGTTACCATACACGCTGTGGTAAGGGTGGCATTCGAAGATTTGAGCGTGTATGGATGTGTTATTATTGTTATCATTATTATGTTACCATACACGCTGTGGTAAGGGTGGCATTCGAAGATTTGAGCGTGTATGGATGTGTTATTATTATTATCATTATTATGTTACCATACACGCTGTGGTAAGGGTGGCATTCGAAGATTTGAGCGTGTATGGATGTGCTATTATTGTTATCATTATTATGTTACCATACATGCTGTGGTAAGGGTGGCATTCGAAGATTTGAGCGTGTATGGATGTGCTATTATTGTTATCATTATTATATTACTATACACGCTGTGGTAAGGGTGGCATTCGAAGATTTGAGCGTGTATGGATGTGTTATTATTGTTATCATTATATGGTACTACACATGCGGTGATACGGATGGCACTCGAAAATTTGAGCATGTGTGGTTGCCACTTTATTAGCACTTAGTATATCACATTCTTTTACTTGTATCTTGGTATGAGTTTTATTTTATGATGATAGAATGTTTTCGAGGAAACCCATGATTCATAAAATTCGTTGAGCCACGAAGTTGAGAAAGTTTATTATGTATGTTGATTATATGTGGACTTTGGAATGTGGAATGGGTAGTAAAAGTGAAATCTAGGCCTTTGGACACAATTTCTGACATGGAATGTTGTTCATAGGATTACTTGCTTTCATTTTACTCTCACTAGCATTTTTATGCTAATGTTGCTGCAATTACAATTTTTCAGGTAAGACTCGTGGTAGAGGACGAGGTAGAGGAGGTGGTGCCGCGTGACCTTTCAGGACGATGAATGGACAAGAATGTTTGTGGTTTTGGGTGAAGCATCCTTGAATGCTTTGGAACATTTCATTACTTTTATTTCGTTTCATTTTGAGCTCGATGGAGCATTTGTATAATTTGTATATGTTTTTGAACTATAAACTTTCTCTAGAACTTTCATCATATTTTGGATTGTACATTCCAATTTTATTGCTTTTCCTGAAAACTGGGTTGTAAACAGGTTTTGGATTATTCGAATTTTAAATGGACCCATGCCGTTTTTCTGTAAAATCAAGTTTTCCGCTGTGCATTTGTTTTAATGGATTTTACGAAAAATCGGGTCGTTACAAAAATCAAATCAAATCAATTTTTTTAATTCACCCCCAAATCATGCAAAAATTTTATTTTAATTTATTTGACAACTCATAAAAAATAATTTCACATTCATCTTTTCCATGTTTAAATTGATTCTCATTTAAAACTTATTTTTCAAATCTTTTTATTTCTAAACAAAATTAATTCAAATAAAATTAAATAAATTTGACACATTATTATTTTTATTCTTGCTAATAAAACACTAGAACAATAAAAAAAAATGCAATTACATTTATCACTAAAAATCTATTTACTAATTTTAGAATTAAACATAAATCAAATCTTCTTCTTTTCCTCTTTTTTTTTAATACTTAAAATTAAATTAAAAACACATCGGACGAAAATGGGTGTCTACACTTTGAAACGAATCTAACTTAGAATCTTCTAAGATTCGATAGTTTCCTCGAGAACTCCTAAGTTCTCACTTAAAGGATTAACTCCTAATCCTAAGGGCACTAACTCACATCCCTCTAATCTTAGATTCGGATTCTAATCTTAGTTTCAAATTCTACAAACCATCATACTCATTCGCTTTCTATAATTACTTTAAATCCTAACTATTCTCACCTTTGCAAAAGAAGATTTCAATCCAAACCTTTGATAACACGGTCAATGCAAAGTTCAACCCACCTACAATTAGAATTACATCTAACAATCAATAAATAATTCAACTAACGATCAAACAACATCTAAGCGTTTAAAACGACGAAAAACCCAACAAACCCCCCACATGAGGCTCTCGGCCCTCTCATGAAAAATAGGCTTCGGGTTTGGTTTTTCGGCTTTTAGGCAAATTAGATGTGTTTCGAGTTGGTTTCAAGCAATTTCGATATTCCCGATTTCAATGGGTATCGATAATTAGGGTTTTTGAACATTATGCCATTTCCCGAATTGAATTTAAATAAACAATAATTCAACAATAAATAACCCATAATCAAACCCAAAAAGGTAAAATTCAAACGGGAAGGGTTTCGACTAAAACTCGGTTTTAGGGTTATGGGAAAGTTTCCAAAAACACTTAAAACTACTCCCGTATTTACGAACACCGAGTTTCACGACACGAAATCGAATGAAATCAAAGAAAACTTCATTAAAACACTATTTGGAGCTTAGGGTTTGAAACTTTACTTACCGAGAACTCCGTGGATCAAGGGAGAAAGGCATGATGGTTAGGTGGAAATGAATTCTAGACTCAAGGGCTTTTCGATGCAACCGAAATCGAGCCGATCCATCTAGAAACGAAGAAAAACCAAATCTCCCCTAATCCCCCATTGATGCCCATGGCTTGGAGAAGAAAAATGGGAAGAAGATTGGTCAAACCTTGGTCAATTGGTATATTTAAAGATGAATGAATAGTGTTTTGAAATTTTTAAGAAATTTGAAATGACGGTTGCGTCCTTTTATGACTTTTAACTTATGATTCGAAACCCAAAGCTCTTAAATAAATCTAAAGGTGATTAATAATTATTAATTGGCCTATTAATAATTATTAATGTCACCGAAACGAATTTAAACTATTAAAACGATTAAAAAGAATTTCGGGCGAAATTAACTACTAAATTCTAAATTACAAAAATAATAATTAAACTAAATACTTAAATTGAAATAAATAAATAACATTAAATAACATAAAATAAAATAAATAAATAAAAAATTCACTTCAAAATAACGGGACGTTACAAAAGGTGATTAATAATTATTAATTGGCCTATTAATAATTATTAATGTCACCGAAACGAAGTTTAAAGTATTAAAACGATTAAAAAGAATTTCGGGTGAAATTAACTACTAAAATCGAAATTACAAAAAAATAATAATTAGTCTAAATACTTAAATTGAAATAAATAAATAAATAAATAACATTACATAAATAATAAAATAAAAAAAAAAAAAAATTCACTTCAAAATAACGGGACGTTACAGAATCAATCTAGATAATATAAAGAACATATGTTTATTTATTTAATTTATTCGAAATAAATTATTATACTTAAATAATTACAAGTTCTAGGACACCATTCCTAACAAATATGAAATGTTTGATTATGACATGATAAGTGAATTGAAACAATGCAACATCATAGCACACTTCAAGTATATGTTAGATGTATGCAATAATGCATGCTAGACATTAAAGAAATCTCATGAACATGTGTTAGCCTTGTTATAATACTTGAATTTTTTCAAATATTACAGATGAGAATAAACTCTTTGTAATGACCCGACCTAAAATAACCAATAAATAAATAAAATAATAATGACTCATTTAAAATATAAATAAATCAGAGTAAAAACAAAATAATTGCGGAAGCGTTTATTTCATAACCAAATAGATATTCAAAACAAAACCTTTATTTAGTCAATAAAATGAAATATTCAGATAGAAAGAAATAAATAAATGACAAGTCCTAAGGGCCTTTCAGTGCAGCGCCATCCTTGTCAATCGCCATGGTTTTCATTATTATCAGTGTTACCTGCAAAATAAAAGTTTGCAGGGCATTCGAATACCGTGAGTTTTTAGCTCAGTAGATTAAATCCAAACTCAAATAAGTAAATTAAATCCAATTCATTTTAATCATAACACTTCATGGATACTCGTCCATTTGCACACTTTATAAATAATTAGTAGGTACTTAGCTGTAAAGTCCCGTTACTTTTGAGGTAAAAAAAGTATTTATTTTATTTTAATTAAAGTATTAAAAGTTAGTTTTAGAATTAGTAATTTAGAATTTAGTAGTTTATTTCATTTTAGACCTTTTTATTCGCTTTATTTGCTTAAATTAGTTATGGTCGTATTAATAATTATTAACGGGCCAATTAATAATTATTAATCACCATTTGGCTAGTTTAAGAACTTTGAGTTTCGATTTATAAGTTAAAAGTCATTAAAGGTACGCAACCGTAGTTTCTAAAATTCTTAAAATATCAAATCACTATTCATCTTTTCTTTAAATTGCCAAGTTGACTAAAAGTTTGACCACAAATCATTTCTCTTCTTCTCTTCCTCCCTCCATTGCCGTAGCTCTCAAGGGTTTGGGGGGGGGGGGATTTTTAGTTTTCATTCGTTTCTCGACGGATCGGCTTGATCTTCGTTGCATTGGATAGCCCTCGGTCCAAGCATCCTATTCAACTAACAATCGAACTTTCCATCCATTTTCTAAAGGCCTCCAGGTATGACAAAGTTTCTAAAATTTCTTCAAATAGTGTTTTAATGGATTCCATGGTTGAAATCTTCGATTTCTTGCCGAGAAGCTTGATTATTTCAACTGAGGAAGTTGTTTTACGTGATTTTGGGAGCTTCCCCTTAACCCTAAACCCGAGTTTGAGCCAAAACCCGTCCCGTTTGAAATATACAAATTGTGGGCTGTTTTATTATTGGTTAATTGTATGTTGTAATTAATTACTGGAAATCGTTTATTGTTCAAAAACCCTAATTAGGTTAACCTATTGAAATTGGGGACTTCCAAACTACTTGAAACCAACCCGAAACACCTTTAAATTGCCTAAAAGCTGGAAAACCAAACTCGAGGCCCATTTACCTAGGAGGGGCCGAGAGCACCCTTAGGGTATTTCTGGGGTTTGTCGTCGTTTTATGCTTTTAGATGACAATTGATCGATGTTTGGTTAATTAATGATGGTTAGATGTAATTTTAATTGTAGGTGTTTAAGGACTGTTGATTGATCGCACTCTCATAGTTTTGGAGCAAAAACTACTTTTGCCAAGGTGAGAATAAATAGAATTTAAAGTAGCTTTAGAAACATAATAAGTTGAACGATTTGTAGAATCGGAAGTTGAGGTTAAGGTTTAAATCAAAAGGATTAAAGTATGCGAGCTAACATGTTTAGGCTTGGGAGTTAGTTTTATTGGAGTGAGACTCGAGGGAAGTGTTTAACTCTTAGAAGTTCTAAGTTTAGATTCGTTCCAGAGTTTAAGAATGATTATCGGAAGTTGAAGGTTTCAAGTATAAAGGGGTGAATAAGAAACTTGTTTATGGAACTTCGGATATGTACTGAAAGCAATAAAGTCAATTGGGATTGGAGATTTTATGATAAAGTTAGTAATTTAATTTAACTGAAGGCCATTTGGCTTGATTTATTTATTGTTTCCAGATCAGAAGTTCCTAATTTCTTATTTTATGTATAAGAGTGTTATGCGATCCATTTATCTTTATGTCCTTCGATTACTTTGAATATTATATTTATTTTACTTACACTTGAATGCATATTCATATCATATCATATTGCATCATCGAAATTGAAAGGAAAGCGAGATAATGAGGTGAATGCTTAGTCCTACGAGAGCTTTCATTACCTGTCATTATTCATTAGAGGTGGAATATATTATTGAAAGGAATTTGTATATTTTATTTTGGAAAGCGAGATAATGAGGTGAATGCTTAGTCCTACGGGAGCTTTCATCACCTGACATTATTCGCATGTGATGGGTATATTGATGTAAGGGTTGAGTGCCCTTTTCACTTGTTTAGCAAATTGATGAGAAATGATTTGACTGTGTATGCTAACAATATCATCATTTATCGCTGTAACGTCCCGTTATTTTGTGATAAAAAAAAAAAAAAAAAAACTTTTATTTATTTTATTTTAATTTGAGTAATTAAAATTCATTTATTTATTATTAAATTAGAATTTAGTAATTTATTTCATTTTAATTCCTTTTAATGGTTTTATTCATTTAAATACGTTAAAATGGTATTAATAATTATTAACGGGCCAATTAATAATTATTAATCACCATTGGGATAGTTTGAGATGTTCGGGATTCGTTTTAAGCCAAAAGTCATAAAAGGGCAAAGTTGTAATTACCCAATTTGCAAAATATCTAAAATCACTATTGCTTCATCTTCTTTAAATATTCCATTGACCAAAAATTGACTCAAATTCATCATCTTTTCTCTTCCTCCACCCGTGGCTTCAAAGAGAGCAAAAGAGAGAATTTGGCTTTTGTTCGTTTCTTATCGGATCGGCTCAATCTTGGATATTTCGGAAAGCCCTCGGGTCAAGGATCATTTTCCACCTAGCCATCGTCCGTTTCTCTCGAGATCCTAGGAGTTCTCGGTAAGTGAAGTTTCAAACCCTAACTCCAAATAGTGTTTTAATGGAGTTTTACTTGTTTTCTTTCGATTTCTTGCCGTGAAACTCGGTGTTTGTCAATTCGGGAGTAGTTTTAAGTGTTTTTGGAAACTATTCCATAACCCTAAAACCGAGTTTCAGTCGAAACCCTTTCCGTTTGAAATTTACCCTTTTGGGTTTGATTTTGGGTTAGAAATTAATGAAAGAATGTTTATTTAAATTCAATTCGGGAAAGGGATTAATGTTCAAAAACCCTAATTATCGATACCCATTGAAATCGGGATTATCGAATTTGATTAAAACCAACTCAAAACGTATTTTGAATTGCCAAAAAGCCGAAAAACCAAACCCGAGACTCGTTTTTGATGATAGGGCCGTGGGCCTCTTTGTGGGTTTTATTGAGTTTTCGTTGCTTTTTATGTTTAGTAGTTGTTTGAACGATAGTTGGTTTCGTTATTGATTGTTACGATATAATTCGTTTGTAGGTGTTTTTGAACCTCGTGGTTGATCGCTCCTTCGGACTTAGGAGCAAAGTCATCTTTTAACTAAGGTGAGAATAGTTAGTATTTAAAGTAACTATAGAAAGCGGACAAGTATGACGGTTTGAAGAGTTGAACTAAGATTAGAATCCGAACCTAAGATTAGAGGGTTGTGAGTTAGTGCCCTTAGGATTAAGAGTTAATCCTTTAAGTGAGAACTTAGAATTTCTCAAGGAAGACTTGAATCTTAGAAGATTCTAAGTTAGGTTCGTTGTGAAACTAAGTTTGGATCATTGGAAGTTAAAGATCCAACTTGTAATTAGAACGGTTAATAGAGCCTCGGATTATTTGGAAGTTTAGAATCCGGAGGGCATAGGTTAATCGTTTAAATATGTTTCTAATCTTATTATTTGAAACCGGAGTTCGATCGATATATCGTTCATCCGAGATGCTTATCTACTTTTATCTTATGTCAATTACATTTTTGCCCTTTACTTTACACATTCACTTTATGCTTGTTTACAATTACTTTAATTTCGCACTTTACTTATTTGCTTTTACAAGGATATGCAAGCATATGCATATCATATTGCATCATACCATTCTCGCAACATTCATGAAAAAGAATGGAAGTGAAAAAGAATGGAAGTGAAAAAGAATGAAAGTGAAAAAGAATGAAAGTGAAAAGAAAAGAAAGTGAATGAGAAAAGAAGGAAGATGGATGAACCCTACGTGGAGTTCACATCACCTTCAGAGAAAAGAAAGAATGTGAAAGAAAAGAAGTTAAATGGTAACCTACGGCTGACGCATTACTTCTTCATGCATAGGGAGTTAAATGGTAACCTACGGGCTGCACGCATTACTTCCTCATGCATAAGGTTGAATGGTAATCCTACGGGATGTACTCATTACCTTCATTCACGCATAAAAAGGGCAATTGCGAAATCCTACGGGATGCTCTCATGCATTCATGGTTATGATAGATGCAAGAGAGAATTGAGAAGTTGTATGTTGTGCAAAGTGTGTTCACTTTACTTATTTACTTTATAATGATGTTAATGGATGAGTATTGGCTACGATTATTAGTAATATCATCCTTAGAAAGTATAAAACGAATTACCTAGAGTTTAGAGAACTTTAGGAGTGTTTGTGTCAGATTATTTGGGACATAAATCGAAATGCGAGTTTGAGGTCTATCTTTACTTTTTATACTTATTATTCTCACTGGGCTTAGTTTGTTAGCTCATGATATTACAACCAATTTCAGGTAATGCCTTGGCTAGAGGTCGAGGAGGAGGAGGTGGTGCTGCCTGATCGAGGGATGCTGGCCTCGAGATGGACTTGTCATTGTACAGTTTATGTATTACTTTTATAAATTTCAAAGACTTTAATATTGTATTTTGGCTCATAAGAGCTTATGGATGATGTTTTTATGATATTATATATTTGAACTCCTGATTTGGACTTAAAGTCCATGAGATTTGATTAGGTTTGAAAATTAGGTTGTAAACAGGTTTTCGGCATGCCAATTTTCAAACAAAACCACGCCAATTTTTCGTAAATTAAAAGACTTCCGCTGTTTTCTCTGAATTTAATTTATTTAAAAGTGACGGGTCGTCACAATCGCGATTGTGATTGTGGAATATGTTAAGTCCGAGTGAGATTAACATTATTTTATTTAACGTAAAGGAAAGGTAAACCTTGTATTTAGTATGAGATATCAAAAGGATAAACCAACAAGAGATTATGTGATATGAATATATTCGTCCAAATATTGAGAGTTAGTTTCTTGAGTTTTGGGAGCTTTGATAAAGAACATGTAAATTGTACTTGGACACAAATCAAAATACGGGTTTGGAGTCTATTGTTACTTTATATTCTGTTTATTTTCACTGGGCTTGTTGTTAGCTCATGATATTACAAACATTTTCAGGTAATGCTTGATCGAGTGAATGATGATACAGAGATGGACTAGATATACTCTTAAAAGTCCATGGACTCATTTTGTTTTATTTTGTGTCTTTTGAAATGTAAATTTGTATATAAGCTCATAAGAGCTTTTCGTTTTTAACATTTACGATTATAAACTCTTTAATCTCGGGAAAAGAAATTGCATTTCCTAGCCTTTTTAAATATTCTGATGTGAAAAATGTATACAGGTTTTGGATAGTCTAAGTTTCAAACATATCCACGACGTTTTTTTTAATATTAAGACTTCCGCTGTGTTTTGGTTTTAAATGATTTAAAAAGAGTCGGGTCGTCACATTAGCCTGCAACATCTCTTAAAATAATAACATAACTCAGCTCTAAAAGATCATAACCAAAGTATTCAGCTCTATAATATATTATTATAATGGCCACTATGATACGTGCCACACTATCCATCGTGGTAATCATTTTTCAAGCTCAACTCATACTTAGATATATCATAATCATAGTGTTCGGCTTTATAATATAGTATCATAATGGCCATTATGATACGTGCCACACTATTCAACGTGATTATCATATCTCTGAGTAAAATCAATCAAGTAATTATCAAACACCAATTAATCTTAAAATAACTCGCCAATCATAACTCGCAAATAATAAAATAACAACAAGCAAAAATATTCAAAACAACACAACATTCGTATCACAAATAGATAAAAGAAAAGAAATCAACATAATCAAATCACTACAAGAAAACTATCAAATTATTATTTATATTTATTAATTGAATAAATATATCAAGTCATAATTGTCAATCATAAATGTCTCTAAAATTATCCTAAACATTGATAAATCATTTTAAATTAATTATTAAATAGTTATAAATTGTTAGTATTAATCAATTAAAACATTAAGTTTTATTAATAAACATTAAAGAATCAATTTATAATAATTAATGTCTACTATGTCTAATTTTTATTAATATCATCAAAAAAATTTATCGAGGCAATCCAATAATCTTAATACAATAAATTAACCATTAAGCCAATCACAAAAATATCAAATTTAATATGGGTTTATTGATATGGTTAATTTAACTTAAATACTCTATAGGCTCTAATTATTATATAAACCCAATTAAAGATCATAAACCAAATATCAACAATTTCGCAAATCAAACGATCACATACTAACATTTAATATGAAAAACTTATCTACTAAAAATATCATAATAATCACACAATAAACAAGCAAGCCAAACAATTTAATTTAACTTCTAAGTAGGAATTAACCTACCTTAAATGCAAATTGAACTAGCAAACGCCCTCGAAATAAATCCAATAAGACCCCTAACAATGCCCAAGACCTGTATTAATATTAATTTAAAGTCATTTTCTTGAGAATCGGGCTAACAGGACGAAAACTGGCTTGAATTGACCAATAATTGGCTATGAACCGATCTAGACTAGTTGAACCAGCCCAAATGGACCAAGCCTAGCCGGTCCAGTTGGACCGTTTCTTCCCCACGTGAACAGCCGCATAAAAAAAAAGAACGAAATGCGGCAGCTCATGTACCTTGCAACGGCAGCACCTAATTAGACTTCTTGTGACAATTTGAGGCTAAAAAACGTGAGGAAGCAGCTAGGTTGTGAATGAAATTCTCTAGTGTTTAAGATGGAACAACACCCACATAAATACTACTAAAAAACACGAAGAAATCTGTAACGACCCACTTTCCGTTAAATTCTTTAAATTCAAATGCACAGCGGAAGACTCAATTTTTAAAGAAAAACGGCATGAGTTCGTTTAAAAATCGAATAACCAAAACCTGTTTACAACCCAAATTTCCAGAGAAAGCTGTAAATCGGGAATGCGCATTCCAAAAGAGAGTTTAATCACAAAACATCGAAATACTTTATACAAACACCCTTCGCGGGCTCAAAAAGACACAAGTATGTAAAAAGTATATGATTTACAAGCATTTTTACGAATGCTTAACCAAAAGAGTTTTAACATTGTCCTTGCACCATCTCGTAAAGTCACGCGGCTCCACCTCCTCTACCACGCTTCTTGGCACGGGGTTTACCTGAAAATATTGTGGTGTAGCACCATTAGCAAACAATGCTAGTGAGAGTAAAATGAAAGCAAGTAATCCTATGAACAAAATCTCATAACCGAAATCGTGTCCAAAGGCCTAAAATGCTCAATACTACCCACATCCACACTTCCAATTTCCATACAATCTTTCAATAGTCAAATATTACCCGTAATCATCATTCAAAACCATGAGATAGATATAAAGACTTAAAGTAAAATTAACATTCACAACTAAGTCTCACTACACAATTCTAAAGAATATGTAAAGTAACAATAACTATCTTTATTACCAAACACATTTCATCGTATCGTGATAATAATGTCGCAACCACACACGCTCAAATCTTCGAATGCCACCCGTATCACCGCATGTGTAGTACTATAATAATGATAACAATAATAACGCATCCATACACGCTCAAATCTTCGAATGCCAACCTCACCACAGCGTGTATAGTGTTATAAAGTATAATGCATCTATAACGCTCATTTCGTAGAATGCCTACCTTACCACAGCGTATATAGTGCTATATCACAAATCATCGCACCATGATACCGTATGGAGCGTATCAACATACTATCATGTGCCGTATCACAAACTCTCGCAACATGATACGTATGGACCGAAGTCAACATACTATCATGAGCCATAGTGCTATCATCGTAACGTGCTCGTATGGATCCGAATCAACATACCACGTACGGTCGTACCATATTACCATCATCGCACCATGATTACATATGGATCAAAATCACATACTATCATGTGCTAGTTACAAACCATAGTACCAACATCACACCATGATTACATATGGATCAAAATCACATACTATCATGTGCTAGTTACAAACCATAGTACCATGGTTACATATGGATCAAAATCACATACTACCATGTAATATCCCACTAATAATCTCACCATGATTACATATGGATCAAAATCACATACTATCACGTGCAGAATCAAAGTGCTCAAGGTACCCACAAATCATCAGACCATGATACGTATGAAACAAAATCAACATACTACCATGTGTGAATCAATGTGCCTAAGGTCACCACAAATCATCTCACCATGATTACATATGGATCAAAATCATATACTATCACGTGCAGAATCAATGTGCCGTAGGTTTCCAAAAAGTTAGCTAAACTCCAAAGAATTCTACTAAGTTAATAAGAAACCGAACCAACTAGATTACATGAGTTATCACTCAAGTGCATCTTCTAATTACTTAACTTCCAAATTCATCCAAGTAACTTTCAAATCAATCAAAGTAACTTTCAAATCAACCAAAGTAACTTCCATTTCCACTTTCATCTAACATCTCCAAATCACTTTGCAATACTTCCAAACCACTCCGATGTTCCCTTTTCATCGAACTATCCATAAATCCAAACTTTCTCCACACACCCTTCCGAATCAAAGTCTCCAACCAAAACTTAATCCTAAGAAGTTATCTCCCTCTTAACATCGATAAACAATTACATAATGAAACTAAATTCATAAAACTACTAACTTTCACATTAAACTCACCTTAGCTTGAAGACAAGCTCCGAATAATCCGAGGTTGTAAATTCACGATCAATTCACAATCCTACAAATGAATTATTCCTAAATTACATTAATTAACCGAAAAGCAAACAAACAACATCTAAACACATAAAACCACAAAAATCCCGGATTCTACCCTTATGGAGCTCTCGGCCAAGCTAGGGAAAAAGGGGTTCGGGTTTGGTTTTTCGGCTTTTATGCATTTTAGAGGTGTTTTGGGTTGGTTTCGAATACTTTGGAGGTTTTCATAATCAATGGGTAACCGAAAATTAGGGTTTTGCACATTAATCCATTTTCGAAAAATTAACTAAAAAGCAAAAACACAAAGAACCTAACATACTAAACATAGCCCAAAGAGGGAAAATCACAAGGGACGGGTTTCCGGCTCAAACTCGGTTTTAGGGTTTAGAGAAAGTTTCTAAAATTGACCATAAAGACTTCCCCGAATGAAACCTTCAAGCTTCGGTGAACGAATTCGAAGATTACAACTCAAAACCTCCATTAAAACACTATTCACATCAAAATTTAGAAACTTTAACATACCTTTAAGCCTCGAGAAAACGAACGAAAATTATGTTTGGTAGGTTGGAAATGATCTACGGGCCAAGGGATTTCCGATGGATGTAGAATCGATACGATCCACCGAGAAATAAAGAAAATCAAAAATTTGGGGGAGGGGGTTTGGTGGTCACGGCAGCAAGGAGGAAAGGAGAAGAGAAAAATGATAGTTTTTGCCTAAAATTTGACTTTTAAAAGATGAATGAATAGTAAAATTTAGATATTTAAGAATTTGGAAAAAGACGCCTACGTCCCTCTTTTACTTTTTCTTTAAAAACGAAACCCGAAGCTCGTAAATAAATCTAAAGGTGATTAATAATTATTAATTGGTCCATTAATAATTATTAATGTCACCAAAATAAATTTTAATTATTAAAACGATTAAAAACAATTTCGGACATAAATAACTATTAAAATTGAAATTTCTAAAATTAAACTAATCTTAAAAGCTTTATTTTTAAAATAAATAAATAAATAAAATAAAATAAAAATAAATAAAATAAATAATAATAAAAAAAAAATTTACCCCCAAAAGTAACGGGACGTTACAAAATCCGTGACAGAATTCCAGAAAACGGGAAGCGTCTAGCCCAGATTCCGGCTAGACTAAAACCAGCGTGTTCCGAGATCTTGTGATGGAGAAAACTTTTAGAAATTGAGCGCAAATGAAAGGGAATCAAAGCCATAAAGAACCAGACGTGGAACCACTCGAATCACGACCAAAAACTCCAAGAACGGCTGCGAAGCGTGTTCCACAGCGACTGAGTTTATCAAGAGATTAAAAGCTTGGAGAACAGCTCAAAATCAAAGGAGGATGGTGAATAAGAAGAGAACTTTAATTAGCTCGACAAAACGATAAATAACGGTGATGTTTTTTAGCGTTTTCCGGCGGGGTAAAGTGGCGGCGGCGGTTGAGAGAGAGATGCTAAAAGTTGACCTAGAAATTAGTGCCATTTAAAGTGTCAGTTAGCTACAAAAAGACCATATTTAGTTAAAAACTATGACAAGAAGGGTATAAACGATATTTTGGTCATAACTTTTTACTCAGAGCTCGGATTTGAGAATAGTCAATTGCGTTGAACTCGTAACAATATGACGGTTAATATGAACTAAAAAATAATGTTGTTCGGATAGAAATTGGTGAAAAAACTAAAATTCCCTTGAGTGAAAATCCGGGTTGTTACAATCTTCCATCCTTAAGAATTTTCGTCCCTGAAAAGTATCACTTGTACTAAAACAAACACGGTACTAGCTAACATCACATCCTTGTGTTCTCAAGTTGTCTCTTCGAACTTCTGGTTTCACTACAAAACTTTAATCATTCAAATTTCATGTTTCCTTAAAGTCTTACTCTCCACAGTTATAACGAGAACTGTAACTAAATTCTAACTACTCTCAGAATTCACCACAATAACCCGATAAAAGCAAGAAATCTCTCTGTTGATCCACTGGTGCACTACGAAGAGGCATTCTAATTCTCAAGCAAAGATAAACCTCTTAGGGTTTTATCTTAATCAATACGTATGCCAACTTATCAACATAATATGATTTACAAAATTCATGGTGTACCTGGGGCTGACGAGGTACTACACTGGCCTAAAAGACACTCTAAATGTATGTGACATATACAGTCTACAAAACCCTTAAACCTAGGGCTCTGATACCAATTGTAACAACTCGACCCAAAATAACCAATAAATAAATAATTAAACAATGACTCATTTAAAATATAAATAAGTTAGAGCAAAAGCCAAATAATTGCGGAAGCGTTTATTTAATAACCAAAGAGATATTCAAAACAAAACCTTTATTTTGGCGCCAATTTAAATAATTAAAAACAAATAAAATAAATGAAAATGAAATTCCATAAAAAAATGACAAAATAGTCAATAAAATGAAATATTCATAAAGAAAGAAAGAAATTGTAGCATCCCGTTATTTTGTGATAAAAAAAAATATTTTATTTTAATTTAAATACTTAAAGTTTATTTATTTATCGGTAAATTAGAATTTAGTAGTTTATTTCGGTTTAAGTCCTTTTAATTACCTTTTAGCTTATTTTCGTTTTAATGGTATTAATAATTATTAACGGGCCAATTAATAATTATTAATCACCATTGGGATAGTTTAAGAAGTTCGGGATTCGTTTTATAAGTTAAAAGTCATAAAAGGACGCAACCGTCATTTCCAATTTCTTAAAATATCAAAAAAAAACTATTCACCTTCTCTTTAAATATCTCAATTGACCAAAGTTGACCAAAATGCTCATCCATTTTGCTCCCTAGGCCGTGGGTTCCAAGAGAGAAAGAGAGAAAATTGATTTTTGTTCGTTTCTTGCCCGATCGACTTGATTTCGGGTCCATTGGAAAGGTATCAGTCCTACGATTCATTTCCAACCAACCATCGTACTTGCCACTCGTATTATACGGAGTTCTCGGTAAGTAAAGTTTCAAACCCTAAGCTCCAAATAGTGTTTTAATGGAGTTTTCTTTGATTTCCTTCGATTTCGTGTCGTGAAACTCGGTGTTTGTAAATACGGGAGTAGTTTTAAGTGTTTTTGGAAACTTTCCCATAACCCTAAAACCAAGTTGCAGTCGAAACCCTTCCCGTTTGAAATTTACCCTTTTGGGATTGATTATGGGTTAGAATTTAATGAAATAATGTTTATTTAAATTCAATTCGGGAAAGGGTATAATGTTCGAAAACCCTAATTATCGGTACCCATTGAAATCGGGAATATCGAATTTGCTTAAAACCAACTCGAAACACTTTTGAATTGCCGAAAATCCGGAAAACCAAACCCGAAACCCTTTTTGTTGATAGGGCCGTGGGCCTGATGTGGGGATTTGTTGGGTTTTTCATCACTTTGTATGTTTAGTTGTTGTTTGATCGATAGTTGGTAATTAATGATTGTGTGATATAATTTAATTGTAGGTGTTTTCGAACCACTCGCTTGATCGCTCCTTCGGACTTAGGAGCAAAGTCATCTTGTAATTAAGGTGAGAATAGTTAGGATTTAAAGTAATTATAGAAATCGAATAAGTGTGAAGGTTTGTAGAGTTTGAAACTAAGATTAGAATTCGAATCTAAGATTAGAGGGTTGTGAGTTAGTGCCCTTAGGATTAGAAGTGAATCCTTTAAGTGAGAACTTAGGAGTTCTTGAGGAAAGTATCGAATCTTAGAAGATTCTAAGTTAGATTCGTTTCGAAGCTTAGGTTGGATCATTGGAAGTTATTAGATCCAACTTGTATTTAGAACGGTTAATAGAACCTCGGATTATATTAGAAGTTTAGAATCCTTGAAGGTATGGGTTAATCGTTAAAGTTATGATTTTACTTTTATTATTGTTAGCAGAGTTCGATTGACATATCGTTCGTCCGGAGTTTCCTATTTATTTACTTTATGTCTTTTACTTTATGCCCCTTACTTTATGTTTGTTTCGGTTACTTTATTATTCGCACTTTACTTTATTTACTTTTGCAAGCATGTGCAAGCATAACCATTACATCTTGCACCATAACATCTTACACCATATTATCTTACATCATTGAAATGGAAGAGAAGGGAGGCGAGAAACAAAAAGGTGAATGTGGATCCGACGGGAGTCTCCATTACCTTCATGCATATCATTTGTGGAAATGGAAAGTGAGAAAGAAAAGAAGGGGAGAATGTTGGGCCCTACGGGGAATGTCCGCATCACCTTCCGAGAAAAAGAAACGAAAGTGAGAAAAAGAAACGAAAGTGAGAAAAAGAAACGAAAGTGAGAAAGAAAAGGAGGGGAGAATGTTGGACCCTACGGGGATTGTCCGCATCACCTTCCTCAATAATAAGGTAGAATGTTGAACCCTACGGGGAGTGTCAGCATTACCTTCATTTATGCATAAAAGGTGAATGCGAATCCTACGGGATGTCTTCATTACCTTCATGCATATTATCGGTGGAATTATATCATGGAGAAAGAATTGTATATTTCATAATGGAAAGTAAAACAATAAGAGGAATTAAGATGTTATATTATATGCAAAGTTATTTATTTTTCTTATTTTATGTCATAACAAGTTAATTGGATGAGGATTGACTACGAGAGTTAGTAATATCATCCTTTGGAAAGTTTAGAATGAAATTAACTAGAGTTTGGAGAACTTTAGGAGTGAATTGTGTCAGATTAATTGAACACAAATCGAAATGCGAGTTTGAGGTCTATTTTTACTTTTTATGCTTATTATTCTCACTGGGCTTAGTTTGTTAGCTCATGATATTACAACCAATTTCAGGTAATGCCTTGGCTAGAGGCCGTGGAAGGGGAGATGGTGCTGCGTGATCGAGGGATGCTGACCTCGAGATGGACTCTTTTGTTGTAAAGTTTATGAATTTTACTTTTGAGAACTTTGAAGGATTTGTGAATTATACTTTGTATTTAGCTCATAAGAGCTTTTTATTGTTGTTTTTATGATATTACATCTTGAACTCCTGATTGGAACTTAATGTTCCATGTGATTTTATTAGATTTGAAAATTAGGATGTAAACAGGTTTTCGGCATGCCAACTTTCAAACAAAACCACGCAAAATTTTCTTAAAATAAAAGACTTCCTCTATTTTCTCTGATTTTAATTTATTTAAAAGTGACGGGGCGTCACAGAAATAAATGACAAGTCCTAAGGGCCTCTCACTGTAAGGCCATCGTCGTCAATCGCCATGGTTTCCATTATTTTCAGTGTTAATTGCAAAATAAAAGTTTGCAGGGCATTTGAATACCGTGAGTTTTTAGCTCAGTAGATTAAATCCAAACTCAAATAAGTAAATTAAATACAATTAATTTTAATCATAACACTTCATGGATGCTCGTCCATTTACACACTTTATAAATAATTAGTAGGTACTTAGCCTACAACATCTCTTAAAATAATAAAATAACTCAGCTCAGAAAGATTATAACCACAGTGTTCAGCTTTATAATATAGTATCATAGTGGCCACTATGATACGTGCCACACTATCCATTGTGGTAAACATTTTTCAAGCTCAGCTCAATACTTAGATATATCATAATCACAGTGTTCAGCTTTATAATATAGTATCCTAATGGCCATTATGATACGTGCCACACTATCCAATGTGATTATCATATCTCTGAGTAAAATCAATCAAATAATTATCAAACACCAATTAATCTTAAAATAACTCCCCAATCATAACTCACAAATAATAAAATAACAACAAGCAAAAATATCCAAAACAACACAGCATCCGTATCACAAATAGTTAAAAGAAAAGAAATCAACATAATCAAATCACAACAAGAAAACTATCCAATTATTATTTATATTTATTAATTGAATAAATATATCAAGTCATAATCGTCAATCATAAACGTCTCTAAAATTATCCTAAGCATTAATAAACCATTTTAAATTAATTATTAAATAGTTATAAATTATTAGTATTAATCAATTAAAACATTAAGTTTTATTAATAAACATTTAAGAATCAATTTATAATAATTAATGTCTACTGTCTAATTTTTATTAATATCATCAAAAAAAGTTATCGAGACAATCCAATAATCTTAATACAATAAATCAATCATTAAGCCAATCACAAAAATATCAGATTTAATATGAGTTTATTAATATGGTTAATTTAACTTAAATACTCTATAGGCTCTAATTATAATATAAACCCAATTAACGATCATAAACCAAATATAAACAATTTCACAAATCAAACGATCACATACTAACATTTAATATCAATAACTTATCTGCCAAAAATATCATAATAATCACACAATAAACAAGCAAGCCAAACAATTTAATTTAACTTCTAAGTAGGAATTAACCTACTTTAAAAGTAAATCGAACTAGTAAACGCCCTCGAAATAAATCCAATAAGACCCCTAACGATGCCCAAGACCTGTAATAATATTAATTTAAAGTCAATTTCAAGAGAATCGGGTTAACGGGACGAAAATCGACTTGAATTGACCAATAATTGGCTCAGAAACGGTGCGTGAGCACAATTCTTCTTTGAAAAATGAAGAGGAAAAGAAAAAATTATTTACCTATACCACCACTACAAGATGATTGGGATCTACCGATGTCATGATTGCCGACGGCGAGGATGGTGCGACTACCGGACTCCTTTTAAATCATTTAAAATCAGATTGCAGCAGAATTCTTAGTATTTTAAAACAAAGGGAATTAATACGTTTAAAATTTGAACTATCCAAAACCTGTTTACATTTTTCACAATTAGAAAAATCGTAAAGACAAGGAAATGCGCATTTCCTGAAGTAAAGTTAAAAGGAGTTTCAGAATTATATATGTTTAAAACCAAAAAGCTCAAACGTGCATCAAAAGATGAAAGACATAAAGTAAACATTAGGTTAAGGACTATACAATTTCTCTAGTTCATCTAGACATCATCGTCACCAAGATCAATTGGCACTAGCTCCTCTCCCATGACCTCAACCACGGTCGATACTTGAAAAATTGTAATATCATGAGCTAAAGCCCAATGGAGATAAACGAAAAATAAAGTAACATTAGACTCCAAACCCGTATCCAGATTTGTGTACAAATAAAGCTTACATACCCTTTACCTTTCAACCACTTAAAAGGGTTTCATATCAAGTATCCAACTTTGACTTACGAGATCTCTCAAGTAATCAAGAAACTAGCTCTCAATCATTTAGAACGATGTGTTTCATAGCACACATAACATTCTTATTTCATTCTCTTTAATACCTCATACTATACATAAGGTTTACATTCCTTTATCTTTAATAAATAATGCTAAGCTCACTCGGTCTTAATGTATTCAAACAACATAACTCGCGATTAATGTTGATAATGTTAGCACACACAGTCTCAACATTATTCATTAACTCGCTCAATACATGTAAAGTACACTCGGCCTTTGCATTTGTAACGTCCCGTTATTTTGAGGTGAAATTATTTATTTATTTATTGAATTAAAGTATTAAGGTTAATTTTAGAATTAGTTATTTAGATTTAAATAGTTAATTTCGTTCAGAAACCTTTTTAATCGCTTAATTAGCCTAAATTAGTTTCGGTTGTATTAATAATTATTAATGGGCCAATTAATAATTATTAATCACCATTAGGCTAGTTTAAGTGCTTCGGGTTTCGTTTTAAAAGCTCAAGGCAAATAAAGGACGTATGCGTCATTTTCAAATTCTTAAAATATCTAAAACACTATTCATTCATCTCTTAAATACTAAAAATTAGACAAATTCATCACATTTCTTCTCTTCTTCTCCTCCTATTGTAGTGAGCTGATTGGGGTTTTTCAATTTTTGGCTTTTCTTCATTTCTTGGCTGATCATCATAATTTTGGTTGCGTTGGATAGCCACCGGCCCGAGCATCATTTCCAACCTAACAATCGAGATTTTCATCCGTTTTCTTAAGGCCTTAAGGTATTACAAAGTTTCTAACCTAAGCTTCAAATAGTGTTTTAATGAGTTTTTGGCTTAAATCTTCTACTTCGTGCTGAGAAACTCGAAGATTTCAATCGAGGGAATCGTTTTAGGTGATTTTAGAAACTTACCCTAACCCTAGAATCGAGTTTGACCCGGAAACCCTTTCTGTTTGATTTTCCCTTATTTGATGATGATTAGGGTATTTTAAATGATATGTTTTTATGTTTTACTTAATCTTTCGGGATTGAACTTTTATCCAAAACCCTAATTCACGTTTACCCATTGATGGTACCAATCTCCAAAGTACCCGAAACCAACTCGAAATGCCTCTAAAGTACTTAAAATTCGGAAAACCATCTCCATTTCTTTATTCCCCTTGAGCCGTGGGCTTCTTGGAAGGATTCCTGGGCTGTTTTGTCCTTTATTTTAATAACGTGACGATCGTTGTTCATTTCGTTAAATTAATATACTTTAGGTGTATTTGAATTATAGGTTTCGTGCATCGTTCGTGAAAAAGGTCAACCGCTGATTTGGAGTTGACTTCTTTGATAAGATGAGTTTAAAATGGTTGTGATTACTTTTATGTGTCCGGATTGCATGACGATCATGTTTGATCGAGGTTAAGAGGGTTATTTGATTTTAAGAGATTATCCAAGAATAGATGTAATTGGGAGTTAAGGAAAGTGCATAAGGAGAATTAGTTAAGTTTTGGTGTTGTCTAAAGTGAGATGTTTGTTGTGGATTAGGTTGTTTTCTCAAGGAGAATTATGTTTTCAGAAATTGGAGAAGAGTATTAGATTACTCCGTTTATTTGAGTGGTTATAAGATAGTTAAAGGAAACTTGGGAGAGAAAATCATCGTGTGGAAATGAGTTAGTGTAATAATATTAGCGATGAGATTTGCTATTTAGTACTACCAAAGGGGAGTAGTACGTGTGACAATGTGGTCACGGTGTGGTAATGTGATTGGTGACAATGTGGTCACGGTGTCGTATGTGAATGGTGACAACGTGGTCACGGTGTGGTATGTGAATGGTGACAACGTGGTCACGGTCTGAAATGTGAATGGTGACAATGTGGTCATGGATCGAAATGTGAAATGTGACAATGTGGCCACAATGTGATTTGAGTGGTGATGTGGTGATTGTTAAATGAAATAACGTGTGGTATGACGTGTATGATGGAAAATTACATTATCATTTACTTTGTTATGCTTTAGTACTAATTAGTTGTTTTAGTACTTTACTTACAAGCTTGAATGTTTATTTTTCAAAGTTACGATATAGTGGAATGAGATTGATTTTGGGAGTATAGAATGGGTAGCAAAGAGCACGATAGGATTTTGGACACATTTTCCGATATGGAACTCGGTCCATAGAAGTGCTTGCATCCATCTTATTCTCACTATCATTTTTATGCTAATGTTGCTACACTTAAACTTTTTCAGGTAATACTCGTGGGAGAGGACGAGGTTGTGGAGGTGGTGTTGCTTGATCATGAGTGAATGACTTTTGGGACTTGGACTAAAAAGGCATATTTTGGGAGCATTCTACGAATTCTAGATTAAACTTCTTATGTCCATGTCTTTGAACTTGTATTTTGTGGCTCATGAGAGCCTCATATTGTTGTATATCTTATCGAGTCTATTTCCTTTGATTTGGTTATAAACTGAAGTACGTACTTCTGTTGTTTTTAACTTCTCTGATTTGGGCTAATGTAAATAGGTTTAGGGAGTTCATATTTTAAACGGATCCACGCCAAATTTTAGTAAAACCTAGTCTTCCGCTGTTTGTTTCTGATTTAAAGATTTGAGAAAATTCAAGTCTTTACAACATTAATATAACCAAAATCATGCTAAGCTTACTCGATCTAAACGTATTAAAATAGTATAACTCGTGATTAATGTCGATAATGTTAGCACACATGCAGTCTCTGAAGGGATGATTTACTAAATTAGCGGAATTTTGTTTAGTAAACTTATTAACATTTAATAACGGATCTATTAACATCATGCAATTTGTGATAAAACATGTAGATTCATGCTTATATATTCGAAAATTAAAAACCGGAACTTACATTGACTGGATAATGGAGAATCGGTTGGAGGTTTCTTTACAGCTTCAATTCCTCAGCAACACCAGATCTTCTACGCTATATCCCGATCGATCAAACGAAATTCGATTGTGGGATCGAACTTTAGAAGAAATTGGGAAGAAGAAAAAAAATATTTTTCTTCCCAATACTATGATAAAATCGGCAATGAGGGAGGGAGAGGAGGAAGAGAGAGTTCCAACTTTCTATGGAATTGTATTGTGTGATTTATGAATGACCCAACCCTCCTATTTATAGAAAAATAGGAATCCTAATCACATTAGGATTAATCTATAGAGATAAACACAAAAAGAAAAAAGATAATCTCCTTCCTTTATCTAGCAATTTCGAAAATGCCAAGGATAAATAGAAGATTATTTTATTTTCTTTATTTTTATTTATCTTGGGTAAATAAATCTATATAGTTATTTTAGGATATAATTCAAACAATTATCTCTTCCCAAAATACATCATATGGCCGAAAATTCATGTATTAATTAATAAATAATTTTAATTTATTTAATTAATTATTTTGGGCCAATTCCAATTGGGTTCATTAATCCAATTGGGCTTGAAACTCTCTCTTAAATTAATAAGTCCAACTCAATTAATTTATTTATTAATTACCATTTAAATAAATATTTTATTTAAACAATTAATAATATTAATATTTTCTCCTGGTCTAAATATTATCAAATTATATTTAATTATTAATTTCCATTTAAATAATTTTATTATTTAAATAATTAATAATAAATATTATAATTATTAATTTCCATAAATTAATAATTTTATTGACAATATTTTATTATTAATTTAATTAATATTAATTATTAATTTCCGTTTAAATATAATTCATTATTTAAACAATTAATAATTGTTAATTAATTTCAGATTATTAATTACCATTCAAATATACTCAATATTTAAATAATTAATAATGTATAATTAATAATATTTCATTATTAATTTCATGTTTAAATAAACTCATTATTTAAACAATTAATAATGTTTATATTAATTACCGCTTAAATATACTCAATATTTAAACAATTAATATTGCCTATTTTAAGTAATTCACTTTACTTAAAATTTCCATTTCTTCTACTTGATTTCGCGACTACGATATTTGGGCTAGCATAGGGACCCGATGGACCTATAGATCATGGGCTTAATAATTAGTCAATTAAGTGATTAACTCATAATCGTTAATTACTTATTATCTAACTATGAATAATTCCACTATAGATTCATAGTGAACTCCCCTCACTATAGATGAGTTATGTCCATTTAGTTTATCTTTTATTTATATCGTGATATTATCCTTCACGTGGAACCCTCATAATTACAGCGGATAAATTTACCGTTTTGCCCCTGTAATTACCGCTTATCCTTGTGTTCCCGCTGATTCTCCAATGAACTTTATCTTTAGTCGAACTAGAGATAAGATACTTCTGTGATCAATAGAAGTCGTGACGTCACTTGTTCATGTCTCGAATCAGTACATCAAGGGAGTTTCCTAAAGTTCCTAAAATGTTTAGGTATCGCACTGATACCGTTAATTTATAGGAAAGTTATGAATTCCATCTTGTGAAAATGAGTTCCCAGCTACTTGTCTAGTCATGTTCCCAAAACAGAAGTGTATTGAGCGTTCTTACAGATCGCTCTCAACTATGTGAATCAAAGAACATAACTTCACAAATAGGAGTCCGCATTTCACTCAGGATTGAGATCTATCACGGTTGATAAACTTAGTTTGATATTCAATCAATTCTCGTAAACGGTACTAAGGAGAAATTTGATCGAACATCGTGGTCCTGTCTTATACAATCAACATTGCATATGATACTTCCATTTCATGTCTCCCACATGAATGATCAGGATTAGATCATTTGTCTATAAACAAAATGCGAAGCTATCAACGGTGTTACCAGGATAAGGTTCCCAAACGTTATCCATTTATCGTAGACACTTTTAAGTTACTCATCTCGACTTTAATCCTCTTGTATGACTCACATACTAAGTCGTGATTTCATAAGAGTAACTTAGGGTTTACTATTTGAATGTTTTGATATTTATATATTTCCATATATTCCTAATATCGTCAATTGAATCAATCTAGATTATATAAAGAACTTATGTTTATTTATTTAATTTATTCGAAATAAATTATTATAATTAAATAATTACAAGTTCTAGGACACCATTCCTAACAATCTCCCACTTGTCCTAGATCTTTGGAGATTTGACTTGTAATTCAGTCCAACTGGATGACTATCAACTACTTAGCCATGGTAGTCATTTTAATACTTTATCAGTAACGTTTTCATCTGTTTAGTATGTAATTCTTTTATCTGATGTTAGTTTCATTAAGTGTAATAGATTCCATATTTTATCGCCATAAAATAAACTCTATTAACTATTGATTTGAAACTATCATGTTCAAATACCTTTTCATTTACTAACGACTTAGTAATTACGCGAATCTAGAGTTTAGTTAGCAAAAACTCATTTTACTTATACTTAACTCATCTGATATTTAATTCGCAAAGGTCTTTTGTCGAATTCTTACATGGAAGTAAATTCATGTTCGAATTTGAGCCCGTGCAACTCATAAAATCTCCCATTTTATCTATGTGCACTAACATACTATTTGTTAATTTTATTTTAGTCACATTGGTTCTAGGATTCTCGAAATTCTTAAGCTCCCACTACAAAGTAATTCTCCATTACTTTCATTTGTTTAATGATTACAATTCTATACTTCTTATTATTTCCAAAAATAATGTATAAGTATAAGTGACCCTTTTCAACTCAACTATTGAAAATTCGTGTCATTTTTATTTCACTTATTTTGAACTTTATTCATTGATTTTGAAGTCAATGAGTTTCACTTGGACTTCAAAAGTCCTTTGGTTCGTATTATGACGCTCCCACTCAAATAAAGTTCTACAAGTAGTTTAACAATTTAAACTTTTAAATAACTACTTGTTTTTATTGTGAAATAAAATCATTGTAATTCTTTTATATCTTAATTAAGGTTTAAAACTTTCAGTATCACCGATTTCATGAACTTTTCCTTAATAATTTGTGAATTCAATAATTCACTAATTATTACTTTCAATTTCTATATTGTTTATTCCATATCAGTAAGTGCTCCTTTAAAACATCCTTTTAAATAACCTGAATGTTTGGAATACTAGAAATTGATTCTTTGTTTATTTTTCACTTAAGTTTAACATCTAAGTGTTGAACTTTAGTGATTTTAAGTCCGAGTTATCTTTGATAAATCAAAGATGCTCAATTTCACTTATTTCTTTAAGTTTGTAGATCAACATGGTTATCATCTCAAATTCTTTGAGAACCATCTTTAAGAGGTTAATCCTTTAACTTATTTAAGTGATTTTAGACTTAAACATTTAAACATTTTTAAACCTTCATAACTTGTTTAGATATTTAGTAGTTTAGAATTTGGATTTGGAATTTATTTGTTTTATTCTAAGTATTTTGAATAACCATCCAATCACACTTTGGAACGTTGTAATAAAATTGCAAAGGAATATTTAACTAAACCACTTTTATTAAAAATATTCCTAATTGATTCTTATAAGGTGAGAATCAATTTTTATTACATAATTCAAAATTTAAAACAAAATCTAAAACTAAACTAAACTAGAAATATGAAAAATTAAAGACCGAAAACAAGAAATCCAATCTACTTCTATCTTGAGTCATCTTCAAACCAAGAGTGTTGAAGAATCAAGTCGCACCTGTAAAGTTTAAAAAACTTTGTGTTAGTGACTATTGAATCAACCATTCAAAATAAATTTCTCAAATTTTTCACTAAGTAAATCTAATTTACCTTCTTTCCCCTTTTTCTTTTCTTCGAGATATTTGGGGCAATTTCTCTTCCAATGTCCATCTATGTTGCAATGAAAACATTTCCCCTTAGGCTCTTTGGTCTCAGCCTTAAATGCTTTCTTCTTAGCATTGAGCTTGGTCTTTTTAGCAGTAGAGCTCTTTTTCTTCTTAGAAGCATTGAAGACAACATTTGCTTCTCCCGACTTCTTGTTTTCCTTTTTCATTGCTTCGAAGGTTTGAAGTTCGTTTAGCAATTGAGTAAGGGAGTAGCTCAGTTTGTTCATGACCAAATTGCTTTTAAAACTGAAAAAACTCGGTGGGAGAGATTCCAATATAAAGCTTATCTGGGACTCGTCATCAATCATGGCCCCGTTCGTTTCAGCTACGTTAAAGTAGTTCATCATTGTCAAAACATGATCACGAACAGATGTGCCTTCTTTCATTTGAGTGTTATAAACTGACTTTATAGCATCATGACGTGCTTGTTTTGATGGTTGGCCAAACATGCCCTGCACGGAATCAGCTATTTCCAAAGCCGTTTCCATTGGTTCATGTTTCTTGGCTAAGACGTCACTCATCCCAGCCATCAAATAAACACGGGCCTTTTCATTGGCCCGGACCCGGCGTCGTATGCGTCCTTTCTGACTTTAGGAGCATTGGTAGCAGGTGTATCAGGTTTAAGTTCACTAAGAACGAATTTCAAGTCTTCTACCACGAGAATGGTGTTCATTTCATTTTTCCAGGAGGTGTAGTTATCTCCATTTAGTTTGTTCTTTCCAAGGATTGTGACTAAAGCGAGATGCCATTTTACTGAAAATTTAAATAAACCTTATCTTAGTAATCTAACATGCTTTCAACATTCAAATACTCAAAGTTTCGACATATAATTAAATATGATGCATGAATGCGAACATATTAATGAACAGAAAAGCCCTAAAACATGTTACTATGTCACGATATTTTAATGATGCCGGTGAAGTGCCGTCGAATGATAGGTCAGTTACCATCATTAAAACGAGATGCCACTCGAACAATTGACAACTCCAGAATAACTCATATTCCTATGTCATTGTTTACCGTGTATTTGGTCCAGAGTTTTGATAACACAATTTATCAAATTTCTTTTAAGTGTGACCCACTAATTTAGTCTTTTAAATAAAATTGAAGAGTGTCTACGAAGTGTAGATTGATCTTCAATCAATCTCATTTAAAATTCTTTATCCCTTTCGGGAGACCCAACTTGATATTGATTTATACAATAAACCTTCCTATGGGAATGAACACTGCAGCAGTTGTTACGAGGCCATGTATAAATCTCACATTTCGAGCCCATTAGTGGAGACCATAGGATTCATTGACATGTTTCCTTCTCCCACTTAATATTTTGAGTTAGGGTTTCATAACTTAGACTAATTCAGGCTAACTCATTAATCCAAGTTTTAATTAACCTAATCAACTTTAACTCTTAAATTGGTTAGATCAATTTTATAAAGTGATTGTTCAAGTTTTCCTAATTTAAACTAATCACATTATGCGCCGTCTTAATAATTTTGATTTATTAATTTGAACTTTTCTCCCGGATCGCTCCCAGGCTAGAGGCGCTCCGTGTTAGGGGAACTTTATGAAACCTCATCGCTTAGGCGAGCTTTCTGCGGAGATCCGTTCAATTTAATTAATCTCAATTATTAATTTTTAATTAACCCTTAATTAAAAGTTTCTATTTGTTTATCTTATATGGATTTTGGCCCAATTGTTTAAACAATAATTCCATATTACAAATAATTCATTTAGTTTCTATTCAACTTTTAAACTAGATTTAACTTTTGAATCTTAACTAAATAAGCATGCTTTTAATTCTAAAACAATTAGAATATAATTTTCGATAATAACATTTATAAAATAAAATTATAGCATGCTTCACATACATTAGCATATAATAACACATATTATATCATGATGCATGTATGTACAATTAATTAAAATCATACAACCTATGGTGGGATTTTCTACATGACATACTCTTATGCATGAATATTATTTAAAAACAATTATATCATACATATAAACAATTTAAATAATAAATAACTAAATTGACCGGTATTCTTGGCACTATTTCTAAAACGGAAAATTAAAATTACAACTTAATTAAATCTTCCATTCTAGAACTTGGGGCTTCAACTTTCTCTCTCCTCCATGGTGTAGGCGTGGGCATGGGTATTTATGGGGCAAATATTATCTCCTTAATATTTCCATAAATACTTGTTTTAAAATAATTATCTTTTAATTATATGGAAAAATAAAGAAAATATTTTCCATGTAATCTTATCTCAATTTCTAAATTTATAATTTAAGATAGAGATATAATCTTTAAAAAGATTTTATCCTTATCTTAAATATTTAAATTTTTTAAATTGAGATAACAAGATAATTATGTTAAAATATCTTACCATATCTTTACCTTATCTCATCCTTGGGCGTGGGCATCATGAATGATGGGGAAAAATTTTCTTCTCTTCTCCCTTGGTGTAGCCGATTTTACCATCAATGGGTATGGGAAAATTACAAATTTTTCCTATACCCTAAAATTTAGGGTTTACAAATTTTCTACTAAAATTTAAAAATCCTAAGTGCCTCAAGAATACCTAAACAGTCAATAAGCAAACCTCCACAATTTATATAAACATACATAAAACAACTTTTTATGCAACCCACCAAATTTTCGAAAAACACAAATTTGCATGATAATTAAAATTAGCTCTGATACCAATTGAAGGGATGATTTACTAAATTAGCGGAATTTTGTTTAGTAAACTTATTAACATTTAATAACGGATCTATTAACATCATGCAATTTGTGATAAAACATGTAGATTCATGCTTATATATTCGAAAATTAAAAACCGGAACTTACATTGATTGAATAATGGAGAATCGGTTGGAGGTTTCTTTCTGACTTCAATTCCTCAGGCAACACCGGATCTTCTACGCTATATCCCGATCGATCAAACGAAATTCGATTGTGGGATCGAACTTTAGAAGAAATTGGGAAGAAGAAAAAAATATTTTTCTTCCCAATACTATGATAAAATCGGCAATGAGGAGGGAGGGAGAGGAGGAAGAGAGAGTTCCAACTTTCTATGGAATTGTATTGTGTGATTTATGAATGACCCAACCCTCCTATTTATAGAAAAATAGGAATCCTAATCACATTAGGATTAATCTATAGAGATAAACACAAAAAGAAAAAAGATAATCTCCTTCCTTTATCTAGCAATTTCGAAAATGCCAAGGATAAATAGAAGATTATTTTATTTTCTTTATTTTTATTTATCTTGGGTAAATAAATCTATATAGTTATTTTAGGATATAATTCAAACAATTATCTCTTCCCAAAATACATCATATGGCCGAAAATTCATGTATTAATTAATAAATAATTTTAATTTATTTAATTAATTATTTTGGGCCAATTCCAATTGGGTTCATTAATCCAATTGGGCTTGAAACTCTCTCTTAAATTAATAAGTCCAACTCAATTAATTTATTTATTAATTACCATTTAAATAAATATTTTATTTAAACAATTAATAATATTAATATTTTCTCCCGTCTAAATATTATCAAATTATATTTAATTATTAATTTCCATTTAAATAATTTTATTATTTAAATAATTAATAATAAATATTATAATTATTAATTTCCATAAATTAATAATTTTATTGACAATATTTTATTATTAATTTAATTAATATTAATTATTAATTTCCGTTTAAATATAATTCATTATTTAAACAATTAATAATTGTTAATTAATTTCAGATTATTAATTACCATTCAAATATACTCAATATTTAAATAATTAATAATGTATAATTAATAATATTTCATTATTAATTTCATGTTTAAATAAACTCATTATTTAAACAATTAATAATGTTTATATTAATTACCGCTTAAATATACTCAATATTTAAACAATTAATATTGCCTATTTTAAGTAATTCACTTTACTTAAAATTTCCATTTCTTCTACTTGATTTCGCGACTACGATATTTGGGCTAGCATAGGGACCCGATGGACCTATAGATCATGGGCTTAATAATTAGTCAATTAAGTGATTAACTCATAATCGTTAATTACTTATTATCTAACTATGAATAATTCCACTATAGATTCATAGTGAACTCCCCTCACTATAGATGAGTTATGTCCATTTAGTTTATCTTTTATTTATATCGTGATATTATCCTTCACGTGGAACCCTCATAATTACAAGCGGATAAATTTACCGTTTTGCCCCCTGTAATTACCGCTTTATCCTTGTGTTCCCGCTGATTCTCCAATGAACTTTATCTTTAGTCGAACTAGAGATAAGATACTTCTGTGATCAATAGAAGTCGTGACGTCACTTGTTCATGTCTCGAATCAGTACATCAAGGGAGTTTCCTAAAGTTCCTAAAATGTTTAGGTATCGCACCGACTGTTAATTTATAGGAAAGTTATGAATTCCATCTTGTGAAAATGAGTTCCCAGCTACT
The DNA here is from genome assembly GCA_028015215.1 of Gynostemma pentaphyllum. Lineage (NCBI taxonomy): Eukaryota > Viridiplantae > Streptophyta > Magnoliopsida > Cucurbitales > Cucurbitaceae > Gynostemma > Gynostemma pentaphyllum. The sequence goes on from CM051352.1 coordinate 19,051,871, forward strand.
TGTCTAGTCATGTTCCCAAAACAGAAGTGTATTGAGCGTTCTTACAGATCGCTCTCAACTATGTGAATCAAAGAACATAACTTCACAAATAGGAGTCCGCATTTCACTCAGGATTGAGATCTATCACGGTTGATAAACTTAGTTTGATATTCGATCAATTCTCGTAAACGGTACTAAGGAGAAATTTGATCGAACATCGTGGTCCTGTCTTATACAATCAACATTGCATATGATACTTCCATTTCATGTCTCCCACATGAATGATCAGGATTAGATCATTTGTCTATAAACAAAATGCGAAGCTATCAACAGTGTTACCAGGATAAGGTTCCCAAACGTTATCCATTTACTGTAGACACTTTTAAGTTACTCATCTCGACTTTAATCCTCTTGTATGACTCACATACTAAGTCGTGATTTCATAAGAGTAACTTAGGGTTTACTATTTGAATGTTTTGATATTTATATATTTCCATATATTCCTAATATCGTCAATTGAATCAATCTAGATTATATAAAGAACTTATGTTTATTTATTTAATTTATTCGAAATAAATTATTATAATTAAATAATTACAAGTTCTAGGACACCATTCCTAACAGTCTCAACATTATTTATTAACTCGCTCAATACATGTAAAGTACACTCGTCCTTAAGATTAATATAACCAAAATCATGCTAAGCTTACTCGGTCTTAACATATTCAAATAAAATAATTCGCTCAATACATGTAAAGTACACTCGGCCTTTATATTATATAACCAAAATCATGTTAAGATCACTCAGTCTTAACATGCTTCAATCAAGAAAAACACGCGATTAATGTCAATAATGCTAGCACACGCAGTCTCAACATTATTCATTAACTTGCTTAACAAATATAAAGTACACACAACTTTTACATCAATATAACCATCAACATGCTTATAATGACAGTATTGAAAGCTCATGCAGTCTAATAATACCTCATTATCTCTCTTTTTAGAACAAAGTACACGAAGTCTTTTCAATAATATCTTCCCACCTCTAGTGAATAATGACAGACAATGAAAGCTCACGCAGTCTAACCATTATCTCATTATCTTACTCACCAAATGCAAGGTACACTCAGCCCTTGCATTCTCTCATATATGTATCATAGTAAATATGGATAATACTAGATAATGTGAGCACGTGCAGTCCCAACATTATCTCATTATCCATCCCCGCAATCATGCAAAGTTCACGCAGCCTTTAACATTCCTCATTATTCCTCCCAAATATGATTATGCAAAATAAACATAAACAAGGTCTCAAGTGGGAGTAAACATAAATTTAACCATACAAATAACCAAAGGAATCATAAACTATCAATGATGCCTATATCATTAGTTACCTTTCTTTGCATAAAACAAGAAAGTACACATAGTCTCACAATTCAGAATTTCCATAAAATTCCATAACCTGCAACTCCATAAGGCCTCATAGCAGGAAATAAAGTCAAGCCCATCGGCCTTTAGATAGTCACATGATAATATTAAAGTCAAGCCCATTGGCCTTCAGATTAGGGATGGCGAAATTCCCCGCGAGTTAGGGGCCCCGGGGTCGGGGAATCCCCGTTTTATAGGGTTAGGGTGTGAAATTTCCCCACGATGTGTTATAGGGTAAGGGTATGGGAATACATCCCAACCCGAACCCGATTTTTTAAGTATATCTTATGTATTTTGTTTACTTTTATCTTTATTTATTGAAAAATATATGTAAAATATGATTATATTAACTAATACAATATAAAATGTTTAGTATTATATTTTCTTTTTGACTTAAAAATGTATATTTTAAATTTATATTTCATTTTTATATTTATTTTTAAATAAGAATTAAAATGTAAAATGGGGAATTTTCCCCACGGGGAACCCGATCCCCGAACCTGACCCTAATTTTTTTGATTAGGGGATAGGATAGGGTATGGGGATTAAAAATCCTCGCGGGTTAGGGGATGGGAAGTGCATCCCCAACCCCGCTCCACCCCGTTGCCATCTGTAACGTCCCGTTAATTTTGAAGTGAATTTTTTTTATTATTTTATTTAATCTTATTATTTATTTATTTATTTCAATTTAAGTATTTAGTCTAATTATTATTTTTGTAATTTAGAATTTAGTAGTTAATTTCGCCCGAAATTCTTTTTAATCGTTTTAATACTTTAAATTCGCTTTGGTGATATTAATAATTATTAATAGGCCAATTAATAATTATTAATCACCTTTAGATTAATTTAAGAGCTTCAGGTTTCGATTTATAAGTCAAAAGTCATAAAAGGACGCAACCGTCATTTTCGATTTCTTAAAATATCCAAAACACTATTCATTCATCTTTAAAATGCCATTTTGACCAAAGTTGACTCCATTCTTCTCATTTTTTCTCTCCAAAGTCGTGGGCTTCAATGGGGAATGGGGGGATTTTTGGCTTTTGCTCGTTTCTTGACGGATCGGCTTGATTTCTGTTGTATCGGGAATCCCTCGAGTCTAAGATTCCTTTCCACCTAATAATTGTGCTTTCCACTCGGGTTCTACAGACTTCTCGGTAAGTTAAAGTTCAAACCCTAAGCTCCAAATAGTGTTTTAATGGAGTTTTCTCTTTGATTCTTCGATTTCTTGCCGAGGAACTCGATGACTTTAATTACGGGAGTTGTTTTTAGTGATTTTGGCAACATTCCCTAAACACTAAAACCGAGTTTCAGTCGAAGCCCTTCCCGTTTGAATTTTACATCATGGGGGTTGTTTTGGGGTTTACTTTTATTGATATATTATTTATTGTAATTAAATTCGGGAAATCGATTATTGTCCAAAAACCCGAATCATCGATACCCATTGAAATCGGGAACTTCGAAACTACTTAAAACCAACTCGAAACACCTCTAAAGTACTTAAAAGCCGGAAAACCAAACCCGAAACCCATTTTCTATAGAGGGGCCGAGAGCACCCTTGGGTTTTTCCAGGGTTGTTCGTCGTTTTGAGCTTTTAGATGTTAATTGATCAATGTTTGATTATTAATGATTGTTAGATATACTTTTAAATTGTAGGTGTTTCAGATCATTGATTGATCGTGCTTTCGGAGATTTGGAGCAAATCTACTTTGGCTAAGGTGAGAATAAATAGGATTTAAAGTAGTTTTAGAAACTGAATAAGTTGAACGGTTTGTAGGATCGGAAGTTGAGATTAAGATTCGAATCTAAGAGTAAAAGAAAGTGAGCTAGTGACCTTAGGATTAGGAGCTAGTTCTTTGACTAAAAAATTTGGAGTTTCTCGAGGAAAACATTGAACTTTTGAAAGTTCTAAGTTAGAATCGTTTCAGAGATTAGAATGGATCATTGGAAGTTAAAGGGTCCAAACTTTTAGATAGAATGGTAAAAAGAACTTGAAAATAGAACCTTGGACTTTATTTTAGGAGTTTAGAATCCTTGAAAGTGAAGATTATTGTTTAAGAGGAGATCTTACTTTTATTCAAATATCGGAAGTTCGATTTACTTATTTGTTCTTCCGAAATTCCTATTTATTTACTTTATGCATAAAGACATCTATGATCCTTTTACTTTACGCACTTTACTTTAAGCACTTTACCTTTATGCCCTTTCGATTATGTTGAATGTTTATATTTACTTTACTTGCACTCGAAAGCATATTCATATCATATCATATCATATTGCATTATCGATTATTGGGAGGAATAATGAAGCAATGCATAGATTGAGTGTGCTTGCATTGTCTGGTATTATTTGTTTTATGTTTCGGTATATGTACATGAGGAATGCTAAAGGACTGCGGGACTTTGCATGATCGGAGGAGATGGATAGTAAGATAATGATGGAACTATGCGAGTTCACATTATCTGGTATTATCCATAATTACTATGATACATATACGAAGATACAGGGTATGACTTAACCTACGGGAGCTCATTACCTGTATTCGGTGGGTGAGATAATGAGGTGAATGAACTTCGCCTACGGGAGCTTCATTACCTGTCATTATTCACTAGAGGTGGGAAGATAATATTGAAAAGACTTTGTATATTTTATTTTGGAAAGTGAGTTTAATGAGGTGAATGAACTTAGCCTATGGGAGCTTCATTACCTGTCATTATTCACTAGAGATGGAATACTATTATTGAAAGGACTTTGTATATTTTATTTTGGAAAGTGAGATAATGAGGTGAATGAACTGACCTACGGGAGCTTCATTACCTGACATTATTCGCATGTGATAGTTATATTGATGTAAAGGTGTGACGACCCGACATTTTTTAAATAATTTAAATTAGAATACATAGCGGAAGTCTTTTATTTTAAGAAAAATTGGCGTGATTATGTTTGAAAATTTGCTGGCCAAAACCTGTTTACATCTTAATTTCAAAATCTAAAATACACAAGGAACATTAAGTTCCTATCCAGGAGTTCAAAATGATTATAATCATAAATCAACGACAATAAGCTCTTATGAGCTAATTACAAAGTACAAATCATCAAAATGATATAAAGTTCACAAAACCATGTACATGGATTTTTACATAACACATAGTCCATCTCGAAATCATCATCCTCTCGATCAAGCGCGCACCAGCTCCTCTTCCACAATCCCAAACATTACCTGAAATGTTTGTAATATCATGAGCTAACAAACTAAGCCCAGTGAGAATAATAAGAATAAAAAGTAAGAAATAGACCTCAAACTCGCATTCCGATTTGTGTCCAATTAATCTGACATAATTCACTCCTAAAGTTCTCCAAACCCTAGGTAATTTCATTCTAAACTTTCCAAGGGATGATATTGCTAACACTAGTAGTCAATCCTCATCCATTAATTTGTTATGACATAAAATAAGAAAAGTAAATAACTTTGCATATAATATAACATCTCAATTCTCTTTCTCAGCGATCATAAGCATGAATGCATGAGAGCATCCCGTAGGATTCGCATACGCCCTTATGCATGAAGAAGGTAACGTGGTCTATCCCGTAGGATCCATCGTTCTCCCTCATTTTCTTTCTCACTTTCTCTTTTCTTTCTGTGAAGGTAATGTGGTCTATCCCGTAGGATCCATCATTCTCCCATTCACATTTTTCTCATTCTCTCTTCTTTTTCTATGAAGGTAATGTGGTCTATCCTGTAGGACCCATCATTCTACCATTCATATCTTTCTCACTTTCTCACTTTTTTTCCATGATGCGAGATGTTATGATGCAATGTGATATGTTTTGGTGTAAATAAATAAAGTGCGGAATTAAAGTAGCCGATACACAAATAAAGTAAAAGGCATAAAGTAAAGGTATAAAGTAAAATACAAAAAGTAAATGACATAAGGTAAAAGTAGGTAAGCATCTCGGACGAATGATATATCGATCGAACTCCGGTATCAATAATAAAAGTAGAATCATAAATCAAACGATTAACCTATACCTTCAAGGATTCTAAACTTCCAATAATCCGAGGTTCTATTAACCATTCTAAATACAAGTTGGATCTTTTAACTTCCAATGATCCAATCTTAGTTTCGAATCGAATCTAACTTAGAATCTTCTAAGATTCAATACTTTCCTCGAGAACTCCTAAGGTCTCACTTAAAGGATTAACTTCTAATCCTAAGGGCACTAACTCACAACCCTCTAATCTTAGATTCGAATTCTAATCTTAATTTCAAACTCTACAAACCTTCACACTTATTCGATTTCTATAATTACTTTCACTACAACAAAATGTAGTATACTTGACACTTGATATTTGTAAATTCTTGACACTTTGAATAAAAATGGTCAAGAAAATATTTTTTTTAAGGCTAAAATGTCAAGAATGTTTTAGAAAGAAGAAAAGGAAGGGATGAAAAAATTTAGATTTTTTTCGTCAAATATTCTTGACACATTTAAACAGTCAATATATTAATATTTTAAAACCTATATAGTCGACGTGTCTAATCAGTCAAATATCAAAGAGTCTTGACACTTTTAAATAGTCAACATAGTTATAATTTAAAATATATATAGTTGACGTGTTTAAATAGTCAAATATTTTAAGATTAAAGAAAATTTTCAATTAGCAGATTTTAAAATAACTTAAAATTTGGTATTCCCGGTTTTCTTTTGTTAATCCCTAATTTTATCGTCTTTGAGTCGCGTTTCCAAAGCCAGCATCGTTTTCTTCATCTTCTCCATCCGCGAACGCCACCAGCCTTTTGTCTTCTACATCACGATGCCACCAGCTAGCCTTTCGTCTTCTCCATCACAAATGCCACCGGCCACTTCGTCTTCTCCATTGCGAAAGCCAACAACCACCAGACACTTCGTCATCTCCATCGCGAACGCCAACAGCCACGAGCCACTTCGTCTTCTCCGTCGCGAATGACACCAACCACTTCTTCTTCTTCATTGGGAACGCCAGCCAATCCGTTATTCTTCTCTGTATCAAGAAATTGTTCAATTTTCTGATTTACGCCCAATCCGATCTCCTCTCGATTTCCTTCAATTTGTTCAAGGCCAAATTAGAAGATTTTCTAGCCCTAGAAGGACAATTTATAGCCAGAGAAGGAAATAGTTCACCCAAATTTCTTAAGCAATCGAACTAGGGGAGTTTTTTCAGGTAATTTTCTTTTCTCTATTGTTGATTTTTGTTTTCTATTGGGACTGAATCATTTGTTTTTACTTGTAAGATCTCCTCTCGATTTCCATCCATTATCTTTATTTTTACTTGTGGTGGATAAACTGCAAACTTCTTTGCTATATCCTTTTCTTTTAATCCATGGAACTTCATTTTTATTACTACTCGAAACCTTTATGGTATGGTGTGGAAGGTAGTTTTTATCATTTAACTTTTTAAATGTGTTATTTTACTTTAGATTGCTTGTGCTCAGTTGGAGAGCTTAGAAAATTGATGGAAGCATTTGATCATGCCAAACAACAGGTACAAAATCCTCACTGGAAAGATTAATTAATATTGTATATTGTGTAAATTACCAAAGATGTAATCAGAAGTTCAAAACATGTAGGGACTTATTTTTCCCTCTTTAATGAAATTGTACTTTGGATTTTCTTTGTGCAGCACATATTTTTCTTCTATTACAAGTGTACTATAAGAATAAACAGAAGAGTACAAATAATAGTCGAACTCTAATTTTATCTTATTGTTTAGTCCATTGAAATGCTAATTTGATTGGCTGAATATGAACTAACAAGAGGAGGTAGCACCCGAAACAAACTGAACGTGGAAGAAGAGTATGTATTTTTTAATAATCTCTTTGTGGTGGTTGTTCTTGGCAATTATGCAATTTTAGTATAAGCTTATGTGTGATCTTATGAGCAAGGAAGAGAGAATTTATTTTCTCCAAACTATTGAATGATTTGTTGGTGCCTTAATAAGTCGTATCTTGTGCAACCAATCAATAATGTCGGGATGTCTGAATGTTTGAATAACCATGTGATTGTTAAAACTAGTGGCAGAAATCGTATAGGGTATTTAGCTTTGATAGCAAGACTACAACCTTTGGGTTCTAATATTTTGTATCAATCTATGAAGGTGGGATACACTGATAAGTGACATGGAATTGTTAGATGAATACGATGGACATTATGATATTCTTTATGGGACATATGAGCAAACGTTTCTTAGCCGGTAGTGACTAGATTACTTCTTGTCATAAAGTTATACAAATTTGTGCAAACGTAATGACTCCCTTTGTCTGTTAACCTTAGGGTCCATTTGGAATAACTATTAGGAGTGGGTTAAAAAAGCTAAGAATTTAACCCAAAATCTTTTTTGGATCCTCCTGAAAGTTATTCCAAACGGGCATAGTATTATTTACCTCAATTGTATATATTAGACTTTTCACCTTATAACAAACACACTTATAAGGTGATTAAGTTTAATTTTCTGTTTTTTTTTAAACTTCCACTTTAGTTTTAGTTAAGTATGTTATTCTTATATTATCACATTGTTCTGACTGCAAATGGCAAAACAACAGATTTTGTCTTCTCTGGACAATGGTTTCGATCACAAGATGGAACATATGGTAAGAGAAGATGCTCTGTAATTTTCGTATCTGCTTTAGCTTCTTGCCATTCACTTCCTTAAGTGAACATAACAAGGGCCCCTTAGAAAGACCCATTTCCCTCCAATGTTTACCCGCTTATGCTTTTTAATATTGACTTGGGATACACTAGTACAATGGCTAGATTTTTTTTTTCTGAAGAGCATTCTTCTTGTTGAAACTTTGGAATCAAGGATTGGTTAAAATCATGAGAATCCATCAAAATATTGTTGAAGATCTCACAAGGTTTAAAACAATTTTATTCATCTTCTTCCTGCAATTCTCCCATATTCTTTCTTCTCTTTACATTCAAACTTGTTTTACTTCTTTCTTTGTCTTCTCCCTAATATATAGATTATCGAGGATATTATAGTTTTAATCTTATGTTTTTTTTTTCTCATGCTAACGTTGGAGAAAATATTTCAGTGTGTAAAGTTGATTTGATTAATAAAAAAAGTTTGTCACTTGGGATTTGTTTTTACCACTTGAAGTAGAACTTAGATTTTTGCCCTTGGATTTGTTTATTGTTCTTGAAATTGATTTTAACTCATGATTTTGGTTTAAGAAGATATTTTATATTTGTAGGGCACTCACAATGTTTGAAGCTCATAATCCATCACAGACATCTCGGAAAAACACTATATTGAAGAATGTTAAGGTAAATATTTCGTAGTTATAAATTTTTGTATTAAATCTAATTTGTTGTGTTTCGTAGTTATAATTTTTTTTTATTAAATCTAATTTGTTGTTTACTACAATCATAAATTTTTAAATTTTGTTTATTATAGTGTCCACTTCAAGACGGACATGTCGAGTGTGGATATTTTATCATAAGATTCATGCGAGATATAGTATCAACTCAATCTACTTTGATTACTGATGTGGTAAGTAATTGTTATACGTACTATTTGTTCATGTTCATTTTTAAAAGTATAAAATTATATGCTAAACAAGCCTTTTTTTTAAATATGTAGATCGACACAAGGTTGCCTACTCTCAACATGCTATTGATGAGGTGTGAATTGAGTGGGCTGAATTTTTAGCACAAGTTATCTAGACATATGACAAATTACTCATTTTGTTATCGGTTGGAATTATGCTTTTAGTTTGTCTATTTTAGAATTTATTATATTTACTTTATTCTTTTTTGTGGACTGAGCTTTTGGTACCTTTTTCTATAGTTTTGGTAACTATGACACTCCCAAATAGTTTTTTTGTCGATTTAATGTAACGACCTGATTTTTCGTAAAATCCTTTAAAACAAATGCGCAGCGGAAAAACTTGATTTTACAGCAAAACCGCATGGGTTCGTTTAAAATTCGGATAAACCAAAACCTGTTTACATCCCAATTTTTAGAAAAAGAAATAAACCTGGAATGCGCATTCCATATCATGATGAAACTTCTAAGGAAAGTTTTAAAGTCCAAAATATATACAAATGCTCCATCGAGCTCAAAAATGAAACATAATAAAAAGTGATGCAATGTTCATGAGCATCCAAGAATGCTACACCCAAAATCAGTTGTGTTCCTGTCCATTCATTATCTCGATCGGTCACGCGGCGCCACCTCCTCTACCTCGTCCTCTACCACGAGTCTTACCTGAAAAATTGTAATTGTAGCAACATTAGCATAAAAATGCTAGTGAGAGTAAAATGAAAGCAAGTAATCCTGTGAACAACATTCCATGTCCGAAATTGTGTCCAAAGGCCTATATTTCACTTTTACTACCCATTCCACATTACAAATTCCGCGTATAATCAACATACATAAAATACTTCCTGAAAAGTAACGACACCAAGACTTAAAGTAAAAGTACTCGTTATTACTACGTCTTACTATACAAGTCTAAAGATTATGTAATTACATTACTAACTATCTTTATTACCCAATCAGTTTCATCGTATCATAATACCGTATGGACCGAAGTCGACATACCACGTGTCATATCACAAATCATCGCACCATGATACCGTATGGAGCGTATCACATACTATCATGTGCCGTATCACATATCATCGCACCATGATACGGTACGGAGCGAATCAACATACTATCATGTGCCGTATCGCATATCATCGCACCATGATACCGTATGGAGCGTATCAACATACTATCATGTGCCGTATCGCATATCATCGCACCATGGTACAGTATGGAGCGTATCAACATACTATCATGTGCCGTATCACATATCATCGCACCATGATACCGTATGGAGCGTATCAAATACTATCATGTGCTGTATCACATATCATCGCACCATGATACGGTATGGAGCGTATCAACATACTATCATGTGCCGTATCGCATATCATCCCACCATGATACCGTATGGAGCGTATCAACATACTATCATGTGCCGTATCCCATATCATCGCACCATGATACAGTATGGAGCGTATCAACATACTATCATGTGTCGTATCACATATCATCGCACCATGATACAGTATGGAGCGTATCAACATACTATCATGTGCCGTATCACATATCATATAGAATCCATCAAGCTCCCTAGTAAGTTAGATAAAGATCCACTAAACTACTAAAGAACATAAACCGCTTGAATTACACGAGTCAATACTCAAGTGTAATTTCTAAGCCACTTTGACTCCCAAATCACTTAAAGTTCTTTATTCAATCACTTTCATCTAAAGTCTCCAAATCATCTTACAAGACTTCCAAACCACTCATATTTCCTCTTTACTTCCAAAACCATAGGTACACCAAAACCCCTCCACTCACATTCGAGTTTAAAGTCTCCAACCAAGTATAACTTCCGGAAGTTAGTTCCCCTCTTAACCTTGATAAACAATAACGTAATGAAACATAATTCATAAAATTACTAACTTCCATTTTAAACTCACCTTAGATGTGAAATCCAAGCTTCCAAAGTGCTGGAGTCAAAGTCACACAATTGATCACAAACCTACATATCAAATACACCTAACAATCATTAATTATCCGAAAATCGAGCAAACGACATCTAAGCGCATAAAACAACGAAAACACGGAGAAAGAGCCTAGGCATGCTCTAGGCCCTACAAGGAATAAAGGGCTCGGGTTCGGTTTTCAGGCTTTTATGCACTTTAGACGCGTTTCGGGTTGATCTAGGATACTTTGAAAACCGAGATATCAATGGGTCACCATATTTTAGGGTTTTACATAATAATCGATTTCCGAAAAATTAAGTAAAACGTAAAACCATAGCAAACTAAACACCCTAATCTTGGTCAAGTGAGAGAAATTAACACGGGACGGGTTTCCGTTTTGATTCGATGTTAGGGCCAACGATAGACATACATCAACCCTAGACACTTTTATTTTAGCTAGAAACTTCAACTAATCAAAGGATAAAGGAGGGATTCAAGCATGAATCAAAGATGGTATTTCAAAATCAACAATACCCATATTTTAAAGAATTTCCCTCACCTTTTCGTCCCTTGGAAGTGGATGGAAAGGCTTCAAATGTAGAATGGGTAGAAAGCTTGTTGCGAGAGCTTTCCAACGAGCTAAGACATGAAGAAATCGGCCAAGAAACGAAGGAGATCCGACACTTTCTTTCTCCTCTTCCTACTCGGGTTTGGGGGATTTTGGGAGAGAAAAATATGACCAAATTTGACTTTTAAAGATGAGGAATATGAATAGTGATTTTTTCAGAAATTGGAAAATGACGTATACGTCCCTCTTAAATGATTTGATTAAAAATACGAAACCCGGAGGTCTTAAAATAATCTAAAGGTGATTAATAATTATTAATTGGCCCGTTAATAATTATTAATGTCACCGAAACTAATTTTAAGTCATAAAAGGATTGAAAAGACTTTCGAACGAAAATAACTACTAAAATCAAATTTACTAAGTTTAAACTAAACTTAAATACTTTATTTAAAATAAAATAAAAATTTACCTTCAAAAGTAACGGGACGTTACATTTAATTTCTCCTTACAGGTTAGGATTTGTTTAAAAACTATGATAGGCTAATAGTTTTAGTGGTGGCACTTAGAATATTGTTACCTGTCCCAACATTTAGCTATTATGAGATCTCTTTTCTTATGTTTGTGTTTAGTTTGAATCTAATTTTATTATGATATTTCATTAAAATTGTGAGCAGGTAAATATGCTATAAAATTGTGAGGAGGTAGAAATCTCTGAATACAAATGCCTACATTTAAAAAACAAAAATAAAATAATTGATATGTAATTTATATTTTTTTATAAAAAATGTAATTTCGTTGACATTTAAAAGTGGTCAAGTAAAAAATGGTAACCTTGACTCGTAAAAAATGTCAACTATATCTATCACTTGACGCAAAAACCATGTCAATAGTTTTAATTTTGATGCTTCTAACTTGTCAAGTGCATCGAAATTATACTTGACACTGAAATTATACTTGACACTGACATATTTGACACTAGAAAAAGTGTCAAGTTTATTGAATCTTGACACATTTTAATGGTTAAGTATCAAGTATTTTGTTGTAGTGTTTAAATCCTAACTATTCTCACCTTTGTAAGAGAAGATCTCGCTCTCAACCTCCGATAGAGCGATCAAGCAAAGTTCAAAAAAACCTACAGTGTGAATTATAACTCAAAAAAATTAATAAATTACCAACTATCGATCAAACAACGACTAAACAAACAAAATGACGAAAAATCCATCAAACCCCTAAGGAGAGGCTCTCGGCCCTATCAATAAAATAGGCCTCGGGTTTGGTTTTTCGACTTTTTGGCAATTTAAATACGTTTTGAGTTGGTTTTAAACAAATTCGATAATTCCGATTTCAATGGGTATCGATAATTAGGGTTTTTGAACATTAATCCCTTTCCCGAATTGAACTTAAATAAACATTTATTCATTAATCTATAACCCATAATCAAACCCCAAAAGGGAATTTTCAAATGGGAAGGGTTTCGACTGAAACTCGGTTTTAGGGTTTAGGGAAAGTTTTCAAAAACACGTAAAACGACTCCCGTAATTACAAACACCGAGTTTCACAACACGAAATCGAAGGAAACCAACAAAAACTCCATTAAAACACTATTTGGAGTTAGGGTTTGAAACTTTACTTACCGAGAACTCCGTGGATCTCGAGAGAAAGGCACGATGGTTAGGTGGAAATGAATCCTAGACTCTAGGGCTTTCCGATGAAACCAAGATCGAGTCGATCCGCCGAGAAATGAGTAAAACCCGAACTTCCCCCCAATCCCTTTGAGACCCACGACCCTTTGGAGAAGAAAATGAGAGTTTGGTCAACTTTTGGTCTATCTTTGGATATTTAAAGATGATTGAATAGTGATTTGGATAATTTTAAGAATTTGGAAATACCGGTTGCGTCCTTTTATGACTTTTGACTTACGAAACGAAACCCGATGCTCTTAAATAAATCTAAAGGTGATTAATAATTATTAATTGGCCTATTAATAATTATTAATGTCACTGAAGTGAAAAATAAACATTAAAACGATTAAAATGAATTTCGGGCAAAATTAAGTACTAATATCGAAATTACAAAATAATAATTAAATTAAATACTTGAATTGAAATAAATAAATAAATAAACAATATTAAATAAAATAAATAAATAAATAAATAATTTCACTCCAAAATAACGGGACGTTACAAAAGGTTATATGTCATTTACACTTGTTTAGTGAATTAATGAATAATGTTTAGACTACGTGTACTAATATTACGTCATTAATCGCAAATTGTGATTGTTGAATATGTTAAGTGTAACGTCCCGTTATTTTGAAGTGAAATTATTTATTTATTATTATTTTATTATATTTTATTTAATGTTATTTATTTATTTATTTCAATTTAAGTATTTAGATTAATTATTATTTTTGTAATTTCGATTTTAGTAGTTAATTTCGCCCGAAATCCTTTTTAATCGTTTTAATATTTTAAATTAGGCCGGTGATATTAATAATTATTAATAGGCCAATTAATAATTATTAATCACCTTTAGATTTATTTAAGAGCATCGGGTTTCGTTTTATAAGTCAAAAGTCATAAAAGGACGCAATCGTCATTTCCAAATTTCTTAAAATATCTAAAATTACTATTCCATCATCTTTAAAAGTCACAAAATTGACCAAGACAACTCATTCTTCTCTCCTTCCCTTCTCCTTTACGTGAGACACTTCCACCATTGATGTGGTTTTGCTTTTCTTCGTTTCTCATTCGTTTCTCGATGGATCGACTTGATTTCGGTTGCATTGGTTTGGTAGGGATGAGGGCTACCTATCCAACCTAGCTTTTCGAAGTTTACCGTTCTCTAAGGGAAGTTCCAAAAAGTAAGTTTTCAAAACTTTTTAGATGGTTTTGTTCGTTTTTGATTATAAATGAGTTTTGAAGTTGAAATCATGAATTTCTATCATGGAATTTGACGATTTTGAGCCCGGATTTTCGAAAAACACTATTCACCCGAAAACAGTATTCATCTGAAATCACTATTCACCCGAAAATGCACACTTGTTCTCATCTTAGTTATGAGTTGTAATATGTTGTGCAATTGGTGAATTGTAGGTGCGATTGCTCGGTTGTTGTTTCGTGGAAATTTGAGACTTGGAGCAATTCTTTTTTTTGGCAAAGGTGAGAATAGTTTGGATTTAAAGTAATTATAGAAAGCAAATAAGTGTGATGGTTTGTAGAATTGGGAACTAAGACTAGAATCCGAATCTAAGATTAGAGGGATGTGAGTTAGTGCCCTTAGGATTAGAAGTTAATCCTTTAAGTGAGAACTTAGGAGTTCTCGAGGAAAGTATTGAATCTTAGAAGATTCTAAGTTAGATTTGTTTCGAAGCATAGGATGGATCATTGGAGGTTAGAAGATCCACACTTGTTTTTAGAACGGTTAATAGAACCTCGGATTATATTGGAAGTTTAGAATCCTTGAAGGTTAGGTTAATCGTTTACGTTATGATTTTACTTTTATTATTGTTAGCGGAGTTCGATTTACATATCGTTCGTTCGAGATGCGTATCTATTTTACTTTATGTCAGTTACTTTATATCCTTTACTTTATGCCTTTTTCTTTATGCTTGTATCGACTACTTTAATTCCGCACTTTATTTATTTACTTTTAGAAGGATATGCAAGCATATGCATATCATATTGCATCATACCATTCTCGCACCATTCATGAAAAAGAAATGAAAGTGAGAAATAAATGAAGGGGAGAATGTTGGAGCCTACGGGTAGTGTCCGCATCACCTTCAGAAAAAGAAACGAAAGTGAAAAAGAATTGAAAGTGAAAAAGAAATGAAAGTGAAAAAGAAAAGAAAGTGAAAGAGAAAAGAAGGAAGAATGATGAACCCTACGTGGAGTTCACATCACCTTTAGTGAAAAAGAAATGAAAGTGAAAAAGAAAAGAAAGTGAAAGAGAAAAGAAGGAAGATTGATGAACCCTACGTGGAGTTCACATCACCTTCAGAGAAAAGAAAGAATGTGAAAGAAAGGAAGTTGAATGGTAGCCTACGGGATGTACGCATTACTTTTTCATGCATAGGGAGTTGAATGGTAGCCTACTGGATGTACGCATTACTTCCTCATGCATAAGGTTGAATGGGAGCCTACGGGATGTCCGCATTACCTTCATTCACGCACAAAAGGGCAATTGCGAAGTCCTACGGGATGCACTCATGCATTCATGTTTATGATAGATGAAAGAGAGATTCGAGAAGTTGTATGATGTGCAAAGTATATTTACTTTTCTTACTTATGTCATAACATTGTTGATGGATGAGTATTGACTATGATTATTAGTAATATCATCCTTCGAAAGTATAAAACGAAATAACCTAGAGTTGGAGAACTTTAGGATTGATTGTGGCAGGTAAATTGGACACAAATCGGAATACGAGTTTGAGGTCTATTCTTACTTTTTATTCTTATTATTCTCACTGGGCTTAGTTTGTTAGCTCATGATATTACAAAATTTCAGGTAATGCCCTGGCCAGAGGTCGAGGGAGAGGAGATGGTGTTGCGTGATCGAGGGATGCTGACCTCGAGATGGACTATGGTTGTAAAGTCTATGTATTTATTTTTGTGAACTTTAAAGACTTTTGTGATTTTACATTTGTATTTGGCTCATAAGAGCATAACGTCTTTACTTTATGATTATGAGTATTGAACTCTTGAAATGGGACTTGATGTTTTATGTTTTATTAGATTTTGAAATTAGGATGTAAACAGGTTTTGGCTAACTAATTTTCAAACATAACCACGCCAATTTTTCTTAAAATAAAAGACTTCCGCTGTCAATTCTGATTTAAATTATTTAAAAAGTGTCGGGTCGTCACATTAAGTCCGAGTGAGCTTAACATTATTATATTAAAAATAACGAAAAGTAAACTTTTGATAGCCGAATGCTATAGGAAAAGAAATGGGATTGAATTGATAATGAGAGAATACAAGGTTGTATTGAACCTTGTATATCTATTAAGTGATGTATGTAAGAGAACTAGTTTTTCAACAAATTGGAAGATCTTGAAATTGGAGATTAAACTTTTGAATATAAACCTTGTATATAGTATAAGGTATATAAAGAAAATGAGATATAAATGTTATATGCATTATGAAACCATACCCAGAAATGCTTGGAATGTAGTTCCACAATTATATTGGAGAATTGGTAAGTAAAAGTGGAACACTTGATATAAAACTCTTTGAATGGATTGATAGCAAAGAGTAAGTATGTTCTTGGACACGAATCCGGATACGGGTTTGGGGTCTAACTTTACTTTTTATTCTGTTTATTCTCACTGGGCTTTGTTGTTAGCTCATGATATTACAACCAATTTCAGGTATGCTCGGGGTTCGTGGAAAGGGGAGCTGGTGCTGCATGATCGAGAGGATGATGGATCAGAGATGGACTTAGTTGTGTATTTTGTATCTTTCAAATTTGTACAATTGTATTAGCTCTTAAGAGCTACACGTCTTACTTTTATGATTATTAGACCTTTTGAACTCCTAAATAGGAACTTGAAGTTCCTTTTGTTTTAAATTTCTGAATTGAAATGTAAACAGGTTTTTGGCTAGCCAACTTTCAAACATAACCATGCCGTTTTTTTAAACAAAAAGACTTCAGCTGTGTTTTATATTTAAATGATTTAAAAAGGAGTCGGATCGTCACACCATCCCTACTTCAGATAATAACATGACAATATAAAATTAAAGCCAATCAACCTTCATATAATATCAAGTTATTATCTTAACATAAAAGTCTCATTTCCTTATTTTACTAATCAAGTGAAGTTCCATATCCAAATTCCTTAATAAGCCTATTATACTTGGAACCTTCAACTTCTGATAACCATTATGAAACACCGAAGTGAACCTAAACTTAGAACCTCCAAGAGTTAGTCGTTTTTATTAAAATATCCATGAGTTATCCCAACTAAAATTAGAACTAACTCCCAAGCCTAAACAAGTTGGTTCACTTACTTTAATCCTTTCATTTCAAATCTCTATCTCAACTTCCGATCATACAAGTCGTTCAAGTTGTTCAGTTTCTAAGTTTACATTTAAATTCTATTTATCCTCATCTCGACTGTTTGCGTGACAACAAAGTTCCAAAAAACCATCAAATGAGCAACTGTACCTACAATAAATCAATTGAAAACATTTTAAAACTCATAACTAAGATGAGAAAAAGTGTCATTCTCAGGTGAATAGTGTTTTCAAAAATCTAAGCTCAAAATCGTCAAATTTCTTGATAGAAATACATGATTTGAACTTAAAAAATTATTTAGAAACAAAAACAATGAAAACTATAGTAAAAGTTTTGAAAACCCACTTTTTAGGGCTTCCTTTAGAGAACGAGAAACACCACAAGGGTAGGTTTGATAGGTAGCCTTGTCCTGAGCAATCCAACGAAAGAAATCAAGACGATCCATCGAGAAACGACAAAAACCCAAGAGAAATCTCCCCCCTTGGTGACCCATGGTCATGAAGAAGAAAGCATGAAGATTTTGTCTTTTTGTTTATTTTAAAGAGAAGAATGAATAGTAAAAAAAATATTTTAAGAGTTTAAAGAACTACGCACTCAACCCTCGTTTGCTTTTAGCTTTTAAAACTAAACCCGAAGCACTTAAACTTACCAGAAGGTGATTAGTAATTATTAATTGGCTCATTAATAATTATTAATACACCTCAAACTAATTTAAGCTAATAAAGAAATTAAAAAGATTTACGAACGAAATAAACTCGTAAATTATAAGTTATAAATTCTAAATTAAATTAATTAACCCTAAAATTAAATTAAGTGCTTTAAATAAAATAAATAATAAATAATAAAAAAATTACCTTGTAAAATAACGGGACGTTACAGACGGCGTCGGTAGAGGGACCTGCATCACTGATGTGGCGTCGGTGATGAGGGTATAATTTGTTTAGGGGCATTACCGATGCCACATCGGTAATGCTCCTTCACACTTGCATCTTTATTAATATATTATATTATAGTATTTTCTAAAATACATGTCATGGTGTATGTCATTATATTTGACATTTTAATTGACTTTTTCTGGTCAGTGTATCTTGATTAAAGCTGTCAACAAGAGGTTAGAAGACCAAGTCTAAATGGTTGGTAACTACTTGGAGTGAGGCCTATTTGGCTGCAGAGAGTTGAAGAAAGAATCAAGTTTGTTGAGTATTTTTAGTGACTGTAATAACTGAAAGATTTGTTTTACATTCCTATATAAACTGATACTGTGTATCAGGTAAAGCATCTCTGAGAAGTGTAAAAACGACACTCTATGTATTCATATTATTAATTGGCCAACTCTTCATTTGTCAAATTTGTTGCATTTATTTAGTTTCAGTGGATTATGCTTCTTCTCAACATAAGGCTAAGAATAAAGATGATTTTATTAAAATTAAGGATGTGAATGTCGGAGATCATAAGTTATATAAGAGGAATAATACATACTGTGATATACTTGGAATTGGTACTGTCAAAATTCACTTCTTGGACAAAACAACCTTCTTTTAACTGATGTGTTTTATGTACCAACTATGAGGAGAAATCTCATATTTGTGCCACGTTTAGATGACAAAGGGTTTGAAATTCGTTTACATTCTTCTAAGGTCTCTTTTAGGAAACATGGGTGTATTTGTATGAGGAATAAAATCTGATGGTCTTTATCGTTTAAATATTGCTACTAATAACGAAATGATTTCTTCTTCTTCTGATTACATCGATGTTTCTTCTGATTATGTTAATGTTTCTTGTAATGTGGATGTTGATTCTATTTTATGGAATATGCGCTTATAACATGTTAACTATAATAACATGAAAAATATGAGTAGTCTTGGATTGATTCCTAGTCTAAAGTATGATTTAAAACCTTGTGATGCATGTTTATGTGGTAAAATGACTAGGAAACCTTTTGGTAAAATAGAAAGGTTTAAAAATTGTTAGAATTAATACATTCCGATATTTTTGGACCTTTAAATGTTAAAACACATCAAGGTATGGTATATTTTATAACATTTACTGATGATTATTCTAGGTATGGTTATAATTATTTATTCAAACATAGGTCAGAAGCCTAACAAAAATTTAAAGATTTTAAAACAGAAGTTGAAAATCAAATAGGAAGGAAAATTAAAACTTTAAGAACTGATCGTGGTGGTGAATAGATATATAGAATTTTTTATAACTCCCAATAAAATGGAGTAGCCGAAAGACGTAATAAAACACTTCTTGACATGGTTAGATCTATGCTTTGTCAAGGTTGCTTAAATTCTAATTTTTGGGGAGCTGCTATCTCCACTACAATTTATATTTTAAATAGAGTTCTTTCTAAGTCAATAAATTTAACTTCTTATGAATTGTGGACTGGAACTAAACCAAATTTATATCACCTAAAAGTTTGGGGTAGTTCTGCACATGTTAAAATTTTAGGTCCAAATAGAGATAAATTAGATGCTAAAACATTAAAATGTACCTTTATTGGATATTGTGATATTCTATTAGTTATAAGTTTGTTATTCATCATAATAATGATACAATAGGTGTTATTGAAAGTAGAGATGCTTTCTTTTTTTTAAGATGATATAAATAATACTGAAAAATTGGTTGATTTATTTGAAGTAAACAAAGAAAAAGATTCAACACAGCCAAAAGAACAAGTGATTAATTAACCTGAACCTATTGATACTTTGACTAGAATACAAAGAGAGAGACATCCACCTAGTTATTTAAAAGATTATTATGCTTCTTGATAAATATGTTTCTTGTGATCCTCTTTATTTTTATGATGTAATGAATTCGATAGATTCTAGTAAATGTAAATATGCTATGAATGAGTAAACTGAATCCATAGAGAAAAATAAATTATGGGAATTAATGGATTTTCCAAAAGGGACAAAGTCTTTTGGTTGTAAGTGGATACTTAAAAAGAAATTAAAGGAAGATGGTAGTGTTGATAATTATAAAGCTGGATTAGTAGCTATTATTTCTAAAACAGAGCTTCAAACCTCACCAAACTCTCAACAATGGAGTCATTCAATATCAGAGAATATAATAGAGTAAAGAAACAACAATGAACAAGAACGTAATAAGAAGAAATTGAAAGAATAAGAAGCAAGACACAAGAATTATAGTAGTTCAGCAATTTGCCTACATGCACTCTTCAAGCACACTCAATGGATTTCGTTCACACTAAATCAAATGGAATTACGAGATGTTTATACGCAGCTCACTCAATTTCTCTCTTTCACGTGATTATGTTATTCATACATTTTTGCTGCAGAATCCTTCTAGAATACTTCATTCTCTCAAATTGTATTCTGCTGACGTGGTCAATTATATTTAGAGTAGCTGAGGTGTTAATTCCCTTTTGCTTTATGACCACCTTTTCATAACAATCTCCACCTTGGTCAGAAACCTGTTGATTCAGTCTTGAGTGTGCTTGGAACTGCTAATGTCATTAGTTTTTTTCAAGCTGAATAGCCTTTAACCAAGCCATCATCTTCTCATCTGATAGAGACTTAGTAAATATGTCTGTTGTGTTATAAATGGTTGAAACTTTATCCAATTTTACCTCTCCTTTAGCCAACTCTTCTCTAACAATGTGATATTGCACATCAATGTGCTTAGTTCTATCATGAAAAGTGTGATTCTTTGTGAGAAAAATTGCGCTCTGATAGTCACATAGGATGGTTGCAAAATAAGAGCTTCCCAGAAGTTCATTCGTCAATCATCTCAGCCATTCCCCTTCCTTTACAGCATTTGTTAAGGCAATATATTCGGCTTTTGTTGATGATAGAGCTACAACTTGTTGAAGTACTGATTTCCAGCTGACTGTGTTTAAATAGACTTAAAAAACATACCCTGTATGAGATCTTCTCTTGTCAAGATCAGCAACATAGTCTGAGTCTACAAAGCCTTTTACAATTTGATTCATCTTTGTAATTGATACACCACCATTCTTATAAATTAAACCAAGACTAGTTGTGCCTTTAAGATACCTTATGATTCATTTCACGACAAACTAAAGATTCATGCTTGGGTTTTGCGAGAAATATACTAACAACACTCAGTGGATGAGCTAAATGAGCTCTTGTATAGACCATAGCATACATAAGACATCCCACCATGTTTGCATAAGGAATAATAGACATTTTATCCACTTCTCTAGCCTTAGTAGGACTGTCCATTCTAGATAACTTGAACTGTCTTGAGAAAGGTGTTCTAGCTATTCTTGATTCTTCAAGGTTTAGATTATTAATCAGCTTTTCAAAATACCCCCTCTATGATAATTTGAGGATTCCCTTTTTGCGATCTCTTATGATGTCTATTCCAAGAATTCTTTTAGATTCTCCTAAATCCTTCATGTCAAACTCCCTCTTCAACACACTCTTCGACTTATTAATTTCATATATGATTTTGCATGCTATTAATATATTATCAACATATAATAACAAATATACAACCTGCCCATTACAAACCTCTTTGAAGTACACACATTGACCATACACACTTCTTTTGAATCCAGTTTTCATGATGAACTTATCAAAACGCTTATACCATTGTCTGGAAGACTGCTTAAGCCCATAGAGTGACTTTTGCAGCAGACAGACCTTCTTTTCTTACCCTTTCTTTATAAATCCCATTGGTTGCTTCATATAGATGGTTTCTTTTAATTCACCATGAAGAAAGGCTGTCTTCACATCCATTTTGATCCATCTTCAAATCTAAATATGCAACCAAGGATAGGAGAACTCTAAAAATGTGTGTCTAACAACAGGTGTAAAAACTTCATTATAGTCAATACCAGCTTGCTGTGTGAACCCTTGACCTACCAACCTTGCTTTAAATCTTACTTTGGATTTTGCATTGACATCCCCTTTGAATTTGAAAATCCACTTACATCCAACTATCCTTTGGTGATGTGAATTTTCAATCAGAATTCATGTCTTGTTTTTCATCAGTGAATCCATCTATTCTTCCATATCCTTTTGCCACTTCTTGCTATTTGGAGATGTTAAAGCTTCATGGTAAGTAGCTGGTTCATCCATTGATAGCTCACTTGAGACTACTAAGGCATAAGCAACAAGATCTGCATATCCAAATCTGGTTGGTGGTGTGATTCTCCTTCTTTCTTTGTCTTTTGTGAGCGCATATGTGTTTAAATTCAATGTTTCAGATTGCTAGCTCTCCTCTCCTTCAGTAGTAGGATCTGTGTCTTCATGTTCTTGAGGGTATTCTTCTTCATTGGATTGATTCTCAAAATTCTCCACCTCAATTTCAGTAGCATTAGGTGTTGAAGACTCGTCTACACTGTCTGGATCTCTGTAGCCCATTTATCTCTCATTGAATTTCACATCCCTGCTCATTATTCATGTTCGTTTCTCAGTTCACCACAACTTGTATCCCTTCACACCAGTTAGATACCCTATGAAAATACATTTGACAGCTCGTGGCTCAAGTTTCCCTTACTTTAAGTGTGCAAAAGTAGTGCACCCAAGTGGTATTAGGTTAGCAAGGTTATGTGGATTTCCAGACCAAATCTCCTCAAGAGTTTTCATTTCCAAAACAATGGAAGATGATCTGTTTATCAGGTATACTACTGTTGTCACAGCCTCTACCCAGATATTTTTTGGTAGATTAGCATGAGATAATATACATCTGACCTTGTCTAGCAGTGTTCTATTCATCCTCTCAACAACCCCATTTTTTTGAGGTGTTTCCCTGATAGTAAAGTGTCTTGCAATGCCATGTTTGCTACAAAAATCCTTGAACTATTTGCTACAAAACTCTAGGCCATTGTCTTTTCATAGGACCTTTATCTTTGAGTCAGTTTGGTTTTCCATCAAAAGTTTCCACTCCTTAAACTTGCTTTGTGCCTTTGATTTCTGTTTAAGGATGTATATCCAGACTTGCCTTGAAATGTAATATATTAATGACATGAAGTATCTCCCTCTACCTTTTGACATCACCTTGATTGGACCCCACAAATCAGCATGAATATAGTTCATTTTAGTAGTTGCAGAGTGTATAGCTTTTGGGAACTTAACTCCTTTTGACTTCCCAAAGATACAGGGCTTACACATCTCCAGGTCAGTTGTTAGTTTCCCATCAATGAGACATTTTTTGCTAAGATCATATAACCCATTTTCACTAATATGTCCAAGCCAGATATGTCAAAGTTTAGCCATATCCACAGCCTCTTTGCTAGCTACTGAGGCATCCCCTATGACTACTTTAGCTTGAAGAAAATATAGTCCATTATCAAGAGTTCCTTTCAATTTAACCATTGATCCTTTACACACCTTAAGTACTCCATTCTTAGAGTTAAAACTATAACAAACTTGTCTAATGTGCTTAAGGAAATCAAATTTGGTCTAACATCAGGGACATACCTTACATTTGATAGAATTCTCTCTACTCCATCATGTAGAAGCAACCTTACTGATCCAAAGCCTTGAACACTACATAGATTGTTGTTTCCCATCAACACCTTTCTTCCATCCAATGCCTCAAAATCTGTCATCCAATCCAAATTGGAAGTCATATGAAACGTACACCATGAGTCAAGTACCCACTTATCTTTGACAGATTTATCAGTGACCATCAACACCTCAGCATCATATCTTTCAGTGACATTTGTTGAGTTGTCTTCTTCTTTTGTGTTCTCTTCTATCTTCCTTTATTCTTCAGATCTGGATAGTTTCTCTTAAAATGCCCTTCTTTACTACATTAATAGCACTTCTTAGATCTATTTTTTGATTTAGATATATTTCTTTTCTTGTAGTTCTTGTCATTCTTCTTCCACTGTTGCCTTCTTTTTGCCATAAAAGCTTCTCCTTCTTACTTTTCTGCTGTCAGTTCAAGCTGTTTGGATCTTAGGGCATTGAGAAAAATTCCAGACTAAAGTTGTCACTGTCATACTTGATAGTTGCTTTAACTTCTCCAAACGATTCAGGTAGAGAGTTTAGCAAAATCACAGGCTGATTCCCCTTTGAAAATTTATCACCAGTATTTCCTAGATCTATCACCAGTGTTTCCTAGATCTATCACCGATATTTCCTAGATCTATCACCAGCTTCTTCAATTCATCCAGATTTTCCTCCAAATTCTTAAATGAATCCATTCTGAAGCTGAATAGCCTCTCCTTGATATGAATCTTGTTTGATAAGGTTTTAATAAGATACAATCCTTCAAGTTTCTCCCATAGCTCTGAAGTTGTCTCAATTATCAACTTGCCTGAGAACACTATTTGACAAATTGAGAATAATAGAACTATATGCGATCTCATTCATATCCTTCCTCTCAGCATCTTTGATTGTAGGTGGAAGAGTGCTCGGGTCATCCAAAGCACGAGAGACCTTCTGGTGGACTAAGATAGCACGCATTTTCTTACGTCATAGGCTGAGATCACCTTTTCCATCAAACTTTGCTACTTCAAGTCACGTTGCCATTTGTTTCCCCCCGTTTGTCGTGAATTGTGGCTCTGATACCAATTGTTATTTCTAAAAAAGAGCCTCAAACCTCACCAAACTCTTAGCAATGGAGTCATTCAATATCAAAAATATAAGAGAGCAAGGAAACAATAATGAACAAGAATGTAATAAGAAGAAATTGAAAGAATAAGAAGCAAGACATAAGCATTTTAGTGGTTCATCAATTTGCCTACATCCACTCTTCAAGCACACTCAATGGATTTCATTCATGTTGAGCAAATAGAATTACAAGATGTTTATACATAGTTCACTCAATTTCTCTCTTTTCCACGTGATTCTGTTACTCACACATTTATGTTGTAGAATCCTTTTAGAATACTTCATTCTCCAATATTGTATTCTGCTGACGTGGTCAATTATATTTAGAGTAACTGAGGTGTAATTCCCTTTTGCTTTATGACCACATTTTCATAACAACAGTAAAATGGTATACATAAAAAGAAGGATTTGATTATGATGATACTTACTCACCAGCTTCTAAATTCATTTCCATAAGAATCATGATGTCTTGGGTTACATATTTAGACTTAGAATTTCATTGTATGTAAAAATCGCTTTCCTTAATGGAGAGCTTAAAGAAGAAACTTTTATTGTCAAATCTCAAGGTTATGAAATTGAAGGTAAAGAATATCAAGTGTATATATTAAATAAATCTTTGTATGGTTTAAAACAATCTCCTACACAATGGTATTATACTTTTCATAATCCTTTAACTTCTTATGGTTTTTTTCCAAATAGTTAGGATCATTGCATATATATTTGGAATAGTGGGAGTACTTTATTATTCTCTCATTGTATGTTGATGATATCTTGCTTGCTAGTAATAATGAGGATAAAATCTTGGAACTTAAAAGTTGGTTACATGCAAAATTTGAAATGAAAGACATGGATGAAGCTAATTATGTTCTTGGAATACATATTTCTAGAAATAAAAAAAAAAAAAGGAAATTAAGTTTATCTCAATTTTCATATTTAGAAACTGTGTTAAAAAGATTTAAGATGGATTCATGTAAATCTTTTAGATTCACCAATTTATAAAGGTACTGAGTTGTCTAGAAATATGGCTCCAAAAACAAGCAAAGAAATTGAGGAAATGAAGTCAAAACCATATGTCGAGGCCATAGGGTAGCCAAATGTATGTAATGTTATATTGAAGGAAGTGATTTACTAAACTAGCGGAATTTGATTTAGTAAACTAATTAACATTTAATTACAGATCTATTAACATCATGCAATTTGTGATAAAACATGTAAATTCAAGCTAGTTTTTCGAAAATTAGAACTGATTTACTTACATTGAGTAATAAATGGAGAATTGGTTGGAGGTTTCTTTACAACATCAAATCCTCAGCAACACCGGATCTTCTATGCTATATCATGATCGATCAAACAAAATCCGATTGTGGGATCAAACTTTAGAAGAAATTAGGAAGAAGAAAAAAAATATTCTACTTCCTAAAATAAGGCCTGAAAATCGGCAATGACAAAAGGGAGAGAGGAAGGGAGAATTTCAATTTCTATGAATTGAGTTGTGTGATTTATGAATAACCCAAGCCTCCTATTTATAGGAAAATAGGAATCCTAATCACATTAAGATTAATCCATGGAGATAAATATAAAAAGAATAAAGGATTATCTCTTTCCTTTATCTTGGTATTTCGAAAATACCATAGATAAATAAGATGATATTTTCTTTTCTTTATTTTATTTATCTTAGGTAAATAAATCTATATAATTATGGGGCATTGCAAATCTAGCAAATTTTTTAGTAATATTTATAAAAATAAAAGCTCAAAAAAATATTTGCAAATATAGTAAATTTTGATCGAGTTTATCATTGATAAACATTGAATTACATATTTTTACACTAAGTTTATCACTGATAAACACATAAATTGTTGTTTATCACTGCAATTTTTATCATGTTTATCACTGATAAACATGATAAAAATTGCTTTACAAATACCTTTTTGAGTTGATATTTTTACAAATATTGCATAAAAACCTGCCACCCAATGAAATTTCCCTATAATTATTATAGGATATAATTCAAACAATTATCTCCTACAAATTATCTATTACGGCTGAAAATTGTATAGTAAATAATTAATAAATCGAATTTATTTATTTAATTATTTTGGGCCAATTTCAATTGGGTTCATTAATCCAATTGGGCTAGAAACTTTCTCTTAAATTAATAAGTCCAACTTAATTAACTTATTTATTAATTACCATTTAAATAAAATACTTTATTTAAACAATTAATAATATTAATATTTTCTCCCGACTAAATATAATCAAATGATATTTAATTATTAATTTCCATTTAAATAATTTTCATTATTTAAACAATTAATAATATTTTAATTGATAATACTTTATTATTAATTAATGATATTAATTTAATTATTAATTTCCATTTAAATAAAATTAATTATTTAAACAATTAATAATTACCAACTAATTTCAAATTATTAATTACCATTTAAATATAGTCAATATTTAAATAATTAATAATGTCTGATTAATAATATTTCATTATCAATTTCCTGTTTAAATAAACTCATTACTTAAACAATTAATAATGTTATATTAATTACCGTTTAAATATACTCAATATTTAAACAATTAATATTGCCTATTTAAGTAATTCACTTTACTTAAGAATTTTATTTCTTCTACTTGATTTCGCGACTACGATATTTGGGCTAGCATAGGGACCCGATGGACCTATAGATCATGGGCTTAATAATTAGTCAAATAAGTGATTAACCCATAATCAGTTAATTACTTAGTATCTAACTATGAATAATTCCGCTATAGATTCATAGCTGAACTCCTCTCACTATAGATGAGTTATGTCCATTTAGTTTATCTTTATTTATATCTGTAACATATCCTTCATGTGGAACCCTTATAATTACAACCGGATTAAATTTACCGTTTTGCCCCTGTAATTACCGCTTTATCCTTGTGTTCAAGATGATTCTCCAATGAACTTTATCTTTAGTCGAACTAGAGATAATGTACTTCTACGATCAATAGAAGTCGTGACGTCACTTGTTCATGTCTCGAATCAGTATATTAAGGAAGTTTCCTAAAGTTCCTAAAATGTTTAGGTATCGCACTGATACCGTTAATTTATAGGAAAGTTATGAATTCCATCTCGTGAAAATGCGTTCCCAGCTACTTATCTAGTTATGTTCCCAAAGCAGGAGTGTATTGAGCATTCTTACAGATCGCTCTCAACCATGTGAATCAAAGAACATAACTCCACAAATAGGAATCCACAATTCACTCAAGATTGAGATCTATCACGGTTGATAAACTTAGTTTGATATTCGATCATTTCTCGTAAACGGTACTAATGAGAAAATTGATCAAACATCATGGTCCTGTCTTATACAATCAACATTGCATATGATACTTCTATTTCATGTCACCCACATGAATGATCAGAATTAGATCATTTGTCTATAAACAAAATGTGAAACCATCAACAGTGTTACCAGGATAAGGTTCCCAAACGTTATCTATTTACTGTAGACACTTTTAAGTTACTCATCTCGACTTTAATCCTCTTGTATGACTCACATACTAAGTCGTGATTTCATAAGAGTGACTTAGGGTTTTACTATTTGAATGTTTGATATTCATATATTTCCATATATTCCTAATATCGTCAATTGAATCAATATAGATAATATAAAGAACTTATGTTTATTTATTTAATTTATTCGAAATAAATTATATCTATTAAATAATTACAAGTTCTAGGACACCATTCCTAACAATGTACTAGACCTGATTTAAGATACATTGTTGGTTTACTTAGTAGATTTCAAAGTAATCAAGGTTTAGCTCATTCACTTGCTATAAAACGTGTTTTTCGATATTTACAATGTACACTACATAAAAAATTAACATATCAAGCTGATAGTATAGAAGTTATTAGTTTTTATGATTCTAATTATGCCGGTGACATTGATGATAGAAAATCTACTAGCGGTTATGTTTATGTCTTTTGTGGTGGAACTATTTCTTGGTCAAGTAGAAAACAAAGTTGTGTTGCTAAAAGTACTATGGAAGCTGAATATATTGCTTGTAGTATGGCAGTTTATGAAGTTTTATGGGTCAAGAATTTTTTAGAAGATTTAAAGCTTCCTTGTTTATCTAAAGCACCCATTCAAATTTATTGTGATAATCAAGTTGCAGTCAAAACCATAAAAAATGGAAAAATTGGAACTAAAAGCAAACTTACTGTAAAGACTCGAATTTTCTCAAATCTTTAAATTAGAATAAACAGTGGAAGACTTTATTTTTATAAAAATTTGGCGTGGATCCGTTTAAAATATGAACTCCTTAAACCTGTTTACATGAGCTCAATTCAGAGAATTTAAAACAACAGACATTTCACTCCATTTTATACCCAAAATCAGAGAAAATAACATGAAAATATAAACAACAGATCTCATACTCTCATGAGCCACAAAATACAAGTTTAAGACATCAATATCAAGTTTATATTTAGATTTCTAAAATGCTCCAAAATATGCCTTTTCTAGTCCAAGTATCCAAGACATCCACTCGCGATCACGCTGCACCACCTCCACGACCTCACCCTCTCGCACGAGTATTACCTGAAAAGTTTAAGTGTAGCAACATTAGCATAAAAATGCTAGTGAGAATAAGATGGATGCAAGCACTTCTATGGATCAAATCCCATATCGGAAAATGTGTCCAAATAATCCTAACGTGCTCTTACTACCCATTCAATATTCCCAAGTACTTTACATAAGAAATCAATCCCATTCTACTATATCGTAAATTCAAAAATTAAACATTCATGCTCGTAAAATAAAGTACTAGTGCATAAAAAAGTAAATAACAAAGTAAATTTCACATTGTGACCACATTGTCACATTTCACCATTCAACCGCGACCACTTGTCACCATTCACATTCACACTCGTGACCACATTGTCACCAACCACAAATCATAACGTGACCTCACTGTCACCGTGACCACATTATCACCATACACAACCATACCATGACCTCATTGTCACCGTGACCACATTGTCACCATACATAATCATACCGTGACCTCATTGTCACCGTGACCACATTGTCACCATACATAACCATACCGTGACCTCATTGTCACCGTGACCACATTGTCACCATACATAACCATACCGTGACCTCATTGTAACCGTGACCACATTGTCACCCTACACAAATCATGCTATGACATCATTGTCACCGTGACCACATTGTCACCATACATAACCATACCGTGCTAACTCGATTCTACACAAGAATCTCCCCAAAGTTTCTTTTAACTATCTTATAACCACTCAAAATAAACGAAGTATCTAATACTCTTCTCCAATTCCCGGAATTTAATCCTCCTCGAGAAATTAACTTAATACACCAATAACATCTCACTTTAAATCACACAACTTAACTAATTCCTTCCTTATGCACTTTCCTTAACTCCCAATTATATGCATTCTTGGAAAAGTTCTAAAATCTAATAACCCTCTTAACCTCGATCAAACATAATCGTCAAGAAATTTGAAAACATAAAAGTAATCACAACCATTTTAAACTCACCTTATAATCGAAGTCAACTCCGAATCACCGGTTGACCAAAATTCACGATCGATGCACGAAACCTATAATTAAAATACACCTAAAGTATATTAATTAACCGAATCGAATATTGATCGTCACGATACTAAAATAAAAGACAAAACAACCCGGAAATGCTTCCAAGAGGCCCACGGCTCAAAGGGATTTCAAGGTGAAGTTGGTTTTCCGGATTTTTAAGCACTTTAAAAGGGTTTCGAGTTGGTTTTGGGCACTTTGGAGAAGATGATCCACGGCCAAGAGGAAGAAGAAATGAGGAATTTGTCTATTTTTGGCTTATTTAAGGAGAAAGATGAATAGTGATTTAGATATTTAAGAATTCCGGAAATGACGCATACGTCCTTTTCTTGCCTTAAGCTTTTAAAACGAAACCCGAACCACTTAAACTAGCTCAATGGTGATTAATAATTATTAATTGGCCTATTAATATTTATTAATACCATCGAAACTAATTTAAGCTAAATAAACAGTTAAAAAGGTTTCCGAACGAAAATAACTATTTACTTCTAAATAACAATTTCTAAAATTATCTTTAATACTTTAATTCAATAAATAAATAAATAAAATACTAAATAATTAAAAAAAAATTCACCTAAAAAATAACGGGACGTTACAATCCACCCTCCTTAAAAGACTTTTCGTCCCGAAAAGTAGCTTCTAAGTAAACAAATGAGGGTATTTATCCTGCATCTCCTCCTCTCGTTCCCAAGTGGCCTCCTCTGACACTTGGTTCCTCCACAAAACTTTCACTAAGCCGATAGTCTTGTTCCTCAATACTTTTCTGTTCCGATGCTAGAATCTTCACTGGTGTCTCCTCATAAGACATGTTAGCATCAAGAAAACATGTGGTTCAAATTACACTTACACTTCAAGAAAACTGTCAATTTGAGCCGGAATTTTGCGACCAGAACATGCGGTAGCTTTATTGCGACTTAATGAGTCGCAAAACTAAGCGTTGACCATGAGCTACCATTTGGTCACAAAAATTAAGACCAAAATGCGACCGGAGTATTTAAATAGACGTAAAAAAGAGCGCGAATTTATGGCGACAAGTTTACGACCGTAGAGTCGTAAATATTTACGACCATCTGATCGTAAAAAAATGGCCCACACATTTTTAGCCACAACATTTGGTGCGAATGCAGAACTACGACCAGTTGGTCGTAAATATATATCGACTAGGAGGTCGCATTAAAGCGACTCTCCTTATTCCCAGTCACTTTTTTTTGGAGGAAAATATCATGAGACCAATTTTGACCAAATGGTCGCAAATAGGCAACTATTTGATCGCAAAATGACAGATTAACCCCCTATAAAATGGACTTCCATACATAGTTTATGAACACACAAAAAATGAGAGAGTGGATGTACATTCGTTTAATTGAGGGTTTTTTAAACGATGAATTCGTTGTAGGGGTTCATCAATTTGTTGAGTTTTGCATGGGAACTGGGTATTATGAAAAATATGGTCAGAAACTACGATGTCCATGCAGAAAATGTGACAACAGAAAAATCATATTGCTTCCTGATTTGAAGAAGCATCTTTATAGTTGGGGTTTTGTGCCAAATTATTTTCACTGGGTGTACCAAGTTGAGACAAAGGAAATGTTCGACGCTGCTGTACAGGAATCTCGACAGTACGAAGGAAACAACTCAAATGTTGACGTTGCATTCCATATTGAAGAAAATCAGTTCGGTTAAATGCAGCAAATGATAATGGATGGTGCAGGGTATGGTAATGAAATTAATCATGAAAGAGAAGATGAAGAACAAACTTTTGTTGAGGAGGAAATGAATCCAGAAGCATGTAAGATGCACGGGATGCTGACCACAGCTAGTCGGCCACTGTATGAAGGATGTGGGGTTAGCCAACTTGCTGCAGCTACAGAACTTTTAAATATAAAAGCGCAGTTCCATATACCAATTAGAGGATTTGATTCAATTGCATCATGGTTTTGTCGATGCGCTCCTCCAGAAAACACGCTGCCAAAGAGTTTGTACGACACGAAGAAGTTAGTGGAGGGTCTTGGTTTGCCCGTGGAGAGAATAGATTCATGTCAAAACGGAAGCATGATATACTGGGATGTGGATGAGAGTCTGCATCACTGCAAATTTTGCTTTCAGCCAAGATATAAACAAGGGAGAAGCATCCTGATTCCAGACACCCACATGTTTTATTTACGGTTGACCCCACGCCTGCAACGATTGTATGCATCAAATGTTACAGCTTCTCACATGAGATGACATCACGAGCATTCTGAAGATGAAGGAGTTATGAGACATCCCTCAGATGTTGCGGCATGGAAGCATTTGAATAATTGTCATCTAGATTTTGCCCAAGATCCTAGAAATGTCAGATTGGGATTATGCACAGAGGGTTTTAACCTGTTTGGGGAGTCAGGAGCACAATATTCAGTATGGCCGGTGATGGTGACCCCATATAACTTGCCACCCTCGATGTGCATGAAAGACCCGATGATTTTTTTAACTTGTGATCATTCCTGGTTCAAAAAGTCCAAAATAGAATTGGATGTGTATTTGCAACCACTTATCGCGGAGTTGAAAAAGTTGTTGACTGATGGTGTTATGACGTACAATATATCAAGGAAACAAAATTTCTTGATGCGCGCTGCATTAATTTGGACGATCAGTTACTTCCCAACGTATTCAATGTTATTAGGTATGTTCAATATATTATTTATACTTTTCTCTATTTATTAGTTTTCTTAATTGCTTGCTTATTCATAATATGTAGTTAAGTAATCTATACCTTCTCTCATCCTCTTAAAGGATTGAGTACGGATGGAAAATACGCATGTCCACATTGCATGCTTGACACATAAGCATTTTCTCTAAGACACGGTCGAAAAACTTGTTGGTTCGATTCTCACAGAAGATTTCTACCTTTGAATCATTCATTTCGTGCTAACAATAGTGACTGGAAGAAAGTTCGACGTGCACAAAAAGAGATACCACTGATAATGTTTAGCGGCCGACAAATTCTTCACGGTATAGATGCCCTAGGCATGCAAAAGATTACATATGAAGGTGCAGAGAATGCAAACAAGTTGGCCTGGAAAAACACTGGATGGAAGAAACGGAGTCTTTTTTGGGATCTACTGTATTGTGAAGATCTACTAATCAAAGATAACATGGATGTAATGCATATTGAGAAGAATTTCTTTGACAATATTTTAAACACTATTATGAACGTTTCGGGAAAAACAAAGGACAATCTGAAGGCACGTTATGATATCCGAGAGATATGTCATCGCATTGAGTTGGAGCCTGATGCTAATGATCATTACGCTAAAGCGAAGTACATGTTAACCACAGAGGGAAAAAAAGACATTATTTGAGTGGATAAGATCAATCAAATTCCCAGACGGATACGTTTCCAATCTCAGTCGGTGTATAGACAGCCAGAAACATATAATGTTCGGGATGAAAAGTCACGATTGTCATGTATTCATGCAACGATTGATGACGGTCGCGTTCAGGCCATTTCTAGTGCATAAAAATTGGGAGCCGCTTGTACAGTTGAGTGTTTTTTTTAGGGACTTCACTTGTACGAAATTGACTGACGAAACTGTTGTATCAATGAGTTCGAAGATTGCTGTTATCATTTGTAAGTTGGAGCGAATGTCCCCACCTGCCTTTTTTGATTTAATGGAGCATCTTCCAGTGCATCATCCATACGAGGTATTCTTAGGAGGTCTGATCCATTACCGTTGGATGTACCCATAAAGACCCGACTTTTTCAGAGTTTAAAATAAACATAATTAATGCAGCGGAAGACTCAATAAATGACATTTATTGAAAAATATGAAAATCCTCAACCAAATAGTCAATCAAACAAAAACAACAACTTCGGAGTTGAAAAGTTAAACAAAATCAAATGAACTAAAACATTATCCTTTAACCATTCAAAACAAATAAAAATAATAATAATATTCTCAAACTCAAATAATTCAACTAAAAACCATTAGAAATTTCAATTCTTTATTCATTAATAAAATGAATAATAAATAACCAATAGGTGGCCACCACGACATGAGCCCCTCATCTTTTCCACTTCATCAACCGCCACCTCTCGGTCCATTGTTACCTGAAAAAAAAATATAGCACTGTGAGGCTAAAGCCAGTGAGAAAACAACTTAATCAAAGATGAAATCTTAGATAGTCTCTAACAATTCAAACTGAGTCCCAAGCACTCAAACACTCTCCAATGACATCTAAGGCACAAAATCACTTAAAACTTCAAGCTCACTCGCTTTCATGAATATGCAATTTGCACTAATTCCATATTCAATACCTTTAACCACCAATCTCACTTAGATCACCAGTTTTTCCGTTCTCATAACCATTGTAAATATCCACACTTTTCATAATATCATTCTCATACATGAATAGGCAACTCTAACTAGCTCCATATTCAAGGTAATACATAATAATTTCTTACATGAATAGGTAACATTACCGGGTTCTATATTCAAGGTTTCTCAATAAAACTTACTTTACATGGGTAGAAAACTTTCACTAGTTTCTTACCCAAGACATCCCAAACATACATTCTCACAATCTTTATCAATTTTCTGAACCACTAACATGCTTTTACTTAACAAACAATATAATTCACAAAATCCACTAAGAAGGCGGTTCCTCGGAACTACTACCACTTCTTAGTACTTGGTTATAGCCTCAACTATAACAGATATTCCCCTAATGTTTCATTCATACGAGCAATGAACATTAGTACTCGGTTATGGACTTTTCCATAACTAACATGACTTAGTGTTGTGCTCGTAGCCTCAAAACTAGTAAAAAAATTCAAGCCGACCATCAATATCAATCCAAACATCATTATACACAAGATAATGATAGCTAAAATTCAATTACAAGCATGAAAACACAGCAGCCCCAACTCAATATATAAATTTCCCAAAACTGTCGAAAACTGCCGAAACATGGAAAATGCAATTTTATGCTCTCAAACTCAAAACTCAAGGCATTTAACATTAAATATCTCCAAATAATTCCAGATTTAAACTTATAATCAATCAGAGGGAATTCGAATATAAAAACTTCAATTTTCGTCGAAAAGGCCTAAACTAGTTCTAACTGAAAAAGTTAAATCTCCCAATAGATTTTTCTTATGATTCCAATATCAAAACTCATCTTAAAACTCCATAATTTCCAGAATTAACATTCATCTCAATCAGAATCAATTCTATGTAAAGAAAACTCACTTTTACCGAAAATTGACTATTTTAGCTCTAACCAAAAATCTAATATCTCCCAAATTAAAAACGATATCTTCGATGGTCCAAATTCATCAAAACGTTCCAGAATATCATGATTAAATATAATAAAATGAATAAACTACGGTAAGAGCCTTAGATTTCTCTAAAACCCCACGTTGACTAAACCTTTAACTCACCTTGTCTTTGCTAAATTTCCAATCTCCAAGCTAGTTTCCACCACCAATTAGACGTGAAACAAGGGTCCTAACATTAAATTTTCATGCTAAAACAGCACCAAGAGGTGTTAAAAAGATTGGGGTTCAACGACTCGAAGATCGGGAAAAAGACAAACGTAGAATGGTCACCGTTTGAAGGAGACAGCAGCTACGGCGCTGCAGTCTTTTGTCGTGGCTGAACTGTGGCCTTCGGGCTACAGTTTGGTCTCGGTTTCAGGTTCCGGGTGATCGGTATTGATGGGTTTTGGTTTTAGGCAAAGGGGATCAACACCGATTAGGTTTTAGGCCAAGGTTTGAAAATTGGAAAGTAATGAGGAATTGGTTTCAAAGCTAGGTTCTTGAAATTCATAAATTTAAATACTAACATAAAATTCCAGAATTTAAAAGGTTCATAAATCAATTCAAGAGGCTTACCCAACGTTAGAAAATTAAGGATCCCACCTCCGATCTTCACCCTACTATTATTCACGTTCCAAAGATCACCTATCAATCAAAAATTGATGGAGAACATCAATTTAGAAACCCTAGAGGGCAGCGGCAACATGGGGAAAGCAAGAGGAGAAGAAAATTTACCTTTTCGATTGAAAAGAAGATCCCCAACCACACCAAATCCAAAATCGATAAGTGGAACGACGAAAAAACGAATCGAAATCCGGGTTTTCTTCTTGAGGGGCGACGGCTTGGATGAGGAAGAGGAGAAAGTCTAAAAAAATTGAGAATGACAAATGGAAAATCATCTTAGGTTAGAAATCCCGAGTTTTCATATTTACGAAATGGCCACTCACCTTAAAACATCTATATCTTGATCACCGGGTCTTAGAATGACAAACCGTCAGTTGCGTTGGAATCGTGACATTGAGACGATTATTTTCATGTCAAAATAATAGTTAACTCAAAAGGTTCAAATTTTGAGGTTTTCGTGAAAAATTACCATAACACCCTTTTTGAAATAACACAGTATTTCTGTTCAATTAATCGATCAAGCTGATTAATATTATTTAACAAAATAATATTGATTCTTTTAACTTTCTCGTGATAGGGCGTTACAGAACTACCCACCTAAATAGGCTTTTCGTCCCCGAAAAGTTTCACTGCACGATATAAGGTTTAGGATACTTAGTTCTCATAACTTCTTCTCACTCCCAACTAGCTTCTTCTGGGGTGTGATGCTCCCACAAAACTTTGACCAAATCTATGGTCCTATTTCTCAATACCCTTTACTCATTTGTCAAAATCTCATATGGCTTTTCTTCATATGACATGGTCGATTCTAACCCAACCGATTTATATTCTATCACATGTGTAGGATCGACAAAGTACTTACGAAGCATCAACACATAAAACATGAACTTCAGGCAAAGCAGGTGGCAAAGCCAACCTATAAGCAAATGACCCAATCCTTTTTAATGTCTCAAAAGGATCAATAAATTGAGGACTCATCTTCCTTTTCTTTCCGAATCTCATCACACCCTCATAGGTGTTATTTTCAAAACACGTGATTCTCAACTAGGAACTCAAGATCAGTTCATCGCTCTGCATAGCTTTTCTATCACTCTACAAAGTCTTCATTTGCCTCCTAATCACATCAATTGGCTAGCTCATCAACTGGACCAACTCAGGCCCCAAAATTTTTCTCTCCCCATCCAAAATTTTTAAAAGGTAAATTGACCAACAATGAGCTTGCCCTTCTATCCATACCTCATAAATTATTATGTGAACTACTTACAAGAGTTCATGGCCTTACTAGCACAAACCAACTTTAAATGTTAAGTTTCCACACCCCTCCTCCGCTCACTCGGAGCAGTTTCCATCCCTCATAGGATTAAGTGATTACTCCAAGTTCCCATCACTAGAGTACCAGCTCGAAGCGTAAACTCAAATCTAATTAATTCGTCTTATTCGATAATATATCAAAAGATAAGAACCACTCTGAGGTCTTAGCTTGATGCTCAAGGAATAACATAAATCATGTGATCGTCTCAAAACTGCTCGGACGCCCTAGTCTGACTAAAAAGTAGCAGTTACCTCATTCATCTCTTAAGGCTTCCTCCATTACTCTGAACTTTTATTCCCTCCCAAAAGTCCACTATTACACTCATCTGATATAAGTTAAATCAACTTGGTAGATACATCGATCACTATCTCGAACTCAACAATAACATCTACCATCCTCGATAAACCCCTAACAATATGCATCGACCCTCTTAATCACTTCAGAATAATATAAAAAAGGTACCTGACAACGTTATATCCTTCTAAACCTATCTCACGAATCCTGAAGATTCTCATTCTAATCATTAATCATCTAGTGAGTTTTGATAAGTATCTAATTATAAGATGGGTCCCTCTTTCCTCAACTCACTATAATGTTACTTTAAGAATTCTAGTCCTGTTCCAGGTCTCCCTATGACTTATACCGTGTATTGAACTAATTTAAAAGGTGAAATGGCTTTCTGCTAAAATATTGTCCTCCTCTAAATTTATATCATGACATTTCATTATACATCACCCGACCTTCCAATTCCACACTACAAAAAGAGACAAATTTGGTATCAAACCTTTCTTCAAAATCCGAAGCATTCACACAAAGTGTTAGAAACACATCCTTGAAGTTTCCCTCTAAATATCCTCCTTCAAACACTTGGTTGATCCAGGGACCAAGTTCTATCATATCGTGGACCCTTAAATTGACCAAATATTAGCCAATGCTAAAAGATATGTACTCTTCCTCGTAGTTCATTTCCTCCAACTCTTTGGTCAATCATAACTCCTTAAATCTTTTATTTCTTTATAAAGCAAAACAAGTATCTCCCAAGCACCTTATTCCCTTAATGTTCTGTTCTCCCGAGTTCAAACAGTGGATTCACCTCACTGGTCTATCCCAATGAATCATTAGGTCTAAGCCACGACTTTCGAGTTTCTCAAAACTCACAGTCCCAATTCGATGGTCGAACACCATATGTTTTACCATTTACCGAACTATCGTATCACCTTATAAAAGTCATTTATACCACGATCCGACAACATTCCCTCCACTCCTCGAGTGGAAACGAACATTCAACACTAGTGTTTAGTTAACCCATACATTTTTTCAATGGGTGATTATTGCTAACTTGATCTCAAATATTTCAACTCACATTGGTATACTCATCGTGTAATAGCTACAAGATTAGGCCGATGATCAATAATACAATCGTTTGTTGTCCTCATCGAGACCCTTCATGAAAAGTTCTAACTTACTCTCTTGAGTGACCACACTCTTTCAATTTAACACCACACTAACACATAACGTTAATCACGTGTTCCAAACAACTACTTAAGCAACCACACAATAATCAAACTTTTATCATAAATTCATGATCAAAAGATGAATCTCTTAGAGTATCTCTACTCCCTCATAATATACTTGTATCATATCATCTCGTCTCAAAGTTTAGAGCTCATTCTCCAGCTT
The DNA here is from genome assembly GCA_028015215.1 of Gynostemma pentaphyllum. Classification (NCBI taxonomy): domain Eukaryota; kingdom Viridiplantae; phylum Streptophyta; class Magnoliopsida; order Cucurbitales; family Cucurbitaceae; genus Gynostemma; species Gynostemma pentaphyllum. Next base: position 19,091,496 of record CM051352.1, read on the forward strand.
GCAATAAGATTCTATGCAATAAAATTTGTCAAAGTACTTCACCTTTAACCTTGCCCATCTCAATTAAAAAAATGGATCCAAAGGTTTCTAGTAATAAACTTCAATCATTAAATGATGTAGTCAATTATTTAGTAGACCTCTCATTAACTTTCATTCTATCTAGATAATTGATCCCACGTTCTTGCTCAACTCGAGTCACCCAATTCTTCTACCACAAGATAGGTAGAGTTACGATTAATCTCTCTAGGAGTAGGTTTATTTCACTCCTTCAGTTTTATTTCCTTCTTTAGCATACTCATAAGTTTATGGCTACTTGCCAACTTGCTGTACAATGTAGCTCATAATACTCTCATCGTGTCAATAAAACTAGTGGTACAACCACTGAAACAAACAACTACCTCATAATTCGCTTAAAAAAATATTAGGTCTACTTCCACATTCTCATATTTAAACTCTGCACAATTCCTTGATTCATAAGAATCGTCGGCTCATACTCGCTTGAAAATCAAATTTCAATTCCTCCTACACCACTAGAATTTAACACCATAGGAAGAAAAGGTTCCACAATTAACCTTCAATCTATTTAAGAAATTTATAACTCACGAGTTATCTAAACTCCGGTAATACCTCTATAAACCTTCTCAACTCAATAAAACTTCCATTAAACTTCATAGAAGTGTATACATTATACACTTTCAACATTATAGTCTCCTTAGTCACTCCCCCAACTCTAACTAATGCTCTACGCATCTCATCTAAATTAGTCTAAGGCACAAACTTGCCTTGAACAACGGTGGTACTTGGGGAGCTAATATATCATTCCTCTGTTCCTCTAATCCAATTGGATTAAAAAAATCCATCATCTCTCACCACATTAGGAGTAGCCTAAGAATTAACTTCATTCGACGACTCGCCGTCGCTTTGGTACTCGGGGTTGACACCACGGCCTCGATCGTGCCCTCCCCTATCTTGGTGTAACGTCCCGTTACTTTTGGAGGTAATTTTTTTTTTTTTTAAATAAAGTATTTAAGTTTAGTTTAAACTTAGTAATTTCGAATTTAGTAGCTATTTTCATTTGAAAACCTTTTTAACCCTTTTACTTCTTTAAATTAGTTTCAGTGACATTAATAATTATTAACGGCCAATTAATAATTATTAATCACCTTTTGATTCATTTAAGATCTTCGGGTTTCATTTTATAAACTAAATCATTCAAAAAGGGACGTAATCGTCATTTTCTAATTTCTTAAAAGTATCACACTTTTACTATTCACCTCCATCTTCTTTAAATGGTCAACCTTAGTCAAATCCTTCACTTCATTTTCTTTCTCTTCTCCTTCCTAGGGCCGAACCCTCCATCTCCCTCCCTCTCTCTTTGGCTTTTCTTCATTTCTCGGTGGATCGGCGTAATTCATGTTCCGTTGAAAAGCGCTCTCAATCTCGGGATCGTTTCCAACCTAACAATCGAGGTTTTCATCAATTTTCTACAAGCCTCAAGGTATGACAAAGTTTCTAAAACAAGCTTTGAATAGTATTTTAATGGAGGATTGAGATTGAAATCTTCAAATTCACTCACCGAAGCTTGAAGATTTCAATCGAGGAAGTGGTTTTAGACAATTTTAGAAACTTCCCTAAACCCTAAAATCGAGTTTGAGTCGAAAGCCCATTCAGTGTGAATTTCTCTCACTTAGCCTTGGTTAAGGTGTTTAGTTTGTTATGATTTGGTATTTTACTTGATTTTTCGGAAACCGATTATTGTGTAAAACCCTAAAATACGGTTACCCATTGATATGGCGAACTTCCAAAGTATCCGAAACCAACCCGAAACACCTCTAAATTGCATAAAAGCCGGAAAACCAAACTCGAGCCCCTCTTTCCCTTGTATGGTCGAGAGCTACATAAGGCTTAATTCAGGGTTTTTCGTCGTTTTATGCGTTTAGATGTCGTTTGCTCGATTTTCGGTTAATTCATGATTGTTAAGTGTATTTGACTTGTAGGATTGTGATTGCTTGCATGGTTTGGATCTCGACACTTTGAGAACTTGGACTTCACTTTCTAAGGTGAGTTTAAAATGGAAATTAGTAATTTTATGAATTAAATTTCGTTACGATATTGTTTATCGAGGTTAAGAGGGGAACTAACTTCTGAAAATAAATTCTTGGTTGGTGACATTAAACTCGGAAGTGAGTGGAGTGACTTTGAAATTCTTATGAATTTGGAAGTTTAAGGAACTTTGAGTGGTTTGGAAGTCTTGTAAGATGAATTGAAGAGTTTTAGATGAAATTGGAGATTTTAGATGAAAGGGGAAGTTTAGGGAACTTTGAGTGGTTTGGAAGACAAAGTGGCTTAGAAGTTGCACTTGAGAGTTAACTAGTGCAACTTTAGGTAGTTATGTTCTTTAGTAGCTTAGTAAAATTCTATCTATCTAACTTACTAGGGAATTTGATGATTTGTGATATGGTAAGACCGTACGGGCTAGTATGTTGATGTTGATCCATACGGTAAACCCGGTACGATGATTTGTGGTATGGTAAGACCGTACGGGCTAGTATGTTGATGTTGATCCATACGGTAAATCCGTTACGATGATTTGTGGTATGGTAAGACCGTACGTGCTAGTATGTTGATGTTGATCCATACGGTAAACCCGTTGCGATGATTTATTATATGGTAAGACCGTACGGGCTAGTATGTTGATGTTGATCCATACGGTAAACCCGTTACGATGAAACTGATTTGGTAACAAAGAAAGTTAGTGCTACAATTACTTATATTCATTAGAATGGTTGGAAAGACTTAGTAATAGTGGGTACTTTTACTTTAAGTCTTAATATCTTTACTCTATGAAAAGCACATTACAACCATGATATGATTGTGTGAAAATTGGAAGTGTGCAATGGGTAGTAAAATGTTATTTAGGCCTTTGGACACAATTTCCGGTATGGAATTTGGTTCATAGGATTATTTGTTTTCATTTTACTCTCACTAGCATTTTTATGCTAATGTTGCTACATTTTCAATTTTTCCAGGTAAGATTCGTGGTAAAGGACGTGGTAGGGGAGGTGGTGCCGCGTGACCTATCGATATGGTGGATGGACAGGAACGAAAGTCATTTTGGGTTTAGCATTCTTTAAATGCTCACAGACATATCATCATCTTTTCTTATGTTATATTTTTTGGCTCGGTGGAGCAATTGTAAATTTGTATATGTGTCTTGGGGTTTTAAAACTTTCTTTAGGAGTCTTATTATAATTTGGAATGCGCATTCTATATTTATTGCCTTTTCTGAAATTGGGTTGTAAACAGGTTTTGGTAATCCGATTTTTAAACGAACCCATGCCGTTTTTCCGTAAAAATCTTATTTCCATTGTGCACTTGAATTTAAAGGATTTTACGAGTTTTAGGTCATTACACTTGGCCTCTACCACGGCCTCTTCCTCTACCAAGTATAACTACAGGAGGCATTGTGTAACAACAACCTACTATCAATATCGAGACTTGATTAGTTTAAGTGTCAAACAAATAATTATCATACTACTTGGACAAGGAATGAATTTAGAGATTAATACTTGAGATACCTGGTGCCGATGAGTGTGAAGATGAGGTTCATGTCAAAAGAAAAGTGTATGTTTAACGTACGATCTTCAGAACCAACTTGGCTCTGATACCAACTGTAAAGACCTGACTTTTTCAGAGTTTAAAACAAACATAATTAATGCAGCGGAACACTCAACAAATGACATCTATTGAAAAATATGAAAATCCTCAACCAAATAGTCAATAAAAAAAAAACAACTACTTCGGAGTTGAAAAGTTAAACAAAATCAAATGAACTAAAACATTATCCTTTAACCATTCAAAATAAATAAAAATAATAATATTCTCAAACTCAAATAATTCAACTAAAAACCATTAGAAATTTCAATTCTTTATTCATTAATAAAATGAATAATAAATAAGCAATAGGTGGCCACCACGACATGAACCCCTCATTTTTTCCACTTCATCAACCGCCACCTCTCGGTCCATTGTTACCTGAAAAAAAAATAGCACTATGAGGCTAAAGCCAGTGAGAAAACAACTTAATCAAAGATGAAGTCTTAGATAGTCTCTAACAATTCAAACCGAGTCCCAAGCACTCAAACACTCTCTAATAACATCTAAGGCACAAAATCACTTAAAACTTCAAGTCTCACTCGCTTACATGAATAGGAAATTCTCACTAATTCCATATTCAATACCTTTAACCACCAACTCTAACTAGCTCCATATTCAATGCAATACATAATAACTTCTTACATGAATAGGCAACACTACCGGGTTCCATATTCAAGGTTTCTCAATAAAACTTACTTTACATGGGTAGACAACTTTCACTAGTTTCTTACCCAAGACACCCCAAACATACACTCTCACAATCTTTATCAATTTCCCGAACAACTAACATGCTTTAACTTAACAAACAATATAATTCACAAAATCCACTAAGAAGGCTGTTCCTCAGAACTACTACCACTTCTTAGTACTTGGTTATAGCCTTAACTATAATTGATATTCCCCTAATGTTTCATTCATATGAGCAATGAACATTAGTACTCAGTTATGGACTTTTCCATTACTAACATGACTTAGTGTTGAGCTCGTAGCCTCAACACTAGTAAACAAATTCAAGCCGGCCATGAATATCAATCCAAACATCATTATACACAAGATAATGATAGATAAAATTCAATTACAAGCATGAAAACACATTAACTGTCGAAAATGCCGAAAACTGCCGAAACTTGGAAAATGCAATTTTATGCTCCCTAACTCAAAACTCAAGGCATTTAACATTAAATATCTCCAAATAATTCCAGATTTAAGATTATAATCAATCAGAGGCAATTCGAATTTAAAAACTTCAATTTTCGTCGAAAAAGCCTAAATTAGTTCTAACCGAAAAAGTTAATTCTCCCAATAGATTTTTCTTATGATTCCAATATTAAAACTCATCTTAAAACTCCATAATTTTGAGAATTAACATTCATCTCAATCAAAATCAACTCTATGTAAAGAAAACTCACTTTTACCGAAAACTTACTATTTTAGTTCTAACCGAAAATCTAATTTCTCCCAAATTAAAAACGATATCTTTGATGGTCCAAATTCATCCAAACATTCCAGAATATAATGATTACATATAATGAAATGAATAAACTACGGTAAGAGCCTTAGATTTCTCTAAAACCCCACCGTTGACTAAACCGTTAACTCACCTTGTCTTTGCTAAATTTCCAATTTCCAAGCTAGTTTCCACCACCAATCAAACCTGAAACAAGGGTCCTAACATTAAATTTTCATGCTAAAATAGTACCAAGAGGTGTTAAAAAGATTGGGGTTCAACGACTCGAAGATCGGGAAAAAAGGCAAACGACGAATGGTCACCGTTTGAAGGAGACAGCAGCTACGGCGCTGCTCTCTTTTGTCGTGGCTGAACCATGGCCTTCGGGTCACGGTTTGGTCTCAGTTTCAGGTTTCGGGCGATCGGTATTGATGGGTTTTGGTTTTAGGTAAAGGGGATCAACACCGATTAGGTTTTAGGCGAAGGTTTGAAAATTGGAAAGCAATGAGGAATGGGTTTCAAGGCTAGGTTCTTGAAATTCATAAATTTAAATGCTAACATAAAATTCCAGAATTTAAAAGGTTCATAAATCAATTCAAGAAGCTTACCCAACTTAGAAAATCAAGGATCCGACCTCCGATCTTCACCCTACTATTATTCACGTTCCAAAGATCACCTATCAATCAAAAATTGATGATGAACATCAATTTAGAAACCCTAGGGGGCAGCTGCATCATGGGGAAAGAAAAAGGAGAAGAAAATTTACCATTTTGATTGAAAAAGAAGATCCCCAACAACTCTAAATCCAAAATCGATAAGCGGAACGACGAACAAACCAATCGAAATCCAGTTTTCTTTTTGAGGAGCGGCGGCTTAGATGAGGAAGAGGAGAAAGTCTAAAAAAATTGAGAATGACAAATGGGAAGTCATCTTAGGACAGAAATCTCGAGTTTCCATATTTACGAAATTACCACTCACCTTAAAACGTCTATATCTTGATCACCGGGTCTCAGAATGACAAACCGTCAGTTGCGTTGGAATCGTGACATTGAGACAATAAATATCATGTCAAAATAATAGTCAACTCAAAAGGTTCAAATTTTAGGTTTTCGGGAAAAATTACCATAATACCCTTTTTGTAATAAAACGTTATTTCTATTCTAATTAATCGATCAAGCTGATTAATATTATTAAACAAAATAATATTGTTTTTTTAACTTTCTCGTGAATGTGGCGTTACAGTACTCATTTGAAAGGTAAAAATACTCATAATATTAGTTACATAAGCAATCAACGCATTGAATATTTAACGTATGTATTACATCGTATCGACAGGTACTTACGTCGATTAAAGAAGATCATCAACAATAGATCACGAGTAGAAGGATCTATCAGTAGTGCGTACCTTACGCAAGAGACTACCATATTTTACTCCTACTATTTTGATCAGCACATTGCAGAGTAGTATCGATCGGTGAAGCGAAATGTTGTTGAAAATCTACTAGAAGGTGTTGATGTAAATGACTTGTCCATTTTTACAGAGGCTGGCATGACTGTTGGTAAAAGTGTGCAGAGGCCGTTGACTGATGTTGAGTATCACGTTATCCAAATGTATGGTTATGCAACTGCACCGAAGTGGAGCCATACATAGAGTATGTTTTTTTTTATGATGTTCATAGTTTAAAAAAATTTGAATTGTTTCAAACAGTTGTTAACTTACGTATATCATATAGATTGTTTCTAAACCTATACGTTCGAATGGTTCAGCCTAATCTCACATCCGCTGATGAGGGATCAATTATTGACAAAGAGTTTCGTTCTTGGTTCTCTGCATACATGAGTTTTATGCTAATTTGTCAAATTAATTTTGTAATATATATTGCACTTATTGAATTTACCTTTTACAATATATGTGATTACAAGATAACTCACCTACATTATCAATATCTGATCCTCGCATTATTTCTTTAGAAAAAGAACCTGCACAGGTTGCAAGATCATATACTGGCTATGTTGGTAATGGGTACAGATTGCAAACGAAGGCACATTCAGTTAACAGAGCAACGAACAATAGTGGGGTCTGCATAAAGGGTCAAGTGTTCGGCACTGTAACGTCCCGTTACTTTTAGGGGTAAATTTTTTTTTATTATTATTATTTTATTTATTTATTTTAATTAAAGCTTTTAAGAATAGTTTAAATTTAGTAATTTCGATTTTAGTAGTTATTTTCGTCCGAAATTCTTTTTAATCGTTTTAATACTTTAAATTCATTTCGGTGACATTAATAATTATTAACGGGCCAATTAATAATTATTAATCACCTTTAGATTAGTTTAAGAGCTTCAGGTTTTGTTTTTAAAGTAAAAACAAAAGAGGGACGTAGGCGTCATTTTCTAAATTCTTAAATATCTACTTTTTACTAGGGGTGAAACCGGTTCGGTTCGGTCCGGTTTTTCAATTAATTTTAAAAACCGGACCGGTTCGGTTTATAATAGGAATCGGCCCGGTTTTTACCGGTTCGGTTTTCGGTTTTTCTACTTAGGCCATTTGCATTTAGTTTTTAAAAAAATCCTCCAACATTGCAGGATGAAACAAAAAAAAAGTCAAACATAAACAATAACTTAGTTGAAAAAATTAGATTAATAAATATATAAAATATAAATTAAAATAAAGTGATAAATAAATATATAAAATAAAACAAATAAATAAAAATTAGGGGGAAATAGGGTTTAGGGGTATGGGATTTTTACTTGTTTTTTAGAAGCCGGTTAGGTTCCGGTTTTAGCCGGTTCGGTTTTTGAATAATGGAAACCGGGACGGTTCGGTTTTTTACCGTTTCGGCCCGGTTTATTTTTCCGGTTTTCGGTTTTTCGGTTTTTTCTTTCACCCCTACTTTTTACTATTCATCTTCTCTTAAATATAGAGTTTTAAGACAAATCACCTCATTTTTCTTTCTCTTCTCCTCCTTGGGGCCAGGGGTATCAAGAGAGGATTCCAAATTTTTGGTTTTTCTCCGATTCTCGGTGGATCATCTCGATTCTCATTCCGTTGGAAAGCCCTTGGTCTGAGCTTCCTTTCCAACCTACCAATCGAGATTTTCGCCCCTTTTCTCAAGGCCTTAAGGTATGTTAAAGTTTCTAAAATTTGATGTGAATTGTGTTTTAATGGAGGTTTTGGTTTGAAATCTTCAAATTCATTTACCGAAGCTTGAATATTTCAATCGGGAAAGTCGTTTTGGGCAATTTTAGAAACTTCCCCTAAACCCTAAAATTGAGTTTGACCCGGAAACCCTTCCATGAGATTTTCCCTCACTTGGCTATGTTTAGGATGTTTAGATTGTTATGTTTTTGAATTTCACTTAATTTTTTGGAAATCGATTATAGTAAAAAACCCTAATTTACGGATACCCATTGATGTTGTGAATTTCTAATGTATCCGAAACCAAACCGAAACACCGCTAAAGTGCATAAAAGCCAGAAAACAAAACCCGACCCCCAATTCCCCTTGTATGGCCGAGAGCACCATAAGGAGGAAATCCGAGTTTTCCGTCGTTTTGTGCATTTAGATGTTGGTTGTACGATTTCCGGTTAATTAATGTTATTTAGGTGTAATTCAATTGTAGGTTGTGATTTTTTCGTGTGTTTGCAACCTCGGAGATATCGGAGCTTTTCTACGAACTAAGGTGAGTTTAAAAGGGAAGTTAGTAATTTTATGAATTAAGTTTCATTATGATTTTGTTTATCGAGGTTAAGAGGGAACTAACTTATTAGAGTTAATGTTTGGTTGGATACTTTAATTCGGAAGTGAGTGGAGAGAATTTGGAATTATAGTGAGTTCGGTGAAAAGGAAACATCGGAGTGGTTTGGAAGTTTTGTAAAGTGAATTGGAGATGTTAAATGAAAATGGAAGTTTAAAGCACTTTGAGTGGTTTGGGAGTCAAAGTGGCTTAGAAAATACATTTGAGTGATAACTCGTGTAAGCCAAGTTGATTAGGTTCTTTAGTAACTTAGTAGAATTCTGTTAGGATTATCTAACTTATTAGAGAACTTGATGATTTATGATACGGCACATGATAGTATGTTGATTCGGTTCCATACGGTATCATGGTAAGATGACTTGTGATATGGTACGACCGCACGTGGTATGTTGATTTGGATCCATACGAGCACGTTACGATGATTTGTGATACGGAACATGATAGTATGTTGATTCGGATCCATACGGTATCATGGTGCGATGATTTGTGGTACGGTACATGGTAGTATGTTTATTCGGATCCATACGGTACCATGGTACGATGATTTGTGATACGGCACATGATAGTATGCTGATTCGGATCCATATGGTATCAGGGTGCGATGATTTGTGATACGGTACGTGGTATGTTGAGTTTGGTCCATACGGTATTATGGTACTATGATTTGTGATACGGTACATGGTAGTATGTTGACTTCGGTCCATACGGTATCATGGTACGATGATTTGTGACACGATACATGATAGTATGTTGATTCGGATCCATACAGTATCATGGTACGATTGTTTGTGATATGGTACGACCGTACGTGGTATGTTGATTTCGATCCATACAATAGCACGTTATGATGAAACTTGTTTGGTAACAAAGATAGTTAGTATTACAATTACATATTCTTTAGAATTGTGTAGTAAGACTTAGTAATGGTTGTCACTTTTACACTACAAGAAACTATATCACTAGTGACGCAGGCATTAGCCACGCACAAATATTGCGTGGCCAATGCTCACTATTGGTGACGCCAAACATGAGCGTCAACAATAGTTTCACCATCACTGACGCAACGTCACTGATGTGAGGTAGGCAGGAAAACTAAAAATTAATTTTAAAAAAAATAAATTAAAACCCATTGCTGACGCCGATTTTATGTCACCAATACTCATATTTAAAAAGGAAAAAAAACAAAAAACTATTGCTGACGTTGTGTCAGCAATACCAATATTTAAAAATAAAACTAAAACCATTGCTGACGCCCGATGGCGTCAGCAATAGACATAATTTAAAAAAAAATATAACAGATAAGAAAGCAGAGATCTGCTTTCTTAACAAGTTATAACGCCCCAGGCCAAACGCAGAGAACAGCGCCAACGCCAATACCGAACGACTGATTTTGGTCTATTTTGTTGAATTGAACTTGAAATCGAATGGAAAAATTGAAGATTCATGAATCATCTTCAGTTTTAGAAACAACCTTAGAAGATTCAACAAGTTTTGAAGTGTTTTTGGTAAGATTTCAAAACCTAATTTCTTAATTTTTTTGGGGTTTTTGGATGTGATTGTAATTAGTTAGTAACCATTCTCTTGGTAAAATTCTGTAATGTTCTTATTCTTTTATTCATTCTAAATAATGAGATTTTCTTATTTGATTTTGCTGATAGATCACTGGGCTCATAGGGAAAATACTTCTTGAGTTTCAATCCAATAAGGGAGGCGTTCTTCCTCCTCACAAGGTAAAAAAAAAAAAGTCTACACAATTCTCTTACTACTGTTGTTTATAATAAATTCTTCCAACTGAATTAACTTTGAAATTTTCCTGAAGAAATTAAATTGATCTCGATAATGATACTGATTTTTGGGTCTGTGTATGATTGAGGTCACATGTGGAAAACTTTCTTACCGTTGTCAATGATATGTATAATTACAATGATAAAATAAAAGTTCCCATTTCCAAAACTCCTCCCCAATCCGTGGCATTTGTTTATAAACTCTTTCAATCTTCTTCTTTACAGATATGTTTGGCAAGCCATGTTTCATATGCTTCATTCGCATTCTAAATTTCTAATGTACTAAAGTTATTTAATTTCTTAATCGTTGTTGATTACTTACCAGGGAGGAGGCTAGAGAAATTCAGTCTCGTTCTTCTAAAAGAAATCAGAGGTATCTTCCCAAGCAGTTCCCGGTGATATTAGAAGGTATTCTTGTAGTTTAATTGGACTTGTTTTAAATTAAAAAATATTGGACTATTTTGACAGAAAAATACACTTTGCACTATCACGTGAGATGCTTTTTATTAAATTGATGTTTCTCTTTAATTTTTGTCTTGCACGATAATGCAAATTAAAATTATTTAGATTTGCTTTTAATTATTAGACTACAAGAATTGCTTTTATTTGTTTTCAAATAGAAAAAAGGGGGAGAAAGAAAATTTCAGATGCTCTACCTGTGTGTAAAAGCCTAAGAATATTACTTAGTATCTAAAAGTTTAATGGTTTTAGGGGAAATTAAAAATGTTTGCTTACTTTCAGATTTCTCGGTATGAACTATAATTATTTAGAGTTTGTATTAAAAAACATAATGGTTGTACTTATGCTGTTCTTTATTGATTTTTTTTTTCATTTTGGCAAAAGGAAAATATTATTTTTGTATGTGCTTAGTTGTTGTTCTTGAGGAGAGATGTAATTAGTTTTTGTTGTTGTTGGGGTTATAAGTTGAAGGGATGGAATTGAAGTTGCAACCGAAAGATTTGTATGTTTAGACAGTGATGCTGAATTGTGGGAATCTGCAGTGGGGCAGAGTTTAGATAGAAGGAATTCTCGGCCCTATAACGGGATTTGGCTAGGTCGGCGAGGGTGGTAGCAGTATCAACATGGTTGGTTTAGGCAGAGGTTGAAAAGCTAATAAATTTAATGCTAGGGGGAGTAGTATACTAGTATGAAGAAGATGGATTGATAATTGAAAATGCAAAAACAATCATGAATATCATCAAATATTTGGGAGAGGCCATTTTTGTCATGGATTTATACTGCTTTTCTGTGGTTTTGAATGGTGATATGAGAGCCTTGTTTTTGGTTTATTTAGCTAAAAAGATAGAAGTTTGATCAATCACGCTTATTATGTTCGATTTCAATTTTTTTATATAAATTTATGGTTATCAACTTCCCTGATGGTTTGTTCAAAATGAGAGGAATTCATGAAAGGGTTGGTGTTACCATTTTGATCACTCATATGATATGATGATGATGTTTTAGTTTTTAACTTAATATCATTTTTTTTTTTGTTATTTTGGCAAAGGAACTAGTTGCATATTATAACTAGAAAAGGTGAATATACATAGTGGGGAGCGATTTGGCAAAAGGACAACACGTAAGTATACTTCATTGATTTCAAGTGCGCATTATAGTTTTTTTTTTAATTATATCTTTTTACTTACTCTATATCATATGTTTTATTGTTTGTATAGCAACAAATGGTTAAATATATGAGTCCGCCCAAGACTGATGATGGCTAAAACACGGTGGAGTCTAGACAACCTCTCAATGATATTGATGCCATGCAGAAGACGTTGGGTGATAGATCGGGATATCGAAATATGAAAACCGTGTTATTTATGTTGCAAACTCTTCTTTGACTTAAGTAAAACCATGTTTTTATGTTGTAAACTCTTATTTGACTGTAAAACTGCCTATTCTATAAAATATATAATGATTTAGCTTGACAAAAATTTGTCTGTTATTTAGAGATTTGAATATGTATATATTTGTTACAGGGATGCGTTTGGGGAGCTCTAAACAAATAGTTTTTTTTTATTTTTTAAAGCCTATTAGCCACGCAATCGCGTCACTAATTGCGTGGCTAATGATGAGCATCAGCCACGCATTACTTGCGTGGCAGATGCCGGACATTAGCCACGTCTTGCCTGCGTGGCTAATTAGGGAGCATCAGCCACGCAGGACAAGCGTGGTAGATGCTTGAACGCATCAGTGACGCGCTGCAATAGCGCGTCACTAATGCTCAAAACGGGCATTCATGACGTGGTATTGACGACGTGCTTGGCGACGCGTGGTTCGCGTCACCAAAGACTATTGGAGACCCGAAAGTATATTATTTGTGACGCGATCGCGCGTGGCTAGTACCAAAGTTTTTTGTAGTGTTACTTTAAGTCTTTATTTCAATTACATGGCATTGAAAGACCATTACGGGTAGTATATTACTATCGTATGATTGTATGGAAATTGGAAGTGTGGAATGGATAGTAAAGAGTAATTTAGGCCTTTGGACACAATTTTGGTATGAAATTTGGTTCATAGGATTACTTGCTTTCATTTTACTCTCACTAGCATTTTTATGCTAATGTTGCTACACTTACAAATTTTCATGTAAACCCCGTCCTAAGAAGCGTGGTAGAGGAGGTGGTGCTATGTGACTTGCCGAGATGGTGAATGGACAATGTTGAACATCTTTTGGTTTAGCATTCTTAGAAATGCTTGTAAATTATTTACAACTTTCATACTTGTGTCTTTTTTAGCTCGGAAGGGTATTTGTTTAAAATCTGTACATGTTTTATGATTTAAATCTTTTTTGGAAGTTTAAACTATATGCTGGAATACGCATTCCCGATTTATTGCTTTCTCTGAATATGGGTTGTTGTAAACAGATTTTTGGTTATCCGATTTTTAAACCAACTGATGCCGTTTTTCTTTAAAATTTGAGTCTTCCGCTGTGCATTTGAATTTAAAGAATTTAACTGAAAGCGGATCGTTATAGTTGGCATCAGAGCCTCTTTGGTTCTGAAGACCACATGCATCGCATGTTTTTCATGTTTTGATATTGTCCAATCATCGCTCGAGGTCAACGGCGCCAGGTATCCTTTGAACGCTCTCTTTTAATTAGTTTGTTTGTACTTTTGCTTTTCCTTTCCTGGTATCTCATGTGAGGCTTTTCTGATTGTGATTTCAGTATGCCTCCGAGGATAGTTGCACCTAGGAGAGGTAGGACCAGAGTACCGGCTGCAGTATGAGGCAGAGGTCGGGATAGAGCAGTTACACCACCACCACCTCCTCCAACTGAGTATCGGGAGGATGAGCCTCCAGTAGATCAGCCTGCTAGGCATGGCCGTAGTATTACTATTTCTGAGGAGGACTATCTCGATTTGTTACGAGGTGGTGGAGGACTTGCTGATTAGGTTATATCTCCTGTTAGAGCACCTACTCCTGAGGTATATCAGTCAGGGGTTACAGATGCTACGAATACTCCGAAGGAGTATATGAAATATAACACTCCTGAGTTTGATGGGACATCTACTGATCCGGCAGACGCTGAGAGATGGATTACCAGAGTAGAGAGAGTACTTGGTTTCCTCCGGTGTCTAGAACTTTTGAAGGTCCACTGTGGGACCTATTCCTTAGTAGATGATGCATTGTACTGGTGGAGTGGTTTAGCTCGTACTCTCAGTCCTGATTTACAGGTTAGTTGGGAGATGTTCAGGGAAAAGTTCATTGACAAATACTATCCTGAGGATACACGAGACCAGTTAGAGATTCAGTTTCTTACCCTCAAACAGGGTGATAGGTCTGTTGTGGATTATGAGAGAGAGTTTGACCGGTTGTCAAAGTTTGCCACCAGACATGTTACTGATCCTGAGAGTAAGAGGAGACTTACGAGGGCAGGTACAAGCTTTACAGTCTGCTACATATGCCGATGCTTTGAGTGCCGCTTTGACATTATATATTGGAGATTCTGAGAAGAAAGCTTTTGAAATTGCTGCACAGGCTTCTTCTCAGAAGAGGAAGGCTGGGGACAACCTGTCAGGTCGAGGGACACAGCCACATAGACAGGCTCCTCCTTTACCCTACTGTCATAATTGTACTGAGTATCACCTAGATCTGTGTAAGGTGATGAGGTGCTTTCAGTGTGGACAAACCGGACATATTAGACCTTTCTGCCCTAGTTTACAGACACCACAGCAGAGTGGGGGTCAGGGTCAGAGTTCAGCTCAGGGTCAGGGTCGAGGACAGATTCAGGTTACTCCCAATCAGACACGATAGTAGGCCCATGTCTTTGCCACCACTCGAGAGAGTGCTGAGGCATCTGGTACTGTTGTTACAGGTACTTTGTCAGTTTTAGAGCACTCTCTTGTATTATTTGTTGTTTGATATGGTGAAATTCCTGATATCTGATATGGTGAAATTCCTGAGACCTGATATGGTGAAATTCCTGAGACTTGATATGGTGAAATTCCTGATATCTGATATGGTGACATTCCTGAGACCTGATATGGTGAAATTCCTGATATCCGATATGGTGAAACTACTGATATCCGATATGGTGAAAGTCCTGATAATCGTGTTTATGAATGTTATATTCTTTAAGTGGTTTTGGATGCTAGCTAGTCTTAGAAGGAGACACCGGTTGTGATCCTAGCATCCGAACCAAAGTGTTGAGAAACAAAGTTATCCACTTGGTCGACGTATTGTAAAGGAACCAAGTGTTGAAGGAGATTATGTGGGAACGTGAGGACGAAATGCAATCTAAGTACCCTCGCTTTTCACTTTGTAGGTGCACTTTTCGAGGACGAAAAGTCTTTTAAGGAGGGTAGTCTGTAACGTCCCGTTACTTTTGGGGGTAGATTTTTTATTATTATTATTATTTTATTTATTTATTTTAATTAAAGCTTTTAAGATTAGTTTAAATTTAGTAATTTCAATTTTAGTAGTTATTTTCGTCCGAAATTCTTTTTAATCGTTTTAATACTTTAAATTCGTTTTGGTGACATTTATAATTATTAACGGGCCAATAAATAATTATTAATCACCTTTAGACTAGTTTAAAAGCTTCGATTTTCGTTTTTAAAGTAAAAACAAAAGAGGGACGTAGACGTCATTTTCTAAATTCTTAAATATCTACTTTTTACTATTCATCTTCTCTTAAATATCAAGTTTTAAGACAAATCACCTCATTTTTCTTTCTCTTCTTCTCCTTGGGGCCGTGGGTATCAAGAGAGGATTCCAAATTTTTGGTTTTTCTTCGATTCTCGATGGATTGTCTCGATTCTCGTTCTGTTGGAAAGCCCTTGGTCCGAGCTTCCTTTCCAACCTACAAATCGAGATTTTCGCCCGTTTTCTCGAGGCCTTAAGGTATGTTAAAGTTTCTAAAATTTGATGTGAATAGTGTTTTAATGGAGGTTTTGGTTTGAAATCTTCAAATTCATTTACCGAAGCTTGAATATTTCAATCGGGAAAGTCGTTTTGGGCAATTTTAGAAACTTCCCCTAAACCCTAAAACCGAGTTTGAGTCGGAAACCCGTTCCATGAGATTTTTCCTCACTTGGCTATGTTTAGGATGTTTAGGTTGTTATGTTTTTGAATTTTACTTAATTTTTTGGAAATCGATTATAGTAAAAAAAACCCTAATTTACGGATACCCATTAATGTTGTGAATTTCCAATGTATCCGAAACCAAACCTAAACACCTCTAAAGTACATAAAAGCCGGAAAACCAAACCCGACCCCCAATTCCCCTTGTATGGCCGAGAGCACCATAGGGAGGAAATACGGGTATTTGTCGTTTTGTGCATTTAGATGTTGGTTGTACGATTTTCGGTTAATTAATGTTATATAGGTGTAATTCAATTGTAGGTTGTGATTTGTTCGTGTGTTTGCAACCTCGGATCGATCGGAGCTTTTCTACGAACTAAGGTGAGTTTAAAAGGGAAGTTAGTAATTTTATGAATTAAGTTTCATTACGATTTTGTCTATCGAGGTTAAGAGGGAACTAACTTCTTAGAGTTAATGTTTGGTTGGAGACTTTAATTCGGAAGTGAGTGGAGAGAATTTGGAATTATGGTGAGTTCGGTGAAAAGGAAACATCAGAGTGGTTTGGAAGTATTGTAAAGTGAATTGGAGATGTTAAATGAAAGTGGATGTTTAAAGCACTTTGAGTGGTTTGGGAGTCAAAGTGGCTTAGAAAATACATTTGAGTGATAACTCGTGTAAGCCAAGTTGATTAGGTTCTTTAGTAACTTAGTAGAATTTTGTTTGGATTATCTAACTTATTAGAGAACTTGATGATTTGTGATACGGCACATGATAGTATGTTGATTCGGATCCATACGGAATCATGGTGCGATGATTTGTGATACGGTACATGATAGTATGTTGACTTCGGTCCATACGGTATCATGGTACGATGACTTGTGATATGGTACAACCGTACGTGGTATGTTGATTTGGATCCATACGGTATCATGGTGCGATGATTTGTGATACGGCACATGATAGTATATTGATTCGGATCCATACGGTATCATGGTGCGATGATTTGTGGTACGGTACATGGTAGTATGTTGATTTGGATACATACGGTACCATGGTACGGTGATTTGTGATACGGCACATGATAGTATGTTGATTCGGATCCATACGGTATCATGGTGCGATGATTTGTGATACGGTACGTGGTATGTTGACTTCGGTCCATACGGTATTATGGTACTATGATTTGTGATACGGTACATGGTAGTATGTTTACTTCGGTCCATACGGTATCATGGTACGATGATTTGTGACACGGTACATGATAGTATGTTTATTCGGATCCATAAAGTATCATGGTACGATTATTTGTGATATGGTACGACCGTACGTGGTAGGTTGGTTTCGATCCATACAATAGCACATTACGATGAAACTTGTTTGGTAACAAAGATAGTTAGTATTACAATTACATATTCTTTAGAATTGTGTAGTAAGACTTAGTAATGGTTGTTACTTTTACTTTAAGTCTTTATTTCAATTACATGGCATTGAAAGACCATTACGGGTAGTATATTACTATCGTATGATTGTATGGAAATTGGAAGTGTGGAATGGATAGTATAGAGCAATTTAGGCCTTTGGACACAATTTCTGGTATGAAATTTGGTTCACAGGATTACTTGTTTTCGTTTTACTCTCACTAGCATTTTTATGCTAATGTTGCTACACTTACAAATTTTCAGGAAAACCCCGTCCTAAGAAGCGTGGTAGAGGAGATGGTGCTGTGTGACTTGCCGAGATGGTGAATGGACAATGTTGAACATCTTTTGGTTTAGCATTCTTAGAAATGCTTGTAAATTATTTACAACTTTCATACTTGTGTCTTTTTTAGCCCGAAAGGGTATTTGTTTAAAATCTGTACATGTTTTATGATTTAAATCTTTTTTGGAAGTTTAAACTATATGCTGGAATGCGCATTCCCGATTTATCGCTTTCTTTGAATATGGGTTGTTGTAAACAGGTTTTTGGTTATCCGATTTTTAAACGAACCCATGCTGTTTTTCTTTAAAATTGAGTTTTCCGCTGTGCATTTGAATTTAAAGAATTTAACGGAAAGCGGGTCGTTACAGGCACCAATGAAGACGATTATTTCGGAGCAATAGATGAGATTATTAAGATTCAATACGCAAGTCCGACTTTAAAAAGCATTGTTCTATTTAACTGCACATGGTTCGAGACAACGAGACTAGGCGAAATTCGTAAGCTGTCTCATTTACAGATCGTGGAGCTTAATAAGTATTAACATGTGTGCACAGACGATAGGTTGGTCATGGCTTCACAGGCAATTCAAGTCTATTATCTAAGCTATCCATGTAATAGACGCGATCTGACAGATTGGTTAGTTGTTTGTAAAGTAAAATCGTCCCATGTAGGAGAAGGTATCTCCGATAAGAACATTACAGAGTACAGTGCTTTCCAGAAAGACGAGATAAGATTGCGTGCGATTGACGATGGTCAGAACGCTAATACTGCTAGACCACTGAATGATGGAACGATGACATTGCAGGACAATACAGATGTTCCAAATGTGTAATGGCCCAGGTTTTAGAATAATTATTTAGTATATTTATTTTATTTAATTAAAGTTTTAAAATAGTTAAATGGTACAATTGGTATTTATGTTTTAAAATTGATAAAAAATTAACCGGAGTTTGGAAAATAAATTAGTTTATTTTATTTTATTTGTTAAATTGGTTATGAGTTTGAAAATTTATATTTATATTTTAAATTTGCTAAATAGTTAATGAAAAGTTAAAATGGTTAACTATGGTTGGGATACAAACTAACAATGGTTAAAGTGTTTAATTGAATTTTGGTTAAAGTGTTTAATTGAATTTTGGTTAAAGTGTTTAATTGAATTTTGGTTAAAATTAACAATAGATACTAAGGAGGGACATATTTATGATTAAAATAAATTCTTGGGCTGATTATAAAGATGTGGGGGCACTTTTCTATGTTGAAAAACAAGTGGGTCACTTAGCAAATAATTAGGATAGAATTTAAGGCAATTTACACTATTATTCTTAAAAAGAAAACACACAAAAAATCTGCTGCTATTGTTTTCTTCTCTGGCTGAACAGCAGGGGCAAGTGGGCTTGAAAATTTTTCTTCAATTTTCCTTTCATTTGCTTGAGTTTTCATGCAAAAAAAGTAGATCTATTATGGGTTTTTTGATTCTAGACTAGTTAGAACAAGATTGCTAGTTTCTTTTCCCTCCTCTTCTTCTCTTTCCATGTCAAGTAGCAGCCCATGGAGGGAATTGATTGGACTTTTCATTATCTTGCTCGAAATCTTGGGGAAAATGGAAGATTATTCAAGAGCCTAGTATTTTAAGAAGAACCCATGAAAGACCAACAAGTTTTGAAGAGTTATTGGTGAAAGACTCACAGCAAAGTCCAATGTGCAAGCTAGATACTTCGTATCCCAAGGTTTTGCTGCGGTCGAGGTCATGACAAGGTAGATGGTACGCGTTGAAGCTTGGATGCCGAGCTTGGAAGTGGACTGTCTCTCGAGCTTGAGTTGTGTGGGCTACATAAGAAGTGTCTTATGTATTCTTTAGATGAAATCTTTTGTCAACGTCGTTTTGTAAAACATGTATAAAGTTGCATTTTTTAAACGTTCATTTACTGCTTTTTTGCTTGGGATTTTGATGTAAACAGGTTTTGGTTTATTTGATTTTTAAACGAACCCACGCAAATTTTTCGTAGAAACTGTTGTTTTTCGTTAAGAGTTGTTTTAAATGCAATTTAAATTTCTTATTCTTCGCGCTTCCGTTGAGAGCACTCGCGGCCCAGTCTTTATTTGAGTCGGGTCGTTACAGTTGGTATTAGAGCCTATGTGGTTCTGTATACTAGTCGGTTTATGTGTTTGAGTCTTATACTATGTCCATTCCCAAGTCACGATTCAAGTTCAACGGTACCAGGTATTCCTAAAGTTTCCCTATCTTTATATAGTTGAATTAATTGTTATTATTTGTTTTGTTTGAATTAAGTTTCCATTTGTTTGTATTTGTTTGATTTAAGTTCATTATGAAGGAGTGACCTTGGTGTGTTGAATGTGTTTGATAATACCTCATAACCTTTACGGTAATTGAGTGTGTAGCAGCATGATTGTGTTTGAAAGGATTCTGAAATAGTTATATGATTATAAAGATACGGTGACGAGGTAACGTTCGTTTCATCTTTCAAATGAATTGAGAATATATGTAATGGGCTTTGCTTGAATGTGGTTCATAATCAAAGTAACAATTTGGTGTGAGCATTTATTGATGATGTTAAACCATAAACTAAAAGCTTAATTGATTGAGAGTATGACTGTTTGTAAAGTGAGGGGCCCCTTTTTTCGAGATTGCATTAAGAGTGAATTGTGAAATGCAAATGTGTGTGAAAACATAATATAAATAATATAAGGTTGTGTTTGTTTGTTTGAAATAAGCATGTTTCCTTGGTGTCGTGAGTTATAATTCTGACGCAAAGTCTTAAAAGGTGGGATAACTGTAATGGCCCGGGTTTTAGAATAATAATTTAGTATATTTATTTTATTTAATTAAAATTTTAAAATAGTTAAATGGTACAATTGGTATTTATGTTTTAAAATTGATAAACAATTGACCGGAGTTTGGAAAATAAATTAGTTTATTTTATTTTATTTTATTTTATTTTATTTTATTTATTTGTTAAATTGGTTATGAGTTTAAAATTTTATATTTCTATTTTAAATTTGTTAAATAGTTAATGAAAGTTAAAATGGCTAACTATGGTTGGGATACAAACTAACCATGGTTAAAGTGTTTAATTGAATTTTGGTTAAAATTAACAATAGATACTAAGGAGGGACATATTTATGATTAAAATAAATTCTTGGGCTGATTATAAAGATGTGAGGGCACTTTTCTATGTTGAAAACCAAGTGGGTCACTTAGCAAATAATTAGGATAGAATTTAAGGCAATTTACACTTTTATTCTTAAAAAGAAAACAAAAAAAAAAAAAAAAAAAAAAAAAAATCTGCTGCTATTGTTTTCTTCTCTGGCCGAACAATAGGGCCAAGTGGGCTTCAAAAATTTTCTTCAATTTTTCTTTCATTTGCTTGAGTTTTCAAAAAATGGTAGATCTTTTATGGGTTTTTGATTCTATACTAGTTAGAACAAGATTGCAAGTTTCTTTTCCCTCTTCTTCTTGTCTTTCCACACCAAGTAGTAGCCCATGGGGGGAATTGATTGGATTTTTCACTATCTTGCTCGAAATCTTGGGGAAAATTGAAGATTATTCAAGAGCCTTGTATTTTATAAAGAACCCATGAAAGACCAACAAGTTTTGAAGAGTTCATGGTGAAAGACTCAAAGCAAAGCCCAATGTGCAAGCTAGATACTTTGTATCTCAAGGTTTTGCCGTGGTCGAGGTCGTGACAAGGAAGATGGTACGCGTTGAAGCTTGGATGCCGAGCTTGGAAGTGGACTAGTGGACTGTCTCTTCAGCTTGAGTTGTGTGGGCTACATAAGAAGTGTCTTATGTATTCTTTAGATGAAATCTTTAGTCAACGTCGATTTGTAAAAAATGTATAAAGTTGTATTTTTTTTTTAAACGTTCACTTACTGCTTTTCTGCTTGGGATTTTGATGTAAACAGGTTTTGGTTTATTCGATTTTTAAACGGACCCATGCAAATTTTTCGTAGAAACTGTTGTTTTTCGTTACGAGTTGTTTTAAATGCAATTTAAATTTCTTATTCTCCGCGCTTCCGTTGAGAGCACTCGCGGCCCAGTCTTTATTTGAGTCAGGTCGTTACAAAATGATCGTGATCATGATACTTCACAAGATGAAACGGCTGAAGTAGAATCTGAGGATGCGCTTAAAGGGGGACGAGAAGACAAGGAGGATGATGACTGAAACAAGTTATTTTTCTTTTAATTGCTGCATGAAAAACCATTTAAAAAAAATAGTTATAAATGCGACCATATGGTCGTAATAAATTAGTTAAAATGCGACCATCTAGTCGTAATATTCTTTACAGCTGTAATATTTTTTTTATTTTCCCAATGTAAAATTGTGACCGGATGGTTGTAATTTTACCCCGGGAATATAAAAAAAAAGTAAAAAATAATACGACCATATGGTCGTATTTATATATATTTGCAAACATCTAGTTGTAATATTTAGCGGCAATTTTGAATTTTTACCAAATTTATGGCGGTGTTTTGACTATTACGACCCTGTGGCCGTAATTTGCAATAATTACATATTCATATTTACGACCCTGATGGTCGTAATTGACTGCTCGCGCGACTCCCTAGATTCCGTTATAATTTCTATTTGCGACCAGATGGTCGCAAATATCAAATTAAAAGGGCAAAACGGATTCTCCCCCTCCCCATTCTCCTTTTCCTTTCTTTTCTTTTCTTTCCTTTTCCTTTCTTTTCTTTCCCATTTCGTTCCGTTTGTTCCCTCCCCCATTCCCTTATGTCCCGTTCCCTCCAATACCGTTTCTTTATATTCCATTCCCTCAACGACCGTTTTCTCAAATCTCGGGATTTCCTTTCATCCATAAAAGAAACGGTTAGTTATCTAAACTTTCTTTTTAAAAGTTCGTTTAATTTTTTAATTCGGTGAATTAGGCTCGGTTAGGTTATGTTCTTAGTTTGTATAATTTGTTTAGTTTATTAGTTTAGTTAAATTAGTTTAAGTTAATTAGTGCAGTTAATTAGTTTAAATTAGATTAGTTTTAATTTAGGGTTTAAATTATATTAATATTATTAGATTAGTTTTAATTTAAATTATATTAATATTGTTAGATAATAATGTATATACTTTAATTTATCTACATTAGTTTTGTTTTGTTTAGTTCATTTAGTTTAATTAGTAATTTAATTATAGTTTGTTAGAATTTATGTATTTAGAATAGTTTACATAAATTTTAATTAGTATAATTTAATTTAGTTAGATTAGATTAGTTTACTCATATTATATTACATTAGTTTTAGTTTAGGGTTTATTATAGTTTAAATTATTTAAGTTAGTGTGTAATTATAGATAAAAATTTAAAATATTTTTAGATTAATGCAAAAAAAATTATATTAGTTTACGTAGTTATTTGAATACATGTCGTATTATTTTTACAACCATGCAGACAAAAAAATGACGGGCGCATGACATCCTCTGCGATATCACGGTATTGTTAGGAATGGTGTCCTAGAACTTGTAATTATTTAATAAATATAATTTATTTCGAATAAATTAAATAAATAAACATAAGTTCTTTCTATTATCTATATTGATTCAATTGACGATATTAGGAATATATAGAAATATATAAATATCAAACATTCAAATAGTAAAACCCTAAGTCACTCTTATGAAATCACGACTTAGTATGTGAGTCATACAAGAGGATTAAAGTCGAGATGAGTAACTTAAATGTGTCTACAGTAAATGGATAATGTTTGGGAACCTTATCCTGGTAACACTATTGATAGCTTCGCATTTTGTTTATGGACAAATGATCTAATCCTGATCATTAATATGGGTGACATGAAATGGAAGTATCATATGAAATATTGATTGTATAAGACAGGACCACGATGTTTGTTCAAATTTCTCATTAGTACCGTTTACGAGAAATGATCGAATATCAAACTAAGTTTATCAACCGTGATAGATCTCAATCCTGAGTGAAATGTGGACTCCTATTTGTGGAGTTATGTTTTTTGATTCATATGGTTGAGAGCGATCTGTACGAACGCTCGATAAACTGCTGCTTTGGGAACATAACTAGGTAAGTAGCTAGGAACACAGTTTCACGAGATGAAATTCATAACTTTCCTATAAATTAACGTTATCAGTGCGATACCTAAATATTTTAGGAACTTTAGGAAACTCCCTTGATGTACTGATTCGAGACATGAACAAGTGGCGTCACGACTTCTATTGATCACAGAAGTATATTATCTCTAGTTCGACTAAAGATAATGTTCATTTGAGAATCAGCGAGAACACAAGGATAAAGCGGTTTTTACAGGGGCAAAACGGTAAATTTATCTGCCTGTAATTATGAGGGTTCCACGTGAAGGATATATCACAGATATAAATAAAGATAAACTAAATGGACATAACTCATCTATAATGAGGAGAGTTCAGCTATGAATCTATAGTGGAATTATTCATAGTTAGATAATAAGTAATTAACTGATTATGAGTTAATCACTTAATTGACTAATTATTAAGCCCATGATCTATAGGTCCATCGGGTCCCTATGCTAGCCCAAATATGGTAGTCGCGAAATCAAGTAGAAGAAATGAATATAATTTTAAGTAAAGGGAATTACTTAAATGGGCAATATTAATTGTTTAAATATTGAGTATATTTAAACGGTAATTGATATAAACATTATTAATTGTTTAAATAATGAGTTTATTTAAACAGGAAATTAATAATGAAATATTATTAATCAGAGATTATTATTTATTTAAATATTGAGTATATTTAAATGGTAATTAATAATTTTGAAATTAATTGGTAATTATTAATTGTTTAAATAATTAATTATATTTAAATGGAAAATAATAATTAAATTAATATCATTAATTAATAATAAAGTATTAACAATTAAAATATTATTAATTATTTAAATAATGAAAATTATTTAAATGGAAATTAATAATTAAATATCATTTGATAATATTTAGTCGGGAGAAAATATTAATATTATTAATTATTTAAATAAAGTATTTTATTTAAATGGTAATTAATAAACAAATTAATTAAGTTGGACTTATTAATTTAAGAAAGAGTTTCAAGCCCAATTGGATTAATGAACCCAATGGAAATTGGCCCAAAATAATTAATAAAATAAATTTGATTCATTAATTAATTATTACATGTAATTTTCGACCACATCATATATAATTTGTAGGAGATAATTGTTTGAATTATATACTAAAATAATTACATAGATTTATCTACCCAAGATAAATCAAATAAAAGAAAAGAAAATATTCTCTTATTTATCTATGGCAATTTCAAAATACCAAGATAAAGGAAAGAGATAATCCTTTTTTCTTTTTGTATTTATCTCCATGGATTAATCTTAATGTGATTAGGATTCCTATTTTCCTATAAATAGGAGGCTTGGGTCATTCATAAATCACACAATTCAATTCCCTAGAAATTGAAAGTTCTCTCTTCTCCTCTCCCTTTTGCCATTGTCGATTTTTAGGCCTTATTTTAGGAAGAAAAATATTTTTTTTCTTCTTCCTAATTTCTTCTAAAGTTCGATCCCACAATCAGATTTCGTTTGATCGATCGGGATATAGTGTAGAAGATATGGTGTTGCTGAGGATTTGATGTTGTAAAGAAACCTCCAACCAATTCTCCATTTATTACTCAATGTAAGTAAATCGGTTTTAATTTTCAAAAAACTAGCATGAATTTACATGTTTCATCACAAATCGCATGATATTAATAGAT
Source organism: Gynostemma pentaphyllum (assembly GCA_028015215.1). Classification (NCBI taxonomy): domain Eukaryota; kingdom Viridiplantae; phylum Streptophyta; class Magnoliopsida; order Cucurbitales; family Cucurbitaceae; genus Gynostemma; species Gynostemma pentaphyllum. The sequence continues at coordinate 19,117,129 of CM051352.1, forward strand.
CCGTAATTAAATGTTAATTAGATTACTAAATGATATTCCACTAATTTACTAGATCAATCCCTTCAGGTACTGGCGATAATGATGCTGATGCGTTTGTTACTGGCACACCCACAGCGGATGAGTTGGATGAGTTGCTCGCATCGTACGAGGCCCCATCTCCATATACAGTAGTACCCGAGACACAGCTCGGGACTCCGCCTGTAGCATATGACCCACCTTGGACATCTCGAGGTGCTTCCGATTCAACTTCGGGATCAGCTTCAGGGTCTAGTTCTGGTCCAGCAGTTCCGCCACTTGCCCGTCCTCGTGATCCATCATTACTTCGGATCGAGGGAGATGAGTAAGTAACCCGTATGCGTAAACTTATATTCTTTTATTTCTTTTATATGAAATCTAATTATATTTCTCATTATTGTTTTTTTATTAATATCATATTGTAGCTGCATAAAATCGTTTCGAAACGGTTTCAAGAGGTGCTTCAGAGCGGTCCTCTTCCCAGCGAGTTTCGCTGGACGAAGATTCCATACCCTGAGAAGACGAGGTTGTATGACAATTGGAAGATAAAGAATATTTCGTTACGTATCTTATATCTTTGTTTTTTTTCACAACTTATTAATGTAAATAGAATTATTTATGTAATTTATATATTTGCAGGGTAAATTTACTATCAGTTTAGATGTGACGGGATCAGAGGTTGTTTCCCCTCGGGGATAAACACATGCAAACCCGACATAAACACATTCTCTATCAGGCGTGGAAGAAGAACGCAGCGAATCGCCCCGTCTGGATGAGTGAGGAGGAACACACCCGGCTTCTGGCAAGCATGCTCAGTGAGGCTGCAGTCAGACTATCTGCGAGGAACCGCCGTAACCATTTGGTCAACCCTACTCTCCACACTGGCGGGGACTGTCCTCACGACGAGCACCATCGTCTTTTGGTAAGTTCGCTATGTACAATTTCTTTTCTTATTCTAATTACACTACAAAAAAAAAGTCTATTTGCTACCAGACATTTGCGACCAACAGATCGTTTTTATTGTATAATGCGACCAAAAAAGTGACCAAAACGGTGGTGGCAAAAAAGCTGGTCGTTCTGAAATTTTGTGCAACTGGATAGTCACAAAAATACGACCAAGAAAGTTTGGTCGCAAAAAAGTCAACATTTTGAAAAAACGACCAGATGATTGCTTAAAAAGTGACCATCTGGTCGTAATTTAAGTTGAAGACAAGTGACCAGTTGGTCACATGAAACAGTTACCACGTGGTCGTTTTTATAAGCGACCAAATGGTCACTTTTGGACTCAGGCAAAATGCGACCAGATGGTCGTTTTTTAGGGATAAAAAAGACCATCTGGTCGTTTATCTTCTAGGGTAAATGCGACCATCTGGTCGTATTTAATAATTTTTTTTATTTAATTATTATTTATTTATTTAATTAATATTAAAAGTATTATTTATTTAATTAATTAATTATTATTTATTTATTTAATGAATATTAAAATTTAATAATAAAAAATTGGAATTAAAATAAAATATATATAAATTAAATATTCAAAAAATGTTGTATACAAAAGAAATCATCTATCTACTGCGGAGGCGGCGTCGATGATGAAGGCCCGCCGTCTCGGGATCTGAAGTACGGGCCAAAGATGCTGCTACCTGGGCCTCGACCCGTGCCTGCATAGCCGCCTCAATCGCAGCGACTCGAGAAACGAAGTCGTCGCGCATAGTGTCCATGTCGGTGTGAAGCTGCTGAACCTCCTCGCACAGCTGCTGCTAAACCGGAGAAGGGTCGGAGCTAGTGCTCGCTCCGCTCTGCTGGGGCCGAGGCACATCCGCGTAAAGACGCCTCCCGTACATGCCGAGACCAGCAACGGATCCATCTGGACGAACGCCTCCAGCAGCCTCCAAGAACGCCTGTCGACGGTCTTCCAGAGTCGGTTGCGAGTCGGGTGTGGGAAACCTCTGACTCAAAGACTCCTTGAAACGGTCCTAAATATTTAAAATTCAGAAAGTATGTAATATTTAAAATTCAGAAAGTATGTAAAAGTTAGAAAATGATGAACAAATTCTAAGTAATAATTGAAAAAATATATTAAATACCTGAGTTTGTTGCGCATTGTCATCGACGATCGTCCCGTCCTTCTTCGTGTGAAGGACCAGGTGTAGCTCATCAGGCGGAACATGACGACTGTACTTTTTGTAACGTCCCGTTATTTTGAAGTGAATTTTTTTTTTTTTTTTTTATTATTTATTTAATGTTATTTATTTATTTCAATTTAAGCATTTAGATTTTTTTTTTTTTTGTAATTTCGATTTTAGTAGTTAATTTCGCCCGAATTTTTTTTTAATCATTTTAATACTTTAAATTCGTTTCGGTGACTTTAATAATTATTAATAGGCCAATTAATAATTATTAATCACCTTTAGATTTATTTAAGAGCATCGGGTTTCGTTTTATAAGTCAAAAGTCATAAAAGGACGCAACCGTCATTTCCAATTTCTTAAAAATATCAAAACACTATTCATTCATCTTTAAATAAACCAATTGACTCAAGTTTGACCAAAATTTCAATTTCCATTCTTCCTCTTCTTCTTGTCGTGGCTTCAAAGGGGATTGGGGGGAGATTCGTGTTTTGCTCGTTTCTCGGCGGATCGACTCGATTTTGGTTGCATCGAAAAACCCTCGAGTCTAGGATTCTTTTCCACCTAACCATCGTGCGTTTCTCTCGAGATCCACGGAGTTCTCGGTAAGTAAAGTTTCAAACCCTAAGCTCCAAATAGTGTTTTAATGGGGTTTTCTTTGTTTTCTTTCGATTTCTTGCCGTGAAACTCGGTGTTTGTAAATACGGGAGTAGTTTTAAGAGTTTTTGGAAACTTTCCCATAACCCTAAAACCGAGTTTCAGTCGAAACCCTTCCCATTTGAAATTTACCTTTTTGGGTTTGATTATGGGTTATAGATTAGTAAAATAATGTTTATTTAAATTCAATTCGGGAAAGGGCATAATGTTCAAAAACCCTAATTATCGATACCCATTGAAATCGGGAATATCGAATTTGTTTGAAACCAACTCGAAACACCTCTAAAGTACCTAAAAGCAGGAAAACCAAACCCGAGACCCACTTTTTATGGGGGGGGCAGAGCCTCATAGTGGGGTTTATGGGGTTGTTCGTTATTTTGAGCTTTTAGATGTTAATTGATCGATGTATGTTTATTTATTAATTGTTAGATGTAATTAATTGTAGGTGTTTCGGATCGTTGTTTGATCGCGTTATCGAAGGTTTGGATCGAAATCTTCTTTTGGCTAAGGTGAGAATAGTTAGGATTTAAAGTAACTATAGAAAGCGAATGAGTATGAAGGTTTGTAGCATTTGAAACTAAGACTAGAAACCGAATCTAAGAATAGAGGGAATGAGCTAGTACCCTAGGATTAAGAGTTAATCCTTTAAGTGAGAACTTAGGAGTTCTCGAGGAAACTATTGAATCTTAGAAGATTTTAAGTTAGATTCGTTTCGAAGCTTAGGTTGGATCATTGGAAGTTAAAAGATCCAAACTTTTATATAGAACGGTTAATAGAACCTCGGATTATATTGGAAGTTTAGAATCCTGGAAGGTATAGGTTAATCGTTTAAGTTATGTTTTTACTTTTATTATTGATACCGGAGTTCGATCGACATATCGTTTGTTCGAGATTACTATCTATTTTACTTTATGTCATTTACTTTATGTCCTTTACTTTATGTCCTTTACTTTATGCCCCTTTATTTATGTTTGCATCGACTACTTTAATTCCGCACTTTATTTATTTACTTTTACAAGGATATGCAAGCATATGCATATCATATTGCATCATACCATTCTCGCACCATTCATGAAAAAGAAATGAAAGTGAGAAAGAAATGAAGGGAGAATGTTGGAGCCTACGGGTAGTGTCCGCATCACCTTCAGAAAAAGAAACGTAAGTGAAAAAGAAATGAAAGTGAAAAAGAAAAAGAAAAGAAAGTGAAAGAGAAAAGAAGGAAGAATGATGAACCCTACGTGGAGTTCACATCACCTTCAGTGAAAAAGAAACGAAAGTGAAAAAGAAATGAAAGTGAAAAGAAAAGAAAGTGAAAGAGAAAAGAAGGAAGATTGATGAACCCTACGTGGAGTTCACATCACCTTCAGAGAAAAGAAAGAATGTGAAAGAAAAGAAGTTGAATGGTAGCCTACGGGATGTACGCATTACTTCTTCATGCATAGGGAGTTGAATGGTAGCCTACGGGATGTACGCATTACTTCCTCATGCATAAGGTTGAATGGGAGCCTACGGGATGTCTGCATTACCTTCATTCACGCACAAAGGGCAATTGCGAAGTCCTACGGGATGCTCTCATGCATTCATGTTTATGATAGATGAAAGAGAGATTCGAGAAGTTGTATGATGTGCAAAGTATATTTACTTTTCTTACTTATGTCATAACAATGTTAATGGATGAGTATTGACTATGATTATTAGTAATATCATCCTTTAGAGAATATAAAATGAAATTACCTAGAGTTGGAGGACTTTAGGAGTGATTGGTGTCAAATTAATTGGACACAAATCGAAATGCGAGTTTGAGGTCTATTTTTACTTTTTATTCTTATTATTCTCACTGGGCTTAGTTTGTTAGCTCATGATATTACAAACATTTCAGGTAATGTTTGGGATCGTGGGAGAGGAGCTGGTGCGCGCTTGATTGAGAGGGTGATGATTTCGAGATAGACTAAGTAGTTGTAAAAATCCATGTACATGGTTTTGTGAATTTTATATAATTTTGGAGATGTATATTTGTAAATGGCTCTTAAGAGCTTTTGTCTTTACTTTTATGTTTATAAATCATTTTGAACTCCTCATAGGAACTTAATGTTCCTTGTGTTTTTAGATATTTGAATTTAAGATGTAAACAGGTTTTGGCTAGCCTATTTTCAAACATAATCACGCCAATTTTCTTAAAATAAAAGACTTCTGCTGTTTTCTCTGATTTAATTTATTTAAAAGTGACGGGTCGTCACACTTTTCTTCCTAAACATATTATAAAAAGAGACAGAAATTAAATTAATAAATAATTGAAACAAAAAACAAAAAAATGACGTGAAAGAAAAATGATAATTACTTACCAATATACGATGGTGCTCGTCGTGAGGCTTCGCGCCACCGGTGTGCTTCCTCGGGTTCTTTGCCCGGTTGGCCTTATTCTTTGTAGACACTTTTTTGCCCTCTTGAGACTGCAAGCTCTCGAGGAGTCGGGCATGCTCCTCCTCGCTCATCCACTCAGGCCGGTGTTCAACTTTCTTCTGTCGCGCCCGGTACATGAAGTCCTTGAATCGATCCTGCATGTGCCTGTCCCATAGGGGGAACATCCAACCGTCCGTGACATCGAGATCGATCATAGGAAACTTGCCCTGAAAAAATTTGAAATAAGAAAACGTTAAAGTAATAAATTGATTGTTACAAATTTATAAATTAATTAATTATAAAAATACGTGAAGTTATTTACCTTCCAGTTGTCGTACATCCGACGCTTCTCCGTCGTCGGAATCTTCGCCCAAATGGCTACTGGGTAGAGGCATGCTCTGGAGGACCTGTCGAAACCGCTTTGAAGCGGTTTGATGCGACTGTATTCTGCAAAAAAAAACGTAAACAATATTTTTAGGTTATAAATAACATGAATATTTAATTAAAAAAATTACTTGTCTACTTACGTATCCCCTTCTATCCGAAGGGTCGGATTGGCGATGGCCCGAGGACGGCCAGTGCCAGAAGCTCCAGCTCCCGCTGGATCGGGCGCGGTGCCAGAAGTGGAGGGTCCCGCTACAGTAGTGGCTGGAGCTTGTGAGTCCTCCCCCAAACGCGGTGTCGCACTGCGACTGGCATGCTGCGGGAGGGATATGTCGGGTCGGGATTGTCGTCCAACCGTAATATCTCGCCCAGGTCAAGATGCGCCCGGCCCCCGCATCCTGGAGAATCGCCCAACTCCGGTGCATCATCCTCTGGCGGCAGATCAGTACGGTCCTGCGCATCATCGCCGGACATCGGAGGACGACGTTGGCATGCCATTTTCCTAATCAAACTAATTAAATTTATTAATGAAGTATATTAAAATAAATTAAATTAAAATAATTAATTAAATAAACTAAACTAAAGTAAATTAAATTAAATTAATTAAATTAAAGTAAGTAAACTACACTAATTATTTAACTAAATTAACTAAATTAATTAATTAAATTTAAGAAAAATAGTTAAGTAAGTAATTAAAGTAATCTAATATATTTAATTTACTAAATTAAATTAATTAATTAATTAATGAAACTAAAGTAAATTAAATTAATTAAAGTAAGTAAACTACACTAATTAATCAACCTAATTAAATTGAATTAATTTAAAAAAAAGTAATCTAAACTCATAATGTGACTAAATTAAATTAATAATTTATTAAACTAAATTTAATTAAGTAATGAAGCTAAATTTAATTAAGTAATTAAACTAAATTAAATTAATTAACTAATTACTTAACTAAGTTTAACTAAACAAATTAAAGTAACTAACTAAACATAATTAATTAAGTAATTAATTACACTAATTTAAAGTTAAACTAAACAATTCAATTAAATGTAACTAAATTTAATTAAGTAATTAAACTAAATTAAATTAATTAACTAAGTTTAACTAAACAAATTAAAGTAACTAACTAAACATAATTAATTACACTAATTTAAAGTTAAACTAAACTATTAAATTAAATGTAACTAAATTTAACGAAACGAAAACAATTTATAATAACTTAAAGGTAAGAAAGTACGGGGAACGGACCCATGAAAACTAACCTTGAATACGCTACCGGGTTTTGGAGGTTTTTGAAACGGGAATGGGTGAAAAACGGGGAACAGGAAAGGTAAGAAAGAATGGGGTTTAAGGGAACGGGCAAAAAGCAACGGAGGAACGGGAACGGGAACGGGGAAAGAGAGAAAAGGAAAGAAAAGAAAGGAAAAGAGAATCGGGTGGGGGAGGGAAAGAATCGGGTGGGAGTTTAAATTAAGAATTGCGACCAGATGGTCGCAATTTTATAATTATGACGAGAAACGAAAAGTCGCTCGATTACAACCATTTGGTCGCATTATGGTTCAAAAATACGACCAGATGGTCGTATTTTAAGAAGAATGCGACCAACTGGTCGTAATCGTGTCATTATGACAACCAGCTGTCACATCACACTTCCCATCAACAATGGCGACCAAATGGTCGTAATTGTCAAATTCACCGCCATATTTTGCGACCAAATGGTCGTAATTATCAAATTCACCGCCAAAAATTTCATGAAAATTTAAATTTACCGCTGAATAAACCGACCAGATAGTCACTAAAATACGACCAAATGGTCGTAAATTAATACAAATTTTTAAAAAACTTAAGTCTACATTTACATAGTTACGACCATATGGTCGCATTTTTGCTTAAAAATATGACCAGATGGTCGTATTTTTGAAGCAAAATGCGACCATATGGTCGTAATTATACCTCTATATTTTTTTTTAATATATATATAAATTAATGGAGATTAAAACATATTTATATATATTGTTTAATGAAACACAACAATGACGATATTATAAAACATAAAGTGAATCATATAAATTTACAAAGTGTATTATTCTTCATCCTCAGTTTCTTCAGTCATTGCTTCTTCTTCTTCTTCTTTTTCTTTTTCTTCTTATTCTTCATCGTCTCGAATAAATTCAGCATCAATGTCACGTTCGCGAGAAGTGGAAGCATTTGTATCGTCATCATGAAATGTTATCATTTCATCGTTCAAAGGACGTGCGGTACCTGCATTCTAGCCATCGTTTATTGCACGACATATTATCTGATCTTCTTGAAAAGCACCGGCTTCGTTTGCATGGTCGTCTTTCTCGGATAGATTTTCTTCTACCTGTCGTGGTTTAACTTTACAAACAACTAACCAATCTGTCAGATCTCGTCTATTACTCGGATAGTTCAGGTAATAAACTTGAATCGCCTGTGAAGCGAGGACAAACCTATCAGCGGTGCGCATATGCTTGTACTTGTTTACCTCAACGATTTGTAATTGATCAATCTTACGGACTCCGCCACTTCTGGTTGTCTAGAACCAAGTGCAGTTGAACAGAACAATGCGTTTCAGAGTCGGACTTGCGTATTGAATCTCAAGAATCTCATCGATTACTCCAAAGTAATCGTCTTGGTCTTGAACACTTGACCTTTTATGCAAACACCACCGTTGTTTGTTGCCCTGATAATGGAACGCGCCTCGTTTGAAATCTGAATCCGTTACCGATGTATCCAGTATATGACCTTACAATCCGTGCAGGTCCCTTTGCCAAAGAAATCATGCAAGGATCATCTACCAGTAACGTAGGGGAGTCCACCTGTCATTCAGCACACATAGAGTATAATTAGAAGGATATAGTATTTTTCAACAAATGATTTGACATGATATTTTTGACAATTTCAAATAACTCACGTATGCACTAAACCAGGAACGAAACTCCTTCTCGATTATTGACCCCTCCTCAATGGCTGTAAGACCGACTCGTGTCATTCGAACGTATACGTTCAGAAATAGTCTGTATGTTACCAAAATAGTAAGAAAATATTTTAAACAGTTGTGATTGTTAAGTCAATGGAATAATGTAACGTTACGAGAACTCACTCGATGTAAGGCTCGACGACTGGCGGTTGCATAACACGTAGCTCGCATTACGTGATACTCGGAATCGATCCAACGACCCTACGACCGATCTTCCAACCGTCATGCCAGGTTCAAGTAAATATGGGCAGGTCGTTTACGCCAACACCTTCAAGTAAATTTTCGACAACGTTTCGTGTCGCTGGACGAAACTGCTCAGCAATGTGTTGATTAAAGTAGTATGAACAAAACGTGGTAGTCTCTTGTGTTAGGTACGCACTACAGATAGATCCTTCGACTCTTGCTTTATTTCTGACCGTCTTTTTCAACCGACGTAAGTACCTGTGGGTTACAAACAATTAAGTAAACCTCTGTATAAGTTTAACATTAAAAAACTTGAATTATATACAAAGTAAGTTTGCTAACCTTTCAAATGGGTACATCCAGCAATAATGGATCGGACCCCCTAAGAATGCCTCGTCTGGAAGATGCACTGGAGGATGCTCCATTGAGTCAAAAAAGCCAGGTGGGAACATTCGCTCCAACTTACAGATAATAATAGCGATCTTCAAACTCATTGAAGCGACAGTAGCTTCAGCCAGCTCTGTACACGTCAAGTCCATGAAAAAAACACTCAACTGGGCAAGCGGCTCCCAATGTCTGTTCTCTAGGAACGGTCTGAATGCGACGGGCATCAATCGTTGCATGAATACATGACAGTCATGGCTTTTCATCCCGAACATGACATGTTTTTTACTGTCTATACACCGACTGAAATTTGAAACGTATCCGTCAGGGAATTTGATGGATTTGATCCACTCAAATAGTGTTTTCTTTTCATCCGTCGTCAACATGTACTTTGTTTTTGCGTAATTATCATTTTCGTCAGGCTCTAACTCAGGATGGTTACATATCTCCCGTATATCGTAACGTGCCTTCAGATTGTCCTTTGTTTTGCCAGGAACGTTCAAAACCGTATTGAAAATGTTGTCGAAGAAGTTCTTCTCGATATGCATTACATCCAGCTTGTGTCTGACAAGTAGATCTTCCCAATACGATAGATCCCAAAAAATACTCCATTTCTTCCAACCCGTGTTTTTTCCAGCCGCATTGTTTGCAAGCTCTGCACCTTCCACTGTAATCTTCCACATCCCTATAGCATCTATACCGTGCAGAATCTGCCTTCCACTATACATTATTGGGGGGGTTTCCTTTCTTACTCGCCTACCCTTCTTCCAGTCAGTACAGTTTGAACGGAACGCGTGATTCAACGGCAGAAATCGACGGTGGCAATCAAACCAACAGGTTTTCCGACCGTTTCTGAGGTAAAACGCATCTGTGTCTAGCATGCAATGTGGACATGCGTATTTACCAGCCGTACTCCATCCTTTAATAGAGGATGGGGATCGATGTTTACAATTATTAACTAATGAACGCTAAGCAAAACAATAACAAAACTCATACTCATCAAGAAATAATGAACGTGAACGCAACATACCTGACAATATTGAATACGCAGGGAAGTCACTGATCGTCCAGATTAACGCTGCGCGCAACAAGAAATTTTGTTTCTTCGAGATGTCGTACGTCATGACACCATCTATTGTAACGTCCCGTTACTTTTGGGGGTAATTTTTTTTATTTTATTATTATTTTATTTATTTATTTTAATTAAGCTTTTAAGATTAGTTTAAATTTAGTAATTTTGATTTTAGTAGTTATTTTCGTCCGAAATTCATTTAAATCGTTTTAATACTTTAAATTCGTTTCGGTGACATTAATAATTATTAATGGGCCAATTAATCATTATTAATGACCTTTAGATTAATTTAAAAGCTTCGGGTTTTGTTTTTAAAGTAAAAATAAAAGAGGGACGTAGGCGTCATTTTCCGATTTCTTAAATATCTAAACACTATTCATCCTTCTCCTTTAATAAGCTAAAATTAGACAAAAAATCATAAAATTCTTCTCATTTTTCATCCCAAACCCGTAGCTTAGAGAGAAAAAAAGGGGAGAGAAAGATTTTGTCACCCCAGCTTCGTTTCTCGACCGTTTTCATCGTGCCTTAGCTCGTTGGAAAGCTCTCGAGACGTACTTTCTACCCATCCTAACAATCGAGGATTTCGCTCGTTTTCTCGAGGCCTTAAGGTATGACAAAGTTTCTAAAATTTGATGTGAGTAGTATTTTAATGGTGGTTTTGGATTGAAATCTTCAAATTCGTTCACCGAAGCTTGAAGATTTCCATCGGGAAAGTCGTTTTGATCGATTTTAGAAACTTACCCTAAACCCTAAAACCGAGTTTGAGCCGGAAACTTGTCCCATGTGATTTTCCCTCACTTGGCCATGTTTAGGATGTTAGGGTTATTGTGTTTTTGCTATTTACTTAATTTTTCTGAAATCGATTGTTGATCAAAACCCTAAATTACGGTTACCCATTGTAGTTGCAAACCTCCAAAGTATCCGAAACCAACCCGAAACACCTCTAAAGTGCATAAAAGCCTGAAAACCAAACCCGAACCCTATTTTCCCTTGTATGGCCGAGAGCACCATAGGGAGGAAATCCGGGATTTTCGTTGTTTTATGCGTTTAGATGTTGTTTGTTCGATTTCCGGTTAATTAATATTATTTAGGTGTAATTCGTTTGTAGGATTGTGATTTGTTCGGGTATTTGCAACCTCGGATAATCGGAGCTTTTCTACAAGCTAAGGTGAGTTTAAAAGGGAAGTTAGTAATTTTATGAATTACGTTTTGTTATGATATTGTTTATTGATGTTAAGAGGGAATTAGCTTCTTAGAATTATTGTTTGGTTGGAGACTTTAATTTGGAAGTGAGTGGAGAGGATTTGGAATTATGGTTAGTTCGGTGAAAAGGAAACATCGGTGTGGTTTGGAAGTATTGTAAAGTGACTTGGAGATGTTAGTTGAAAGTGGAAGTTAAGTTACTTTGAGTGGTTTGGGAAATAAAGTAGCTTAGATGTTACACTTGAGTGATGACTTGTGTAATCTAAGTAGTTAGGTTCTTTAATAACTTAGTAGAATTCCTTGGAGATTATATGATTTATTGGAGACCTTAGGCACATTGATTCGGCACATGATAGTATGTTGATATCGATCCATACGTATCATGGTGCGATGATTTGTGGAGACAGTGGCACATTGATTCGGCACATGACAGTATGTTGATATCGATCCATACGTATCATGGTGCGATGATTTGTGGAGACAGTGGCACATTGATTCGGCACATGACAGTATGTTGATATCGATCCATACGTATCATGGTGCGATGATTTGTGGAGACAAGTGGCACATTGATTCGGCACATGATAGTATGTTGATATCGATCCATACGTATCATGGTGCGATGATTTGTGGAGACAGTGGCACATTGATTCGGCACATGATAGTATGTTGATATCGATCCATACGTATCATGGTGCGATGATTTCTGGAGACAGTGAGCATAATTGATATGGTACATGATAGTATGTTGACTTCGGTCCATACGGTATTATGGTACTATGATTTGTGATATGGTACGACCGTACGTGGTATGTTGATATCGATCCATACAATAATACGTTACGATGAAACTTGTAAGGTAACAAAGATAGTTAATATTACAATTACTTATTCTTTAGAATTGTGTAGTAAGGCTTATTAATGGTTGTTACTTTTACTTTAAGTCCTTAATTCGATTTCATGGCATCGAAAGACTATCTCGAGTAATATCTTACTATCGTTTGATTGTATGGAAATTGGAAGTGTGGATATGGGTAGTAATGAGCATTATAGGCCTTTGGACACAATTTCGGGTATGAAATTTGGTTCATAGGATTACTTGTTTTCGTTTTACTCTCACTAGTATTTTTATGCTAATGTTGCTACACTTACAAATTTTCAGGTAAACCCCGTGCTAAGAAGCGTGGTAGGGGAGGTGGTGCTGCGTGACTTGCCGAGTTGGTGTACGGACAATGTTGAAACATATTTTGGTTTAGCATTCTTAGAGATGCTTGTACATTATTTTCATTTTCCATAACTTGTGTCTTTTTGAGCCCGAAAGGGTGTTTGTCTATAATATCATAAACTTTTATGATTTAAAGCTTGTTTGTGAGTTTAAAATTAGAAGATGGAATACGTATTCCTGATTTATAGCTTTCTCTGAAATTGGGTTGTAAAACAGGTTTTGGTTATTCGATTTTTAAACGAACCCATGCCGTTTTTCTTTAAAAATCGAGTATTCCGCTGTGCATTTGAATTTAAAGAATTTAACGGAAAGCGGGTCGTTACATCTGTCCACAACCTCTTCAACTCTGCGATAAGTGGTTGCAAATACACATCCAGTTTCTGTTTTGGACTTTTCGGGCCAGGTACGATCACTGTGAGAAAAATCACCGGGTCTCTCATACACATCGAGGGTGGCAAGTTATACGGGGTTACCATCACCGGCCAAACTGAATATTGAGCCCCGGATGCCCCGAACGGGTTAAAGCCATATGTGCATAAGCCTAATCTCACGTTTCTCGGATCTTGTGCAAAATCAGGATGACAATTATTTAAATGCTTCCAAGCCGCAGCGTCTGAGGGATGTCGCATAACACCTTCATCCTGTGCATGCTCGTGATGCCATCTCATGTGTGAAGCTGTGACATCCGATGCATACAACCGTTGCAGACGTGGGGTCAGCGGTAAATAGAACATGCGGGTATACGAAATCATCCCTCGTTTCCCCTGTTTATATCTTGGAAGAAAACAGAATTTGCAATGATGCAGATCCGCATCCCAGTAGATCATGCACCCATTTCGACATGAAATCTATCTTCTCTACGGGTAACCCGAGTCCCTCCACTAGCTTTTTCGTGTCGTACAAACTTTGCGGCATCAGGTTTTCTTGTGGAGCGCATCGACGAAACCACGATGCAACCGAATCAAATCCTCTAGCAGGTAAGTTATACTGCGCTTTTATATTTAAAAGTTCTGTAGCAGCAGCAAGTTGACTAACCTGACAACCTTCGTACAACGGTCGGCTCGCTGTCTTCAGCAGATCGTGCATCTTACGTGCTTCCGGATTCATTTCTTCTTCAACAACCTCTTCTCTTTCGTCGTCTACGTTCAAACTTTCTCGATAAATTTCATTTCCGCCCCCATATCCCACACCATCAAGTATCATTTGCTGCATCTGACTATACTGTTGTATTTCATTGGGTTCTTCGACGACAACATCCGCATTCGAGCTGCTACCCTCGTACCGTCTCGCTTCCTATACTGCAGCGTCGAATATTTCCCTCGTCTCCCCATGATACACCCAGTGATAACAATTCTCCACAAATCCCCGACTATAAAGATGAACCTTCACATCTGAAACCGGTATGATTCTTCTATTGTCGCATTTTCTGCACGGACATCGTAGCTGCTTTTCACCATAATTCGCGTAATAGACAGTTCTCTTGCAAAACTCAACAAACTGTTCAACCCCGGCCACGAACTCATCGTTCAAATACCTGTCTATCAAACGAATATACATCCACTCTCTCATTTTTCTTTTTTCTTATCTTGTCCACAATGGGAGGAGGAGATTTTATAATGGATTCCTTTGCTTAATTGCGACCCTATGGTCGCAAAATTACTACCATCTGGTCGTATTCCTACCGCCAAAATTTCCCGCCTTTTTTTATTACCAAGTGGTCACTTCAAAATGCGACCAGATGGTAGCTTTCTTCCAGCCAAATTTACGCGCCTTTTTTTTGCTACCAAACTATATTTCAAGTCACAAAAATGCGACCATATGGTCACTTCCAAAGGCGACCAACTGGTAGCTTTCTTCCCACCAAAATTACGCTCCTTTTGTTACTACCAAACTATATTTCAAGTCACAAAAATGCGACCAGATAGTCACTTCCAAACGCGACCAACTGGTAGCTTTCTTCCCACCAAAATTAAGCGCCTTTTTTTTTCTACCAAACTATATTTCAAGTCACAAAAATGCGACCGGATGGTCACTTCAAAAGGCGACCAACTGGTAGCTTTCTTCCCACCAAAATTACGCTCATTTTTTTGCTACCAAACTATATTTCAAGTCACAAAAATGCGACCAGATGGTCGTTTTTTCAGGTGACCAAATGGTCGCTTATTTCGCGTCGTAATTTCGCGCTATTTTTTTACTGCTTCTGATTTTGGTCACAATCTGGTCGCAAAAAAAGTGACCAGATGGTCACTTTGAGTTAACCTTTCAAAAAAGTGACCTAATGGTCACCAAAAAACTACCACTTTTGTTTGATCGCAAAGGGTTGGTCGCATTTTGACTTTTTTTTTTTGTAGTGTTAATTAATAATTTTAGTTTAAATCTTTTACAATAATATACATTTGTTTGTTTTATGCTTTTTTTAGGAAAAGAAGTTTGGACGTCCAGTCCTACCCGATGAGTTACACTTAGTCCTTCACACAAAGAAGGAAGAGACTATTGTGGATGACAAGGCGCAAGCGATTCAGGTAATGTTTTGTCTACCCTTACATTGTAATTTTCTATTTACTAAAATATATATTCTAACTAAAGTGTTTATGTTTTACTTCTAATTTGAACATGACCGTTTTAGGGACACATTGTCCCAGTGCTTGTCGTCTGATGACTCCCAGCCAACATAGGAGGATCGACAGGAAGCATTCTTGGAAGCGGCAAGAGGCGTTCGGCAAGATGGATCTGTTCTTGGCCTTGGATCTTACGGGAGGCGTCTATACGCAGACGTACCTCGACCTGAGAGCAGCTCGCAGCGAAGGAACATTCATGTTGAGAGACAACTGCGTGAGGAGGTCCAACAGCTCCAATCAGAGGTCCAAAGAGATGCGTACTTCGATCCAGAAGATCTGGACTTCGGTTAGTGAGTAGGTCCAGGCACAGGTTGCAACTGCTTTGGCCACATTCTTTGCTTCTTGTGGACCGAATGACCCTGGCCCTTCATCTTCAATGCCCCCTCCCCGACCACCACAGTAGTTTTTTCATTTACTTCCTTTTTTTGGTTGTATACGAATTATTTAGGTGTTTTTAATATATTTTTAGTAAATCATTTTCGGTTGTATACGCATTATTTTGGTTTTTTTATATATTTTATTCCTTTTTTATAATAAATAATAAATTATAATTCATAAATAATAATTAATAATTAATTAAAATATAATAAAAATAACTTTTAATTAATAATAATAATAATAAATTGATATATTTGCTACCCCGAGGTCACAAATATTTAAATATTATTTTAAAACATAAATAAAAAAAATACTAACATTTACGACCCTAGAATAGCAAATATTGCTACCCTAGGGCCGTAATTATGGACCCAATTAAACGACGCCATGGAAGCAATATTTGTTACTCTGTGGTCATTTTTATTGGGTCCATAATTACGACCAGACGGTAGCAGGCCCAATTAAATGACCCCATGGAAGCAATATTTGCTACTCTGTGGTCATTTTTATTGGGTCCATAATTACGACCAGACAGTAGCATACCGTCTGGTTGTAATTATGGGCAATATAAAACGATCTCAAAGTAGCAAATATTGCTACCATGGGGTTGTAATATTTATGGTTGACTTTTTTACAACTAAAAATAGTATGGTCGAAATATGGTCATAATTTTATGACCCTGGGTCACAAATTTTTCATAACGACCCACTTTTTTACTACGATAGTTCTGGTCGCATTTTGGGTCGTATTTTGGTCAATTACGACCAGGATGGTCGTAATTTCCTGGTCGCAAATAAGCAGTTTTTTTGTAGTGTTATTGAATTGCAGTATCATTATGTGTGTGATATTTTACAAAAGGAATATGTTACAATTGTTTATATATCTACTACTGAAATGGTTGTTGATCCTTTAACTATACTCATTCGAATAGAGTTGTTTAATAAGCATGTAAGGTTCATGGGTTTAAGAAATGAGTAGATGGATTTTGGGCTTATAGCCAAGTGGGAGATGTTGGGATGATATGGCTTAAAATCCCAATATTGTTAAAGCCACAATTGATGGAAAAATCTTAAGTAAAGCCTCAATTGTTGGATAAATGATTATTAATGCATTTCATACATTTGATTACATATTGCATCTTTATTAAACTATATATATATATATATATATATAGTATTTTCTTAAATACATATCATGGTGCATGGCATTATATTTGACATTTGAATTAACTTTTTCTAGTCAATGTATCTTGATTAGAGTGGTCAACAATAGGTTAGAAGGCCAAGTCTAATTGGTTGGTAACTACTTGGAGTGAGGCCTACTTGACTAGAATCAAGTTTGTTGAGTATTTTTAGCGACAGTAACAACTGAGAATATATGATTTGGCTTACATTCATATATAAACTGATATTGTGTATCAGGTAAAGCATCTCCGAGAAGTGCAAAAACCCAACTATCTGTATTCATATTAATTGGCAAACTCTTCATTTGTCAAATTTCTTATGTTTATTTACTTTCAAATTTCAACCAATCAACTCTTTGATACAAGAATATATCAATTAACCCTCGAGTCACAATTTATACTTTTGAGGAAAAATCGTATGATTATTTATTAGAGATTGTAACTACTCAAACACATCAATACAAATTATATTTATTCCACAATTTCGTTCCATTATGAAATCCACGAACACAAGCATTTTGAGCAGATTATTCGAAGTCAGAATAAAAAAAGCACTCTCAAACACAACTTGAAGTAAATAATTATACAAGAGATCAAATTGGCAAAGAGTCAACAAGCAAAGATTTGATATAGAGTTTAGTTGGTCCATCATTATTTGTATACCCATCTTCATACTTGTAAAGAAGCTCGATCACTCGAGCCAAGTTGAATACTCGCACCAAGGCATCCATAGGAACTTCAATTGGATAAAGGCAAGCTTCATTCATATCTTTCCATGAATTCTCAACTTGTTTACGAAATTTGTCGTAGACCTCTTCTTCCGATACCATATTATTTTTTTGTTTCATGTAGCATTCGACGGCAGAGACAACATGACCCCTCTCTTGTTCGAACTTTGAGAAGATAAGAAAGAAAACAGATGAAATTTAGATAGTGAAAATTCATTATATATATAGATATGTGTGTGTGAATAATGTATGTGATGTTACCTTGTGGGAAACGATGTCGTCCATGAGTCTACAAATGAGTGCAGATGCTTGGACGATTTGAGGGTTATTGTCTGCCCATTCATATATCTCAGGTGCGACAATGCCATCCATCCCAATGAATGAACATATTGTAAGCATTCTTGAGCCACTAGTTTCCAATGCATTTTCTAAATATTCTTCTAAACTTGGTGTATAGCTTTCTTTAAACCATCTTGCTTCAATAATGTATGCTCTAACTTGTTCTTTAATCTGTCAGTAGAAAAGAAAGAAAAAAAAATGAAATCATTAATTTTAAATTGTATATATAGCATAATATGATCCAATATTTATAAAAATAGCAACCCAAAAACTTATTTGCATATATAACAAAAAAAACTCAAATTCACATATAAAATATTAGAAAATTGTCATTAGTGTTGCATAAATAATCACTGATTCGTAATCAATGATTCACTTAATTCACTATATTAATTGATATTTTACATGTAATCACCGTTTACCTTATACGTTATCATTGATTAACTTATAAATTATCACTGAATTTTTTTATTCACGTTAATGAGATTTTTTCTTAAAATGCTATATTTGTCAGGGCTAATTACTGAAATATCATATTTTTACACACTAATTACTAAAATGTCAAAACTTTTTAAAATTACTCAAATAACATAATTATAGTTCAATAAATTTCTTGAAGTGAAAAAAGTAAAAAAAAAACTAATAAATTCATTGAAAATATCCGTGGAAAATAGTTCAATAAATTTATCGAACTAGCTATAATTATGTTATTTGAATAATTTTAAAAGTTCAAACATTTTAGTAATTATAAGCAAATTTATGCTATTTTAGACAAATTCTTTATCTATAAATACTTTTTAAAAATATTATATTTATAAATATTACAGATAATTATACTACCCAATGAAATTTTTCCAAAATAAAAAAAATTATTATTAAAGGAACATTGAATTAAATTTGTCAAGCTTACTGATTTTTTGGCATAGAAAATGGTATGTTGCCTTCCTTTCATCTTCATCTCTTGCTCAATATCTTGAAATGAGTCTAGTACAGCTTGATAAAACAATTTCATGTAATTTGGAAGATGGTGTATAGCATTAATATCCCACCTGAAATTCAGTTAAGATAAATGGTTGTAAAAAAAAAAAGAAAAAAAGAATGCTTTTGAAATAGTCACCTTTCAATCGCATCAGTTAAAAGTTGAAGTTCTTGAAAAGTTCCATAAGCATCGTAAACATCATCAATAACTGAATCAATAGCCATCACTCGAGCCAATATTCTTCTAGCCACTGAATATTGCGGCTCAAAATACACTTGTAATGCCCAAAAGTATGCCTCCACCATTCTGTCTCTTGCGAAAGTTAGATCCACCTTCACCTTCAAATCTTTCCACCACCTTAAAAAAAAAAAAAACAAAAGGAAATTTCGGGTAGCAGAATTTTCTTCAATATTTATAAATCTTGTAGTTTTAAAAAGTATTTACAAATATGACACTCTTTTAAAAATCTTTATTCAAGTGAATCAAAGAAATCAGTGATATAAGTTAGAGGTAATCCATGATAACTCATTAGCTAATCAGTGATTACATGCGTGCAATATTATTTGATAAAGTGAATCACTAAAATCAGTGATTACCTATACGCGGAATCAATGATTACTTACGCGAACTAGTGATAATTTTGTAATATTTTAGACGCGAATTTGAGTTTTTTACTATTTTTGCAAAGACTTCTATTTTTATAAATATTAGACCATTTTCAGATATGTGTGTAATAGCCCCTAAAAAACACCCATTTCAAAAGTTTCAATTTCATCTTTCAGATATCAAAATCTTTCAATCGAACCCTATCTAAAACTATGGCTCGAAGAATTCACCTGGACAAATCAGAAACCTCAGACTGGTGAAGTTTCTGTAACATATTGAAATCCAACTTGGCAAATTTGAGGAGAATATGGTTATGTGATGGATCTTCCTCGTACACAGACATGTAATGTTTTGCTCGAAGCCGCACCAACCCCTTTCTGATGGGTCGGCTTAAGCTGTGTCTGACTTCGGCTTCTAAAGGTGGGCTTAACTGCCCAACAATTGCTTCCAAATGAGTTGTTGTGAAATCAAGAGCTTCTTCAAGTATATCTTCCCCATGAGCCCTCATATTTGCTGCTTCATATAAACTCAATATTCCTCTTACATTTTCTATTATTGATTTCTTGAATTCTCCATTTTCATCTTTAAACCTTCTGAAGATATCTATTAAAGTTCACAAAAAGGGGAGATTAATTAAGTCATGGGTAAAGTACCTTTTTTTTCGCATGGAGTTTTGAGGCTTGTGTTTATTTTGTCCCTAAGTTTTTAATTTGTTTCTACTTCGTTTCTCCAATTTTGAGAAATAGGTTTATTGGTCCCTATGTGTTCAATTTGTGTCTATATCATCCCGAGATTTGAGAAATAAGGTCTATTTAGTCTCCGAAATTAGTTTTACAACTATTAGTAAACAAATTTTTTTACACTTATAAATGGAAAAATTAATAGCGTGGACCAAATTGATATATTTTTAAAATCCAAAAACCAAATATATACAAATTGAAAATTCATGGACCAAATAAATATAAGCCAAACTCATGGACTAAAATGGTACTCTGAAGACATTTTGGGTCCGTTTGGTATAACTTCTATTAAAAATATTTTGAGTTAATCATTTTAAAAGAAATACTAATTAAGAGTTTAATCTAAAAACACTTGAGAGAAGTATTTTAAGTGAAATGCTTATTTATGAACATTTTTGAAAGAATCACAAATAAAATATTTTCTCTAAAAATACATTTTAGTATACTCGAGTGTTTTTAGATGAACCACTTAATTAATATTTATTCTAAAATGTTTCACTCAAAATAGTTTTAGGAAAATTTGTACCAAATGAAACCCAAAAACTAGTCAAACCGACTCGACTAGTTTACTCGAGTTAATAAGTTAATTTTTTTCATATTTATCTACTTACCGGTAAATAGAAAATTCCCCTTAATTTTCATACCGTGTTTAAATTTTACTGGATCAAATATACTCCAAATATTTAGGCCCTGTTTGGTATGCAATCTGAAAAGAAAAATTTGAATTTACTGGATTCTAATGAATTCAGAGTTGTATTCTGTGAATTTGTTGATTCTGAAACTGTGTTTGGTAACAGATTCAAAATTTATAATTGAGATTCAGAAATTTGAAATATGTGTTTGGTTGGTTACTCAAAAAATTTAAAATTAGATTGTGAATCAGAACAGTGCGAAAATAATACTTCCAACTTTAAATCATTCATTTTTAAGTTTGAAAAAACTAATAATTCATAACTTATAATTGAAAACATCTTTATCCGTATCAACTATAACTATTCTCATTCTTAGGATAAATTTTACTTTTTAAAAAAATTATAATAAGGAAGCATTGCAAGTCTATCAAATAAACTCTTTAGATTAAAACAACTCAGTTTCTTCCAAAAGGAAAACTATACAAGACACAATGAGGTCAATTCTAAAATTCATAAGAACCTAGTGCAACCAAAGAGAGAATTTCTCAATAAAAGAGAATCTGAAAAAATATTTTCACACTAAATGGAGAGACCATTTGGGCATTAAAAACCTCCAATAGCGTTATTCAAATAGTACTACATACATTAGTAAACAATAAGCGGAGAAAAATGTGAGCAACAACCTCCAAAACATATATATATATATATATATATAATTTTATTTTTTATATTTAAATTAATCTTATATATAATTATAAAAATAAAGTATAAATAAAAAATAGGATATAGTGAAAAAATAAATTAACATTTTTTCCATCACTTTAGAATTAAGTTTAAGTTTAAAAAGGTTAAAAATCAGCTTAAAAACATGTAATTAAAAATTTAATTAAATAAATAAAAGCTAGAACGGACCGGGTCAACCTTGAAAAACGGGCCCGACCCTACCCAAATCCGGAAAATGGACCCAACTCGTATTTTTATCACATGTGTTCAAACCCGTGGATTAAATTGTGTGGGTGAGGTCAATCTGTGTTTTTCAGTTTTTGAGTTGGATATTTTGGATTCTTGTTTTAGTTGAATTCATTTTTTAGCCTAAAAAAGAAATTGAATCCAAATTACTTTTTTCTGGATTGTAAACCAAACACAAAACAAAGCAGATTCATTTTATTCATTCAATCCAGATTCATAAAACTGAATCTGGATTGCAAACCAAACAAGTCCTTACTGGTAGGACAATTTATGCCTAATATAATAATAAGATGAAGAATGTAAAAAAAAATAGAAGAGGAAAAAAAAGGAGGGATTTTTGTGGGCTGACGGCACCTCAGGGTAGGGGTGAACACCGACCCCGATACCCAGTGAACCCGCCCCGCCCCGCCCCATTTAAATGCTTAATCGGGGTCGGGGTCGGGGCGGGGTCGGGGTCGGGGTCACATACATTGCCCCGTTTAATAAACGGGGCGGGGTCGGGGTATGGGGATTGGACCCCGTCGGGGCCCCGACCCCGATTAGTTTTTTTTTTTTTTTTTTTTACTTTCCCCTCCCCCAAGTCACTGCCCCCACCCCCCACACTGTCCAGTGCCAGTAGTCCAATTTATTTATTATTTTTTTTCTTTTCTTTTTCTTTTTCTTAATTTTTTTAAACGGGGTATAATCGGGGTGTAATCGGGGTACCCCGACCCCGATAATTAAATGGGGCGGGGTCGGGGTCGGGGTAAATTATAAATGGGGCGGGGTCGGGGTGCTCTTATTTTGCTTAAACGGGGTCGGGGTATAATCGGGGTACCCCGACCCCGCCCCATGTTCACCCCTACCTCAGGGTACGCTTTCCGTCAGTGTTAACACTTGAATGATTACTTGCTTTACTATTGCCAGAACAGTAAATTGATTTAAATACCTTTATAAATGTTTGCATTTAATAAAATGCCAATCCAATTTAAAAGTTGGTTAGATTAGGAAATCAACGATCCTTTCAATGTCTATTTTAGATTAGTTAGGAATTAAAAAATGGGAAATTTCATTAGGTAGCAGAATTTTCTGTAATATTTATAAATATAGTATTTTTTAAAAATATTTGCAAATATAACAGATTTTTAAAAACCCTTATTCATGTGAATCAGAGATATCAGTGATAATTTGTAAGATAATCAGTGATAACTATTAGGTAATCAGTGATTCATGCATAAAATAACAGGATATGAATAAAATCAGTGATTATTTGTGTAAAAATCACTGATTACTTGTGAGGAAATCACTGATTACTCATATAAACCTAGTGGCAATTTTGTAATATTTTAGGCTCGAATTTGAATTTTTTACTACTTTTGTAAATAACATTTTTTACTGTTATTTTTATAAATATTAGACCTAATTTTACTATTTTTGCAAGAGCCCCTTTAAAAAAATAATGAGATTAACTAAATCGGTCAAAATAAACTAATTTACAAAATGGTTCTACACTCTAATGGTAAGATCATTATTATATTATTATTATACTTTGTATTTTATTTCATTTAGTGTCTCTGAAGACTTTTTTAAAAATAAGTTATATATATCTAAATAAATTGTTTGTATTGGACAAACATTCAACTTGATTATTTTAATTCGAAAGTTTCACTCAACAAATATCCATAATTGTCAATCAAAACATAGTCCATTAATCAAAACATGTGTAGTTCCACCGTGAAAATAATATTTCAATCCCCAACCCAAAACATGGTATAAAAAAAACTCATACCCACAAAAACCCTCAAAATCAATATGTCCAATTTAATGTGGTATTTATGCAAATTTCTATAAACCAAACATAGATTAAAAAAAGGGGAAATTTACATGAATGTTATAATCGGGTGAAATATTTACAAATTTATTAGAAAAAAAGAAATATTTACAAAAATGTTAGAATTTCAAAAGTCGAGTATATCAGTCAATAACTATTAGTATATCAGTGATAGACTATTAATAATCGACTAATAAACTATCATTAATATACTAATAGTTCACTAATATACTAATAGTGATTGACTGATATACTCAGAATCTTTGAAATTCTAATATTTTTGTAAATATTTTTTTATAATAAATTTGTAAATATAATTAAAAAAAAATTAACATATTTGAAACCGCCACTAAAAACAAGTGACTGAAATGAAGACTCACCACATGAAATATTGTAACCTTGTTGTCTAAGGAGACGAAATTGGAGAGCAGTTATATTAAGATCATCCTCTTGTTCATCGTTCTTGTTGTTGTATATTTGGTCCAATAATTCATCAATCTCAGTTTTAAAATGGTAAGAAACACCAAAAAGTTGAATTGAATCAATTAACTTCAATTTTTCTGAAACATTCTTCGAAGGGGTCATTAATATGCTTCTTACTTCAACTTTCAGCTCTTCAACTTGTTTTTCCAAATCATAGTATTCTTTCTAAAAACCAATATCAAGAACTTATTAGCTTGTTTTTATATGAATTTATTGGTTTATATATGACTATGATTTATAAGAAGTTTTTTCAATGGATCATAAAAATTAAATGGATTATCGAACAATTTTATTTTCAAAAATTAAAAACAAAAAATCAAAATAAAAAAATAGAAACAGAGAAATTATATGGGTCATCAAGACACCTAAATTTTAGTTATAAAATTAAAAACTACAAACACTCGCAAAAAGCATTCGGTGAGTTTGAGATGGTTTTTGTATTGTTTTTCATCAACTAAATACATTTTTTAATTTTTGTATGCTTTTGAACTACATCATAAAATGTTTTTAATATTTCTAAATACACTAAAAAGTAAAAACTAATTAAGGCTCCGTTTGATATAACTTCCTCTAAAAATATTTTGAGTTAAACATTTTAAAAGAAATACTAATTAAGTATTTCATTTAAAAACATTTGAGTATACTAAAAGGTGTTTTTGGAAGAATCACAAATCAAGTATTTTCTCCAAAAACACATTTTAATATACTCAAGTGTTTTAGATGAAACACTTAATCAATATTTATTCTAAAATGTATTACTCAAAACATTTTTAGGAGAAATTGTACCAAACGGACCCTAAGTGTTTTCTCTAAAAACGTTTATAAAAAAAAAGTTTTTGTCAAAAACACTTTCCTCAAAATACATCCCAAACTCTCCCTTCCGAATGAAAAAGAAAGAAAGCTTATTCTTTTGAAAAGAAAATAAACAGAGACCCAAAATGATAATTAAAAAAAACATAATTAAAAAAAATTACCATGGTGGTCTGAGAAGCATATGAAAGGAAATGATCTCCCCAAACACTTGGAGGAAAATTAGCAATGTGACGATTGTCATTGGCTGAGGCTGAGGGATTTCCATTGATAGACATAGCTCTTTGTCTGGATTTATTTTGATATTTGATTTTTTTTTTTTTTTTTTTATCTTAAACCATGCCTTTGCTCTTCTGTATTTATGCAGCAATTTGGTACCACGCAGCGCGGTGTGGGCATATAATTTTTTTATATTATCTCTAATCTATGTCAGACTGTGCTCTGTGACGAGGCCACTAAGTTGCCCCCACAAAATTTTCAAAAATAATAATTTTATATGTATATATTTATATAAATTTTAATTTTACCCCCTCAAAAATTTGATGTTTGCTCCTTATTTATATAGTATTTAAGACATTTTTATCTTTTAAAAAATAAATATTCTCTTTATACCATCCCACATTTGAGTTTGTCACTATTAAATTTCCTCTCATAATCTCTATCCAATTTATTGTTCATTAATGTGTGTTTTTATGGTTTTAAATAGATTTTTTTTTAAATAGATACGATAGTTGTTGATTTTTCTTGATAATTTTATTACATCCATATATGAGTTATACATTGTACTATTTATTGTTAAGTTTGATTAAATGAAAATTTTAATTAAATACGTTTTTTAACTTGCATATTTTTTTTTATATTTTAATTATGTAGTGATATTTTTATGTTCAACATTTATAAATATTTTAATTCATATTTATTAACTAAGAAGCGAGTGTAATTTTTTTGTTTATAAATAGTTTATTTTTTCTAAATTATAAATAATAATGTTTGTTTAGTGAAATCCAAATTTTATTAATAACTACATATAGTTTTATGTTCATGAGCCTCATAATTGTTATAATTTTATTATTTCATACTTGTATTTTTAGTTAAATATTTCAAACTTATTAATTGTTATTTAAAATTAGTTAAACCATCTTTATGATACACAAAAAAATTAATTTTGATTATGATTATTATTATTAGATTTAAAAAGAAAAAACATTTGAAGTGAAAAATTAATCTCAATGATTTGAGAGATTAATATTTTTTTTAATATACTATGAAATTATTTTAAAATTTGCCTCTATTTTGAAGATATGTATACATTTATAATGTCACAACGTGATTGCGACGCGGAGCGCCAACGTCCAATTTATGGGCCTCTTCATGAAAAGCAAAAATTTGGAGTCGCCACCAACCAAATTTAGGTGTGATTGGTCACCTAAATATTAAAAATTGTCTACGAAAACCAGATCGGGTTCGGGAGTCATTTATGCATAGGGAAGGTACTAGCACCCTACGACATCCATTAAAAAAAACGGTTACCCTAATCTTATCTTATACTATCTAATTTTAAATTATTGGTCCTTAATTAAACTAATTGGTGAAAAATTGATTTTAATTTATGAAAACAAATGTCTCATTTAAATCTTCTCTTAACATCAAGAATGACGTAAGTTCAAAGATTGATTGAGCGGGGTTATGACCGTTAATTGAACAAGTATCGGAATTGAAAAATCCCTCACCTAGAGAAATTGAGAATTGTTACTTCCCAAAATCCCATCATCGGGTTTGTATTTATATTTTAAAACATTTTATTAATTTTTCTTATTTAAAATACTTATTTTTTATTTATTTTAAAATCCATTAAGAAAGGTTAATGTTATATAACTTAAATAAATTAAAAAAAAATCTAGGAAATAACTTTGTTTTTCAGAATCGATAATTTATTTAAAATAAACTAAACATACTTTAAGTAACATGTAAAAGGGAATTAAAAAAATTAAAAAAAATACATGCTTTAAACGAAAGAAAAATAAAACAGAAAAAATAAAATAAAAATAAAAGTATACATTTACAGCAAACATGTAAAAACAATAAAAAAATAAAAACTTGATATATGCTGTTTCGTCTTCTAGTCATAAACTAAGTTTTAAAATATATATATAATTAACCATTTACATTATTCACATTGAATTAACTATATGCTGAATATTAAATGAAAAAAAAAAAAAGTCAAAGAAATACCACAGATTGAAAGAAATATTCAACAAATATGAGTTAGAGAATGAGACCTTCAAATGACAAATTTTGTATTCTGCCAGTCGACACCCTCCAAATGGATGAAAGTCAGATTCGTAGTGTCAGCGAAATTTGGTTTTGGGAAATAGTTTTTGGCTACCTCGGATGAAAACTTAAACTCTAATGGAATTGAAAATCTCTAACGACGCTCTCACTTTTTCTTTCGTTATTTTTCTTTGTTTCTACCGTTTTTCTCTATTTCTACCAATGACCTATTCTAATAGGGAGGGTCCTATTTATAGCCAAAACTATAGACATTTAAAATAGAGAGATAAACTTTTGATAATAACAGATAATACTTAGAGATTAACTCAATCTAAATCAAATAATATCTCTACGAATTTATTTAAATCTATCTCAATTCCTATTTATCTTTGACCATTTCAAATTAATTTAAAATTGACTAACTTATCTCTACAATAATTTAAAAAAACAAATTTAAAATAACAACTTTAAAATAAATAAAATCGAAAATTATTTTATATTTAAAATTAAAAGCCAATTTTATTTTTGAAATAAAAATCGTCTTTATCATTTAAATTTAAAACAAAATTAAAATCTAATTATTTTTAAAATATAAGGATCATTTTATTTTTTAAGAATAAAATTATCTTTATTTTTAAAACAATCAAATTTTATTTTTATTTCAATTTTCTTTATTTTAAAAAAAAAAATTAATAAATTTAGCCGGACAAAATACGGTATTTACATATAATTAACACAATTTCTAGCAAATTTTTTTTTATCCATTTTATAATGTAATATTAGGCAGAAGTCAAATTATAAAAATCTAACCAAACCTAACTGAATCAATTATAATATAAAAAAAATTGTTACAATTTTTTTTGTTAATTTATAATATAATAAAAAAATTGTTATTTAAATAGGAAATTAGTAATGAAATATTATTAATCAGAGATTATTAATTATTTAAATATTGAGTATATTTAAATGGTAATTAATAATTTTGAAATTAATTGGTAATTATTAATTTTTTAAATAATTAATTTTATTTAAATGGAAAATAATAATTAAATTAATATCATTAATTAATAATAAAGTATTAACAATTAAAATATTATTAATTATTTAAATAATGAAAATTATTTAAATGGAAATTAATAATTAAATATCATTTGATAATATTTAGTCGAGAGAAAATATTAATATTATTAATTATTTAAATAAAGTATTTTATTTAAATGGTAATGAATAAACAAATTAATTAAGTTGGACTTATTAATTTAAGAGAGAGTTTCAAGCCCAATTGGATTAATGAACCCAATCGAAATTGGCCCAAAATAATTAATAAAATAAATTTGATTTATTAATTAATTATTACATGTAATTTTCGGCCACATCATATATAATTTGTAGGAGATAATTGTTTGAATTATATACTAAAATAATTACATAGATTTATCTACCTAAGATAAATCAAATAAAAGAAAAGAAAATATTCTCTTATTTATCTATGACAATATCAAAATACCAAGATAAAGGAAAGAGATAATCCTTTTTTCTTTTTGTATTTATCTCCATGGATTAATCTTAATGTGATTAGGATTCCTATTTTCCTATAAATAGGAGGCTTGGGTCATTCATAAATCACACAATTCAATTCCCTAGAAATTGAAAGTTCTCTCTTCTCCTCTCCCTTTTGCCATTGTCGATTTTTAGGCCTTATTTTAGGAAGAAAAATATTTTTTTTCTTCTTCCTAATTTCTTCTAAAGTTCGATCCCACAATCAGATTTCGTTTGATCGATCAGGATATAGTGTAGAAGATCTGGTGTTGCTGAGGATTTGATGTTGTAAAGAAACATCCAACCAATTCTCCATTTATTACTCAATGTAGGTAAATCGGTTTTAATTTCAAAAAACTAGCATGAATTTACATATTTTATCACAAATCGCATGATATTAATAGATTCGTAATTAAATGTTAATTAGATTACTAAATGATATTCCACTAATTTAGTAGATCAATCCCTTTAGGTACTGGCGATAATGATGCTGATGCGTTTGTTACTGGCACACCCACAGCGGATGAGTTGGATGAGCTGCTCGCATCGTACGAGGCCCCAGCTCCATATACAGTAGTACCCGAGACACAGCTTGGGACTCCGCCTGCAGCACATGACACACCTGGGACATCTCGAGGTGCTTCCAGTTCAGCTTCGGGATCAGCTTTAGGGTCTAGTTCTGGTCCAGCAGTTCCGCCACTCGCCCGTCCTCGTGATCCATCATTACTTCGGATCGAGGGAGATGAGTAAGTAACCCGTATGCGTAAACTTATATTCTTTTATTTCTTTTATATGAAATCTAATTATATTTCTCATTATTGTTTTTTTTATTAATATCATATTGCAGCTGCATAAAACCGTTTCGAAACGGTTTCAAGAGGTGCTTCAGAGCGGTCCTCTTCCCAGCGAGTTTCGCTGGACGAAGATTCCATACCCTGAGAAGACGAGGCTGTATGACAATTGGTAGGTAAAGAATATTTTGTTACGTATCTTATATCTTTGTTTTTTTTTCACAACTTATTAATGTAAATAGAATTATTTACGTAATTTATATATTTGCAGGGTAAATTTACTATCAGTTTAGACGTGACGGGATCAGAGGTTGTTTCCCCTCTGGGATAAACACATGCAAACCCGACATAAAGACATTCTCTATCAGAGGTGGAAGAAGAACGCAGCGAATCTCCCCGTCTGGATGAGTGAGGAGGAACACGCCCGACTTCTGGCAAGCATGCTCAGTGAGGCTGCAGTCAGACTATCTGCGAGGAACCGCCGTAACCGTTTGGTCAACCCTACTCTCCACAATGGCGGGGCCTGTCCTCACGACGAGCACCATCGTCTTTTGGTAAGTTCGCTATGTACAATTTCTTTTCTTATTCTAATTAATTAATACTTTTAGTTTAAATCTTTTACAATAATATATATTTGTTTGTTTTATGTTTTTTTTAGGAAAAAAAGTTTGGACGTCCAGTCCCACCCGATGAGTTACACTTAATCCTTCACACAAAAAAGGACGAGACTATTGTGGATGACAAGGCGCATGCGATTCAGGTAATGTTTTGTCTACCCTTACATTGTAATTTTCTATTTACTAAAATATATATTCTAACTAAAGTGTTTATGTTTTACTTCTAATTTGAACATGACCGTTTTAGGGACACATTGTCCCAGCGCTTGCCGTCTGATGACTCCCAGCCAACACAGGAGGATCGGCAGGAAGCATTCTTGGAAGCGGCAAGAGGCGTTCGGCAAGAGGGATCTGTTCCTGGCCTTGGATCTTACGGGAGGCGTCTATACGCAGACGTACCTCAACTTGAGAGCATCTCGTAGCGAAGGAACATTCATGTTGAGAGACAATTGCGTGAGGAGGTCCAACAGCTCCAATAAGAGGTCCAAAGAGATGTGTACTTCGATCCAGAAGATCTGGACTTCGGTCAGTGAGTAGGTCCAGGCGCAGGTTGCAGCTGCTTTGGCCACATTCTTTGCTTCTTGTGGACCGAATGACCCCGGCTGTAACGTCCCGTTATTTTGTGATAAAAAAAAACTTTTATTTATTTTATTTTAATTTAAGTAATTAAAGTTTATTTATTTATCGGTAAATTAGAATTTAGTAGTTTATTTCGGTTTAAGTCTTTTTAATTACCTTTTTAGCTTATTTTCGTTTTAATGGTATTAATAATTATTAACGGGCCAATTAATAATTATTAATCACCATTGGGATAGTTTAAGATCATCGGGTTTCGTTTTATAAGTCAAAAGTCATAAAAGGATGCAACCGTCATTTCCAATTTCTTAAAAATATCAAAACACTATTCATTCATCTTTAAATACACTCATTGACCAAAATTGACCACAATTCCTTCATCCTTTTCTTCTCAAGGCCGTGGGTCTCATTGTGGGGGGAGAATTTTTCGGGTTTTCTTCGTTTCTCGACGGATCGGCTCAATCTTGGTTGCATCGGAAAGCCCTCGAGTCTAGGATCCTTTTCCACCTAACCATCGTTCTTTTCTTTCGAGATCCACGGAGTTCTCGGTAAGTAAAGTTTCAAACCCTAAGCTCCAAATAGTGTTTTAATGGAGTTTTCTTTGTTTTCTTTCGATTTCTTGCCGTGAAACTCGGTGTTTGTAAATACGGGAGTAGTTTTAAGAGTTTTTGGTAACTTTCCCATAACCTTAAAACCGAGTTTCAGTCGAAACCCTTCCCGTTTGAAATTTACCCTTTTGGGTTTGATTTTGGGTTAGAATTTAATGAAATAATGTTTATTTAAATTCAATTCGGGAAAGGGCTTAATGTTCAAAAACCCTAATTATCGATACTCATTGAAATCGGGAATATCGAATTTGCTTAAAACCAACTCGAAACACTTTTAAATTACCTAAAAGCCGGAAAACCAAACCCGAAGCCCATTTTCTTTGAGAGGGCCGAGAGCCTCTATGGGAGTGTTATTGAGTTTTTCGTTGTTTTGATCGTTTAGTTGTTGTTTGATCGATAGTTGGTAAAATTATTGATTATGTGATATAATTCAATTGTAGGTGTTTTCGAACCGCTTGATTGATCGCTCTTTTGGACTTAGGAGCAAAATCAACTTTCTTTAAGGTGAGAATAGTTAGGATTTAAAGTATTTATAGAAAGCAAATGAGTGTGAAGGTTTGTAGAGTTTGAAACTAAGACTAGAATCCGAATCTAAGATTAGAGGGATGTGAGTTAGTGCCCTTAGGATTAGGAGTTAATCCTTTAAGTGAGAACTTAGGAGTTCTCGAGGAAAGTATTGAATCTTAAAAGACTCTAAGTTAGATTCGTTTCGAAGCTTAGGTTGGATCATTGGAAGTTAAAAGATCCAAACTTTTATATAGAACGGTTAATAGAATCTCAGATTATATTGGAAGTTTAGAATCCTGGAAGGTATAGGTTAATCGTTAAGATAGAATGTACTTGTATTAATGTAGCGGAGTTCGATTTACATATCGTTCATCCGAGATGCTTATCTATTTTACTTTATGTCTTTTACTTTATATCTTTTACTTTATACCCCTTTACTTTATGCTTGCATCAACTACTTTAATTTCGCACTTTATTTATTTACTTTTTCAAGGATATGCAAGCATATGCATATCATATTGCATCATACCATTCTCGCACCATTCATGAAAAAGAAATGAAAGTGAGAAAGAAATGAAGGGGAGAATGTTGGAGCCTACGGGTAGTGTCCGCATCACCTTCAGAAAAAGAAACGTAAGTGAAAAAGAAAAGAAAGTGAAAGAGAAAAGAAGGAAGAATGATGAACCCTATGTGGAGTTCACATCACCTTCAGTGAAAAAGAAACGAAAGTGAAAAAGAAATGAAAGTGAAAAAGAAAAGAAAGTGAAAGAGAAAAGAAGGAAGAATGATGAACCCTACGTGGAGTTCACATCACCTTCAGAGAAAAGAAAGAGTGTGAAAGAAAAAGAGACGAATGGGATCCTACGGGATTTGCTCATTACTCTAAGTGAAAAAGAGACGAATGGGATCCTACGGGATTTGCTCATTACTCTAGATGAAAAATGAGTGAATGGTATCCTACGGGATTGACGCATTACTTCTTCATACATAGGGAGTTGAATGGTATCCTGCAGGATTGACGCATTACTTCCTCATGCATAAGGCTGAATGGGATCCTACGGGATGTTCTCATTACCCTTCATTCACGCACAAAAGGGCAATTGCGAAGTCCTACGGGATGCTCTCATGCATTCATGTTTATGATAGATGAAAGAGAGAATCAAGAAGTTGTATGATGTATAAAGTATATTTACTTTTCTTACTTATGTCATAACATTGTTGATGGATGAGTATTGACTATGATTATTAGTAATATCATCCTTAGAAAGTATAAAACAAATTTACCTAGAGTTGGAGAACTTTAGGATTGATTGTGTCAGGTAAATTGGACACAAATCGGAATACGAGTTTGAGGTCTATTCTTACTTTTTATTCTTATTATTCTCACTGGGCTTAGTTTGTTAGCTCATGATATTACAAACATTTCAGGTAATGTTTGGGATCGTGGAAGAGGAGCTGGTGCGCGCTTGATCGAGAGGGTGATGATTTCGAGATGGACTAAGTAGTTGTAAAAATCCATGTACATGGTTTTGTGAATTTTATATAATTTTGGAGTTGTATATTTGTAAATGGCTCTTACGAGCTTTTGTCTCTACTTTTATGTTTATAAATCATTTTGAACTCCTGATAGGAAGTTAATGTTCCTTGTGTTTTTAGATATTTGAATTTAAGATGTAAACAGGTTTTGGCTAGCCTATTTTCAAACATAATCACGCCAATTTTCTTAAAATAAAAGACTTCCGCTGTTTTCTCTGATTTAATTTATTTAAAAGTGACGGGTCGTCACACCCGGCCCTTCATCTTCAGCGCCCCCTCTTCGACCACCGCAGTAGTTTTTTCATTTACTTCCTTTTTTGGTTGAATACGAATTATTTAGGTGTTTTTAATGTATTTTTAGTAAATCATTTTCGGTTGTTATATATTTTATTCCTTTTTTATAATAAATAATAAATTATAATTCATAAATAATAATTATTAATTAATTAAAATAAAATAAAATAACTTTTAATTAATAATAATAATAATAAAAAATTGATATATTTGCTACTCCGGGGTCACAAATATTTAAATATTATTTTAAAACATAAATAAAAAAAATACTAACATTTACGACCCTAGAGTAGCAAATATTGCTACCCTAGGGCCGTAATTATGGGCCCAATTAAACGACCCCATGGAAGCAATATTTGTTTCTCTGTGGTCGTTTTTATTGGGTCCATAATTACGACCAGACGGTAGCAGGCCCAACAATTAAACGACCCCATGGAAGCAATATTTGCTACTCTGTGGTCATTTTTATTGGGTCCATAATTACGACCAGACAGTAGCATACCGTCTGGTTGTAATTATAGGCAATATAAAACGATCTCAAAGTAGCAAATATTCCTACTATGGGGTTGTAACATTTATGGTTGACTTTTTTACAACAAAAAATAGTATGGTCGCAATATGGTCGTAATTTTATGACCCTGGGTCACAATTTTTTCATAACGACCCACTTTTTACTACGATAGTTCTGGTCACATTTTGGGTTGTATTTTGGTCAATTACGGCCAGAATGGTCGTAATTTCCTTGTCGCAAATAAGCAGTTTTTTTGTAGTGTTATTGAATTGCAGTATCATTATGTGTGTGATATTTTACAAAAGGAATATGTTACAATTGATTATATATCTACTACTGAAATGGTTGTTGATCCTTTAACTAAACTCATTCGAATAGAGTTGTTTAATAAGCATGTAAGGTTCATGGGTTTAAGAAATGAGTAGATGGATTTTGGGCTTATAGCCAACTGGGAGATGTTGGGATGATATGGCTTAAAATCCCAATATTGTTAAAGCCACAATTGATGGAAAAATCTTAAGTAAAGCCTCAATTGTTGGATAAATGATTATTGATGCATTTCATACATTTGATTACATATTGCATCTTTATTGAACTATATATATATATATATATATATATATATATATATATATATATATAGTATTTTCTTAAATAAATATCATGGTGCATGGCATTATATTTGACATTTGAATTAACTTTTTCTAGTCATTGTATCTTGATTAGAGTGGTCAACAACAGGTTAGAAGGCCAAGTCTAATTGGTTGGTAACTACTTGGAGTGAGGCCTATTTGACTGCAGAGAGTTGAGGAAAGAATCAAGTTTGTTGAGTATTTTTAGCGACAGTAACAACTGAGAATATATGATTTGGCTTACATTCATATATAAACTGATATTGTGTATCAGGTAAAGCATCTCTGAGAAGTGCAAAAACCCAACTATCTGTATTCATATTAATTGGCAAACTCTTCATTTGTCAAAATTATTATGTTTATTTACTTTCAAATTTCAACCAATCAACTCTTTGATACAAGAATATATCAATTAACCCTCGAGTCACAATTTATACTTTTGAGGAAAAATCGTAGGATTATTTATTAGAGATTGTAACTATTCAAACACATCAATACAAA
Source organism: Gynostemma pentaphyllum (assembly GCA_028015215.1). Taxonomy (NCBI): domain Eukaryota; kingdom Viridiplantae; phylum Streptophyta; class Magnoliopsida; order Cucurbitales; family Cucurbitaceae; genus Gynostemma; species Gynostemma pentaphyllum. The sequence goes on from CM051352.1 coordinate 19,152,443, forward strand.
TTATATTTATTCCACAATTTCGTTCCATTGAAATCCACAAACACAAGCATTTTGAGCAGATTATTCGAAGTCAGAATAAAAAAAGCACTCTCAAACACAACTTGAAGTAAATAATTATACAAGAGATCAAATTGGCAAAGAGTCAACAAGCAAAGATTTGATATAGAGTTTAGTTGGTCCATCATTATTTGTATACCCATCTTCATACTTGTAAAGAAGCTCGATCACTCGAGCAAAGTTGAATACTCGCACCAAGGCATCCATAGGAACTTCAATTGGATAAAGGCAAGCTTCATTCATATCTTTCCATGAATTCTCAACTTGTTTACGAAATTTGTCATAGATCTCTTCTTCCGATACCATATTATTTTTTTGTTTCATGTAGCATTCGACGGCAGAGACAACATGACCCCTCTCTTGTTCGAACTTTGAGAAGATAAGAAAGAAAACAGATGAAATTTAGATGGTGAAAATTCATTATATATATAGATATGTGTGTGTGAATAATGTATGTGATGTTACCTTGTGGGAAACGATGTCGTCCATGAGTCTACAAATGAGTGCAGATGCTTGGACGATTTGAGGGTTATTGTCTGCCCATTCATATATCTCAGGTGCGACAATGCCATCCATCCCAATGAATTAACATATTGTAAGCATTCTTGAGCCACTAGTTTCCAATGCATTTTCTAAATATTCTTCTAAACTTGGTGTATAGCTTTCTTTAAACCATCTTGCTTCAATAATGTATGCTCTAACTTGTTCTTTAATCTGTCAGTAGAAAAGAAAGAAAAAAAAAATGAAATCATTAATTTTAAATTGTATATATAGCATAATATGATCCAATATTTATAAAAATAGCAACCCAAAAACTTATTTGCATATATAACAAAAAAAACTCAAATTCACGTATAAAATATTAGAAAATTGTCATTAGTGTTGCATAAATAATCACTGATTCGTAATCAATGATTCACTTAATTCACTATATTAATTGATATTTTACATGTAATCACCGTTTACCTTATATGTTATCATTGATCATCTTATAAATTATCACTGAATTTTTTTATTCACGTTAATGAGATTTTTTCTTAAAATGCTATATTTGTCAGGGCTAATTACTGAAATATCATATTTTTACACACTAATTACTAAAATGTCAAAACTTTTTAAAATTACTCAAATAACATAATTATAGTTCAATAAATTTCTTGAAGTGAAAAAAGTAAAAAAAAACTAATAAATTCATTGAAAATATCCATGGAAAATAGTTCAATAAATTTATCGAACTAGCTATAATTATGTTATTTGAATAATTTTAAAAGTTCAAACATTTTAGTAATTATAAGCAAATTTATGCTATTTTAGACAAATTCTTTATCTATAAATACTTTTTAAAAATATTATATTTATAAATATTACAGATAATTATACTACCCAATGAAATTTTTCCAAAATAAAAAAAATTATTATTAAAGGAACATTGAATTAAAGTTTGTCAAGCTTACTGATTTTTTGGCATAGAAAATGGTATGTTGCCTTCCTTTCATCTTCATCTCTTGCTCAATATCTTGAAATGAGTCTAGTACAGCTTGATAAAACAATTTCATGTAATTTGGAAGATGGTGTATAGCATTAATATCCCACCTGAAATTCAGTTAAGATAAATGGTTGTAAAAAAAAAAAAAGAATGCTTTTGAAATAGTCACCTTTCAATCGCATCAGTTAAAAGTTGAAGTTCTTGAAAAGTTCCATAAGCATCGTAAACATCATCAATAACTGAATCAATAGCCATCACTCGAGCTAATATTCTTCTAGCCACTGAATATTGCGGCTCAAAATACACTTGTAATGCCCAAAAGTAAGCCTCCACCATTCTGTCTCTTGCGAAAGTTAGATCCACCTTCACCTTCAAATCTTTCCACCACCTTAAAAAAAAAATTATTAAGTAACCGAATTTTCTTCCATGTTTATAAATCTAACCGTTTTAAAAAATATTTATAAATGTAGCAGTTTTTTAAAAACCTTATTTAAGTGAATCAAATAAATCAATGATAACTTATTAGGTAATCAGTGATTACATGCTGAAATATTATTTGATAAAGTAAATCAGTAAAAACAGTGATTCCCTATGCGCAGAATGAGTGATTACTTATTCAGAAATCAGTGATTACTTACGTGAACTAATGGTAATTTTATAATATTTTACACGCGAATTTGAGCTTTTTTTTATTTTTATAAATAACTTTTTGGGCTTCGATTTTTGTAAATATTGGACCCTTTTTAGATATATGAGTAATAAGCCCTAAAAAAAACACTGATTTCAAAAGTTTCAATTTCATCTTTCAGATATCAAAATCTTTCAATTGAACCCCTCTATAAAACTATGGCTCGAAAAATTCACCTGGACAAATCAGAAACCTCGGTCTGGTGAAGTTTCTGTAACATATTGAAATCCAACTTGGCAAATTTGAGGAGAATATGGTTATGTGATGGATCTTCCTCGGACACAGACATGTAATGTTTTGCTCGAAGCCGCACCAACCCCTTTCTGATGGGTCGGCTTAAGCTGTGTCTGACTTCGGCTTCTAAAGGTGGGCTTAACTGCCCAACAATTGCTTCCAAATGAGTTGTTGTGAAATCAAGAGCTTCTTCAAGTATATCTTCACCATGAGCCCTCATATTTGCTGCTTCATATAAACTCAATATTCCTCTTACATCTTCTATAATTGATTTCTTGAATTCTCCATTTTTATCTTTAAACCTTCTGAAGATATCTATTGAAGTTCACAAAAAGGGGAGATTAATTAAGTCATGGGTTTAGTACCTTTTTTTTTTCGCATGGAGTTTTGAGGCTTGTGTTTATTTCGTCCCTAAGTTTTTAATTTGTTTCTACTTCGTTTCTCCAGTTTTGAGAAATAGGTTTATTGGTCCCTATGTGTTCAATTTGTGTCTATATCATCCCGAGATTTGAGAAATAAGGTCTATTTAGTCTTCGAAATTAGTTTTACAACTATTAGTAAACAAATTTTTTGACACTTATAAATGGAAAAATTAATAGCGTGGACCAAATTAATATATTTTTTAAAATTCAAAAACCAAATATATACAAATTGAAAATTCATGGACCAAATAAACATAAGCCAAACTCAGGGACTAAAATGGTACTCTTAAAACGTTTTGGGTCCGTTTTGTATAACTTCTCTTAAAAATATTTTAAGTTAATCATTTTAAAAGAAATACTAATTAAGAGTTTCATCTAAAAACACTTCAGAGAAGTATTTTAAGTGAAATACTTATTTATGAATAGTATACTCAAGTGTTTTTAGATAAAACACTTAATCAATATTTATTCTAAAATGTTTCACTCAAAATACTTTTAGGAAAATTTGTACCAAATGAAACCCAAAAACCAGTCAAATCGACTCAACTTAGTTTACTCGAGTTAATAAGTTAATTTTTTTAATATTTATCTACTTACTAGTAAATAGAAAATTCCCCTTAATTTTCATACCGTGTTTAAATTTTATTGGATCAAATATACTCCAAATATTTATTGGTAGGACAATTTATGTTGAATATAATAATACGGAGAAGAATTAAAAAAAAAAGGGGGGGGGGGATATTTGTGGGCTCACGGCAGCTCAGGGTACGCTTTCCGTCAGTGTTAATACTTGAATGATTACTTGCTTTACTATTGCCAGAACAAGAAATTGTTATTCTCCAAAACTTCACCGACACTTCTTCTTTTTGGTGTTTCTGATTTAAATACCTTTATAAATGTTTGCATTTAATAAAATGCCAATCCAATTTAAACTTTGGTTAGATTAGGAAATCAACGATCATTTCAATGTCTATTTTAGATAAGTTGGAATTTAAAAAATAATGAGATTAACTAAATCGGTCAAAATATACTCATTTACAAAATGGTTCTACACTCTACTGGTAAGATCATTATATTATTATTATACTTTGTATTTTATTTCATTTAGTGTCTCTCAAGACTTTTTTAAAAATAAGTTATATATATCTAAATAAATTGATTGTAGTGGACAAACATTCAACTTGATTATTTTAATTCGAAAGTTTCACTCAACAAATACCCATAAATTATCAATCAAAACATAGTCCATTAATCGAGACATGTATAGTTTCACCATGAAAAGAGTAGTTCAATCCTCAACCTAAAACATGGTATAAAAAAGAACTCATACCCACAAATAACCCTGAAAATCAATATTTCCAATTTAATGTGGTATTTATGCAAATTTCTATAAAACAAATATAGATTAAAAAAAAGGGAAATTTACATGAATATTATAATTGGATGAAATATTTACAAATTTGTTAGAAAAAAAAGAAATATTTATAAAAATGTTAGAATTTCAAAAGTCGAGTATATCAGTCAATCACTATTAGTATATCAGTCAATAACTAATAATATATCAGTGATAGACTATTAATGATCGACTAATAAACTATCATTAATATACTAATAGTGATTGATTGGTATATTGAGAATATTTGAAATTCTAACATTTTTGTAATTATTTTTCTAACAAATTTATAAATATAATAAAAAAAAAATTAACATATTTAAAATTACCCCTAAAAAAAAGTGACTGAAATGAAGACTCACCACATGAAATATTGTAACCTTGTTGTCTAAGGAGACGAAATTGGAGAGCAGTTATATTAAGATCATCCTGATCTTGTTCATCGTTCTTGTTGTTGTATATTTGGTCCAATAATTCATCAATCTCGGTTTTAAAATGGTAAGAAACACCAAAAAGTTGGATTGAATCAATTAACTTCAATTTTTCTGATACATTCTTCGAAGGGGTCATTAATATGCTTCTTACTTCAACTTTCAGATCTTCAACTTGTTTTTCCAGCTCATAGTATTCTTCCTAAAAACCAATATCAAGAACTTATTAGCATGTTTTTATATGAATTTATTGGTTTTATATATGACTATGATTTATAAGAAGATTTTTCAATGGATCATAAAAATTAAATGGTTTATCGAACAATTTTATTTTAAAAAATTAAAAACAAAAAATCAAAATAAAAAAATAGAAACAGAGAAACAGAGAAATTATATGGGTCATCAAGACACCTAAATTTTAGTTATAAAATTAAAAACTACAAACACTCGGATGGTTTTTGAACTCAACTAAATACATTTTTTAATTTTTGTATGCTTTTTAACTACATCATAAAATGTTGTTAATATTTCCAAATACACTAAAAAGTAAAACACTAATTAAGTGTTTTCTCTAAAAACGTTTATTAAAAAAGGGCAAAATGCAAAATACACCCCTGTGGTTTTGGTTAAATGCAAAACACACCCCTATGGTTTGAAAATGAATATTTATACCCCTGTACTTTCAAAACTGTGCAAATTGACCCATTCCTGCTACACCTTTGATTTTCTTTTAGTCATAACTTTTTCATTTGAACTCCGATATTTGAATGATTCAAGATATTTTGAAATCCTCATTTTGAACTCTACGTTGTAATCACAAAAAATTCTAAATTATCATTATATAAAATTGTTTACGACTTCAACCCGATCTAATATATTGATGATGGTAACTCTTTTTATATACTAATAATTTCTAAGTTTTTAAGTGACTATAATGTAGAACTCGAAATGAGGATTCCAAAATATTTTGATTCATTCAAATCAGAGTTCAAACGAAAAAGTTATAGCTAAAAGAAAATCAAAGATGTAACGGGAAGGAGTCAATTTGCACAATTTTGAAAGTACAAATATTCATTTTTCAAACCACAGGATCAGTGTATTTTACATTTGACCAAAATCACAGGGTGTGTTTTACATTTTGCCCTAAAAAAAAAGTTTTGTCAAAAATATTTTCCTCAAAATACATCTCAAACTCTCCCTTCCGAATGGAAAAGAGAGATAGCTTATTCTTTTGAAAACAAAATAAACAGAGACCCAAAATGATAACTTAAAAAAAAAAACATAATAAAAAAAATTACCATGGTGGTCTGAGAAGCATATGAAAGGAAATGATCTCCCCAAACACTTGGAGGAAAATTAGCAATGTGACGATTGTCATTGGCTGAGGCTGAGGGATTTTCATTGGTAGACATAGCTCGTGCTTTATTTTGTCTGGATTTATTTTGATATTTGATTTTTTTTTTTTAAATCTTAAACCAGGCCTTTGCTCTTCTGTATTTATGAAGCAATTTGGTCCCACGCAGCGTGGTGTGGGCAGATAATTTTTTTTATATTATCTCTAATCTATGTCAGACTGTGCTGAAATATAAGTTTCATATATTTTTCTTATCATCTTGCATGGGACCAAATTAATATATTCTTATCATATTACACCTCTTAACTTTACGAGCTGTTTCCTATTAATAAATTTTTATGCAAATCTTACATGTTTTTGTTAAAATATTACATCTGTCTTCTCTTACTCATCAGATATGCAAAAATTGAAAAATGTTGGTTCTCAATTCCCTTCCTTGGCTCATACGTGGCTGTTCCAAAGTTTGATGTCAGCCTTAATTGTCATCAGATCCTTTCATTCAACATGCCAACCACTCTTTTTTCATTCCGTTTCGAAATTCTTAACAAATGATTATGTTGATTGATTTGGTTAAGAGAACCTTCATTGTTTTCAATCTAATATTGGTTGAAATCATCCTCTCTATCAGATTGTTGTTGCTAACTGATTTTGGTCCCAAGAAACTGCTCTGAGCCAATTTTTTAATATTTTATTTAAGTAAACAGCCATCTTAAATAGGAGGAAGACAAACGTGAATCAAGGGAGAATAAACATAAACATAATTACAGATTTGCACAACAAATATTGACATCTAATTACAACAAATATAAATAAGAAAAGCATTTCACCTAATAGACAATTTTAGCCGAAGTCATATGTACGTAACCAGGGGCACATATCTCGTTTTCGAAAAAAAAGTGGATGCAATCATTGGGCACATCACCTCGGTTTTTAAATCAAAGTGGTTTGCAGTTTAAAATAATGTAGATGAGATATGCTTGGAACCAACTTTACATAAACAAGGCAAGAATATTAAATCATCACTTGAATATTATTAACTTGTCACAACATTACTTGATTAAAAAAGTTTAGCAACCAACTAAAATTCAAAATTTGAGGTGTCATTATTTTTAATTTTAGGAATTAATTAAAAAAATTGATGAAGTTAAATTGGTTAATTAAAATAAAACTCTAACAAGAAAGCTTTACCCTAAATAAGAGGTTATTTAATCGTTCCATTAACACGCGACCCTTCTAACTGGGAGCAATCTGTCAGTATTATTTTATTAATAATTCACTTCATTGAGACATTGCACAATGTGTTCGGATTAATAGAGATTAATCACTTGGCTATCACATTAAAATTGATCTAACCAATATATAAATACGTATTAGATTGAACTTAGTGAATGAACTATTTTCTAAATTAGTGGAATTTTTTTAGTAAATTAATTAACATTTAATTACGGATTCGTTAATAGCATGCAATTGTGATCAAATCTTCAACTAGAATTATAAGGTTTTCGAAAACTTACATTATAGATTTAATGGAGAATTGGTTGGAGGTTTCTTTACAGCATCAATCCATTTCACCAAGTTTTCTATGCTATATCCCGATTACAAACCAACCCGACTTGTGAGAATCGAACCGGAAGAACAAACTAAGAAAAAAGGTTCTTCTTATTTTAAGAAGCCAAAAATCGGTAATAGGGAGAATAAAAGAGGGAGCTTTTTGATAAATATCAAGTGTTAAATATAAGCACCCAATGGTCATATTTATAAGAAAATAAGAATTGGTTTCCCAATCAAATTAGTATTCTTATTTATTGTAATTTAAATAATCAAAATTATTTAAAATTAAAACAAAACAAAAAAAAATTAAAAGAAGGAAGATGGCGTCATGCAACTTGCAAAATAAGAAAAACTTATTTTCCTTAATGCTTGACAAGTGGCGTGAGATAGATAAATCACCATTTATCTTTTTTTTTTTTAATAATCTTTTGTTTTATCTATTCAAAATTTGAAAAAAAAATCAAATAATCTTTTCAATTTAAATACATATTGCCTAAAATTCTCATAATTAATTAATATTGAATCAAATTCATTTAACTAATTATGGGCAAAATACTAATTTGTTTGATAAAACAAATATATTTAATTTTCTCTCCTTTTATTATTAAATTAAATAAACTCATTATTTAATGAATAGTATTAATTATTAATTTTCATTTAAATAAACTCATTATTTAAAAAGAATTTGTCTCCAATAGCATAAATTTGCATACTAATTACTAAAATGTCAGAACTTTTTAAAAATTACTCAAATAGCATAATTATAGTTCAATAAATTATTGAACTATAGTTAAATTAATTATTAAACTATTTTTCATAGGTATTTTTAACGAATTTGTTTGTTTTTGGTTTTTTAAGTTCAAGGTCAATAATTTATTGAACTATTTGATATTTTTTATTATTATTTTCATTGAATTTGTTAAAAATTTTAATTTTTTTAGTTCAATAAATTATTGAATTATAATTATGCTATTTGAGTAATTTTTGAAAAGTTCAAACATTTCAGTAATTAGTATGCAAAAATATGCCATTTCAGTAATTGTCCCTTATTTAAACAATTAATAATATTAATATTAATTTCCAATTAAATAAACGTTTTTATTTAAACAATTAATATTTCCCTTTATTTAAGTAATTTAATTACTTAAATATAATTATTTCTTCCTAGTTAAATTAATAACTTGGTTAGTTACATTGATATATAGGCTAGCATAGGGACCTGATGGACCTATAGATTATGGGCTCCAATAATTATTGATTTATTAATTAAACTCATTAATTAATTAATCATAATTATTAACTTAGAGTAATTCCACTATAAACTCTAAGTTGAACTCCCCTCACTATAGATGAGTTATGTCCATTTGTTATTAAGTTTGTTTTGACATATCCTTCACGTGGTAATCTCATAACTACAACTGGGTCAAAAGTTACCGTTTTACCCTTGTAATTATCTCTTTTATCCTTGTGTACCCAATGATTCTCTAATGAACATTTTTCTATAGTTTTCAAGTATAGAACGATCCTTCTCGGGTCAGTGAGAAGGTGAGACCTCATGTTCAAGTACCGAATCATTACAACAAGGGAGACGTCTAAAGTTCCTAAGTTAGAATAGTATCGCACTAACACTTTCATTTGTTTTAGGAAAGTTATGAATGTCATCTTGTATAGAAATGTTCCCAAGCACCAACTTAGTCATTTCCCCAAAACAGGTGTTTATCGAGTGTATCAACAGATCACTCTCAACCATCTGAATCAAAGGAAAAGACTTCATTAATGTGAGTTCATAACATACTTAGGATTGAGATGTATCAATCTTAATAACGTAATTTGATATTATAAATCATTTCCTATCAACAGTGTTATTTAGGAATCGATTTATTTTTTTGGTCCAGTCTTATATAAACTCCTTATATATGATGTTTCCACTTGCATCTACATCATGCTAATGATTTGGATCAAATCAGTGAACAACATCAATAGTGTTACCAGAATAAGGTTTTCTAACCGTATTCGTTTACTGTAGACTATTTGAGTTACTATCTTAGACTAGATCCACTTTATATCTCATAGTAGTCAATATTACATAATTAGTAACCCCGAAATTTTCTATTAATGTTTGAATATTTAGTGAATATCAACATATAATAAATTGCACAAAATTCACTAAAATAATACTTTTATTTATTCATAAAATATTCTATTACAAATTATGAATTCTAGGGCATAAATCACAACACTTAGATATTAGAGGTAGCCTGAATACATCTAAGTAAAAACCTTAGCTAGTTATATTGAGTGGGAGAAGGACAAGTGACAACCAATCTTGCGGTCTTCAAGTTAGAATCAATGCGTGAGATTCATATAGGGCTCAGTGGTGTTGGTAACTCTTCACTCATTCCCTTCGGAGAGTATCTGTATGAATCAATACCCGGGTGATTCTCTTCGGGATAGGATTTTTAAAAAGTTTTTGATATTTGACTTCGCCTTCGGTGACACTCATCAAAATAAATTTAAGCGATCTAAAACTTGGGTAACACTCAAAGAGATTCATTTAGAAAGATGCTTAAGAGTTTTGATATGTGACTCTCTGTAACGACCCGATTTCCATTAAATCCTTCAAATTCAAATGCACAGCGGAAGACTCGAATTTTAAAGAAAAACGGCATGGGTTCGTTTAAAAATCAAATTATCTAAAACTTGTTTACATTGACCCAATTTCAGAGAAAGCAGTAATCATGGAATGCACATTCTAGATTGATATTTAAACTTCTAAAAGAGTTTAAAACCATAAGACATTTACACATTTAAACAAATACTCTTCCGAGCTCAAAACATAAGTAAGAAAGTAGTAAATATGAACAAAGCATTTCAATGATGCTTTACAAAATATGTTCCTCTTCTTGTCCTTCCATCCTCTCGACAGATCAAGTGACGCCACCTCCTCGACCACGTCCCTTACAACGAGTTTTACCTGAAAATTTTTAAGTGTAGCAACATTAGCATAAAAATGTTAGTGAGAGTAAAATGAAAGCAAGTAATCCTATGAACCTAATTTCATACCAGAAATTGTGTCCAAAGGTCTAAATTGCTCTTTACTACCCATTCCACACTACCAATTTCCACACAATCATACAATAGAAGTATACTTCTCATAATAGACATTCCCATATGAAAATGAAATAGAGACTTGAAGTAAAAGTAATAACTATTACTAAGTCTTACTAAAAATTCTAATGAAGATAAATAATAATATCTCTAACTTTCTTTGTTACCATACAAGTTTCATCGTAACGTGTTACCGTATAGATCAACATCAACATACTACCACGTACGATCGTACCATAGAAAAAGTCATCGTAACGGGTTACCGTATGGATCAACATCAACATACTACCCCGTACGGTCTTACCATATCACAAGTCATTGTAACAGGTTACCGTATCTTACCATGTCACAAGTCATCGTAACGGGTTACCGTATGGATCAACATCAACATACTACCCTGTACGGTCTTACCATATCACAAGTCATCGTAACGGGTTACCGTATGGATCAACATCAACATACTACCCCGTACGGTCATACCATATCACAAGTCATCGTAACGGGTTACCGTATGGATCAACATCAACATACTACCCTGTACGGTCTTACCATATCACAAGTCATTGTAACGGGTTACCGTATGGATCAATATCAACATACTACCCTGTACAGTCTTACCATATCACAAGTCATCGTAACGGGTTACCGTATGGATCAACATCAACATACTACCTCGTACGGTCTTACCATATCACAAGTCATCGTAACGAGTTACCGTATGGATCAACATCAACATACTACCCCGTATGGTCTTACCATATCACAAGTCATCGTAACGGGTTACCGTATGGATCAACATCAACATACTACCCTGTACGATCATACCATATCACAAATCATCGTAACGGGTTACCGTATGGATCAACATCAATATACTACCCCGTACGGTCTTACCATATCACAAGCATCGTAACGGGTTACCTTATGGATCAACATCAACATACTACCCATACGGTCTTACCATAACACAAGTTATCAAGTTCCCTAGTAAGTTAGATAGATAGAATTCTACCAAGCTACTAAAGAACATAGACTACTTAAAATTACACTAGTTAATTCTCAAGTGCAACTTCTAAGCCAGTTTGTCTCCCAACCCACTCAAAGTACCTTATACTTCCACTTTCATCTAAAATCTCCAATTGCATCTAAACTCTTCAATTCATCCTACAAGACTTCCAAACACACTCAATCTTACCTTATTCACCCAAATTCACTAGAACTCCAAAGTCACTCCACTCACTTCCGAGTTTAAAGTCACCAACCAAGTATTAACTTCTAGAAGTTAGTTTTACCACTTAACCTCGATAAACAATATCGTAATGAAATCGAACTTCCAAAGTGTCGAACAATTCCCTCTCGTGCGATTATCAAAGCCTACAATAACACCGGTCGAATACAAATTATAAACCATGATTAAATAAGAAAAATTGATTTTCAGATGAATAGTGATTTTCAGATGAACAATGATTTTCGGATGAATAGTGTTTTTGGGTGAATATTGTTTTTCAAAAATCCGAGCTCAAAATCGTCAAATTTCTTGATGGAAATGCATGATTTCAACTCCAAAACTCATTTATAAACAAAAATAAAGAGATTCATAGGAAAAGTTTTGAAAACTCACTTTTTAGGGCTTCCCATAAAGAACGAGAAACGCCAAAAGGTTAGGATGGATAGAACGCCCACGTCCCGAGCATTCCAACGCAATTGAAATTACGGAGATCCATAGAGAAATGAAGAAAACCCAAGAGGAGAGAGGGAGAAGGAGAGACCTACGGCCATGGAGGATGAAGAGAAGAGAAGATTATGAATTTTTATTGACCATTGACTATTTAAAGAGAAGAAAGTGAATAGTGAAAGATATTTTTAAGAAATTGGAAAATGACGGTTACGTCTCTTAAGTGATTTAGCTTATAAAACGAAACCCGAAACTCTTAAAATGACCAAATGGTGATTAATAATTAATAATTGGTCCGTTAATAATTATTAATACAACCAAATCTAATTTAAACTAATAAAAGGATTAAAAAGGTTTTCGAACAAAATTAACTACTAAATTCTAAATTACTAATTCTAAAATTAACTAAATACTTTGATTAAAATAAATGAGTAAATAAATGAAATATTAAATTAAAAAAATTTTACTCCAAAAATAACGGGACGTTACACTTTCTTCGGTGACACTCATCAAAATTAACATTTAAGTGATCTAGATGTTTCGCCTGTCCAATACATGCTAACTAAAGAACTATAGGATATAAGTTATCCTGGGGATGTTTATTAGTTCAGAGGAGTCTCATTTTAGCGAGAGAGAACTTTGACTCGCCCACGTTGGCATTGTTCCTGTCAGACTAATATACCATTGCAATGAAATTGTGTTTGAAGGTTATTTAGAATTTCATTAAATATGCATTCATGCATCACGTTTAATATATGCCAAAAGTATGAATGAATGGATGTGTAAATTATATTACTAAAAGCATGTGTTTATTTATTTATATCATCTATGTCGAACTCTCTAATTGTTATTCTTGCTATTGAAAAAGTGAATGGTGAAAATTTCACCACTTGGAAAAACAACATTAATACCATTCTGGTTATTGAGGATCTCAAATTCACTATTCTAGAGGAATGTCCTCCAGAAACGCCTGCTAATGTCGCTCGAGCTGTTTGAGAGGCTTATGATCGCTAGATCAAGGTTAACGAGAAAGCTCGTGTCTATATCTTGGCTGGACTTATTGAAGTCGTATCCAAGAAACTTAAATCTCTGCCTACAACATATGAGATGCTGCAATCGACATAGGAGATGTTTAGCAATCCATCTGAGTAAGTCAAATTTGAGACTCTCAAGTACATCATGAATGCCCGCATGAAGGAGGGAACATCTGTTATGGAAAATGTCCTTAACATGATGGTCCACCTCAATGTGGCTGAGATGAATGGTGGTACTAAAGACGAGACTAGCCAGATCTGCATGATTCTTGAAACCCTCTCAAATCGACTCTTATCGTTAAAAAACAACTATATTTTGAACAAGGTGGGCATGACATGCCCCGGATTCTTAATGAGCTAAAAGGCAAGAAGACGAAAGTCGTGGAAGCAAATGTTTTTGCTGCTCATGGTGCCTCTAGCTCAGTACAAGAATAAGAAGTAGACGTTCTGGAAAAAGAAGGGTATGGGAGCTACCAACTCTATCAAGAAATCCAAGAGAGAAATATTTCCCAAAGGGAAGTGCTATCACTATAATGGTGAAGGGCACTCAAAACGAAATTGTCCCAAGTTCTTAAAAGAGAAGAAAAAGGGTAAAGAAGGTAAATACTATTTATTCTTTTTAGAAACCTTTAATGTGGAGAATTGTAAATCTACCTGGATAATTTATTCAGGAGCCACTAATCATTTTTCCTCTTCATATCAGGGAAGTAACTCTGGGAGGAGAATCAAGCCTGGAGAAGTGTCTCTAAGGAACACCGTGGGGCAGATGGAGGATGCTGAAGTTGTTGCTGATATAAAATTATCTTTTAGTAGTAAAATGTTTACTTTTCTGAACACTGTTTATTATGTTCATGGTTTAAATCGGAACATAGTTTCTTTGTTTTGTATTCGAAAACAATCTTATATTGTAGATTTTGGTATTAATAAAGTTAATATTTTCAAAGATGGAAACTTTATTTGTTAGGATTAGAAGATAATAATTTATATATACTAAAACCGTTAGTATGTGCAATGCTTTATAATACTGAGTTGTTTCAGACTATAGAGTCTAGAACAAGTAAAGGTAGAATTTTAAAAAATGAGACACTTCTATGGCATCTAAGGCTTGGCCATATTAACCTCAATCGAATTCAAAGAGTGCTTAAAAGTGGACCTCTAAGTGATTTAGAAATTGGTACACTCCCAGTATGTGTATTCTATATAGAGCGTACAATGACTAAGTGTCCTTACCTAGAATTTATACATTCAAACCTTTACAGTCTGATGAATGTAAAAGCGAGGGGTGGATATGAGTACTATGTATCTTTTATAGATGACCACTCAAAATATGAATATATTTACCTGTTGCAATTCAAATATGAAACTCTTGAAAAGTTTAAGGAGTTTAAAGCTGAAGTTGATAAGCAACTTGGTAAATCTATCAAGACACTTCGATCTGACCGTGGTGGGGAGTATATGGACTTTGAGTTTAAAGACTACTTAGTGGAAGTAAAAATAAACTCAGGAGCGGCGGAAACCACATGCACTTCATGACTAACAAGTATTAGGTGACGAACAACCTTTTTAAGCAATATATTACATTTACTGAACATAATTTCATTTGGAAAGGGACCTTAATTTCTCATCTTATTTAAAAGTTCCAGACTTTTTAATGGACCCGTATATACAATACCCCAGAACTGGAATCCAAAGACTAAGCTCATTGGGTTTGTAATATATTTGAGACATTTAATCAAACACTTCCTTAGCATTCTCTAACACATTTCACAAAGTGCACTGATCAAAAAACTGAAAGTATAAATTTGTGGGTTACCTCTGCAACAATTATATTTTTATGAAGCTGAAGCACTTTATAAGATTCCATTGTTATTAGTTGCCATTTAAAAAAATTGAAATTATTTTTTGAGAAGTCACATTTTCTACCATAGAGAGGGGGAAAAGTCTTTACGGTACAATAAGTCTTAATTTTCATGACCCACTGCAAAATATATAAAGGATTATCAATTTAGAACATAGTTGATCCCATCTTTTCTCATGGTTTCTCAACAATTAAATAACCTCGAGATGAGACCATAAAGAGAACACATACATTAGTATAAAATTTTACAGATGTAACTTAGAATTAGATTGATGATGCTAGTTTAAAAATAATTATTCAATAAGAATCTAATGTATTACCATTGACCATCATTTCTTACCTAAACTTAATAAGAACATTATTAAAAGAACTATTTTAGTTCAAAACCAAAAATCACAGTTGTAGAAGAAAGACATCTCTATTTTAGATTTTTTTATCAATAATAGATTGTTTTCCATTTAAAAAAAAAAGTTCAGAAATATTTGTATTAGAATTAATTCAAAAGCCCAATTTTTGTTCAATCATTTATCAAAAGAAAGAGGAAAAATATCATTCAAACATTCTCCAAAAAGCTTAAACGTTGTAACTATGAAAAATTAATAAAAGCATGAGGAAGAATGAAATTAAACCTTTTTGGAAAAGGTAACCTGTGTGTGGACGTGTGAAGAAAAAGTAGCAATTGAAGGTTTGACGACCCGTCACTTTTAAATAATTTAAATTAGAAAACATAGCGGAAGTCTTTATATTTTAAGAAAAATGGCGTGGTTATGTTTGAAAATTGGCTAGCCAAAACTTGTTTACATCTTAATTTCAAAATCTAAATAACACACGGAACATTAAGTTCCTATCAGGAGTTCAAAAGCTTATAATCATAAAATAAAGACAAAAGCTCTTAAGAGCTATATACAATTGTACAAATCTCAAAATTATATAAAATTCACAAAACCATGTACATGGACTTTTACATAACACCTAGTCCATCTCGAAATCATCATCCCTCGATCATGCAACACCATCTCCTTTTCCACGACCTCTAGTCAGGGCATTACCTGAAATTTTTGTAATATCATGAGCTAACAACTTAAGCCCAGTGAGAATAATAAGAATAAAAAGTAAAGATAGACCTCAAACTCGCATTTCGATTTGTGTCCAATTAATCTGACACAATTCACTCCTAAAGTTCTCCAAACTTTAGGTAATTTCATTCTAAAATTTCCAAAGGATGATACTACTAACACACGTAGTCTAATCCTCATCCATTAACTTGTTATGACATAAATAAGAAAAGTAAATAAACTTTGCATAAAATATAACATCTTAATTCCTCTTTTTATTTTACTTTCCATTATGAAATATACAATTCTTTCTCCATGATATAATTCCACCGATAATATGCATGAAGGTAATGAAGACATCCCGTAGGATTCGCATTCACCTTTTATGCATAAATGAAGGTAATGTTGACACTCCCCGTAGGGTCCAACATTCTACCTTATGAATGAAGAAGGTGATGCGGACAATCCCCATAGGGTCCAACATTCTCCCCTCCTTTTCTTTCTCACTTTCGTTTCTTTTTCTCACTTTCATTTCTTTTTCTCACTTTTGTTTCTTTTTCTCGCTTTCGTTTCTTTTTCTCGCTTTTGTTTCTTTTTCTCGGAAGGTGATGCGGACATTCCCCGTAGGGTCCAACATTCTCCCCTTCCTTTCTTTCTCACTTTCCATTTCCATCAATGATATGCATGAAGGTAATGGAGACTCCAGTCGGATCCACATTCACCCTTTTATGCATGAAGGTAATGGGGACTCTCGTCGGATCCACATTTACCTTTTTTTGTTTTTTGCCTCCCTTCTCTTCCATTTCAATGATGTAAGATAATATGGTGCAAGATGTTATGGTGCAAGATGTAATGGTTATGCTTGCACATGCTTGCAAAAAGTAAATAAAGTAAAGTGCGAATAATAAAGTAACCGAAACAAACATAAAGTAAAGGGGCATAAAGTAAATAAATAGGAAACTTTGGACGAACGTTATGCCAATCGAACTCTGCTAACAATAATAACAGTAAAATCATATCTTAAACGATTAACCTATACCTTCAAAGATTCTAAACTTCAAATATAATCCGAGGTTCTATTAACCGTTCTATCTAAAAGTTTGGATCTTTTAACTTCCAATGATCCAACCTAAGCTTCGAAACGAATCTAACTTAGAATCTTCTAAGATTCAATAGTTTCCTCGAGAACTCCTAGGTTCTCACTTAAATGATTAACTTCTAATCCTAAGGGCACTAACTCACATCCCTCTAATCTTAGATTTGGATTCTAGTCTTAGTTTCAATTCTACAAACCATCATACTTATTTGCTTTCTAAAATTACTTTAAATCCTAACTATTCTCACCTTTGCCAAAAAAAGACTTGCTCCAAGTCTCAAATTTCCACGAAACAACAACCGAGCAATCGCACCTATAATTCACCAATTGCACAACATATTACAACTCATAACTAAGATGAGAACAAGTGTGCATTTTCGAGTGAATAGTGATTTCAGATGAAAAGTGATTTCGGATGAATAGTGTTTTTGAAAATCCGGGCTCAAAATCGTCAAATTCCATGATAGAAATTCATGATTTCAACTTCAAAACTCATTTATAAAAAAAAACGAACAAATCCATATAAAAAGTTTTGAAAACTTACATTTTGGGACTTCCCTTAGAGAATGGGAAACTTCGAAAAGGTAGGTTGGATAGGTAGCCCTTGTCCCTACCAATCCAACGCAACCGAAATCAAGCCGATCCATCGAGAAACGAATGAGAAACGAAGAAAAGAAAAATTACATCCATGGTGGATGAAGGCTACGGCCAAGAGAAAAGAAGAAAAAGAGAAAATGAAGTCAAATAGTCAAATTGGTGATATTTAAAGAATAAATGAATAGTAATTTTAGATATTTTAAGAAATGCGAAATGACGATTGCATTCTTTTATGACTTTTGACTTATAAAACGAAACCCGATGCTCTTAAATAAATCTAAAGGTGATTAATAATTATTAATTGGCCTATTAATAATTATTAATATCACCGAAGAGAATTTAAAATATTAAAACGATTAAAAAAGATTTCGGGCGAAATTAACTACTAAAATCGAAATTACAAAAATAATAATTAATCTAAATACTTAAATTGAAATAAATAAATAAATAACATTAAATAAAATATAATAAAATAATAAATAAATAAAAAAAAAATTTCACTTCAAAATAACGGGACGTTACAGAAGGTGAAGTAAAAATCTAAGAAATAAGAGGAATACCGAATGTATTAACCATAAAACTTGGATGTGTGAAACTGAGATGTGTTTGCTTCTAGTTTTACCAGAAAAAGGAATAGGAGAGATATTATAATTCAATAGACAAAATAACATAAAATTACTACCATAAATTTAATACAAAAAAAAACCCCAAAACCTACAACATAATAAAAAACCCCATTGATACCTTTTGTTGCTTCGTGAGAGAGAAATTGAGATGCAGCAACTTTCCATTGTTTTCAATAGTTGATTCGTAAGAGTGAAATCAAGAAGTCTTATGTGAGTAAAAATTAATTTGATATTTTGATAAATCTAAATCTTTCTTGAGAGAGTGTGACGACCCGACACTTTTAAATAATTTTAAAATCAGATTGACAGCGGAAGACTTTAAATTTAATAAAAATTTGGCATGGATATGTTTAAAACTCGGACTATCCATAACCTGTTTACAATCTAAAATCCGAAATCTAAAACACAAGGAAGTCAAGTTCCTATCAGGAGTTCAAAGAGGTTTATAATAATAAAAGTGAAATGAAAAACTCTTAAAGAGCTTATAACAAAGTTACATCTCAAAGACCGAAAATAAAACTAAATAAGATAAGCTTAGTTCCGGAACTTTTAAATGACA
Source organism: Gynostemma pentaphyllum (assembly GCA_028015215.1). Lineage (NCBI taxonomy): Eukaryota > Viridiplantae > Streptophyta > Magnoliopsida > Cucurbitales > Cucurbitaceae > Gynostemma > Gynostemma pentaphyllum. Next base: position 19,171,667 of record CM051352.1, read on the forward strand.
TCTAGTCCATCTCGGCATCATCATCCTCTCGATCAAGCCGCACCAGCTCTTCTCTCATGACCCGAACACCTGAAATGTTTGTAATATCATGAGCTAACAACTTAAGCACAGTGAGAATAAACAAAATAAAAAGTAAAGTTAGACCCCAAACCCGTATCCGGATTCGTGTCCAATTGAAACTTACATTCTCTTACTTTTCAACCATCAAAATGGTTTTACATCAATGTTTCACTTTTACTTACCAATTCTCCCAATGTAATTGTGGAACTACATTCCAAGCATTTCTGTGTATGGTTTCGTAATGCATATTGCATTTATATCTCATTTTCTTTATATACCTTGTACTATATACAAGGTTTACATCAAATCTTACTCTCCCAAAATGAGATCTTCCAGTTTAATGAGAAACTAGTTCTCTTACATATGTAATTTATTGAGAAACTAATTCTCTTACATATGTGTCACATAATGATTATACAAGGTTCAATACGCCCTTGTATTATCACATTATCCAATTCAATCTCATTCCTTTTTCCTATAGCTCTCGGCTATACATCAATTTCATTTCTTTTCTCTCTAGAAATGTACATTTTACATAATCTTTTCTATAGTTCTCTAAACTCTAGAAAACTAACTTTCATAAGCATAATCTCTTTAGGATGATAATACTAGCACACGTAGTCTAAAACTCATCCATTAACTTGTTATAACATAAACAAGAAAAGTAAATAAACTTTGCATAAATATAACATCTCGATTCTCTATCCATGATATATATATTTCCATCGATCATATGCATGAAGGTAATGAGGACATCCCATAGGATTCGCATTCGCCCTTTATGCATGAATGAAGGTAATGCGGACATTCCCCGAAGGGTCCAACATTCTTCCCTCCTTTTCTTTCTCTCTTTATTTTCTTTTTCTCTGAAGGCGATACGGACATTCCCCGTAGGGTCCAACATTCTCTCCTTCTTTTCTTTCTCACTTTCTTTTCTTTTTCTCGGAAGGCGATGCGGACATTCCCCGAAGGGTCCAACATTCTCTCCTTCTTTTCTTTCTCTCTCTGAAGGCGATGCGGACATTCCCCGAAGGGTTCAACATTCTCTCCTTCTTTTCTTTCTCTCTCTGAAGGCGATGCAGACATTCCCCGAAGGGTCCAACGTTCTCTCCTTCTTTTCACTGATGCGAGATGTTATGGTGCGAGATGTTATGATATGCTCGCAAAAGTAAATAAACGTAAAGTGCAAATATTAAAGTTGCTGAAACAAGCATAAAGTAAAGGGGCATAAAGTAAAAGACATAAGTAAAAGGATCATAGATATCCTTATGCATAAAGTAAATAGATAGGAATTCCGGAAGAACATTAAGTAGTTCGAACTTCCGTCACTTTAAATAAAGTAGATCTTTTCTTAAATAAGTAATCTACTCTTCCAAGGATTCTAAACTTCCAACTAAAATCCAAAGTTCAATTTTCGAATTCCTGTAACCATTCTATCTAAAAGTTTGGATCCTTTAACTTCCAATGATCCATTTAATCTCCGGAACGATTCTAACTTAGAACTTTCAAAAGTTCAACGTTCCCTCGAGAAACTCCAAAGTTTTCACTCAAAGAACTAGTTCCTAATCCTAAGGGCACTAGCTCACTTTCTTTTACTCTTAGATTCGAATCCTATTCTTAACCTCCGATTTTACAAACCGTTCTACTTATTCGGTTTCTAAAGATACTTTAAATCCTATTTATTCTCACCTTAGCCAAATAAGATTTGCTCCAAGTCTCCAATTTCCCACGAATCAACAACCGAGCAAACGAACCTACAATTCATCAATTGCACAACATATTACAACTCATAACCAAGATGAGAACAAGTTTGAATTTTTGGATGAATAGTGATTTCGGATGAATAGTGTTTTTCGAAAATCCGAGCTCAAAATCGTCAAATTCCATGATAGAAATTCATGATTTCAACTTCAAAACTCATTTATAATAAAAAACGAACAAATCCATATAAAAAGTTTTGAAAACTTACTTTTTGGGACTTCCCTTAGAGGACGGGAAACTCCGAAAAGGTAGATTGGATAGGTAGCCCTCGTCCCTACCAATCCAACGCAATCGAAAAAACGACGATCCGCCGAGAAACGAAGAAAGGACAAGAAAGTGTTTCTTCTCATCAATGGAGAAGTGGCCCACGACAATGGCAAGGAAGAGGAAGAGAAAATGTGAATTTTGGTCAACTTTGTAATTTTTAAAGATGAGTAAATAGTGATTTTAGATATTTTAAGAAATTAGAAATGACGGATATGTCCTTTTATGACTTTTACTTATGAATCAAAACCCGAAGCTCTTAAATGAATCTAAAGGTGATTAATAATTATTAATTGGCCTATTAATAATTATTAATGTCACGGAAACGAATTTGAAGTATTAAAACGATTAAAAAGAATTTCGGGCGAAATTAAATACTAAATTCTAAATAACAAAATAATAATTAAACTAAATACATAAATTGAAATAAATAAATAAATAAATAAATAAATAACATTAAATAATAATAATAAAAAAATTCACTTAAAAAATAACGGGACGTTACAGAGAGACATTGAAAGAAGAAAAAATCTGGAGAAGCAGCTTCGTGAATAGAAAGAATTTTGTGAGTTAAAATGAAGAGAAGCTCTAGCTTTAGATTTTTTTAGAGGAAAAGCATTTCGTGATTTTTTTTGTATAATTGTGAAAGAAAAATTGATCAGAGCCCTAACTTGTGAAAGACAACGTTCTTTGGCGGTAATTGAAATGTTTTCTAAAATTTTAGTAAGGGTAGGCACTTTTTTTATTTGGTTAATAATAGTGTTTTGTAAATATGCAATAATTGAAAGCTATAATATCTCTGATTTCTTGTACTGAAGCTTACATAATCTCCATTATGCATCTTTGCTTTTTCCTTGATCAGAGGAATATGGGGCCCCACTGTTCAAGCACCGAATCAGTCCGTAAGGGAAGTGCTTATATATTTTCCAATAAGGAAAAGAGTGAATTCCAATCTTATGTTATTATGTTCCCAACTATAAGCAAGATGCAATCCTCAAAGTGGGAGGCATATTTAGCAAACTATATCGAGTCACTCTCACCAATGCAAATCAAAGGTTTATTTCTTGCGAACAGAAGTTCGTAATCCACTCAAGATTTTCCAATAAGGAAAAGAGTGAATTCTAATCTTATGTTATTACGGTCCCAACTATAAGCAAGATGCAATCCTCAAAGTGGGAGGCATATTGAGCAAACTATATCGAGTCACTCTCATCAATGCAAATCAAATGTTTATTTCTTGCGAATATGTAACTTCCCGTTATTTTGTGATAAAAAAAATTTATTTATTTTATTTTAAGTAATTAGAGTTTATTTATTTATCGGCAAATTAGAATTTAGTAGTTTATTTCGATTTAAGTCATTTTAATGGCTTTATTTATTTAAATACATTATAATGGTATTAATAATTATTAATCACCATTGGGATAGTTTAAGATCATCGGGTTTCTATTTTTAAGTCAAAAGTCATAAAAAGGACGCAACCGTAATTACCGATTTCTTAAAATATCTAAACACTATTCCCTATTCTTCTTTAAATTGCCATTGACCAAAAAATTGACTATTTTGCTCATCCATTTCCTTTGAAAACCATGGGAGCTTAAGGGAGAAAAGAAAATTTTGGGTTTTCTTCGATTCTCAACGGATCGACTCGTTTTCGGTTGCATCGGAAAGCCCTAGAGTCTAGGATCCATTTCCACCTAACCATCGTCTGTTTCTCTCGAGATCCAAGGAGTTCTCGGTAAGTTTATCTTGAAACCCTAAGCTCCAAATAGTGTTTTAATGGAGTTTTCTTTGTTTTCTTTCGATTTCTTGTCGGGAAACTCGGTGTTTGTAAATACGAGAGTAGTTTTAAGAGTTTTTGGAAACTTTCCCATAACTCTAAAACCGAGTTTCAGTCGAAACCCTTTCTGTTTGAAATTTACCTTTTTGGATTTAATTATGGGTTATAAATTAATGAAATAATGTTTATTGAAATTCGATTCGGGAAAGGGTATAATGTCCAAAAACCCTAATTATCGATACCCATTGAAATCGAGAATATCGAAATTGCTTGAAACAAACTCGAAACACATTTAAATTGCCTAAAAGCTGGAAAACCAAACCCGAAGCCCATTTTTCATGAAAGGGCCGAGAGCCTCATGTGGGGGGTTTGTTGAGTTTTTCATCGTTTTGTACGTTTAGTTGTTGTTTGATCATTAGTAGGTAATTTATTGATTATGTGATATAATTCAAATTGTAGGTGTTTTTGAACCGTTCGTTTGATCGCTCTCTCGGATTTAAGAGCGAAGTCATCTCTCTTTAAGGTGAGAATAGTTAGGATTTAAAGTAACTATAGAAAGCAAATAAGTATGATGGTTTGTAGAATTGGAAACTAAGATTAGAATTCGAATCTAAGATTAGAGAGATGTGAGTTAGTGCCCTTAGGATTAGGAGTTAATCCTTTAAGTGAGAACTTAGGAGTTCTCGAGGGAAGCATTGAATCTTAGAAATTACTAAGTTAGATTCGTTTCGAAGCTTAGGTTGGATCATTGGAAGTTAAAAGATCCAAACTTTTATTTAGAACGGTTAATAGAACCTCAGATTATATTGGAAGTTTAGAATCCTTGAGGGTATAGGTTAATCGTTTAAGTTATGATTTTTACTTTATTATTGGTAGCGGAGTTCGATTGACATATCGTTTGTCCGAAGTTTCCTATTTATTTACTTTATGTTTTTTTACTTTATGCTCCTTTACTTTATGTTTGTTTCGGTTACTTTATTATTCGCACTTTACTTTATTTACTTTTTGCAAGCATGTACAAGCATAACCATAACATCTTGCACCATATTATCTTACATCATTGAAATGGAAGAGAAGGGAGGTGAGAAACAAAAAAGGTGAATGTGGATCCGACGGGAGTCCCCATTACCTTCATGTATAAAAGGTGAATGTGGATCCGACGGGAGTCTCCATTACCTTCATGCATATCATTGATGGAAATGGAAAGTGAGAAAAAGAAACGAAAGCGAGAAAGAGAAACGAAAGCGAGAAAAAGAAACGAAAGTGAGAAAGAAAAGGAGGGGAGAATGTTGGACCCTACGGGGATTGTCCGCATCACCTTCTTCATTCATAAGGTAGAATGTTGGACCCTACGGGGAGTGTCAGCATTACCTTCATTTATGCATAAAAGGTGAATGTGAATCCTACGGGATGTCTTCATTACCTTCATGCATATTATCGGTGGAATTATATCATGGAGAAAGAATTGTATATTTCATAATGGAAAGTAAAACAATAAGAAGAATTAAGATGTTATACTCATTGCAAAGTTTATTTACTTTTCTTATTTATGTCGTAACAAGTTAATGGATGAGGATTGACTACTAGTGTTAGTAATATCATCCTTTGGAAAGTTTAGAATGAATTTACCTAGAGTTTGGAGAACTTTAGGAGTGGATTGTGTCAGATTAATTGGACACAAATCGGAAATGCGAGTTTGAGATCTATCTTTTACTTTTTATTCTTATTATTCTCCCTGGGCTTAGTTTGTTAGCTCATGATATTACAAAAATTTCAGGTAATGCCCTGGCTAGAGGCCGTGGAAGGGGAGATGGTGTTACGTGATCGAGGGATGATGACCTCGAGATGGACTATGGGTTGTAAAGTCTATGTATTTATTTTGTGAACTTTAAAGACTTTTGGTGATTTTATATTTGTATTTGGCTCATAAGAGCGTAATGTCTTTACTTTATGATTATGAGTATTGAACTCCTGAAATGGAACTTGATGTTCCTTATGTTTTAATTAGATTTTGAAATTAGGATGTAAACAGGTTTTGGCTAACTAATCACGCCAATTTTTCTTAAAATAAAAGACTTCCGCTGTGTTTTCTAAATTAAATTTATTTAAAAGTGTCGGGCCGTCACAGAATAGGAGTTCGTAATCCACTCAAGATTAAGATCAAATGTACATGATCAACCAATTGATATACAAAGTGTCTTTCTCTAACAGTTTTACTAGAAGACAATAAGTATATCTTAGTCCAGTCTACTACAATCACTATTGCAACAACACCTCCACTCACACATCTCCACATAAGCGATCTAGACAAGATCATTTGAGCCAATTCACAAGTGGGGTCGTGTTAATGGTGTTACCAGAAATAAGGCACCCAACCTTTATTCATATAAACTGACTATTTGAGTTGCAACTTAAGTGAATCTTCCCCAATCACATGCTCACTTTAAGTTAACATAAGTAACTCCGGATCTTATGATGGATTATATTTATGAAACAATAATAAATGTAAATGTAAATATTACTAATTAATAATTCTTTTATTTATTTATAGTTTAATTGGATTCAATAAGATTTAGGGCAGAAATCCCATCAATCTCACACTTGCACTAAAGCTTTACAATAATCTTAAACTACCCATATGACGCTCGAACACCTTATCCCGAAGCATCTTTGTAAAATGATCATCGATATTATCCTCAGAGGCTATCTTTGTCACTACACATCTCCTCTTTGGACTATCTCCCTTATCAGGTGATACTTTCTCTCTATATGCTTTATCCGTTTGTGGCTTCTAGGCTCCCTAGAGTTGGCTACAACACCACTGTTATAACAAAACAGTTTTATGGGTTTATCCATGTCTGGTATTACCTCCAGATCGGTTAGGAACTTCGTAAGCCAGACACCCTCTTTAGCAGCTTCACAAGCAGCTACGTACTCGTGCTCCATTATGGAGTCAGCAATACAACTTTGCTTAATACTCCTCCAAACAATCCACCACAAAGTTTTAAAATGCATCCAGACATGGATTTCCTAATGGTAGTCATAATTTGTGTACCCTTTGAGAATCAAATTCTCTTTATCGTATACAAGCACATGTTCTCTCGTTCTCCAAAGATACTTGAGAATATTCTTGACTGCAACCCAATGTTAATAACCAGAGTTTGATTGGTAACGACTTACTATCCCTACTGCATAACAGATGTTCGGTCTAGTGCACAACACCGCATACATTAGACGTCCAACTTTTGATGCATAAGGATACTGTTTCATACTCTCAACTTCTTGAGAAGTTTTAGGACATTGGTCCTTAATCAAGTTACATTCATGCCTAAAAGGTAGTGCTCCTTTCTTGGATTTATTCATCCCATTCTTGGAAACTATTTGATCAATGTAGGATGTCTGAGACAACGATAAAGTTCTGTTCTTATAATCCCTTATAATTTGGATACCAAGAACATATTGAGCCTCTCTCAATTCTTTCATTTGGAATTTGTTAGCTAGCAATTTCTTAACTTCCAATACTGTAGTGTCAAATCTTTTGTTCCAAGACCGTGAAGCCTACATTAATCCATAAATATATTTTAGCAACTTAAAAACTTTTTGTCCTTCACCTTGAACAATGAATCCTTTTACCTAGAGCATATAGATACTCTCGTCAAGATACTAATTCAGAAATGTTGTCTTGACATCCATCTTCAAAATTTCATAACTGAAATGGGCAGCGATGGATAAAAGAGTTCTAATAGACTTAACATCGCAACAGGGGAGAAGGTTGCTTCATATTCCACCCCTTCCTTTTGGGAATACCCCTTTGCTACAAGTATAGCCTTGAAAGTCTCCACTTTCACATCAGTCCCACGTTTCTTCTTGTAGATCTATTTGCAACCAATGAGTTTTATTCCAACTGGTTGATCTACAAGTTCCCAGACTGAGTTGGAGTACATGGACTCCATCTCAAGATCCATGGCTTTTAGCCATTTTTCTTTGTCAACATCCACCATTTCTTCCTTATAAGTCAATGGATCCTCCAGGTCAATACCGCTATCATTGAACTGAGTTAAGCCCAAATATCGTTCGGGCAACTTGGGTGCCCTCCAACTACGACGGGGACTTAACTAGATTTGACTAGAATCTATCTGTCTACTTGAAGAGCTAGGAAAGTCAACAACACTTGTTGTCTCATTAGTGGTTTCACTTGGAACCATCTCCTCCAGTACTAACCTACTAGGAGATTTGTGGTTTCATATATAGTTTTCTTCCAAGAACGTAGCTTTTGTGATCACAGATACTTTATTCTCACCAGCAGTGTAAAAGAACCCACCACGAGTCTCTTTAGAGTAGCCTATGAAGAAGCATACCTTAGAACGTGGTTCTAATTTCTTAGGGTTCATTTTCAGCACATGGGCTAGACATCCCCATACTAAAAAATGACGCAAACATACTTTACACCCCGACCATAAGTCAGTAGGCATTTCTAAAACACTTTTAGAAGGTACCATATTCAGGATGTATAACGCAGTCTACAATACGTAAGTCCAAAAAGATTCTGATAATGATGAATAACTCATCATTGATCTCGTCATCTCGAGTAAGGTTCTATTTCTCCTTTCAGCTACACCATTCTCCTTAGGTGCACCAGGTGTCGAAAGTTAGGATGTAATCCCATTTTTTACCAAGTAGTCTTTAAACTCATAGTCCATATACTCCCCACCATGATCAGATCAGAGTGTCTTGATAGATTTACCAAGTCGCTTTTCAACTTAAGCTTTAAACTCCTTGAACTTTTCAAGAGTTTCTGACTTCAATTACAACAGGTAAATGTACCCATATCTTGAAAGTCATCTATGAAAGATACATGGTACTCATACCCATCTCTAGCCTTTACATTCATCGAACCACAAAGGTCTAAATGTATAAGCTCTAGTGGTTCAGTGTCACTATTTTCTTTAGATGAGAAAGGACATTTAGTCATTTTATCCTCTATACAGGATTCAAATGCTGGGAGTGCACCAAGCTCTAAGTCACTTAGAGGTCCACTTTTAACCAGTCTTTGAATTCTATTGAGGTTAATATGGCCAAGCCTTAGATACCATATTAGGGTCTCATCTTTAGAAATTATACCTTTACTTGTTCTAGACTCTGTAGTTTGGAATAACTCAGTATTATAAAACGTTGCACATACTAACGGTCTTAGTATATATAAATTGTTATCTTCTAATCCTGAACAAATAAAGTTTAGATCTTTGAAAATATCAACTTTAGTAATACCGAAATCGACGGTATAAGATTGTTTACGAATACAACCCAAAGAAATTATGTTCTAGTTTAAACTAGGAATATAATAAACTGTGTTCAGGAAAATAAATATTTTATTTAAAGATAATCAACAACTTTATAAATGAACGAATACTTATTTTATTCATAATAAAATAATCATATGTTTCCAAAAACATAATAATAGTGACAAAAGTTACTAAATAGTTTCTATGGCATAGACACTACTAATGGTTCATAAATGACTAGAAAAGCTTCTTCAAGGTCCAGAGTGCAGTATTCATGAAATCTCTATTTCCTTTCCATTCTTCCATTGTCAAAAGAAAAGATAATGATTTAGAATTATCTTATAATTAATCAATGAAAAAAAAAATAGTAAATCATATTTACCATTATTGATTTCTATCTTTCTCCTTTTGAAATCATCCTCTGAGCTGAACTCTTGTCCCTTGACGAATTTATCCATTTGCAAAAAAGAAGTTAAGTTAGTAAATTGAATTCATAATTCAATAGGATATAATCCTCACTATCTTATAATGTCACTAAGTAAATCATATTTACCACTACATATGATCTTCTTTTCCTTACATACTTCATCCCAATCATTTTATATTCCAGGTGAACACGAGTGTCAAGAATGATATAAATCATTTCTCGTGCAGTGGTAGCCAGTTCTACCACCCTTTACATGTGGAAAGACAATCTTTCTGAAATGTACATATGAGCCATCTCATCACTCTGTATCTATCATTTATTTGACATATTGCTGATAAATAAATAAACACAAGCTTTAGTAAAATAACTTTACATATCCACTCATTCATACTTTTGGCATCTATTAAACGGGATGCATGAATGCACATTTAATGAAATTTTAAAAGCTTAAAACACAATTTTAATGTCATGGTATATTACCGTGACAGGAACGATGCTTACGTAAGCAGGTCAAGGTTCCCTCCCACTAAAATGAGACTCCTCTTGTAACGTCCCGTTATTTTGGAGTGAATTTTTTATTTTATTTTATTTTATTTTATATTGTTTATTTATTTATTTATTTCAATTCAAGTATTTAATTTAATTATTATTTTGTAATTTCGATATTAGTACTTAATTTTGCCCGAAATTCATTTTAATCGTTTTAATGTTTATTTTTCGCTTTGGTGACATTAATAATTATTAATAGGCCAATTAATAATTATTAATCACCTTTAGATTTATTTAAGAGCATCGGGTTTCGTTTTATAAGTTAAAAGTCATAAAAGGGCATAATCGTAATTTCTAAATTCCCTAAATATCTATTTACTATTTGCCTTCTTCTTTAAATGAACCCATTGACTCAAAGTTGACCAAAAAACCTCCATCTTTTCTTCTCCTTTGCCGTGAGTCCAAGAGGGATTGGGGGGAATTTTGGCTTTTCTTCATTTCTCGGCGGATCGACTTGAGCTAGGATAAATCGGAAAGCCCTCGAGTCAAGGATCTTTTCCCACCTACCCATCGTACGTTTCTCTCGAGATCCACGGAGTTCTTGGTAAGTAAAGTTTCAAACCCTAACTCCAAATAGTGTTTTAATGGAGTTTTTGTTGGTTTCCTTCGATTTCGTGTTGTGAAACTCGGTGTTTGTAATTATGGGAGTCGTTTTACGTGTTTTTGAAAACTTTCCCTAAACCCTAAAACCGAGTTTCAGTCGAAACCCTTCCCGTTTGAAAATTCCCTTTTGGGGTTTGATTATGGGTTATAGATTAATGAATAAATGTTTATTTAAGTTCAATTCGGGAAAGGGATTAATGTTCAAAAACCCGAATTATCGATACCCATTGAAATCGGAATTATCGAATTTGTTTAAAACCAACTCAAAACGTATTTAAATTGCCAAAAAGTCGAAAAACCAAACCCAAGGCCCATTTTATTGAGAGGGCCGAGAGCCTTTCCTTGGGGGGGTTTGATGGATTTTTCGTCATTTTGTTTGTTTAGTCGTTGTTTGATCGATAGTTGGTAATTTATTAATTTTTGAGTTATAATTCACACTGTAGGTGTTTTTAAACTTTGCTTGATCGCTCTATCGAAGGTTGAGAGCGAGATCTTCTCTTACAAAGGTGAGAATAGTTAGGATTTAAAGTATTTATAGAAAGCAAATGAGTGTGAAGGTTTGTAGAGTTTGAAACTAAGATTAGAATCCGAATCTAAGATTAGAGGGATGTGACTTAGTGCCCTTAGGATTAAGAGTTAATCCTTTAAGTGAGAACTTAGAAGTTCTTAAGGAAAGTATCGAATCTTAGAAGATTCTAAGTTAGTTTCGATGTGAAACTAAGGTTGGACCATTGGAAGTTGAAAGATCCAACTTGTAATTAGAACGGTTAATAGAACCTCGGATTATATTGGAAGTTTAGAATCCTTGAAGGTATAGGTTAATCGTTTAAGTTATGATTCTACTTTTATTATTGATACCGGAGTTCGATCGACATATTGTTCGTCCGAGATTACTATCTATTTTACTTATGTCCTTTACTTTATGTCTTTACTTTATGCTCCTTTACTTTATGCATGTTTCGATTATTTTATCATTTACATTTACTTTATTTACTTTTGCAAGCATATGCATAACATCTCGCATTATTGAAAAGAAAAGAAAGTGAGAAAGAAAAATGAAAGGTTAATGGTGGAATACGAGAAAAGTCCACATTACCTCCATGCATAAGTACTGGTGGATACTACGGGAAAAGTCCACGCTACTTCCATGCATAAGTACTGGTGGATATTACAGAAGAAGTCCACGCTACTTCATACATAAGGATAAGGGTGGATAGTATGTGAAAATCCACATTACCTTCATTTTATGCATAACTGGCGAATGCGTATCCTACGGGATGTACTCATTACTTTTATGCATATGATAGATGAGAAAGAGAATCGAGATGTTATAATAATGCAAAGTTTATTTATTATTCTTATTTATGTCGTAACAAGTAGTTGGATGAGGATCGACTACGAGTGTAGTAATATCATCCTTTGGGAGAATAAGAATTTAAAGTAAACCTTGTATATAGTATAAGGTATATATGGAAAATGAGATATAAATGCTATATGCATTTACGAAACCATACCAGAAATATTTGGAATGTAGTTCCACAATTATATTGAAGAATTGGTAAGTAAAAGTGGAACACTTTGTTATAAACTCTTTGAATGGATGGATAGCAAAGAGTAAGTATGTTCTTGGACACAAATCGAAATGCGAGTTTGAGGTCTATTCTTACTTTTTATTTTTATTATTCTCACTGGGCTTAGTTTGTTAGCTCATGATATTACAAACATTTCAGGTAATGTTTGGGATCGTGGAAGAGGAGCTGGTGCGCGCTTGATCGAGAGGATGATGATTTCAAGATGGACTATGTGTTATGTAAAAATCCATGTACATGGTTTTGTGAACTTTATATCATTTTGATGATTTGTACTTTGTAATTAGCTCATAAGAGCTTATTGTCGTTGATTTATGCTTATAATCATTTTGAACTCTTGGATAGGAACTTAATGTTCCTTGTGTATTTTAGATTTTGAAATTAAGATGTAAACAGGTTTTAGCCAGCAAATTTTCAAACATAATCACGCCAATTTTTCTTAAAATAAAAGACTTCCGCTGTGTATTCTAATTTAAATTATTTAAAAATGTCGGGTCGTCACAGTTGGTATCAGAGCCTACGGGTTCTGTAGACTACATGCGATGCATGTTTGTCTTTCATGTTTTGTTTTAAGTCCATTCTCAAGTCATCATCTGAGATCAGCGGCACTAGGTATGCCTATAACTTTTATTCTCATGCCTTGTTTCTTTGATATTGAAAGAGTTATGAGAATATCGTTAAAAGTTAATGGTGTTTGTGTTATTTCACATCCTCGTAAAACCACTATGTGGTTATGTTTATTTGACCCAAATAGAGAATTGGGTAAGGGTGTTGAGAATGTGATTAACCCCATGCAGTTTTGGAGGTTATACACCTCGTTAAACGTATTGACATAATGTCAAAGTAAAGGAGATGAGATACTCTGAGAGATCACTTTAAGGCTGATTAGAGTGTTATTGTCACACAATTGCTAAGTAGTGGTCTTAGTAGATGTGTGTTGACTTTTTGGGTGTAAAAGAGGACATGTTTGTTTGGAGCCCTGTATTAAGAGATGAAACACCTGTTTGAGGTGAGAATTTGTGAACAGGAATCGGTTTGTCTCATGTCTAGTAACCTAGATTTAACTCAATGGACAAGTTCCTTGTTTGAGTTGAGAAAGTTGGATTATGGTAAGTGGTAAATCCTTATGGTACTGTTGTACAGAAAGGAAAGTGTGTTGCCACTCAAAGGAGGAAGTAAGAACTCTACGTGATGAGTCTCAACGAGGACCATTAATGGTTTTGTTAATTGGTCATTGGCCTAGTTTGGTCACTATCACGGTATGATTGAATTATATTCGAGGTCAAGTTATCGAGATCCATATTTGGTAAATTCTCAAAATTGACTAACACTAAGGTTGAGTGTTGGTATTTGATTGAGATATAGAAGGAAGTTGATGGACAGTGATATCGGTAACTTCTATAAGGCAATGAGATGGTTTGGTGAATTTCAATTCACATTGTGTTTGACCATTTGATTGGATGGAGAACTTTGAGAAACTTGTAGGTCATAGTTTGGACCTACCGAGTCTTTTCAAGATAGACTCTAAAGTGAATCCTTTGTTGGAAGGATAGAATGTTAATGGACTAAGGTGTTTGACAGACACCAGTTTTGCTTTGCAAGAAAGAAAATGATCTCTGAAGTCGAGTTCATTCAAGATTTGAATAAGGAGGCTTAGGAGTCGTCCTTATCTTGGATTTTACATCTTCTGAAAAGAAGAGAAAATTAACTACTACGGGACAGGCTACCTCTCAGAAGAACAAAGCAAAGGATGAAGATGCCAGTCAAGGGATACAGCAGCAGCATCAACAACAACAAGTTCGAGGTGGAGCTCAACATGGACAGCCAAAAGTACAAGGACAGGTTCATCCTTACTTCAATAGTTGTGCCAGTTTCCATCAGGGAGATGCACACTTCCATCAATATGCTATGTTGTGATCAAACTTGGAATCATGCCACTTTTATAGGGCGTATAAGATACAACCATCACAACATAGTAGTAAGGTTAGAATTATCAGGAAAAGCTATCAGTATGGTAGTGATTTATACTTTATTATTTTCAGGCCGTTTGGCTTTTATCCTGTTTAATTCTGGAGCTACCATTCTTTTATTTTTATCTTGTTATGTTGAGTTGGCTATTCTTGAGTCGAGACTGTTGAGTTTCGAGATATGTGCTTTCCCAGAGAGGAAGCTTATTATGATGATAGTGCATATGGCACTTATGACATTTGCATTATAAGTAGATGCTCACATTTTATTGTGATTGTTATGCATATGTCTGATTTTGATGTGATATTGGGTATGGACTGGCTATTATCCAATCATACCATTGATTGTATTGAGAGAGTTATTGATTTTATGAGTCCAGGTGGGACTAGTTTATGTTTTCGTGGGTTTAGTAGCCGAGTAATACCCACCTTCATAATATGTTAGAAGCTAGAATGCTTCTAAGTGATGGAGCCTTGGGCTATTTAGCTAGTATTATCGATACTTCTGTACCGGAGACTAGCTGAGTTAAAAAAGCTTAAGAGTCAGTTATAGGAACTCTTAAACTCAGGGTTTATTCACCCTAGTGTGTCCTCGTAAGGAGCACTTTGTTTGTTTGTGAATAGAAAGACAGTTCAGTGAGACTGTATATTGATTATCAAAAGTTGAATCAATTACAGGGAAAGACAAGTATCAATTGTATTTGATGATGATCTATATGATCAGTTGGGAAGAAACCACTATCTTTTCAAAGATAGATTTGAGATCCGGTTAAATTCGTTGAAGATTTAGGATTAAGATATTCCTAAAACTGCTTACAGGACGTGTAATGGACATTATGAGTTTGTAGTTATGTCCTTTGGCTTGACCAACGCTCTTGCAGTCTTTATGGACCTTATGCACACGGTGTTTAGGAGGTTCATTGTTTCCTTCGTGATTGTATTCATTGATGATATCTTGGTATATTCCAAGACAGAGGAATTGCATGCTATGCACCTTCGGGAAGTTTTGACGGTACTACGAGATCAGAAATTGTATGCCAAGTTCTTAAAGTGTGAGTTTTGGCTAAAAGAAATGGCATTTTTGGGCCATGTAGTATCGAGTAGAGGAGTATTAGTTGATCCCTCTAAGATTGAGGCAGTTAGTAACTGTCCTAGACCGACAAGTGTGGCTGATATTCTTAGTTTTCTGGGACTTGCAGGCTATTATAGACGGTTTGTGCAAGATTTCTCCAAAATTGCTTCAGCCTTGACAGGTTTAACTCGGAAGGGAGTTAATTTTATTTGGTATGAGGATTGTGAGAGGAGCTTTGAGGAGCTCAAGAGGAGGCTTGTAACAGCACCTGTTCTAGTGTCGCCTGACAGAACTGGTGGCTTGACTGTGTATACAGATGCTTCCCATAGAGATTTGGGATGTGTGTTGATGCAACACGGGAAAGTTATAGTCTATGCTTTTCGTCAGTTGAAAGAGCATAAGAAGAAATATCCAACTCATGATTTGGAGTTTGCGGCAGTTGTTCATGCTTTGAAAATATGGAGACGTTATTTTTGCAGGCTCGGGGTAGATTTCAGTTTAGATAGCCGAGAGCACAGAGGCAGGCTCCCCTGCCACTTGTATGTTATACTTGTGGTCAGGAGGGTCATATATCTAGTCGGTGTAGGACTTATCAGGCTCAGCCACCACAGTATGGTTACCCGGGACAGGGTATTCAGCAGAGACCGTATCAGGCACCACCTTCTTTTTATGCTCCTCCGGTTAGGGGTAGAGGTCATGACCGAGGCAGAGGTCAGGACCGAGGCAGAGGACAGTACAGGGGTAGAGGTCAGGGTGGCCAGGCACAGCAGTTTAGACTTCCGCCTGTTGTTTAGCCGCCACAGATTTTACCTCCACCACCACCGAGATTTCCTCCACCTGTTCAGCATCAGGCACGTGTATTTGCCACCAGAGAGGAGGCCGAGGCTGCAGGTACTGTAGTTACTGGTACTTTGACAGTTTTAGGCCATTCGGCTTTTGTTTTATTTGATTCTGGGGCTAGCCACTCTTTTATTTCTTCTGAGTTTGTTGAGTTGGCTACACTTAAGTCTGCACCGTTAGGTTTTGAGATGCGTGTTTCTACCCCGGTGGGGAAGTTTGTTATTGCTGATAGCATGATTAGCACAGATGATTTGTGTTTTATGGGTTGTTGCTTGCATGCTACTTTGATTATCATGCCTATGTCTGATTTCGATGTGATTTTGGGTATGGATTGGCTATCAGCTAATCGTGCCACTATTGATTGTACTGAGAGAGTTGTTGATTTTATGGGTCCATGTGGGACCAGTTTACGTTTTCGTGGGACTAGTAGTCGAGTAGCACCCACTTTGATATCGATGTTAGAAGCTAGTATGCTTCTAAGTGATGGAGCCTTGGGCTATATAGCTAGTGTGGTTGACACTTCTATACCAGAGGCTAGTTTGAGTTCCATTCCTGTAGTGAGGGATTTCATTGATGTTTTCCCTGATGAGTTACCCGGTTTGCCACCGATGAGACAGTTTGATTTTCAGATTGAGGTTGCTCCTGGGACAGCTCCATTGTCCAAAGCACCATATCGTATGGCATCAGCTGAGTTGAAAGAACTCCAGAGCCAGTTACAGGGACTTTTAGACTTGGGGTTTATACGCCCGAGTGTTTCACCGTGGGGAGCTCCGGTGTTGTTTGTGAAGAAGAAGGATGGTTCTATGCGATTATGCATTGATTATAGAGAGTTGAACCGTGTTACTGTGAAGAACAAGTATCCTTTGCCTAGGATAGAAGACTTGTTTGATCAATTTAGAGGAGCCACTATCTTTTCGAAGATAGATTTGAGATCTGGCTATCATCAGTTGAGGATTCGGGATGAGGATATTCCCAAGACTGCTTTCAGGATGCGTTATGGACATTATGAGTTTGTAGTTATGTCCTTTGGCTTGACCAACGCGCCTGCAGCTTTTATGGACGTTATGCACACGGTGTTCAGGAGGTTCCTTGACTCTTTTGTGATTGTTTTTATTATTGATATCTTGGTTTATTCCAAGACAGAGGAGTTGCACGATATACACCTTCGGGAGGTATTGACAGTACTACGAGATCAGAGATTGTATGCCAAGTTCTCCAAGTGTGAGTTTTGGCTGAAGGAAGTGGCATTTTTAGGCCACGTAGTATCGAGTAGAGGAGTGTCTGTTGATCCCTCTAAGATTGAGGCAGTTACTAACTGGCCTAGACCGACTAGTGTGGCTGATATTCGCAGTTTTCTGGGACTTGCAGGCTATTATAGATGGTTTGTGCAAGATTTCTCCAAGATTGCTTCAGCTTTGACACGTTTGACCCGGAAGGGGGTTGATTTTGTATGGTCTGAGGATTGTGAGATGAGCTTTGAGGAGCTCAAGAGGAGGCTTGTGACAGCACCTGTTCTAGTGTCACCTGATAGGACTGGTGGTTTGACGGTATATACAGATGCTTCCCACAGAGGATTGGGATGTGTGTTGATGCAGCACGGGAAAGTTATAGCTTATGCTTCCCGTCAGTTGAAAGAGCATGAGAAGAAATATCCGACTCATGATTTAGAGTTGGCAGTTGTTGTTAATGCGTTGAAGATATGGAGGCATTATTTGTACGGTGAGAAGATTCTGATATTTACTGACCATAAGAGTCTCAAATATTTCTTCACTCAGAAGGAATTGAATATGAGACAGTGGAGATGGTTAGAGCTCGTTAAGGATTATGACTGTGACATTCAGTATCATCTTGGGAAAGCCAATGTAGTGGCTGACGCGCTCAGTAGGAAGTCTTCTCATTCATCAGCTTTGTCAGCCTTACCTTTGAGATTGAGGTGGGATATGGAACGAGCTGAGATAGCATTGCTTACTGCCGAGGTCACTGTGAGTCTGGCTAGTTTGACAGTGGGGCCTACTTTGAGGCAGAGGATGATTGATGCACAGAGAGATGAGGTTCATTTGCAGGCCGGGTTTAGAGAGGCTGAGTCAGATATCCCTAGTCATTTTACCTTCTCTACAGACAGTGCTCTGATGTATCGTAAGAGGCTATGTGTGCCTTTAGGATCGACTTTTAGAAGGGAACTGTTGGAGGAGGCTCACAGTTGTATCTTCTTTATTCATCCAGGTAGTACGAAGATGTACAGGGACCTGAGAGAGCATTATTGGTGGCCGGGAATGAAGCTTGAGATTGCGGACTTTGTTAGTAGATGCTTGACTTGTCAGCAAGTCAAGGCTTTGAGGAAGAGTCCATCGGGTTTACTTAACCCTCTAAGCGTGCCAGAATGGAAATGGGAGGAGATTTCCATGGACTTTATCAGTGGTTTGCCGAGGACGCCAAAGGGTTATGATACCATTTGGGTGATTGTAGACCGTTTGACGAAGACCGCGCACTTTATACCTGGGAGGATCACCTACCCAGTGGAGACTTGGGCACAGTTGTATTTACGGGAGATTGTTAGATTACATGGTGTGCCTGTGAGGATAGTATCAGATCGGGACACTCATTTTGTCTCGAAGTTTTGGCAGAGTTTGCATTCAGCCATGGGTACTGGTTTGGATTTTAGCACAACTTTTCACCCCCAGACAGATGGTCAGACCGAGAGAGTTAACCAGATTCTGGAGGATATGTTGAGGGCTTGTGTTCTTGATTTTGGAGGCAGTTGGGATTCTCAATTGTATTTGGTAGAGTTTGCTTATAATAACAGCTATCAGGCTACTATTGAGATGGCACCATTCGAGGCACTTTATGGTAGGAAGTGCCGTTCTCCAGCTCACTGGGATGAGGTTGGAGAGAGAAGACTTTTGGGACCCGAGTTGTTACAGTTGACTAGTCAGTCTATTGACGTGATTAGAGAGAGGATGAGGGTTGCTCAAAGTCGACAGAAGAGTTATGCAGATAAACGACGTAGTCCACTTGAGTTTTCAGTGGGGGACCACGTGTTTTTGAAGGTAGCACCTATGAAGGGTGTTATGAGATTTGGGAAGAAAGGTAAGCTGAGTCCTAGGTTCATTGGCCCTTTTGAGGTACTTGATCGTGTAGGAACAGTGGCTTACCGATTGGCTTTACCACCTTCTTTATCGGCAGTTCATAATGTATTCCATGTATCGATGCTTCGGAAGTACATGGCAGATCCTTCTCACGTGATTGATCACAGGCCGATAGTTTTGGATGCTAACATGTCTTACGAGGAGACACCAGTTGAGATTCAAGCATTCGAACAAAAGGTGTTGAGAAACAAAACGATTCGCTTGGTTAAAGTCCTTTGGAGGAACCAAGTGTCTGAAGAAGCTACGTGGGAGCGTGAGGATGATATGCGGGCAAAGTATCCTCAGCTTTTCACTTAGTGAGTTTACTTTTCGGGGACGAAAAGCCTTTTTAGGAGGGTTGACTGTAACGTCCCGTTATTTTGTGATAAAAAAAAACTTTTATTTATTTTATTTCAATTTAAGTAATTAAAGTTTATTTATTTATCGGTAATTTAGAATTTTCAGTTTATTTCGGTTTTAATCTTTTAATTGACCTTTTTAGTTTATTTTCGTTTTAATGGTATTAATAATTATTAACAAGCCAACTAATAATTATTAATCACCATTGGGATAGTTTGAGAAGTTCGGGATTCGTTTTTAAGCCAAAAGTCATAAAAAGGACGTAATCGTCATTTCCAAATTCCTAAATATCTAAACACTATTAATTAATCTTCTTTAAATGAACCATTGACCACAAATTGACCAAAATCATCTCATTCTTTCCCTCCTCCACCCGTGGGTCTCAAAGAAGAAAAAGGGGATTTTGGTTTTTTGTTCGTTTCTTGCCCGATCGACTTGATTCCGGGTCCATTGGAAAGGTATCGGTCCTACGATCCTTTTCCACCTAACCATCGCACTTGCCACTCGTATTATACGGAGTTCTCGGTAAGTTTCTCTTGAAACCCTAAGCTCCAAATAGTGTTTTAATGGAGTTTTCTTTGATTTCTTTCGATTTCGTGTTGTAGAACTCGGTGTTTGTAAATACGGGAGTAGTTTTAAGTGTTTTTGGAAACTATCCCATAACCCTAAAACCGAGTTTCAGTCGAAACCCTTCCCGTTTGAAATTTACCCTTTTGGGTTAGAATTTAATGAAATAATGTTTATTTAAATTCAATTCGGGAAAGGGCTTAATGTTCAAAAACCCAAATTATCGATACCCATTGAAATCAGGATTATCGAATTTGCTTAAAACCAACTCGAAACACTTTTAGATTGCCTAAAAACCGGAAAACCAAACCCGAGGCCTATTTTCCTTGTGATGGCCGAGAGCCTCTTGTGGGGTTTTATTGGGTTTTTCGTTGTTTTGTACGTTTGGTTGATGTTTGATCGATAGTTGGTTAATTATTGATTGTATGATATAATTCGTTTGTAGGTGATTTTGAACCGCTCGCTTGATCGCTCCTTCGGACTTAGGAGCAAAGTCATCTTTTAATTAAGGTGAGAATAGTTAGGATTTAAAGTAATTATAGAAATCGAATAAGTGTGAAGGTTTGTAGAGTTGAAACTAAGACTAGAAACCGAGTATAAGATTAGAGGGTTGTGAGTTAGTGCCCTTAGGATTAAGAGTTAATCCTTTAAGCGAGAACTTAGGAGTTCTCAAGGAAAGTATCGAATCTTAGAAGATTCTAAGTTAGATTCGTTTCTAAGTTTAGGTTGGATCATTGGAGGTTAGAAGATCCAAGCTTGTTCTTAGAATGGTTAATAGATTAATCGTTCATGTTATGATTCTACTTTTATTTTGATGCCGGAGTTCGATCGACATATCATTCGTCCGAGATTACTATCTATTTTACTTATGTCCTTTACTTTATGTCTTTACTTTTGCTCCTTTACTTTATGTATGTTTTGGTTGCTTTATCATTTACATTTACTTTATTTACTTTTGCAAGCATATGTAAACATATGCATAACATCTCGCATCATTGAAAAGAAGTTGAATCGTAAGTTGCGAACGCACACATTACTTCCTTATGCGGAGTTGAATCGTAAGTTGCGGACGTACACATTACTTCTCATGCATAGAAGTTGAATCGTAAGTTGCGGACGCACACATTACTTCCTTATGCGGAGTTGAATCGTAAGTTGCGGATGAACATATTACTTTTCATACATAGGGAGTTGAATGGTAAGTTACGGACGTACGTATTACTTCCTTACGTGGAGTTGAATGGTAAGTTACGGACGTACGCATTATTCCTCATGCATAAAAGAAATTGTGGAATCCTACGGGATGTCCTCATGAAATCATGATTATGATTGATGATATAGAGAATCGAGATGTTATATTTTATACAAAGTTTATTTACTTTACTTATTCTTTGTCATAACAAGTTAATGGTTGAGAATTGACTACAAGTGTAGTAATGTCATACTTTGGAGAAAATGGATTAGAATCACCTAGAGTTTGGAGAACTTTAGGAGTGAATTTTGTAAGATTAATTGGACACAAATCGAAATGCGAGTTTGAGGTCTATCTTTACTTTTTATGCTTATTATTCTCACTGGGCTTAGTTTGTTAGCTCTTGATATTACAACCAATTTCAGGTAATGCCCCTGGCTAGAGGCCGTGGAAGGGGAGATGGTGCAGCGTGATCGAGGGATGCTGACCTCGAGATGGACTTGTTTTTGTAAAGTATATGTAAATATTTTTGTGAATTTCAAGACTTTGATGTTGTATTTAGCTCATAAGAGCTTTTGTTGATGTTTTTATGATATGAAATATTTGAACTCCTGATTTGGGACTTAAAGTCCATGTGAATTTATTAGATTGAAAAATTAGGATGTAAACAGGTTTTCGGCATGCCAACTTTCAAACAAAACCACGCAAAATTTTCTAAAAATAAAAGACTTCCGCTGTTTTCTCTGAATTTAATTTATTTAAAAGTGACGGGTCGTCACAATTTTTTTAAAATCAATCATGTTGATACATGTGATGTGATGCACGATGAAATTTTTTTTTTAATTTAAAGGAATAAAAAATGAATTAATGGTTAATTTAAAAAAAATGATATTGGAAAAAATGTGGTGTGAAGCATATGATGCATGAATGTCTGATAAACAAATTTTCCTTCAAATGATTTGAACACAGTGAGATATGAATGTATGATGCATTTCTTTTTAAATGATAAGGAGAAAAATGTAGTGTGATGCATGATGCATGGTGGATGATTGTTTTTTTATTTTTATTTTTTAAAAAAAGAGCTTCAAAAGATTTGAAAACTATGATTTTGCATGAAAACCTTGAGTTTTATGATGCAAATGAACAATAAGATGATGTATGCAATGATGCAATCAATTATGAGATGTCTAAAAAATCAGATAAGTTGAATGTCTTTTTTATCAAGTCATGTCAAGTAAGATACATGCAAAATATTATTAACAAGTGTAAAAACTTTTACAAAATTACCATATATGATTTTGCCATAGTGTTTCAAAATGCATATCAGTTTGGCTTTAGATGCTAATATCACTCAAATTATGCTCTTAAAGAATCAGGCTAATCATGTTCATAATTATACAAAATGACCATGCATAATGCAATATCTGATACACCATTAACAAGTGCAAAAACATTTACAAAATTTTCATATAAGATTTTGCCCCAATGTTGCAAAATGCATATCAGTTTGACTTATGTGAATATCACTCAAATCATGCTTTTATAGAATCACATTAATCATACTCCTAGTAATGAAAAATGACTGTGCAGAATGTAATATCTGATAGGCCATATGGCGATGCATCCACAGGTGATGAATAAAAACTCATGTTCTTTAAAACGTAAAGTGCAATATTTTTTATGATCACAAAAGATAATTCATGTTCTTGAACAAGAAGTCCATGAGTTGACTTTTCTTTTAGATTATGCATGTGTCATGTAACTTATGTTTGTCATGCAAATGACCTATGAAAGTGTGTCTCATTATTGAGAAATGAAGAAGATGCATGTGTGATTTTCATTGATTTTTTTAAAATGATATGACAAATGAGCTTGAAGTCTGCTTGAGATGCATTTATCGCAACCTTTTTCTTTTTTTAAAAAAAATGATATAAAAATGATGGCTAATGTGGTTTTATGCATGAGATGCATGTCATACGAAATTGACAAAGCAAGTGATGTATGCATGGAATGCAGTTTTTTTAATATCAAATGCCATTTAAATGACCTATAATATCTGTCTCATTATTGAGAAAATGCAAGGGATGCATGATATGATTTTATGTTTCTTTATTTTACAAATGAGGTAAACCTATAACTTGTGATTTTCCTTATTAATGAGAAATGCATGAATGTTTTTTTTTTTACAAACGACATGAGAAATGACCTATGATATCTGTCTCATTATAGAGAATGTAATGACCCAAATCCGTAAAATCCTTTAAATTCAAATGCACAGCGGAAGACTTAGTTTTAAAGAAAAACGGCATGGGTTCGTTTAAAACTCGGATAAACCAAAACCTGTTTACATTGGCCCAATTCAGAGAAAGCAATAAAAAGGGAATGTGCATTCCAGATTACAAGTAAACTTCTAAAAACAACTTAAAACATAAACCATTACAAATTTAAAACAAACGCCCACACGAGGTCAAAATATAAAGTATGACAAGTGCAAAGTATATACGAGCATTTATAGAATGCTATGCAAAAGTATGTCCAAGTCCATGTCCATCCATGGTCTCGAGAAGTCAAACAGCACCACTTCCTCTACCACGTCTCCCTCGTCGAGATGTACCTGAAAAAATGTTAAGTGTAGCAACGTTAGCATAAAAATGCTAGTGAGAGTAAAATGTAAACAAGTAATCCTATGAACCAAATTCCATACCGGAAATTGTGTCCAAAGACCTAAATTGCTCTTTACTACCCATTCTTCACTTCCAATTCATCATAATCATACACCGATCAACTTCCCAATTACCGAACCATATCGAACCACAACTATTACCAATTTTGTACTACATCATATATCTTGTATCATGTTACTGTATAATCACCTCAACATACTAACACGTACAGCGTTAACAAATCATATTACCAAAATATATTTCCTTGTAACGTGATACCGTATGTATCAACATCAACATACAGTGTTATCAAATCCACGTACGGTGTTACCAAATTCTCACATGTAAGGACTCGAATTTTCTCAAATATTTAAATCATGAGTAAAACAGCGGAAGACTTTATTTTTATAAAAAATTTTGCGTGGATCCGTTTAAAATATGGACTACCAAAACCTGTTTACATATGCTCAATCCAGAGAATTTAAATCAACGACATTTCACTCCATTTTATACCCAAAATCAGAGAAAATAATACGAAATAATATACAACAGTTATTAAATTCTCATGAGCCATAATACAAGTTTAAAAGTAAGGACATATGATTTTTATCAAACATTCATAGAATGCTCCCAAAATGTACATGCCAGTCAATGTCCCAAAAGCCATCCCCTCGAGATCAAGCAACACCACCTCCACAACCTCGTCCTGTCCCACGAATATTACCTGAAATGTTTAAGTGTAGCAACATTAGCATAAAAATGCTAGTGAGAAAAAGATGGATGCAATCACTTCTATGGATCAAATTCCATATTGGAAAATGTGTCCAAAAATCCTAATGTAATTTGCACTACCCGATATTCCCAAGTACTTGCATAAGAAATCAATCCCATTCTATTATATCGAAATTTCGAAAAAGTAAACATTCAAGCTCGTAAAATAAAGTACTAGTGCACAACAAAGTAATTAACAAAGTAAATTTCCCATTTGTGACCACAATGTCACCATACACAACCATAATATGACCTAAAAGTCATTGTGACCACATTGTCACCATATACGAACCATAGTATGACCCGAAAGCCAATGTGACTACATTGTTACCCAATATGAACCATAGTATGACCCGAAAGCCAATGTGACTACATTGTCACCCAATATGAACCATAGTATGACCCGAAAGCCAATGTGACTACATTGTCACCCAATATGAACCATAGTATGACCCGAAAGCCAATGTGACTACATTGTCACCCAATATGAACCATCGTATGACCCGAAAGCCAATGTGACTACATTGTCACCCAATATGAACCATAGTATGACCCGAAAGCCAATGTGACTACATTGTCACCCAATATACGAACCATAGTATGACCCGAAAGCCAATGTGACTACATTGTCACCCAATATACGAACCATAGTATGACCCGAAAGCCAATGTGACTACATTGTCACCCAATATACGAACCATAGTATGACCCGAAAGCCAAAGTGACTACATTGTCACCCAATATGAACCATAGTATGACCCGAAAGCCAAAGTGACTAAATTGTCACCAAATATGGACTAGTATGACTCGAAAGCCAAAGTGACTACATTGTCACCAAATGTGGACTAGTATGACTCGAAAGCCAAAGTGACTACATTATCACCAAATATGGACTAGTATGACTTGAAAGCCAAAGTGACTAAATTGTCACCAAATATGGACTAGTATGACTCGAAAGCCAAAGTGACTACATTGTCACCAAATGTGGACTAGTATGACTCGAAAGCCAAAGTGACTAAATTGTCACCAAATATGGACTAGTATGACTCGAAAGCCAAAGTGACTACATTGTCACCAAATGTGGACTAGTATGACTCGAAAGCCAAAGTGACTAAATTGTCACCAAATATGGACTAGTATGACTCGAAAGCCAAAGTGACTACATTGTCACCAAATGTGGACTAGTATGACTCGAAAGCCAAAGTGACTAAATTGTCACCAAATATAGACAAGTATGTAAATTTCCTCCAAAATCCTTTTTAACTATCTTAAGGCCATCCAATTCATCGGAATAACTAATTCTCTTCTCCAAATTCCGGAATCTAAATTCTCCTCGAGAATATAACTTAATCCACCAAATACATCTCACAAACTTATCTAAAACTTTCCTTATGCAATTTCCTTAACTCCCAAATAATAAGCATTCTTGGAAAAGTTCTAAAATCTAATAATCCTCTTAACTTCGATCGAACAAAATCGTCAAGTAATTTGAAAGCATAAAAGTAATCACAACCATTTTAAACTCACCTTATAAAAGAAGTCAACTCCTAATCACTGGTTGACCGAAATCACGAACGATGCACAAAACCTATAATTAAAATACACCTAAAGTAAATTAATTAACCGAAATGATCAACGATCGTCACGTCATTAAAATAAAGGACAAAACAGCTCGGGAATTCACCCATGAAGCCCACGGCCCTAGGGGAGTTCAAGGTGAAGTTGGTTTTCCGGATTTGTAAGCACTTTAAAGGCATTTCGGTTTGGTTTCGGGTACTTTGGAGGTTGGTAATATCAATGGGTAAACATGATTTAGGGTTTAGGTCAAAAGTTCAATCCCGAAAAATTTAGTAAAATCATAAAACATAACAATTTCAAAACCCTAATCATCATAAAATGAGAATAACTCAAAGAAATGGCTTTTGGCTCAAACCCGATTCTAGGTTTTAGGGAAACTTCTAAATATACATAAAACAACTCCCTCGATCTAAATCTTCGAGTTCCCGAGCAAGAATTTGAAGATTAAAACCAAAAACACCATTAAAACACTATTTGAAGCTTTAGGTTTTGAACTTTAACATACCTTAAAGCCTTTAGATAATGGTGGAAAAGATCGATTGATGGGATGAGTAGAAAGTACGTCTCGATAGCTTTCCAACGAGCTAAGGCACGATGAAAACGGTCGAGAAACGAAGCCGGGGTGACAATTTCTTTCTCTCCTCTTTTTTTCTCTCAAAGCTACGGGTTTGGGAAGAAAAATGAGATGAAAATTATGATTTTTGTCTAATTTTGGCTTAATAAAGGAGAATGATGAATAGTGTTTAGATATTTAAGAATTCGGAAATGACGCCTACGTCCTTTTCTTGCCTTAAGCTTTTAAAACGAAACCCAAACCACTTAAACTAGCCCAATGATGATTAATAATTATTAATTGGCCTATTAATAATTATTAATTCCATCGAAACTCGTTTAGGCTAAAAAAGCAATTAAAAAGGTTTCCGAACGAAATTAACTATTTACTTCTAAATAACAAATTCTAAAATTATCTTTAACACTTTAATTCAATAAATAAATAAATAAAATAATAATAAAAAAAAATTTCACCTCAAAATAACGGGACGTTACATCACATGTCCTTGTAATGTGATACCGTATGGATCAACATCAACATACTATCACGTACGGTCTTACCATATCACATAAAGTATTACCATCGAAAACCAATCACTTGTACAAAGGATAAGCATGTATTTACATAACAACTAACAAACAAGTTGGGATGCTCATGGTAAGAACTCGATTTATCTGCCAATCTGGTCATATAACATCGCTCATAGCCTGTTTCATCTATGACCCTGTTATATCCCAAGATCACGATCTCCTCATATAACATCGCTCATAGCCTGTTTCATCTATGACCCTGTTATATCCCAAGATCACGATCTCCTCATATAACATCGCTCGTAGCCTGTTTCATCTATGACCATATTATATCCCAAGATCACATCACAAAGTGTAACATTGCTCATAGCCTGTTTCATCTATGACCTTGTTATACCCCAAAATCACGATCTCCTCGTATAACATCGCTCATAGCCTGTTTCATCTATGACCCTGTTATACCCAAGATCATATCTCATAGTAACTATAAATCGGTTCATTACTTGAGCATCACAACACAAACAACTAACAAACAATACAATCATACTACAGTTACACTTAATGACATGCTTATCTTTTGTACTAATCAAAGTGTTGCCTCTTACCAAAAGTCTCAAGTACATCGATCGTACTATCATTAGAATTTCCAAATTCCCCATTATTACCACATCAAACCACAATCCTTATTACTTACACAAGGTAATAAGATCGTATAAACACTAACTATTATCATCACTGATACCAAGTTCCACGAAATCTTTGAAGGGATGATTTACTAAAATAGCGGAATTTTATTTAGTAAACTAATTAACATTTAATTACGGATCTATTAACATCATGCAATTTTGTGATAAAACATGTAGATTCATGCTTAATTTCGAAGATTAAAACTCTTTACTGAAACTGACATTGAGTAAAATATGGAGAATTGTTTGGAGGTTTCTTTACAGCATCAAATCCTCAGCAACACCGGATCTTCTATTCTATATCCCGATCGAAAGCAAAACCGACTTGTGGGAATCGAACCGGAAGAACAATAGAAGAAGAAATTTCTTCTTAATTTTTTCCCTAAGGAAAATTGGCAATTGGACAAAAACTTGAGAGAGAATTTGCACTTTTCTAATTAAAGTGAGAAGTGTACAAAATATGAATCCCAATGGTCATATTTATAAGAGAATAGGATATCATAATCTAATTAGATATGCTTTATCTCCTAATTATAGAATGGAAAAGATAAATAAATAAATTAAATTAAAAAAAATAAAAAAGTAAAGTAAAAGGAAAATGTCACCCACGCTGACGCTATAGCAAAATTGACATTTGGTTTTTTTTTTTTTTTTAATTTATTCATAATTACTTTTGTTTATTATGTATTTAATATTAGAAAAGCTTCAAATAATAATTTCTAATTAAATACATTTAGCCAAAAATTAATACTAATTACCATTGAATCTTATTCAATTAATTAATTATTTTGGGCTAACACCAATTTGTTTCACAAACCAATTGAATTTAATTCTCTCTAATATTTATTATCTAATTAAATAAAATCATTATTTAATTAATAATACTAATTATTAATTTTCATTTAAATAAACTCATTATTTAAATAATTAATAATATTAACATTAATTTCCGTTTAAATAATTTATTTATTTAAACAATTAATTTTGCCTTATAATATTATAATTGATATGTTATATTAATTTCCATTTAAATAAAATCTTTATTTAAACAATTAATACTGTATCAATATTAATAATATTAATATTAACTTTCATTTAAATAATCTCATTATTCAAATAATTAATATTGCCTAATTTTAAGTAATTTCAATTACTTAAATTATTTGTTCTTCCTAAGTTAAATTAATAACTTAGTTTTGCTACAACGACATTTGGGCTAGCATAGGGACCCGATGGACCTATAGATCATGGGCTTAATAATTAGTCAATTAAGTGATTAACTCATAATCAGTTAATTACTTATTATTTAACTATGAATAATTCCACTATAGATTCATAGCTGAACTCCCCTCACTATAGATGAGTTATGTCAATTTAGTTTATCTTTTATTTATATCTGTGATATATCCTTCACATGAAACCCTCATAATTACAGGTGAATAAATTTACCATTTTGCCCCTGTAATTACCGCTTTATCCTTGTGTTCCCGCTGATTCTCCAAGGAACTTTATCTTTAGTCGAACTAAAGATAAGGTACTTCTGTGATCAATAGAAGTCGTGGCGCCACTTGTTCATGTCTCGAATAGGTACATCAAGGGAGTTTCCTAAAGTTCCTAAAATGTTTAGGAATCGCACTGATATCGTTAATTTATAGGAAAGTTATGAATTCCATCTCATGAAGATGCGTTCCCAACTACTTATCTAGCTACGTTCCCAAAACAGGAGTGTATTGAGTGTTCTTACAGATCGCTCTCAACCATGTGAATCAAAGAACA
The DNA here is from genome assembly GCA_028015215.1 of Gynostemma pentaphyllum. Classification (NCBI taxonomy): domain Eukaryota; kingdom Viridiplantae; phylum Streptophyta; class Magnoliopsida; order Cucurbitales; family Cucurbitaceae; genus Gynostemma; species Gynostemma pentaphyllum. The sequence continues at coordinate 19,201,662 of CM051352.1, forward strand.
TAACTCCATAAATAGGAGTCCACATTTCACTCAGGATTGAGATCTATCACGGTTGATAAACTTAGTTTGATATTCGATCATTTCTCGTAAACGGTACTAATGAGAAATTTGATCGAACATCATGGTCCTGTCTTATACAATCAACATTTCATATGATACTTCCATTTCATGTCCCCCACATGAATGATCAAGATTAGATCATTTGTCTATAAACAAAATGCGAAGCTATCAACAGTGTTACCAGGATAAGGTTCCCAAACGTTATCCATTTACTATGTAGACACTTTTAAGTTACTCATCTCGACTTTAATCCTCTCGTATGACTCACATACTAAGTTGTGATTTCATAAGAGTAACTTAGGGTTTACTATTTGAATGTTTGATATTAATATATTTCCATATATTCCTAATATCGTCAATTGAATCAATCTAGATAATATAAAGAACTTATGTTTATTTATTTAATTAATTCAAAATAAATTATTATAATTAAATAATTACAAGTTCTAGGACACCATTCCTAACAATCTTATAATTCCCAAATAAGGAAAATCGAGGTTTAACATCACCATGTCAAGAATGAGAATAAATCACACCTTAAATCACAAGTATACTTTCCAAGTCGTTACCATAATCCACGTGTTAACTTCCAAGCATTTTCTCTACTTTACTTTAGTCAAAACTAACTAAAGTAATTTCAATTCCCAACTTACCTCAAAGTTTCCATAACCTTTAATACTTCCAAGAATAAATTCTAAGCTACTTTGATCTAAAACTACTCAAAGTATCTTAAACTCCCAGATTCTTCTAAAACCTCCCATAACCTTACAAGACTTCCAAAATGTTTTCAAACTTACCTTTTCACTCAAAATTACTAAATGGTTCCAAAGTTACTCAAACTCATTTACGAGTCTAAAGTCACCAACCAAATAGTATTTACTCCTAGGAGATTGTTTTGTCACTTAACCTCGATCAACAAAATCGTAACGAAACTTAATTCATAAAATTACTAGCTTCCATTTTAAACTCACCTTAGATTTGAAATCGAACTTCCAAAGTGTCGAGGTAGATTCCACGCGAGCAATTAGCAAACTACAAATAAATTTCACCTAATAAACATTAATTAACCGGAAATTGAACAAACGACATCTAAATGCGTAAAACGACGAAAAAACCGGATTTTAAACATATGGTGCTCTCAGTCAACCCAAAGAAAAGAAGGTTCGGGTTCAGTTTTCCGACTTTTAGGCATTTTAGAGGTGTTTCGGGTTGATTTTGAGTACTTTAAAGGTTCGAATTATCAATTGGTAACTGTGATTTATGGTTTTGCACGACAATTGATTCTCGAAAAATTAAGTAAAATACAAAACAATAGCAAACTAAACACCCTAGCCATGTAAAGTGAGAGAAAAACAAACGGAACGGGTTTTCGACTCAAACTTGGTTTTAGGGTTAGGGAAAGTTTCTAAAATCATCAAAACAACTTCTTCGATTGAAATCTTCAACCTTTGGTGTGTGATTTGGAAGATTTCTAGCTTAACCTCAATTAAAACACTATTTAGAGAAAAATTTAGAAACTTTTTCATACCTTGAGGCTTTTAGAAAATGGAGGAAAACCACGATTGATAGGTTAGAAATGATCCTTGAACCAAGGGCTTTTCAACACAACTAAAATTACGGAGATCTACCAAGAAATGAAGAAAAATCAAAAAGGATTTCCCAATCCTTGAGACTCTCGGCCATAAGGGAAAGAAGAGAAGAAGAAATGAGGTTTTGTTGACCAAAATTGATATTTGAAGAAGATTATGAATAGTAAACTGATATTTTTAAGAAATTGGAAAATTACGGCTACATCCTTTAATTGATTTAGCTTATAATACGAAACCCAAATCTCTTAAATTAATAACAAGGTGATTAATAATTATTAATTGGCCCGTTAATAATTATTAATACAACCGAAACTAATTTAAAGTAATAAAACGATTAAAAAAGATTTTTGAACGAAAATAACTACTAAATTCGAAATTACTAAATTTAAACTAACCTTAAATATTTTAATTAAAATAACTAAATAAAAAAAATTCACTTAAAAAATAACGGGACGTTATAGAGAAAGTGTATGTATATATTTTTCTTATTCTTGCAAATGGCATGACAAGTGAACTATAAGAAAATACATGCACATGAGATGCATAAATGATTTTTTTTTTTACAAATGAGATGATGAGTGGCCTATTCAAAATGCCCTGTTATGAAGAAATGCATGAGATGCATATATGATTTTTTTAACATATGAGATGACGAATGACCTATGAGAAATGTCTTATTATAAAGAAATGCATGATATGAATACACAGTTTGAGATGATTCTGATGGAATGATTTCCTTCAAAATGGACATGAATATGAATTTATTATGATGTCAATGATGTGATATGTGTAGAAATACACAATCATGTATGAGAGAAAATGTCCATGATAAAAGAATATGTGCAAGAAATCTCACTATATGCATGTGAATTTATCTTCGTATTGAGATGCATGATTTTTCAACTACAATATTGTACTTGATGTTTCTTTTCTTTGATAATTTTAATTTATCATAGTCGAACGACTCATTTATCTACCTCTATTTTTTGAAAAAGTTTTGAATCAAGATCATGAGTAAATAAAGATTAACCAATGAAATAAAGAAAATGTCTCCTTTTTTTTCAATAGTTTTCATCTAGGAGAATTCATGGGTATTTGACATTCAAGAAAAAGATCTCGACCGTAGGTTTGAGAAAGCACTTGGACGTGACTTTGAGAATTTTGACAAGACAAGTGAATTGATATGACAAAACAATTGAATTGACTTTTTCAGAAATTTTAGTACGGCTTTTAGAATGACATTTTAACAAGGCACTTGGATGGGCATTCTAAGGGATTTGGTATGCCCTTTGGGAAGTGTTTGAAAAGGTATCTAGATTGGCTTTTGAAAGGTCTGGGAAAACACTTAAACTGATCTTTTAGGGAATCCTTTGGTAATTAGGCACCAAGGTTGGCCTGAGGATCTTTGGTAAGACACTTGAGAATCCTTGGTAAGGTATCTATACTAGCCTATCGGAGAAGTTTGATAAGGTATTTGAATTGCTTCTGAAAGTTGCAAAACACTTGGACTTGGCTTTGGGAAGCTTTGTCATAGTTTCTGGAATGGCCTATCAAGGATTCTTTGGTATTTCATTTGGCTTGGAAGATTAAGGATTTTTTGGTAAGATACTCATATGATAGCTTAGATAACTGTAACGTCCTGTTATTTTGTGAAAAAAAAAACTTTTATTTATTTTATTTTAATTTAAGTAATTAAAGTTTATTTATTTATCGGTAAATTAGAATTTAGTAGTTTATTTCAGTTTAAGTTCTTTTAATTACCTTTTAAGTTTATTTTCGTTTTAATGGTATTAATAATTATTAACGAGCCAATTAATAATTATTAATCACCATTGGGATAGTTTAAGATCATCGGGTTTCGTTTTAGAAGTCAAAAGTCATAAAAGGACGCAACCGTCATTTCCGATTTCTTAAAAAACTATCCAAACACTATTCACCTCTTATTAATATCTTCTTTGACTTCCATTGACCAAAAAACTTCATCTTCTTCATTCATTTTCTCTCCAAACCCGAGCAACAAGAGGAAGAAAAGAGAAGAGGAAGAAAGTGTCGCCCCGGCTTCGTTTCTTGGCCGTTTTGCGTGATTTCGGATGCGTTGGAAAGCTCTCGCCGAGACCTTTCTACCCATTCCACTATTGGAACATTTCCAACTCTCTAAGGTAAGCCCTAGATTTCGAATTCTCATGGTGTTTCCATGGAAATTGATTCAAGCTTTTGAGTTCTTGGCCAAAACTCTCTTATCCTTCCAATTTTGTTGTTGAATGTTGATGGAAAGCTTATTGGGTAACTATTACTTAACTTTCCCTTAACCCTAAAACCGAGTTTCAGTCGAAGCCCTTCCCGTTTGAAATTTACCTTTTTGGGTTTAATTATGGGTTATAAATTAGTGAAATAATGTTTATTTAAATTCGTTTCGGGAAAGGGCATATTGTTCAAAAACCCTAATTATTGATACCCATTGAAATCGGGAATATCGAATTTGCTTAAAACCAACTCGAAACACTTTTAGATTGCCTAAAAGCCGGAAAACCAAACCCGAAGCCCATTTTTCTTTGATAGGGCCGAGGGCCATGGGCCTCTTGTGGGAGGGTTGTTGAGTTTTTCGTTGTTTTGATCGTTTAGTCGTTGTTTGATTGATAGTTGGTAATTTATTAATTTTTGAGTTATAATTCAATTGTAGGTGTTTTCGAACCACTTGTTTGATCGCTCTTCTGGACTTGGGAGCGAAGCTAACTTTCTTTAAGGTGAGAATAGTTAGGATTTAAAGTAATTATAGAAATCGAATGAGTGTGAAGGTTTGAAACTAAGATTAGAATTCGAATTTAGGATTAGAGGGTTGTGAGTTAGTGCCCTTCGGATTAGAATTTAATCCTTTAAGTGAGAACTTAGGAGTTCTGGGGGAAAGTATTGAATCTTAGAAGATTCTAAGTTAGATTCGATTCGAAACTAAGATTGGACTATTGAAAGTTAAAAGATCCAACTTGTAATTAGAACGGTTAATAGAACTTTAAATTTTATTGGAAGTTTAGAATCCTGGAAAGTTAAGGTTACTCGTTTAAGTTATGGTTTTACTTTTATTATTGGTAGCGAAGTTCAATTTATATATTGTTCGTCCGGGATTCTTATCTATTTTACTTATGTCTTTACTTTATGTTTGTTCCGGTTACTTTAATATTCATACTTTACTTTTATTTACTTTTACAAGCATGTGCAAACATAACTATAACATATTGCATCATAACATCTCGCATCATAGAAGGTAAGAATGTTTGGACCCTTCTGGGGATTGTCCGCATCGCCTTCGGGAGAAAAAAGAAAGGAAGATAAGAATGTTTGGACCCTTCTGGGGATTGCCCGTGACGCCTTCAGAGAGAAAAAGAAAGGAAGGTAAGAATGTTTGGACCCTTCGGGGATTGTCCGCATCGCCTTCAGAGAAAAAGGAAATAAAGAGAGAAAAGAAAAGAAGGGAAGAATGTTTGGACCCTTCGGGGGTTGTCCGCATCCTCTTCTTCATGCATATCATGCATAAAGGGTGAATGTGTATCCTACGGGATGTTCTCGTTATCTTCATGCATATGATCGATGAAAATATATATATCCTGGATAGAGGATTGAGATGTTTTACTTTATGCAAAGTTTATTTATTTTTTTTATTTATGTCGTAATAAGTTAATGAATGAGTATTTGACTACTAGTGTTAGTAATTTCATTCTTTGGTTAGTAATTTCATTCTTTGGAAAGTTAGAATGAAATTACCTAGAGTTTGGAGAATTGTAGGAGTAATTGTGTAAGATTATTTGGACACAAATCAGAATGCGAGTTTGAGGTATATCCTTACTTTCTATTCTTATTATTCTCACTGGGCTTAGTTTGTTAGCTCATGATATTACAAAATTTCAGGTAATGCCCTGGTTAGAGGCCGTGGAAGGGGAGATGGTGCTGCGTGATCGAGGGATGCTGACCTCGAGATGGACTCTTTTGTTGTAAAGTTTATGAATTTTACTTTTGAGAACTTTGAAGGATTTGTGAATTATAATTTGTATTTAGCTCATAAGAACTTTTTATCGTTGTTTTATGATATTACATCTTGAACTCCTGATTGGAACTTAATGTTCCATGTGATTTTATTAGATTTGAAAATTAAGATGTAAACAGGTTTTCGGCATGCCAACTTTCAAACAAAACCACGCAAAATTTTCTTAAAAATAAAAGACTTCCGCTGTTTTCTCTGATTTTAATTTATTTAAAAGTGACGGGTCGTCACAATAACTATCAAGAGTAAGTCATAATTTTTTTTAGAAAAAAAAAAGTTTGAATGTTTTATTGACTTCATCTTTGAAAGACCATAGCTAAAAATGACGACCATCTTAATAAAATTATCCCCAATCATGAACTTTTAGAAACATGTATTTTAGTGTATGAAAAATGTCAATTCAATCGAGGTTGCCCCAGTGTTGATTTGGCCTTATCCCAATAAAATATATTGATCATTACATTTCAAGAGTAGAATACAACAAACTCTAACCTGAATCTTTTGGTTTTGCCCAAGTTTTTCAACAATTCTTTATTATCATGATAATTCTTACTTCCTATTTGTTAGTCCAATATTTGAAATAAACAAACCAAGCCTCATGATAAAAAAATTTAGTTTTTAGAAAAATACAAAATATCTTGCAATGTTAACTAATTTAACTATAAAACAGATTTCATTATATTTAAGGTTCAATATAGTGTGCATGTGAGAAGCCCTTCCAATTTTGTTATTTTTCAAATCAAATATGTTTATGCAAGATGGAAATTCACTTGGCCTTTAATAACTCTTGAATTTTTCATTAAGTTACCCCCACTCGAGCTAAGTAATAATACACTAGGATCATGAAAATTTCAGAGAAATGTCACTCAATAATTTATTTATTTTTTATAGTAGCTTTCACACATCCATTACGGGGGTACCATACCCATGGTAGTTCGTCCCTTGACTATTTTATGATAGGCAAGCTCAGATTACTCAAAAGTGGCCCTAACTGATCACAATGATTGTAGCTCTTTCTGTCTCAATTCTCTCTTTCTTTTTTTACACATCCATTACTGAGACCTTTACCCAAAGGCGGTCTTAACAGATCGTAATGGAGGCACTGCTTTCTTGCTCAATTTTTTTTAATTTTTTCGTGAACTCAAAACTCCACCTGATATCCCTCAAATTAAATGAGCAAAATGATAATTTTTATTTTATGCATACCGAAATCTCCTAAGTGGAACATTACCCAACTCTTACTTTAGACAACCATCTAGAAAATCAAAGAGCCTTTCAAAACTAAATGGACTCCACACTCACATAAACGGTTCTAAAACTCCGAATAACAATACAAATTGGACTGTGTGCACGAGTAAGGTGTAAAATAAGTATATAAACAAGATGAAACAAGTTTTAAAGCAAATCAGAGAACATACAAAAATATTTTACAATTTACTATGGAAGATTATCAGGTCATTGGTTAAATCAAAGGTCTCCTTCCGAATCGTTTTCAATTGAGAATTTCCTTTGATGAAGCTTGCATTTTCCTTTTTTGCACTTTTTTTATTCATGATTCACATTATTTACTCTTGATTTTGATTCATTTTTTAAAAGTACATGAATGTCAGATAAATTAGTCAATCAATTCATGATGTCAAAAATGCATTATATTCTCACCTAAAATTTGATGCTTCATCCAAACTTTATACCTATCTGATCGCCCTAAATAATTGATAATGAATGAAATGAATGAAAATACTAGTGAATGCATATGCAAATGACGGACTTTACATTAATTTTTTTTAAATGCATGATATGCTGACCTAAAGTGGCTAGACCCAAATTTTAGCTATTTGACCATCTAAATAATTTGATATGATAATGAATGATGTGCGGAAAATACTAGTGGATGTACATGTAGATTCGAATACTATTTTACATGGTGATCTTTTAAAAGTTATAAAATTTATTTTTTGCGAACCTGAACTAAAGTTCTTATGAATGATAATGAATGGAGTAATACTACCATGTATGAAAATGATATGTTTATATGAATGACCCTGATCACCCTCCCTTTTTTATTTTAAACGATGATATGCATCTACAATAATGATTACTACTATGCTAATGAGATGAATCTAAAGATGGCTATTCCCTATCTTTCCTATGTGTAGTGTATATGAGATTAATAAACTAGCATGTATGTGAAATGCATTATTCAAACAATGATGACTCTGTTTTTGTGTTTTTTTTAAATGACTTGACATGACGAGAAAAAAAGGAGATAAACATTGATAATTTTTTTTTTCTTTTTTCAATTTTTTTTAACTTGACACCATGAAATAAAAAAAAAATATATGAGGATATTTTTTTTAAAATGATGATATTTTTTTAAATGATGATATGCACCTATAATAAAAAATTTATGTCATGCAAATGAAATGCATAAGTGAAACATTAATGACTATTTTTTTTTAAAAAAAAAAAAACTTGACACAATGAATAAACATCAAGGATCAATTTATTTTATTTAAATGATGTATGCATCTATAATTATAAAAATTATGTCATGCTACATGAAATTAATCTAAACAAAAGGTTATGCCTTAGTTTTTCTATATGAATGAAGATGAATATTAGATGTAATGAATTGTTATACAAATGAAATTCATAAATGAAACATTGATGACCCTAACTATTTTTTTCTTTTGCATTTTTTATATTTTAAAATGTCATGATGGATGAAATATGACGTGAATTTTTTTACACATATGTAAGTGAATCTAAAAAAATGTGGGAAGATGATGATTTTTTTGTGATAATGTGTAAAAAAAAAATCATAATGCATGACACCTAACTATGTATAAAGAGGATGAACATGATCTAAAAAAAAAATTATATTAACAAAATGCTAAAAAAAATTATTAAAATGTGAATTTTAAATGAATTTTAGTTTTTATGATTTGTACATGAAATAACATATTCACAAAATTCATTATTAAAAATTATGGAAAATAAATTGAATTTGATTTTTTTATTAGTGTATGGAAAATAAGTAAGAAAAATTATACCATCAAAGTGGTCATGAGTGTATACATAAGAGAAATACAAGAATAATCTTAAAAAATGCAAATGAAAAAGATGAGGGTGATAAATGAAGGAGAGAATCCTAAAACACTAGGTTGTCCAAGGTGATTATGAGTGTAAATTTCAAGTTCTGATGTACCTAAATGGATAAAGGTCCTCAATTTGTTCATAATAATGTTCCAAATTAAAATAGTAAATGGACAATTTGAGTGAGGAAGTTCGTGCATCCTACACGGGAGCCAAAGCTCCACGAAAAACGCAGTACTTAGTCCTCGATCTAATCTTAAAGGGTAGAGCCTAGGTAGAGGGCCCATGAACATGTGTTAAATGCAAGATTGATATGTAATTGAAGCATATAAACAACAATGGTATTAAATCAACTATAAACAAATAACAAATAAATCAGTAACAACTAATTAAATGAATAAAATGGACAAGAAAAAAAAATATAAGATAAAAAATAAAGGCTTGACTCTCTATTAAAAAGTGTCCCTAGCGTAGTCACCAAACTGTCACAACGTGTTTGCGACGTTGAGCGCCAACATCCAATTTATAGGCCTCTTTGTAAAAAGGAAAAATTTGGAGTCGCCACCAACCAAATTCGGGTGTGATTAGTCACCTAATTAATAAAAATAGTCTACAAAAATCAGATTGGGTTTAGGAGTCATTTATGTAAATGGAAGGTATTAGCACCCTACAACATCTATAAAAAAAATCTAATTTTAAATCATTAGTCCTTAATTTAACTAATTTGTGAATGATTGATTTTAATATTTGAAAACAAATGTCTCGTTCAAATCTTCTCTTAACATCACATCAAGAATGATGTAAGTTCAAAGATTAGTTGAGCGGGGTTACGACTGTTAATTGAACAATATCGGAATTGACAATTCCTCACCTAGAGAAATTGAGAGTCATTACTTCTCAAAATCCTATAATCGAGTTTTTATTTATATTTTAAAATGTTTTTTTTATTTAAAATATTTCCTTTTATTTTAAATAATAAGTATTATGTTTATTATTTATTTTTTAGGGTTTTTGTACACTTATTGAGAATTTAATGAATAAATTACTCAGTCTTCACAATTGTGATGATTTCCACACATTTATCAAAACTCTTAATAAGCATATTACTCTTTCCCTAAAAAATATTTTTATTAGGATAATTTTGTGATAGTAAAAAAAAAGAATTAATGTACTAATATCACTAGCCAATTAAAAGTACCAATTGTTCCAAATCAAAGTCTAAACTTAAAAAATTCATATCTCCTTAATAAAAATGTGTTTTGACTTGATTCTTTCTCCTAAATACACCTTATTAATCTATCATTGACCTATAATGTTAAAAAGAATTAATTTTATAGATAAAAATCATAATTCATGTAAAATAAATCTCAATCACGTTTTTTAATATACAAAAATCCTACAGCATTTATATCAACTTTGAAAAACCATATCTTTTTTTATACTAATCCAAACGAGGTGATTCTTGTTTCTAAAGTTTCCTTTATCAGTCTAGTTTCAAAAGAAATATAGATATCACATAATTAACACTGAAAATACTCATAATAAAAAAACACTGCAGTTTTTCCCGAAACAGTAAATCCTGTTAAAACCTTAAACTTAAAAAAATCTTAACTTTCAAACAAGAAATCGAAATCAATTGATTCTTTTTCCTATATCTTGGTCTATCAGTCTATTTTCAAATAAAATTAATCAAGTACCAAAAATCAATACCCAAAATCTACGAGTTTTATAGAAAGACAATAGACTCATATGACTAGGAATAATTTAAAGGAGAATAGAATTTACCTTGGGATCCATTTGTTTGGGAGAGAATGAGAAATTTTGATAGGTTTTTTCTCCCATAAAATTTGAGATGTGATCTCTACTTTTTTTTCTCTAATTTTTCTCTCCTTTTCTTTTTCTCTTCTTTTTGAGTTCTACAAGGGCTCTATTTATAGACAAATGATGATAAATAAACTATAGGATATAATTTCTTTAGATAATTCAAATTAATTTCAAAATGACTATCTCCTATCAAATCAATTAAATCTCAAATTGATCTATTACAAATTATATCTATCTTTGATAATTTCAAACTTCTTTTAAAATCAATTGTCTATCTCTACAAATTGAATTAAACCCCCTTTGTAATCTAATTGAACATCAATTTATCTTTAAAATTAAAAGCCAATGAATATTGCCTTTATCTCTTAAAATTAAATAAAAATTCAATTTTCTTCACTTTAATAAATTTAACCTAGACAAAATACAATGTCTACATGCAGTTCTTACACTCTGGCATCTGTCTCTGTTAGTTACCACCCTGAAACTGCATGTTCTTATTATTCTTCATGAACTGCCTGTTCTGCTGAAACCGATTTATGTTAAAACCCTGGTTGTTCTATTTCTAACTCGATTCAACTTCAGCTTTCCTTTTCTGTCCAACTGCTGGCTCGATAGTCTCTTTCACAACTGTCTTGCTCCTACTTTTAGGATCAAGAGCAATGACCTTCTTCAAGGCTGATGCATAATTAGTTAGCTTTATAGCCTCGAGTTGTCCTCTAAGATCATCATACAAGGTGGTCATAAACTTTTGCATCATCAACTTAGGTGTAGGCACTTGGTACTCAGCAAACCTTGAGAGTCTGTCAAACTCTCTCAAAGTCCAACACAGACTTACCATTCTGCCTTAAAGCCAGAAAACTCTACCTCTTTCGCCTTTCTAACACTTCGAGAATAATATTTGTCATAAAACAACTCTCAGAATTTATCTCATGTCATTTTCTTGTTCCAAAGTCTTGACAGTTGTTTCCCACCAGTACAAAGCATCATCAACAAGACCATAGGTGCTACAATGCACCTTCAGATGGTCAGGACAGTTAACAAAACTCAAGGCTTGCTGGACTCGAGACATCCACTTTTCAGCATCATCAGGATCAACAGACTTCCCATCAAACTCTCCTGGGGCATATTTCCTATACTCTCTCAGAAATTGAGCCTCCTCAGTAGTACCTCCTGTCCTACTTAAAGCTCTCTACATCTCCTCATACTCAGCCTAAGGAACAAACACTCCCTGTGAAGTTGGGGGTATCAGTGCAACTGGTGGAATAGATGGCTCTTCATTATTTGTAGGAGCCACAACATCCTCATCCACCCCATCCTCTTCATACACCACGGTAGGTGTCACATAAGAGTTCACTTCGTTAGATGACTCGGCATCACTATTGTTGTCAGAATCATCCCCACGGCCTCGATCGCGTCCCCGACCACCTCGACCTCTACCATGTCCACGCATAGTAAGTGGAGGTATACTGAAAACAGTACAAAACTCACATAAGATATAACAAATATTATATGTAGTTACATCTTATCTTAACAACTTAAATCAACTTAGATATTCTCATGAATGGAAAAATTAAAGAAAATAAAACCTAACACCGATGAGTTTGTGGAGTGACGGTTAGTTTGAATTTACGGTCTAATAGTGATTGACTGATATACTTGACTTTTGAAATTCTAACATTTTTGTAAATATTTTTTTTTTCTAACAAATTAGTAAATATTTCACCCAATTATAACATTCATGTAAATTTGTACCAAATTTAAACTTTATTGATTGGTGGTTATTGTTAAGAAATTATTTTATGGGGAAGAAACAAACTTCCAAGAAACTATAAATTTCTGCTAAAGATGAGTTTAGTTCCAACTAAATTTTTTGCATAACATACATCTTCACAATCCTACGTCCACAAAAAAAAAATATTGGTTTAATTATAAATTTAGTTTCTATAATTTAAGGTTTATTTCAATTTAGTCTTTATACTTTCAATTGTTTCTATTTAGTCTGTATGATTTAGCGTAAGTTTTAATTCAATCCTTCTGATTTTCTACGTTTGAATTTAACCACTATAATCCTATAAAGACTCCCAAAATATCTCAATCATTATCGTGTATATACATATATAAACTCATGTCTACACATTAGTTAACACTATCATTATCGATCTTTATCACATGACTATCATATTCATAGAGAACCGACACTTAAATAATTTGTCAACCTTTCAATAACAGTATGGACATTTCATGAGTCTTTATTAAGGGGTCTTTGCAAATATAACATATTTTTCCCCGTAATTCAGTGATTAACAATGATCAACGATATGTAAATCGATCACTATTAAACATTGATTCACACCGAAAAAAAAAAATCGATTATGCATAGAAATACTTTTTAAGTGTTTTATTCATTGAAATTTCCTTTATTAAACCATAAAAATTAAATCGAAACTTTTTAACAAAACAAAATTTATATAGCCCTCAAATCACTAGAGTAAATTTATAATTAAACCTTGAAAAATCAGTCTCGAGGTCTTGTTTCGGAGAATTCAATTTCTGCACATAGTTTTAGGTTGTTGGAACTTGGAAGTGAAAAATTTGAATCGAAGACTAAAATAATATATAGATTTTTTGTCATTAATTTCAAATAGTAAAACACTCAAAATTTATAAGACAATATGATTTTACCAATGAATAATAAGTAAGCATACCGTTCTATATTAATTAAAGAAGAGATGTCATTTTATAACCTAAATTAAACTATAAGGCACTCATACTATGAATACATTATAGATTACATATGTAGTTGACGCCATTGAACATGGAAGCAATACCTTACAAGGATATCTTAAGCTCAAATAGCTGCAAATATCTTTACATAATTAGGCTCTTTTACAAACCTTAAACACCCAGAAACCATACCACTTGAACATATAGCTGCAATGCAATGCACTAGAATGTCATCATGACATTACTTCTCTTATTCTAATTGATACAACATTCTTGCTCTCAGCTGCAAGAATGGTGGGAGGACAACTTGTGAACTTGCTCTCCTCACGATTTCAGCACATCTGAGAATAATTTAAATCTCAGCACGGAATCTCGCCTTTGGGGTGAAAATGAAAAACTTGCAGTCATGAGGTTCAACTTCAGCTCCAAATGTTGCCACTGCATCTCCTACAACGTCTTTCTGCTGCCAGCAGTTGGGTCAACAAATTAGCTCACAGAAATCCAAAAATTGGTTTGCTTCTCCGAAGCGATTCTGAGACAATTTACATGAGACAAATTCCTCACCTGCCACAAGTCTCTTACTGAAAATCTGGCACTGGATTCAAGCCCAAGTGCATCCCAATCTGCAGTGATCGTTGAAGAAATTGAACATCGATTCCAGAGAACAACAGCCAAGCGGCTTCCAGATAGAGGACCTGCCCAAAGCTGTAAGACAAAAACCCTTATATTACAGAACACTCAGTTTTAATTTGTTTTCCAATCGTGTCGTCAAGACATCATAAGCAAGGAGTCACTTATATGCCCAAATAAAGTGATAATTTATAGAAATATTAAAATATAAATTTCTCTTGACTGACAAGTTCATTTTTAGCAAGCATGTGGGTACACATCTAGCCACCTTAAAAGATCACATGTACATTCCCAAAACCAAATTCTTAACCAAAGCTAAAACTGGAAGATAATCTCCCTTTTCAGTTTCCACTTGATCATTGGGACCGGGAGCATGTTTGCAAGGTGGCCATACTTCCAGTCATTGATTAGACAATAATATTAGTCACAAATGCGACCGGTTATGTTATCATCTTCATATACTATACAGTATCATTTTGCTAATGTTTAATCACTACTAGACAAAATATAAGTTGTTCGGTTCGGTTAAGATAAATTTAATCTTATATATATATATATACTATCAATCTTCATCACTCTCCGTACGTGTAGTGTTAAATAATAGCACAAGGTCTAACACGTAGACTAAAATAAAATGAGGAAATATTGTGCTCTTTCACTTTATTGGTTTTTTCCCCCAAAAAAATAGACGGTTCAGAAGCCCTTTCATTAAAATAATGAAAGAACAAATAGAAAAACAAGGTGCAACCACCAATTGCAAGTATGTGACTCACTTTTTAATTACCAAGAATAAAGGGATGTGACGTGACACTGTTTAGAGTTGGCCACCCTAACAGAAGTATTAACATGAGTCAATTCTCAAACATGATCTCAAGGTCTCTCAACATTTTGAAAGATCCTCCTATTCCTCTCTAGCCAGTTCTTCCATAAAAGGGCGCACAAACCTGCTTGTCATAAATCTTGACCACTCCTCCATAAAAGGGGGATTAAGAATCATGTCACCCCGCTCATCATGTCTCTACAACTCTTGGTAACAACCCAAGATCCTGAAAGACTTCTCCCAAATATGTCTAGATAATGCACAAGACCAAAAATTATGATTGCAATCTTCAAAGTCGTATTTGCACAGAAAACACCATCATGGTCTTCGAACAAAAGGTGAAGATAAAAGGGGAATAAAACATTTCACAAAAAGACGGTTTTGTTAAAAATGGATTATGGATGGTTAGATTAGAATGTTAAGTTCCCTAATCCTTTCAGTTTATAATAATTTCAGGATGAGTTCTTTTTCTAAATTTAAAAAATAAATAAATAATAAGAAATCTAATGTTCTCTCTTTATAAAAATTAAGGAATTTTTTTTAATTAAAATTCAATTAGGTGTTTTTAGGAATGCTAACTCCTAAATCCTCTTCACTTCCTCAATTTTGTTTTTATAATAAACTGGACCATTTCATTGAGAAATGAAAAAGACGGACAGCAAAAAGGCTTGCCAATTGGAATCAATAAAAGAATGAGAATAATTACAAAAAGCTTTTTAATTTGCACTCCAAATTGAGTAGTTAAGAACCGAGAACTCCCAAATCTTCTCCCAAGATTTGTTGCACTCGACAAAAATTCTCCTATTCCGCTCTAACCAAATGTTCCAACATACGGATCTAACGGCATGGTCCCACAAAATCCTCTTCGTTCCTTAAATCATAGAGCCACCCAAAAGAGTTAAGATATTACAATCAGGATCCTTGTGCATCACCCATTTCATATTGAAAATATTGAAAGGAGAGTTCCACAAGTTGTTGGAGAAGTTGCAATGGAATAAGATATGAGTAGTATTCTCCGAACTCTTCTCACAAAGGCTACACCAATTAGGTTGAAGAGAAATCCAAGGTTTCCTAGCTTGAATCTTTTGATTGGAGTTAAGACCATCATTGAATACAAGCCACAAGAACACTTTAATCTTTTTTGGATAATTACCTTTCCACAAAAGAAAAGGGGATTCATCAACTTCCTTAGGGTGTGTTTGGGAGTGCTTTTGGCCAAGCTAAAAGTGCTATTAAATGAGCAAAAGCACTTCCTAGATCCACTACTAATGTTTGGAAACATTTTACAAGTACTTTTTGTAGAAGTCAAAAGCACTGCAAAGTGCTTTTGAAGAATTAAGTATTAGGTGCATTTGATGTTTTCAACTTTGTATTTCTAATTTCTTTCACATTTTATCTTTCTAACTTCTCTCTACACATTTTAGCTCTCTAACTTCTCTCTACATACTTTCTCTCTCTAACCTCTCTCTACATTACACTTTCTCTCTCTTCTCTCCATGCATTTTCTCTCTCTAACTTCTCTCCACACAATTTCTCTCTCTAACGTATTTTTCTATACTCTCTCTAACTTCTCCTTATACACTTTCTTTCTCTAAGTTATTTCTACTAAAATTTTCTTTTCTACACCAATTTTCTCTAACAAGAACTCTAAACAAGATTAAAACCACTTTATAAATGCTACATCCAAACAATAAAATAATATACTACTAAGCAATTTTTATCATAGTACTTATCCGAAAAGTATTTTAATTAAAAACACTTATTTTATAAACACTCCCAAACGAGCCCTTAGTAACATTGTCCCATGGCAGCTCGAAGGCAGACTTACAAGAGAAACCCTTGTTTTTATCGGGGTTCCATAATCTAGTATCTTCTCTCTCATTAATTTGAATCGGGTCCAAAACAGCCATAAGAGCAATCCATTCATTCACCTCTAGCTCTTTAAGGATTCTTCTAAACTCAATTCCAAGACCTCAAGTTCACATCCCAAAAGCTTTTGACAGTCTTATTTTTATATCTAGCAATATTGAACAGATTAGGAAACATGGAAGCAAGAGAATCTTCCAAAGCCAAAGTATGTTACCAAAACAAAATCTTATCACCTCTGCCAACTGTGAAAGTGCTATTCTTGTCCATAAGATTACTTAGCTTGTAAATATGCTTCCAAGGACTCTTATAGATACAATTAGATTTAATATTTGAAGACCACCCAAGCTCCTTAATGCATGGATACCAACTACAACTTTGTGCCGAATCAAGTGAGCCTCCAAGGGAAACTGCCAAAGCCATTTAACAAGAAGAGCATCATTTCTTTTACCCACAACCCCGAAAGGACAAGCCACATTTTCTCAAGGGGGGAGGGATCTAATCCCATCTAACCAGATGTGAGCCACCATCTTTATCAGCCCTTCCCAAAATAAATCTCTTAAGAATTTATCAATAGGCTCACTGACTTGCACAGGAGCTTTAAAAACAGACAAGAAATAGGTTGGCAAACTGTTTAATACTGATTGTGCTAATGTAAGCCTTCCACCTCTAGAAACCATTAGTTTTTTTCCATTTGGAGATCTTCTCAATTTTATCCACCATCGGGTCCCAAAACCTCTTACTAGAAGGATTCCCTCCAAGAGGAACACCTAAATAAGCATGGGAAACACACTGCTACACAGTTAAACTGATCAACAACTAGCTGCACTTTTTTTTTTTATACCGTGAGTGTTCGGGCCAGCTTACGCGCACCACGACTAATCTCATGGGACAACCTCATGAGCCTACAACACTCTAGCTGCACTTCATCATCCTCCAAATTAATACCCACCACACTGGATTTAAGACTCTTCACATTGGGGCCAGAACCTTTTTTCAAAGGAATTAACAGCTAAAGCCAAGTTAGAAATCAAATTAGTGTCATTGGGAGAATAACAAGGTGTCGACTCATCAACAAATTGAAGGTGAATAACCTCCACATTCCCAGCTTGGATGCCACGGATTTGGTTTTGAGCCTCATTTCGCTAAAACTATCAGCTACTAAAATAAATAAGAGAGGAGATAAGGGGTCTCCTTGTCTAATTCCCCTAGTTAGAGATGTCAAATGGGTCGGGTCAACCGCCAACTCGGCACGCTTAATTGTGGGTTTGACCCAGGTATGACCCAAAGGTGTGGGTCATAGTGGGCCGGGTCGACAACTAGGTGGGTCAAGTTCAACCCAACACGCCGTGACTCGACCACGAAAAATAACCCTGACACCGGCATGACCCGTAACCCAGGACGACCGTGACCCGTAACCGACATGACCCACAACCCAACACGACCCGTGACCCATGACTCGGCATGGCCTGTAACAAATTTTATATAACTAAAATAAATAAATTATTGTAACCTATTTATTTATAAATATAATCAATATTCAAATAAATTAAAATAATATATAGCTAAAATATAATTTACCCTACCTATATTATAAAGACTTAAATTATAGTTTATAAATCTTCTAAAAAATATTACTTTATAACTGTAGATTTGAGATAAGGTAAACAATTTTTAAAGAAAAAGAAAAAAAATATATTACCCTGTTTATAAATTATAGTTTATATTGACATACAATATTTTAGTTCATGCTTGTAATATTTATTAATTTATTATAAACCAAAGAATTAAGATAGAAAAATATTAATTAATTATTAAGACGTAAAATTATTTTTATTTATGTTTACTATAATGAATATTAAAATGAAATAAAAATATCATAATATTAAAATATAATTTACATTATTTCTATAAAAATATATATATATATATATATATATATATATATATAATTTACATTACATTTAAATTATAGTTTATAAACCATAATCAAAGTTAATATTTGTGATTTGATTAAATTAAGTAGGTATATAATACTTATTAGTATTTTTTTTTTAATAAAACACCTCAAAAGGCCACTTTATTGATAAAATGAAAGAAAGTACAGCAAATAAAAGTAAACAAAAAGTGAAAGTGGCACTAAACAACCAAAAAGCCACGAAACTAAGGTATACCGTATATCCCAACCCAAACCCGCACCACCTCCTAATTACAAGTATGTCGGTCATCTATCAATAATTTGTCCTTGTGAAAAATTAATAAAGTCTTTGGAAGTTGACACCCAAAAGGCGGCATTTACATTTACCAACTCCCAAACATAATCCCAAGACGTCCTTTCGTCCCTAAAAATTCTTCTATTTCTTTCTAGCCAAATACCCCATACAATTGCACTACAAATGAGCCTCGAAAACTTGCACTTCCACATGATGTGATTTAGATCTTCCAAATCACAATTGCATAGACAACACCAACTGGGATTCAAGATGAAAGGAGAAGATCGCTGAAAAAACTCAAAAGTATTGATCTTGCCCAAGGCCACATACTAGATAAAAAATTTGACTTTTTTCGAGATCTTAATCTTCCAAAGTTTAGAAAAAAAAAGAGGTGAAGCACAAAATTGTGAGGGTTTACTAAATTCAAAAAAGGATTTACATGAGAACTCGTTGGAAGAATTTAAGTACCATAGTCTACTATCATTTACACCCTCACTCACCAAGACACCCTCAAGGTTTGTAATGATGAAAGTTAATTCATTCATTTCCCTTTCCCGGATCGATCTTCGAAGATGTAAATCAATATTCACACTTACCCACTCTCAAAATAAATGTTGAAATTGGAGAGTTTTTTGCGAGGGTTAATGAGTATAACAAAGGGTATAGGTCTTGAAAAGTGCTATCTCCCAACCAAGCATCCTCCCAAAAGCGAATCCAGTTTCCATCCCCAACTTTCCATTTTACACAGTTAAAAAACTGGGGGATAACCTTTGGATATCTCCTTCCATGGATTCCTAACAGTGCCTTTAGTCACTATATTTGTGTCCCAACCATTTGAATGGATCTCATATTTACTCCCAATCACCTTATGCCATAGACTATTAGGTTCATTTGGGAATCTCCAAAGCCATTTTACAAGTAAAGCCATATTTTTCCTGTCCAAATTTCCAATACCAAGCCCCCCTTCATTCAATGGGCGAGAAACCGCCTTCCAATTGACGAGGTGTGCGTCCTTTCCTTCACCAGACCCCTCCCAGCGGAAGTTCCTCATAAATCCTCTCCAAATCCTCTCTAATACTTGCAAGTATCTTAAAAATAGACAGATAGTATGTAAGGATGCTTGACAAAACTGATTGGATCAGTGTGAGCCTCCCACCCTTAGAGAAATATCCATTTTTCCATGATGCCAATCTTTTAGACACTTTTTCCATCACGGGCTCCCAGAAACGTTTCTTCTTCGGATTATCCCCCAGAGGCATCCCAAGGTAGTTAAAAGGCAACTTCTCAATTTTGCACCCCACCTTATCTCCCAAGGATGTTAGTTTGGCTTCTTCCACGTTCATCCCCGTCAATGAACATTTCTCTCTATTTATTTTATGCCTGAACTCCATTCGAAAATTTGAATTATATCCAAAAAGTTTTGAGAGGATTCCTCTTTTCTAGAGCAAAAAATCAACGTGTCATCTACGAACTAAAGGTGGGTTAACGGCACCTTGTCTTTTCCAATTTGAAATCCCTCAATCAGTCCCCTTTCCAAACCCCGTTCGAATAGTCTATTCAAGGAATCCACTACTAAAGTAAATAGGAAAGGCGAAAGTGGATCACCTTGCCTAATCCCAGTTAGTGGCGAATACTTTCCCTCTTGATTTTCCATTGATGAGAAACGAGTAGTTGACTGATCTAGGACAAGCCCACATCCAAGCTCTTCATTTGAAACCAAAGCCTTTCCTCACAATAACTTGATCAAGAAAACTCCAATCCTCATGATCGTAGGCCTTCTCGAAATCAATCTTGAAAAGGATCCCTTCTTTATTCTTTGATCTGTAGTCTTCAATTGCCTCATTTGCTATTAGAATCTCATCCAAAATTTGCCTACCTTCTATAAAAGCCCCTTGATTGGGGCTATCGTGGAAGGTAGAACTTTTCGTAGTCTTCCAGCCAACCTTGGCAATCAACTTGTAGAGGCTGGTAACAAGGCTGATAGAGCGAAAATCTTTTAAGCTTTCAACCCTTTCTTTCTTGGGGATCAGGCAAACGAATGTCTCATTAGAAGCGACATCTATTATTCCCCTTTCAAAGAATTCCTTGAATACCTTTTCCACATCGTCTTTCACCAAATCCTAATTACTCTAGAAGAAAGCCATTAAAAAACCATCGGGTCCGAGGGACTTGTTACCATTGCAACTAAATATGACATTCCTAATCTCCTCCAATTTGAAAGGGCTTTCAAGGAGTTGACTTTCAACCGAACTAATAGGATGCCACTCAATTCCTTCAATTTTTGCCAGAGGGACAGAACCAGAAGCTTATACTTCAGAGTAGAAAGCAATCACTTCATCGACTATCTCATCCTCGTTTTGGACCATGGATCCATCCTCTCTAATTAAAAACGGG
The DNA here is from genome assembly GCA_028015215.1 of Gynostemma pentaphyllum. Classification (NCBI taxonomy): domain Eukaryota; kingdom Viridiplantae; phylum Streptophyta; class Magnoliopsida; order Cucurbitales; family Cucurbitaceae; genus Gynostemma; species Gynostemma pentaphyllum. The sequence goes on from CM051352.1 coordinate 19,222,911, forward strand.
ATATGATTTTTACTTTTTCTGATTGAAGCCAGTCTATGAAAGAACGAGTTGCAATCTCCCTCTTTTACCCATTTAACTTTTGATCTCTGTCTCCAAACCATATCCTCCCTTCTAATTGCTTCCACTAATTCTCCTTTCAACTTGGCTCTTTCAACTCTTCCTTCATTTGGGAGGACATCAGTTTCATCGAGATTATTCAATTGACCTATTCTATCAATGATTACCTTCTTCTTATCTTGTAAATTCCCGAAATAGGTCTTACTCCACTCCTTCAACTTTGGTTTCCGGTATCTCAGTTTCTTCAAAAATTTCAAACCTTCCCATTTACCACTCACACCCTCTTTCCACCAACTTGAACACTCTTTTTTAAAGTTCGGATGGGTCAAACACATATTTTCAAAACAGAAAAGGGGAGGACCCCACTTCATTTCCCCCACAACTAGAATCAGAGGTCAATGATCAAAGGTCAATCTCAGACTTATATACTGTTGAATATTAATTCCGTTCTCAAACCAATGATTTGAGAGGAGAAACCTATCCAATCTTCGTAAAATAATCCTCTCCCAGTTGTTTGACCACGTAAATCTCCCATTTCAAAGTGGAGGGTCTCTAAGTTCACACTCCTCAATAACCTTGTTAAAGGTTCTCATTGACTTAGTTAACTGCCCACCGTTTGATTTTTCCGAAACAAATCTAGTTACGTTAAAATCCCCAGCTAGGCACCACTTCCCTTCACACACGCCCAACCAAAAAGGCCACATATTTCATCCCCAAAATCATTCCTACCCGAGGTTGAGACTGGTCCATAAATGCCCGATAACCACCACGTGTTATCATCCAATTCCTTAAAACTAACCGATAACGAGAAATTCCCTTTCAGAATCTCAACCAAAGAGAGGATCCTAGGATCCCGCATTATAAGGATGCCCCCAGAAGCACCCACTGCCTCAAGCTCCACCTAATCTATAAATCTTCCCCCTCCATAAGTTGTAAATCAAATCTCTAGGACAACCCGCTCTTTTAGTTTCTTGAAGAATAACAATTTTTGGGTTTACTTTGCAAATAGTTTCTTTTATAAGTCTCCTCTTTTCTCTCCCTCCCAACCCTCTCACATTCTAGGAGAGAATTAACATCTAGAATTTCTATCCCTGACCCTCTCCTTGGGTCCTCCTTTTCTCATAGTTCAAATTTGAGAATAGACCTCTAACCTCGCGCATTCCTTTAAAGTTGGAACCTTTAGGAGTCTTCATCTCCTTAGATTCCACTTTATTGCTATCAATAGTCGAAATAAGAGGTCCATACTCTCCGGGCAAAAGATTCACACCCATAGCATTTGCTAAGTTAGATACTTTATCCCAGTCATTCTGACTTTCGATCACGCTATCCCCAACATCCATAGCATGTGCTATGTTTACCTCGCTCCTAGGAAAAGATTGACTTTCTTGTAATATGGCTTTATGATTCCCGATCACGTTTCCAATATCCACATCAAACCGTGAAGAGTTTAAAGAAAGGCTCCCGTCAACTTGGTGAACAAAAATGTTTTGCTTAGAAGCACTAAGATCCAAGTTCGGCACTGATATCTCAATGTTACGCCCTCCTCTATCTGTATACCTAAAGAAAGAGGGAGATAGCCCGCTTTCTGCGCCTTGGGAGAACCGAGGAAGGGGAATTTGAAAAGGATTCAAAGACCAAATAGAATTGTTAGGAATAAAAGGAGGGATAGAAGTACCACATTTGAATGGGCCTATTGTTTTTGCAACAGAGGTTTCCAGATTTTTTAAATTGAAACAATGGATCACTCTTTGGTCAAGTGAACACGCAACAGTCTCCGACTTCTCCCTATCACAAAAATTCCCAATAGTAAGCCCAAAGCAATCGGATTCTGGTAGATCTAGCACCCAATGTTCATGTCAAGGAATCCGAGGCAAATTGGCAAATCCTTTTCCTGAAACAAATCTAGCTCCTCTTTTGAAACACCCCTACAAACGTCGTGACAATAATCACTACAACCAGCCTCCTTGATCTTGCTGCCACCCGCCATCTCCTCCAAGGAAAAAGAAGATGAGCGAATTAGAAGCGACGCGTTGAACTCGACAAGCACTTCCGCCTTCACTTGCATAGATTCAATTAGACTTCGGTGAACACGACTTCTTGCTCTTCACCAACATGAAGAGTCGTAGGCCCTATCAAAGAACACTCCACCTCTCTGTGGATTTCAGACTTGAGGAGCTCACATGAGAAACAGTATTCAACGAATCAATAAGAGTGGGAGAGCACCCCAAAAATAAATCAAGATCCTCATACGATTGGAAACTTTGCTCCGGAGTTGATACAAATGATTTTGCCTCAATATCATGCTCAGAACTCCCCTCAAAATTAGATTCAGAATATCCTTGACTCGTATTGTCAAACTGCGTTTCCTGATTAACATCAAGTAGGTTCTTCCCCAAAATCACTTCCATGTCATTCAAGTTATTCTCATCCCCTTGTGCCTCATCAACTTGATAGTTTTCATCAGTACTAAGCTTCTCCTCTTCAACCACTAAGCATTTACCATCCCTTTGCGTCACATTCCTGCGTTGACCTTGGAGTTCGATATCAACCCCACTTCCTTCTCATCAACCTTAGATTCTGACAAAGAATCCTTCCCATCTTTGGACTCGACCTCTGATTCATCACCTTTTAGAGTAGATATTTCAACAGAATTCTCCGAACACACATCATCCTCTTCAACAATGTTACATCTCGACTCATGATTAACATCTAATTTTAACGAGTTATATAATTTGAGGGTCAACCCAACCCCGACTAACGATTTGACATAATTTGTGGATTGTATGACACATGGGTCACCCCAACCCAATATAAATCATGGGTTGGACGACTCGCGGGTCAACCCAACTCGACACGTGATCTGACATAACCCGTGGGTTTGTTTGACTCGTGGGTCAACCCAACCCGACACGCAACATGGGTTGACTTGTGGGTAATCGTGGATTTTGATTTTTCGTGGGTCGGGTTGACCCGACACGACCCACTTGACACCTCTACCCCTAGTAGCTTTGAACTTGCCTCTAGCTCTACCATTGATAAGGATGGAGAAGTTTGCACTCTTTAGACAACCTTTCATCCACTTGCTTTCTCTTGAGAATATCCAACAAGAAGCTCCAATTCACACAATCAGGCCTTTTCAATGTCTAATTTGATAACTACCCCTTTCTCCTTGCTTCTTCTACCGTTTTCAACAAGCTCATTAGCCACTAAGAGTGAATCTACAATCTACCACCAATGAAAGCATTTTGGAAGATAGTGATTGTATTGGGGAGAACCACTTTAAGCCTATCAGCTAGGACTTTGGCTAGAATTTTGTACATACAAGTAGTGAGACTAATTGAGAGATAGTCCTTAACACCTAGTGCATCAACTTTTTTAGGAATGAGAGTAATGTATGTCTCATTAACACTAGCATTAACAATACCCTTCTTTAAAAAAAAACAAAAACAAAATCTCTTTGAACACCTTCGTAATATCATTTTTTATGATGTTCCAAACATTTTTAAAGAATTCAATTGTAAAACCATCAGGGTCAAGGGCTTTATTAAGCCCTAACTCAGAAATAGCTCTAAAGACTTCCTCTTCGGTAAAGGGGACAGTGAGCCTCACATTAGCTTGATCAGATAAAGGATCCCAATCAACGTTCTCCCAATTCAGCTGATTTATATTCTTCATGGTGAAGAGATCAGTAAAACAGTTTACAAACTCATTCTCCACATCCTTATCATTCAAAATCAGCTGCTCAGATCTAGCCATCACTTGATTTATAAAAGTTTTCTTCCTTCTGCCTTTTCAGAATCCATGCAACAGCTTGGAATTTTCATCTCCTCCTTGAGACAGAGACTTTTATTTCTGTCTCCAATAAACATTCTCTTTCATAATCAGATTCACCAAAAGGCTTCTCAATCTAAACCTCTCTTTCTCTTTGAATAGGATCCATAGTGCAATTCTCATCTAAGCAATCTAACTCCTCAATAGAACTTTGCAAACTAGCTTTCCAAAAACTTCAGTATTCCACACCTTAAGATTATCCCTCAAGAGCTTCAACTTGAGCATCAAGAAATGACCCGGCCAATGGTTATAATCAAAGGATGGCCACCATTGACTAACCCTCTCATTGAAATCAACGTGATCCAAGCACATGTTTTCAAATCTAAAAGGACGACCCCATTGGAAATTCCTGTTTGGAGGAGAATAGGGAAATGGTCTGAGCTTATCCTTTTTATTCTCTCCAATCTCAGCATCATGAAATCTTGCTAACCTACTATCTGAGACGAAAAATCTGTCAATGCGAGTATGCACCGTGGCACTTCTAAAATTAGACCATGTGAACGTGCATTTCTAATTGGTAAATCAACGAGGCTTAGCTCCTCAATAATCTTATTAAAATCTCGCATACTTCTCGCAATGTTTCTTCCTGAAGACTTCTCAGAGATCCATCTTAATAACGTTAAAATTTCCCGCTATCACCCATTCTTCACAGCAAAGGCCACTGAAGGCAGCCAACTCAAGCTAGAAATCTGCACGATCTTTCTTACAATTTGGACCATAAACACCAGTAAGCCAGAAGGAAGACTCATCAGGGAAAAGGACCTAAATAGTAAGGGTATGGACCCCTCTCCATGAGCATCATCAATCACATAATCTGAATCGGACCACATAATGATAATCCCACCAAAAGAACAAATGGCATCCAAAGACACCCACCCGATGAATATATTACTCCAGATGGATTTAATGATCCTCCTATCAACCTTAGCCAGTTTAGTTTTCTGAAGAATTACAAAATCAGAATTAATGCTACGGATTAGATCTCTAACGAGGCTCCTTTTAGACTCGGCCCTCAAGCCTCTAATATTCCAACTAAGAATCTTCATAGAAAACATCTTGACTCCTTTGGAAAGACATGTTCTTTTCAGTTTGTCTCTCATAATTAACTGAGGTTCTAAGCCTATTAAATTCTCTATGCTCCAGTTTGAGGTAGAGTGTTATACATATCGTATAGTCAACGTTAAAAATGTCGATATCGACAAGTCAATTTTACGGAAATATCGATGTAGACAGATATTCTGGGAAAAACCACGAATACTACGATAACTATAGAAATAGTTTGAATTTGGGGATGAAACTTTTATTAGAGCTTAATTAAACATTAAACCATCATTCCAAGTAGTTATATCAATAAAATATACATATATATATGGACATTAGTGGTACAAAATATAGAAATTTAGGCGCAAAGTAACATTTTTATAAAAGATAGAGTCATTAATATGGTTTCCAAAGAAGAACAACCAACAATTACATCACATGAACTTCTAATAATAGCAAGATGCTCTCGGGGGTTGTTGGTTGGCCTTAATAATATTAATTTTCCACTTACAATATTGCTCCCAAGTCATCCGGTCTTCAAACGAACGCACATAATTAACAATATGATGCTTATGTGGACCCGTAGATTTTCCAATTATATCAATTGGAGGATAACGTTCCTCAAACCACAACCCGTCCAAGTGGGGATAATCATGAGAATAAAGAAAATAGAATGGTGCAGAACCCAGTTCTGAATAATATAGAGGTTTACGTGTGTAATTGGCTCGATAAGTGGAAAGGCCAGTGGCATGACTGTCATAAGGAAAATGAGAACGAGACAAGAATCATAATGACTATTGCTACCACAACCAATGTTTCCAACATATGAATATTCTGTTCCCAAGCTCATCGCGTCCATATTGGATGAGACGACTTCTTCATCGTCTTGTTGGTGATCACATCCAGTCTCTTTTCCTTTCCTTCTAACAAAAATTTTCCCAACAGTTCCTTTGGTTCTCTCTATTCTAGCATGACGACTACGAATGTAATTGTTGTCTCTAAGCTCGTCACCACCACCTTCATATTGTCCTCTTCCCCTGTCATTACCCTGACCAACACCATCGACATTATCATCACCATCATCATCTGCTTCATCTTTCTTTTCCTCAGTTACATTCGGCAAATTGTGGCTAGTGGCTTTTTTTTTATAGAAAGATGAACTTTCATTGATCAAATAAGAATAAAAACAAAATACAAGAGGATGAGAAATCCTCTGATGAAACAAATTGTGGCTAGTGGCTTTCATCAATGGAGCAAAAGAATCATCAGACCCTCTACTTTGATGACCATCTAGCACATTTTCTGTAACCACCCGGTCCACGTCTATGCCATGTGAAGTGGCAGCACTTGGAATTTTTGGATCAGGGTTCCCTGTTTCATCATCAAGGTGCGACGGTCTCACCTATATGTACAACGGGTTATTTTCTTCATCCAGTGGCTCTACCCCAGTGTCAACCAAATCTAGGTAATCGGTTTCTGCTACTCCATCAGCTTCTACTTCCATGTCTTGTATTTTTAATTTCACGTTGTACTAACACAAGACAAGTTGCTCCAATTTCTTGTATGCTAGCTGATTACGTTGCTTTTTGTGAATCAGAGCAAATGTACTCTAATTTCGTTCACAACCACTAGACAAAGCAGTGTGAGATAAAATTTTCATTGCAAATTCCCGAACAGTGGGAGAGCTCGTTCCATACATAGTCCACCACTCAGCTACAAAAATCATTCAAATAGTAATTAACAATCTAACTAAAGTGAATCTAAAAAAGATATGAGAATTAGGGCTAGTAATTACCGGGAATCATTTTTTTTTACGAGATGCGATAGTGACACGATCTGCGAAGCTATTTCGTGCATCTCTAAAATACGTTAACTACATATGGGAAGATAAAATCTTATCATTCAGACATATCGAAATGACTCTTGTTCGTTAGTAAGTACCTCATTTTCGAAGTTACCAATGTCGGGACTGTTTGGGAATAGTTTGCTATAAACCTCGTGCACTGATTAGTGCCGCATCTTCCACCACGCCGGCATTGTATTGGAATCGCGAGTAGTAGGCTATAAAAAAGTTTATAATTAAGAGTCTAAAAACGAAAAGTAAAGTAAGGAAATTGTTAAGTACTTCTAGAAGATGTACGTTCCCGCCGCATGTAGTGGATGCGAAAGCGTCTTGTCCAATCGATTTTGAACAACTTTTAATGCTCATTTCCTCCCTTTCAACTAACAATGTCTTGCCTTGAGATTAATAAACAGTCCATCAACTTTGGGCAATGTTGGGACTACCTCTGAATACACTACCCGAAGCATTGCATACATCGGCTCGTACATGTCCACATCCGCATCAACTCGATCCCAAAATGGGTTACTCGAACTCGATGAATGGAACATGGTACATGTTCACAACCCAGCTTTCTTTTTCAGCAAACTCCCAAGGGAAATATAATTGGGTGCAAATCTTGTTGCTCCAGGACGAACTATATCATCTCTACATAACTCTCTCATTTGTGCAAGTAACCAATTGTGATTGTACCGAAAGTTTATGATTGCTTGAGCATTCTTGATCACATTGGTGACACTTTCATGTTTGCCAATGTCCTCGAACATAAGATCAATACAATGGGCTGCACCAAGAAGCCCAATAAATGTTGCATCGATCAATTAATCTCTTCCCCGCCTTTAAAAAAGGCCGATCCATTATCTGTGACTATTTGGACGACATTATTCCTACCAACTTCCTTAAAGACGTCCTTCAGAAGATCATAGATATACCGATGGTCTTTAATCTTGTCGGATGAGTCAATAGACTTCAAAAATATTGTGCTCCCCTTATAGTACACCATGAAGTTGAAAATGGAAAACTTCGTTGGACCTGTCTACCCATCACATGATTGTGCATCTATAAGTAACCCACTTTTGTTTCATACTTTCTACATACTCATGCACCTCTCCATACTCCTGTTCTAAGTACTTTTTTTTATCTCATATGGGGTAGGAGGGAGTACACCAGGACCTATAATAAAATCAACGAGTCTATTTATGTATAATATTGATAGTATATTGTATATGTGAAAATAGATAAGGTAGATAGATAGAAAGTACAGGCATTTTGGCAACCGACAATCATATTCTTGAAATGGTGGGAGGTTGCTTTGTTTAGAGCAACGTTATCATAAATGAAGAATTTCGAGATTAGTTTTCCCATGGTCTCTCGAAGACCGCCTTTATCATTCATTAACATATCTTTAACGTTTCTTTGACGAGAACTATCAGATTTGTAATGTGATGGTTCTCTAAAACTTCTGGAAAGTCCAAAAAAAATCAAATGACTGACCTTGTTGGCCTTGCCTAAACCCGGTTGTTTGGTCTTGGTCTCATTCAATTGCTTTAGATGCGTGCATAATCCGTTTCAAATTCCACCTATCTTCCTCTGCATCATTGGGATACATATATACATCATCTGATTCAGAGTACTCTTGACCTCCAAGCCCACCTCGAAGTTCGGCTCAAATGTCTTCAACAACCTTTGCCTTCTTTGCCCGTGCATCCTCCTTTTCTTGAAGGCTTAATAAAATCTCAGTTTTGACTTCCGGTGGGACATTCTTACACAGTTTGACATTTTTCTTCCGTTGATCCCTCCACTTTTAGTAGTGTGACTACAATATTTACACCGTACCGAACTTGTTTCTAGGAATTGGCATGCAATGTGCCCATGCAGCATCTCCTCGTCTGCCTCCTTCCATACCCTAAACCCTAAACCCTAAACAACAACATTAATGGAAAAAAAACATCCATTTTCAACAAAAACAGTACTAGTTTATTATAAAAAGCAATAATGTTAATACAAGTTTTTTTTAAAAAAAAAAACAACAATGTTGATAAAAAAAACATCAAGTTTATTTAAAAAATAATAGCAATGTTAAACAAAACAAAAAAAGCGAATTTAAAAAAAAAAAACAGCTAGTTACTAATAAAACAGAACATTAAAAAAAACTATCAATGTTTTTAAAAAACAACGTTTATTAAAAAAATAATAATAATAAAATAAAGAGAAGATGTCCTTTGATGTTTGATTTGGAGAGAAGAAATGAATTCAAATAAGAAATCAGATTTTTTGAAGTGTAGTTTGTGATAAAAAATGAAGAAGATGGGTATTTATAGTTGAAAAATAATATAAATTAATGGGAAATGCACTATTGACCACCTTGGGACTCAAACTGCCATTTTCTGCCTTGATCACGCCTAAAAAGAAGGAATCAGATTCCCTAGTCAAATCAGGCCTGCAGTTACTTGTGACTCTTTTTCCGACATGTCGTCAGAATGTCGATGACATGTTGACGACTTTTGGGGTTTATCGAGAATGTAGACGACTCCTCATCGAGGTTGATCCCCACCACCGAGGATTTTCCATTGCTAATGAGCATCCCTGAGCCTTTTTCAAACTTCTTAACCAAAGCAGCGAGGTGTAGAATTTTATCCTTGTTGAAGTGAGAAAAGAGAAGCGTGTCATCCGCAAATTGAAGATGAGAGACTTCAATATTGAAAGACATAAAGCCCTTGATAAAGCCAAGAGATTGACTATTCAACAAGAGTCTACTAAATGAGGAAAAGAAATGGGGGAAAGAGTTGTCTAATACCTCTAGAAGCCTTAAACTTCCCTTTAGATTTGCCATTGATAAGAATGGAGAAATTAACAATTTTGAGACACCCTTTTATCAACATCATCACTTAGGATGGAACCCTTTCAATCTAAAAAAATTCAAAAGAAAGTCTCAATCCACAGTCTCATATACCTTCTTGAGGTCTAGCTTGACCAAAACCCCTTTGTCTTTTCTTTTCTTGCACTCCTCTACCAATTCATTGGCAACCAAGATGGAGTCAACAATTTGTCTACCTCTAATGAAGGCATTTTGGTAGACTGAGATGGTATTTGGTAACACTTTCTGGAGCCTATCAGCTAGCACTTTTGCAAGAATCTAATACAAGATTGTTGTGAGGCTAATCGGATGAAAGTCTCTCACAACAAGGGCATCTCTTTTCTTCGAGATAAGAGTAAGGTAGGTTTCATTAGTACTTTTGTCCATAATATCGTTCTCAAAAAAATCTTGGAACACCATCATAATATCACTTTTGATGATGTTCCAAGTCTTTTCATTGAACTCCGCCGTAAAACCATCAGGCCCAGAAGCCTTTTTAATGCCTAGGCCAGAGATAGCATTGAACACCTCCTTTTCGGTAAAAGGAGCAATAAGCTCATCATTGTCCCCATCAAAAATATGTTCCCACTCTACCTCCTCCCACATATCAAGAACTCCATCTTTTTTTTGTGAACAGCACCGTGAAGTAGTCAATGAACCCCCTCTCTAGTGCTCTTTCATTCAACAAAAGGTCCCTGATCTAGCCATCACTTGATTAATGAAATTTTTTTCTCTTCCTCCCTTTAATAAAGTTGTGAAAAACCTTGGAGGTTCTCATCACCCCCTTTGAGCCAAATAGATTTGCTTCTTTGTCTCCAATACACACTCTCTTTCATAATCAAATCCATAAGGAGCCTCTCAAATTCAATCTTTCTTCTCTTTCCAAAGGATCCAAAGACCCAAGCTCATCCTGCAAGTCAAGAGCGCAATTGAATTCTACGGTTGTCAACAACAATAGGGGGGGTCGTTCTTCCTCCATTTCGACAACATGTCGAATAGAGCCATTGAAAATACACAACTTGTCGCCGACCTCTAGACGACATGTCGAAAAAGATTCACAGGAGCCGCAGCCTGATTTGACTAGGGAATCGATTCCTTCTTTTTAGGCGTGGTCAAGGCTGAAAAATGGCAGATTTGAGTCCCAAAGGTGGTCAATAATGCATTTCCCGTTAATTTATATTATTTTTCAACTATAAATACCCATCTTCATTTGTTTATCACAACCTACACTTCAAAAAATCTGATTTCTTATTTGAATTCCTTTCTTCTCTCAAAATCAAGGATCAAAGGAGTTTATCTTCTCTTTTTTTTCAATAAACTTTGTTTTTACTTTTTAGTTGCTGTTTTTGTAAAAACATTGATGATTTTTTTACAAAAACTTGCTGTTTTTTTTTAAAATTCGTTTTTTTTAACATTGCTATTATTTTTTAAAAAAAACTTGATGTTTTTTATTAACATTGATTTTTTTTGTTAAAAACTTGTATTAACATTACTCTTTTTTTTTTTTTGTAATAAACTCGTTTTTTATTGTTTTTGTTGAAAAAATATGATGCTTTTTCAGTAATGTTGTTGTTTTAAATTGTTTATTTATTATATCGTAGAAAATATTTGGATATGCAAGGAGGCTGACGAGAAGATGTTGCATGGGCACATTGCATGCCAATTCTTGGAAACAAGTTCGGTATGGTGTGTAAATATTGTAGTCACACTGCTAAAACTGGCGGGATCACTAGATTCAAATATCATTTAACTGGTACAAATTGAAGAAAAATGTAAAACCGTGTAAGAATGTCCCACCAGAAGTCAAAACTGAGACTTTATTAAGCCTTCAAGGAAAGAAGGATGCACGGGCAAAAAGGCAAAGGTGGTTGAAGACATTCGAACCGAACTTTGAGGTGAGCTTGAAGGTCAGGAGGACTCTGAATCAGATGATGTATATATGTATCCAAATGATGCAAAGGAAGAGAGGCAGAATTTGAAACGGGCTATGCATGCATTGAAACGGGCTATCACGCATCTAGAGCAACTGAATAGGACCAAGACCAAACAGCCGAGTTTAGGTAAGGCCAACAAGGACAGTAATTTGATTTTTTTGGACGTTCCAAAAGTTTTTGAGAACCATCGCAATACAAATCTGATAGTTCTCGTCAAAGAAACGTTAAAGATAAATTAACAAAGAGTAAAGGCTGTCTTTGAGAGACCATGGGAAAACTAATCTCAAAATTTTTCATTTATGATAACGTTGCTCTAAACAAAGCAACCTCCCACCATTTCAAGAATATGATTGTCGATTGTCAAAATGTCAGTACTCTCTATTTATCTACCCTATCTATTTTCACATATATAATATACTATCAATATTATACATAAATAGAATCGCTGATTTTATTATAGGTCCTGGTGGTACTCCCTCCTACCCCGTACGAGATCAAAACAAACTACTTCGAGCAAGAGTACGGAGAGGTGCATGAGTATGTAGAAAGTATGAAACAAAAGTGGGTTGCTTATGGATGAACAATCATGTGATGGGTGGACGTGTCCAACGAAATTGTCCATTATCAACTTCATAGTGCACTGTAAGGGGAGCACATTATTTTTGAACTCTGTTGACTCATTCGACAAGATTAAAGACCATCAGTATATTTATGATCTGTTGAAGGACGTCATTAAGGAAGTTGGTAGGAATAATGTCGTCCAAATAGTCACAAATAATCGATCGGCTTTCTTAAAGGGGGGTCAAGATTAATGGATCAATACAACATTTATTTAACCCCTTGTGCAGCCCATTGTATTGATCTTATGTCCGAGGACATTGGCAAACATAAAAGTGTTGCCAATGTGATCAAGAATGCTCGAGCAATCACAAACTTTCTCGACAATCAAAATTGGTTGGTTGCACAAATGAGAGAGTTCTGTAGAGGTGATATATTTCGTCCTGGAGCAACAAGATTTGCAACCAACTATATTGCCCTTGAGAGTTTGGTGAAAAAGAAAGATGGGTTAAAACAACTGTTCAACAGTGATTCGTTGTTCCAAAACAGGTTAAGTAGAACTTAAATTGGAAGGACCATTGAAATTCGAGTTAGGATTAACCCATGTTGGGATCAGGTTGATTCGATTGTGAACATGTACGATCTGATGTATGCAGTGCTTCGGGTAGTGGATAAAGAGGTAGTCCCAACATTGCCCATAGTTTGACATGTTTGTTAATGTCAAGGCAAGACTTTGTGAGTTGAAAGGGAGGAAATGGGCATTAAAAATTGTTCAAAATTGATGGGACAAGATGCTTTCGCATCCACTACATACAGCGGGTACATACATCTTGAGAAATTACTTAACAATTTCCTTACTTTACTTTTCGTTTTTGGACTCTTAATTATAAACTTTTCTATAGCCTACTACCCGCGATTCCAATACAATGCGGTGTGGGGGAAGATGCGGCACTAATCACAGCCATGCACGAGGTTTATAGCAAACTATTCCCAAACAATCCCGGCATTCGCGACTTTGGAAATGAGGTATTTACTAACGAACAAGAGCCATGTCGATATGTCTGAAGTTCAATGTCTTAATGATAAAATTTTATCTTCCCATATGTAATTGACAAATTTTAGAGATGCACGAAAGAGCTTCGCAGATTGCGCCGCTGTCGCATCTCATAAAAAAATGATTCCCGGTAACTACTAGCCCCAAGTCTCGTACCTTTTTTAGATTCACTTTAGTTAGATTATTAATGTACTATTTGAATGATTTTTGGAGCTGAGTGGTGAACATCCCTAACCCAAACCACCATTTGGGGTTCCAAGAGAGATCACATACAAGTTGTTTCCAGGTTTTTTTCACTTAAAAGGACTCTTCCTTTTTTTCGCACTTTATCAAGGCCTAAGAAGAAGACCTTGTTTTCTATTCTACATCTACTTCATACGAGAAAAAGCCATAGTGGCTCGATTAGATCAATCCTAAAGCTAGTGACATGGGAGGTTAAGGGGGGGTAAAGGTAAGAAGAAGGTCATCTCCACCTGGTGAAAGACGGAAGAGATGGGTGGTTGGGGCTAACCCCACCTGGCGTGAGAGACCTGGGAGGGCTTTTTGAAGGAGGTCTTGGTAAAGGTGCCTGAGAGCTTCTTGTTATTCGTTGGTTCACCTCCAAATCGTGTATTTGTGATTAGTGAATACAATAAATCTATTTCTCTCATATTTTTAGACTTTACACTCTCTATTGATAGGCAATGATGGGTTGTCCCTATGAACATATGATGACTTCTCGAGGCCCCTCTTTTACTTCCTAGGATAGCAATCTCTCCAACCCAACCTATCTTAGTCTTTGAAAGCTTTAACTAGAAGACTCACTTCCATATAACACCCTCTAAAGGACAGTCATCTGAAACCTCTGTGAGCCTCTTTCCTCATCTTTCGTGTGCTAGCGAGGACACCCAAGGGAGAACTGAGAAATAACCGGAGTCTAGAAAATGGAAAATAGGAATCAGCGATTAGAAACTAGAAAAGCAATCACCCACCACCAACATGAAGGAAACCAGTGAAGGAAGCTCACCACCATTGACGTGGAGAACCTGGGCTAAGATTCTCTATCATTTTGGAAATATTTGGGTATTGGCAAAAGATGTATTCTCATTGTTTTATCTGGATCCTTTCGGGAATGGGTTTGTATGGTCTCCGAAATGGTGTGGGTTATACGGTTGGAAAGAAATTATCATCTTTTTAACAAGAAAGAGCTTGAGTTACATGAGATAAAGAGCTTGAGTTACATGAGATTTGGGAGTGGGTTCTTTGGTATTTGGATATTATTTGCATCAATGATGTGGCCAATCATGAATGATTTCTTTTCTTTCTCTTGGGCAAGAAATGTTAAAGATTTAGATTTTGGCTTTCCTTTGTCAATTATGAATAGGGCTTGGATTTGTTTTTTTTTTTTAATTTGTATGGGTCTAGGGTAGTTTTATGTTTTCTCCTTTGTATTTTTTGTTCTCGATGATTTCTTATCCTCTTTTTTTTTAGGTTTTCTCATCTTGTAATTCTCCTTTTTTTAATAAAGTTACGTAACTTCATCTAAAAAAAATCTTTAGCTTTGATACCATGATAATAGCACAAAGCCCAACACAGTCAATAGCACAAAGCCGAACACGTGGACTATGAAATGGAAAAGAATAACATTGCAAGGGTTTGAACTCAAGATCTCATACTCTTATACTATTTAGACCAAAAGGCTTAAAGCTAATAGGCTGGGAGGATAAATTTAATCATTTAACATAATTTAACACTCTCCCACATTTTATGGGATTCTTTTACTTCTAGAACTTTTAGTTGGGCCAAATTTGTAAATAGTATAGATTTTGATTTTCCTACACATTCCATGTTCTATAAATGGAATTCTTTTATGTAATTTTTTTAGTTTTGTTTCATTGGAGGATTTCTCATCCTCTTGTATTTTGTTTTTACTCTTATTTGATCAATGAAAGTTCATCTTTCTATTAAAAAAAAAAAATTAACACTCTCCCACACATATGGGCATGATTATAAACTAGGAAGCATGAACACCTTGATTTCCCATCGTATCAGACACGTGTCCGACACGGATCCTTCCGGACATGCCTTGGAAACGTGTCTGATATGGCAAAATCAGTATCCGATTATTTTATGTAAAAATCTGAAATTTGGATACGTCTTGGATACGTTTTAGATTAAAAAATCATCAGTTAATAGAAAAAAAAAACTTATCAACACAGATTGTAAGAAATTAAATTACACCCCTTTCACTTTAGCTCTTAAATGCACAAGGAGGTACGAGAAGAGAAGTGAAGATCAACTTGCCGGAAAAGCTTCAGTCCTACAAGAAATTTGATTCTAGCTCGTCGCACGCTCGAGAGAGAAGAGTAGCTGCCCTAGTTTTCTTTTTTTTTTCTTTTGGTTATTTAAAGAAACGAAAGGAGGCGTAAAGCATGCAATTTTTTTTTCTTTTGGTTATTTAATGAAACAACTGGGGTTTTTTTTTTTTTTTGCAAACTTTTGTTTTTTTATTGATAAATTTTAAATGGTTTAAAATATATTACTTATTTAACCTGAATTATGAAATTAATATATATATATATATATTATTTAAAAAAAATTAACGTATCGCCGACATATCCGTATCCTACTTTTTTGGAAAATGGCGTATCGCGTGTCCGTGCTTCCTAGAATATAAATCTTGATTCACAAGTCCCAATGTGTGAATGATTAATATGAAACAAGGAGAAAATGGCATTGTACTTTCATACAAAATTAATTCACCAATAGACTCAAGCTTAAATTGTCATACAAAATATTTTCAATACATCCTCGATAATCTAAAATAATCTATGAGGTATGAAAAAAAAATGGGAATACCTGGAGGCAACCATCTTTTCCTGAAACTGCTACCTTTCTTCCTTGAATCCCAAGAGAATCTGCGTAAAATAATTGATTATCAATTATTTTCCCTTTTGATAAGTAAACAAATAAGTAACCACATCATAGATGACCTAACCCACGTGATAAATCATAAGTTGGATGTAAATATTATTATCACGATAAATCATAAGTTCGATGTAATATTATTATTTATTATTAACCAATGAACATAGAACATGGAAAACAAAACTACGCATGTGAAACAGATAGATAGCTCACCTTGGTTTACTGCAATGACCTCCTTGTTGCTTAGAATTTCAAGAGTTTCTATAGTCATGTTTCTTACATCGCAACCAATAAGAAGAGGGGCCTGCACGTTGGGGCTTACAATTTAAAAAATTTAGGGACAAAAATTCATGTGAACAACATGTTTGAATGTGATTAACCTTATTTCTAGTTTTCTTTTTCTTTTATTTCCCTATGAGCTGCATATTATTTCCTACTTAGTAACAGGTGTATATCCGTGTTTTCATAATTCTACTGAAAAATATAAGGATTACACTGCAGTGCTGCAACAGCATCACAACAGCCAAAACCCCAGGCCATCAATTAGGGAGCCCAGATCAGCCAATGCTGCAAATCTAGCAACCAATTTTTGGCACTGATCCCATTTGGGACGGAAAAGATTGCAGGTATCACTTTTACGTGGACTTTATTTTTATCATTCTTCGTGTTGAAGCTTAAATGTAGGAGTTTGCCCTTTCATGTAGGCATTTCTGTTCCCTATTTGACAGCTTCTTTAAGACCCTATTATGTAGGTGCTTGTAGTCACTTATATTCTTCTCCAATGTTAATTATTCTCCATCTTTCACTGATCTTCTTCCCAGTCAAAGGGATATTATAAACAACCTCTCTAAATGCCGATGTTTTTTAATGGAAAAATAAACTGTCATTATCAATAAGGGTTAAAACAAATACAAGAGGATGAGAAATCCTCCAAAAAAACAGAAATAAAGTAAATGAATGCCAATGTTCAACCACCATTAAAATCATACTCTCCATATGTCTTATCCTTTTTTGGTCTATCATGTTGGACACATGTTTTTTTCCTTCTTTTCCTTGTACAGCATTTGAACAGCTGGTTGTTTACTAGGATTGTATTCACGAAAGGATACCAATCAAAATACTCAGTTTTCTCTAATAAAAAACAGTATAGTCTTCAAACGTGAAAGTCAATATTAACACAATACAGGAGTGGGAGGTCTTGAAAGACAATGTCCCCTATCCAAACGTCCTCTCAGAAGAGGAATTGAGGGTAGCATTTAGAGATCTCCTTCCACGGGCTTCTAGCCATAACTTAGTCACCATATGTGTGTCTCACCCATTTGGATGAATTGCTTCTTGCAATCACCCTATGCCCAAGACCTAGGAAGCACGGACACAGACACAGCGATACGCCATTTACGGATACGTCAAGGACACATTATTTTTTATATATGTGTGTGTGTGTATAATAACAAATTTAGTAGTTGAAAATAAATAAAACATGTAGATCAAACTATATAAGAGCTATTATGGTGAAATATGTAAAAATAACCACACATCATCCAAAAAAGTTTAAAAGTTTAGACGAAAGAAAATTAGAAAGTAAATCAATCTCTCATAGAATAAGTTAAATAATAATCTCAAACTTCCACAACTTTTACATCTTCAACTTCAACACCATCTGTAAAAGGCACAAACTCCAACTCCGGTTCATATAAAGATAAATTAGCCACTTCAAGCATGCCCCTATCCTCCAAAGAATCAAATGAATCTCCTGCTATGTCCCAGAGCCTCGTATCTCCGGTTGAATACTCAGGAGATTTCCTTGATAAGAGGCGAAGATTGTTATGGACAAATACCAAGTCCTCAGCACGTTTTGGACTCAACTTATTCTGCCTAATAGAGTTGACAAATGAATATGTGCTCCAATTTCTCTCACAACATGAGGAGCAGGAAGGTTGCACAAGTAGCTTCAAAGCTAATGATTAAAGAGTTGGTGAGCACTTTGGATTGCCCACCATTTCATAGGATCCAACTATCATTTAGGGAGTCAACACCAACAAAATCTTCTGAGGAAGTAGAAAAATCAGCATATTTGAAATTCGCTTTTGTACGCTCCTAGCAGTGGTATAGTACTTCCATATCTTTATGTGGAGGTACTCGATTCTTGTCCTCATTAAGCCATTCTCACTATAATACCTAAATATAAATTTGAAAAGTATTAAGCTTTTATAATACAATAGATATGATGTAATAATGAATAAGTACCTCGGATTCAAAGAGTGTGCCAAACAATAAAGTGGGGTACTATTCTTATTCCAACAATCAATGAGATAGTTATGCACCACATCATAAAAAGATGAGAAATCATCTTGATACTTTCCTTCATATCTATAGATACCTACTTTCACCTTTTCAATCATGGTATCCCACATTTCATACACCAAATGTAGACATGGTTTGTCTGTATCACCATCCTCAAGGGCCATTGAAACAAGAAAGATTGGAAGTCAGTAATTCAAGAAAGGTTGATGAGCACATTTTGAACAAAGGGAAAGTTAAGATTGTGTGTGAGAAGCTTGAGAATAGTGAAGAGGCGTCTAGCTCGCTTGTTAATCTGGCTTTTGATGTGAAAGTAGCTCTCATCATCAAAAGATTTAAGTTGGAGGATGGATGGGCAGCTATAAGGGAAATGTTGGAGAACAAAATTAAGGTGACCCTCGCTCTTACCCCTCATTTTGATAACTTGGCGTAGGCTTTTGTTCTCCTGTTCATGATGCTTTGTTAGCAAAGAGTCTTCTTTGAAGTTCGGAAGCTTGGAAATAGAGGTTCAACGGTGGGACTCTAGCTTTCTCATGGAGATTCAAATGATGGTTGTTAGCACTATGATTGGTATGATTAATTCTATTGATAGCACTATGATTGGTATGATCGGTCATTGCGATTCTGTGAAAACCATAATGACCTATTTGGACTTTGTGTATTCGGGTAAAGGTAATATAAAACGTATTTATGATACTTGTCAAGCATTTTATCGTACAGAGAAGGGAGATAGATCAGTTACTTTATGGATCTTAAGAAAACCCGTGGAGAACTCAATATGTTGCTTCCGTATAGTCCTGATGTGACAGTCCAACAAAGCCAACGAGAAAAGTTGGCGATCATGTGTTTCTTGGCTGGGCTTCCATCTGAATTTGAAGCTACAAAATCTCAAATCTTATCTAGTCCAGAGATATCCTCTCTTAAGGAGGCGTTTAACAGAGTCCTTCGTACAGAAAATACTACAATGGTGCCTTCGAGTGTTCTTGTCAGTCATACTTCTGAGCCATGGAAACAACAATATCGAGGTAATGATAAAGGGCATGGATCTGGTACATCTAGCAACTATGATCGAAATTCAAGTAACAAGGGCTATGACTCGAGGACTATCATCTGCACTACTGTCATACACCTGGTCATATGAAAAAATGAAAAACGGATGCAGAAAGTTAATGAATAAGAAGAAGATATTTGCTCATGTTGCATCTACGAATGAAACTCTTGACCAATACCAAGACAATGTAGATCCTCAGTCTGCCCCAGTTAGTGCTTTTGCTCAGCCAGGTAAATCGACATCATGTCTTGTCTCTTCCTCCAAATGGGTCATAGACTCTAGTGCTACCGATCATATAACAGGTAATCATAAACTGCTTTCTACATTCACGCCCCACACTTCTTCCTCGCATGTTACTTTAGCAGATGCATCACATCCACTGTTATTGGATCCGGCCAAGCAATTCATGTTCCTTCATTACTTTTGTCTTCAGCTCTTAGTTTACTCGTTTTGTCATTTAAATTGATATCTTTGAGTCAACTTACTCGTTCATTAAATTGTTGTGCCTCATTCTTTCCTACTTATTGTGCCTCATTCTTTCCTACTTATTGTTTGTTTCAGGATCTTACGACGAAACAGATTATTGGTAAAGGACATGAGTCTGGCGGTCTCTACGTTCTTGACCCTCAGAAATCCAATGTGTGTGGTGAAATATCATCTACCTTTGATACTCATTGTCAATTTGGTCATCCTTCTCTTTCTGTTTTTAAGAAATTATGTCCTCAATTTCAACATTTGTCCTCATTAGATTGTGAGTCGTGACAGTTTGCTAAACATCACCGTGTTAACTCTAGTCCAAGAGTCAATAAACGAGCAAGTGCTCCGTTCGAGTTCGAGTTAGTCCATTCAAATGTTTGTGGTCCATGTCCTCTTCCATCTAAAACCGGATTTCGTTATTTTGTTACTTTTGTAGACGATTATTCTCGAATGACATGGTTATATTTAATGAAAAATCGTTATGAGTTATTTTCTCATTTTTCATATTGAGCTGAAATTCGAACACAATTCAATGTTTCTATAAAATTCAAAGTGATAATGCAAAAGAATATTAGTCTTCAACTTTTCAAACTTTTATGACCAAACAAGGTATTCTCCATCAAACATCATGTGTCGATACTCCATTTCAAAATGGTGTTACCGAACGTAAAAATAGACATTTGTTGGAAATTGCACGTGCTTTACTCTTCCAAATTTAAGTTCCTAAATATTTTTGGCCTAATGGTGTTTCAACAGCTTATTTTCTCATCAACCGCATGACCTCTTGTGTTCTTAATGTTCAAATCCCTTATCATTCTTTGCTTCCTAATAAACCTCTTTTTCCTATTGCACCTCGGATTTTTGGATGCACATGTTTTGTTCGGGATGTTCGCCCCCAAATTTCTAAACTTGACCCCAAAGCTTTAAAATGTATTTTCCTTGGCTATTCTCGAGTTCAAAAGGGATATCGTTGTTTCTCTAGTGTTCTTAATCGATATTTTGTTTGTGCAGATGTTACTTTTCTCGAAAATACATCTTTTTCTCCATCTATCTCACACATCTGTCCAGAGGAGGATAACCTGTTAATCTACACCACTACGTCCGTTGTACCAAACTCCGATCCTGCTCTCGTGGTTACCCCTCAGCCCACCATTCCATTCTCATATGTGTATACCCGTCGTGCACCTATTGTACCAGACTCGTGTCCGGATACCACTGTCCAAGAAGCTTCGTCATCAGATCCGGTCTCCGATATTGATCTTCCTATTGACGCAAGGGAAACAAGCATGTACGTATCCCGTTGCTTCTTTTATATCTTATAACAGTTTGTCTCCTTGTTGTTCTTTTATTGCATCCCTTGATTCCGTGTCTTTACGTAAGACTGCTCTTACTCATACTGGGTGGCGTAATGCCATGGTAGAGGAAATGCGGGCCTTAGAGGAAAATGGTACATGGACACCGGTCGATTTACCCGCTAGTAAGAAAGCTATTGGTTGTAAATGGGTCTTTGCTATCAAAGTTAATCCTAATGGTTCTATTGCTCGTTTGAAAGCTCGCCTTGTGGCCAAAGGCTATGCTCAGGTCTATGGGATTGATTATTCTAACTCCTTCTCTCTGGTTGCCAAACTCACTTCAGTCAGGCTTTTATTTCTCTAGCTGCTACTTATGGTTGGCCTTTGCACCAGTCATGGTGATCTTCAAGACGAGGTGTATATGAAACAACCACCTGGATTTGGTGCTCAAGGGGAGAATGGGAAGGTTTGTTATTTGAGAAAATCATTGTATGGCTTGAAACAAAGCCCTCGAGCTAGAAAATTCAGTTTGGCACTTGAAGAAAAGTAAATCTAATCATTCTATTTTTCATCGGGCATCTGCGACTGGAATCATTCTATTGGTGGTTGTAGGTGACATTGTTATGAGAGGCGATAATGTTGTAGGTATTCTATCCCTCAAAACTTTTCTCCATAGTCAATTTCACACAAAGGACTTGGGGGCGTTAAAATACTTTTTGGGTGTTGAAGTGACAAGAAGCCTTAAAGGGATTTTTCTATCTCAAAGAATGTTGGATTTACTAGCAGAAACTGGGAAATTATGAGCTAAACCATGTAGCACCCTAATGATTCCTAATTTGCAACTCTCGAAGGATGGAGAGTTATTTGAAGAACAAGAACGATACCGAAAGTTGGTTGGAAAACTGAAACTATCTTCCTGTAACTTGACCAGACATTGCATATTCAGTTAGTATAGTGAGTCAATATCAGTCATCACCCACTATTGAGCATTGGAAGGCTGTTGAGCAAATTTTGTGTTACTTAAAAGGTGCTCTAGGACGAGGAATTCTTTATGGTAATCATGGCCACAATAAGATTGAATATTTCTCGAATGCTGATTGGGCTGGGTCTAAGGATGATCGGGCTGGGTCTAAGGATGATCGAAGATCTACTACAGGTTATAGTGTCTTTGTTGGAGGAAATTTGGTCTCTTGGAAAAGCAAGAAGCAGAATGTAGTGTCTCGGTTCAGTGCTGAATCAGAATATAGGGCAATGGCTAAATTTGTATATGAAATAGTTTGGATCAACAATCTCCTCACTAAGATGGGTTTGAAGCTTTCAAAGTTGTTGTGTGACAATCAAGCAGCTCTTCATATTGCATCAAATCCAGTCTTCCATGAAAGAACTAAACATATCAGATTGATTGTCACTTTGTTCGTGAAAAGCTCCAACAAGGATTAATCTCTACAAGATATGTGAGAACGGGAGAACAACTAGGCGACATATTTACAAAAGCTCTAAGTGGGTCTCAGGTTGATTATCTTTGTAACAAGTTGGGCATGATAAACATCTATGCTCCAACTTGAGGGGGGTGTTCCGACTTGTAAATACTAGAGTGGAAATAATATATTCCCTCCCATGATTTAGGATTAATTATAGGAATAGGTTAATTACTCTTTCCTTGTATATACTCATTGTATTACTATTTATACCTACACAACTCATATAAATAATATCAATTCATTCTTTCAACTCATTTAATCAAAATTTAGCTGAAAATGTCGTCAACAACGGTTTTTCCATCCTTGCTCACAGTTCATCTGGAATAAGTTTTTCAATCATTTCAGGTTATGTTGAACCTTCCCCCCTCAAAGCTAATGATAGTCTCCACTCTCTAATTGATGGAAATCCCTTAAGGGGTGTTTAGTATGGTGGAATGGATTTGAATTCCTCGAAATGGATTCATAGGAATAGAATTCTTGTGTTAGGTATGAAGGAATAGGATAAGTATAGTATGATTTTATTTCATTTTTAATTGTTATCTAAAATTCAATAAAAGTTTTAAAAATTAATTAACGATGTAAAAATAAAATAAAATTAAAAACTATGTTTTATTTAGAAAATTACATCATCATAAATTAAAAATTAATTATTTCTAATGTTAAAAAATTAATAATTAAATTTAGTAACACTAAATTTAATAATTAGTATTTATATTAATTATTTATAGTAGATCACTAAATTTAATTATTAGTATTTATATTAATTATTTATAGTAGATTTTGGATAGGAATCTCAATAGTGTTTCAATTGCGAGGAATACAAATCCAATGTCGTTATTTCAAACGCGGGGCGCCTTAAGGGGAAGAAAAGAATCCTCTAGGACCTTATGGTCAAAGTTGTGTTTTGGAGCGTTTGACTAGAACCAAGGATAAAAATGTCAAGGTCGACAAGTCAATTTTACGGAAATGTCGAGATCGACGGATATTCCGGAAAGTGTCGATGTTGATGTTGATAATTTTCTTTTTCAATATAATTCAAAAACAACTCTATAATTATAAATAAAAAATCAATTAATATAAATATAAATATCAATAACTTAACATTTCTATATAATCTTTTAATTTTATATCAATTTTAATAAATTTTATAAAAGACCCACTCATTTAAATAGTAAAATATTATAATTTTATATTTTAAAAGTTAAAAACTACAACCATAAGCTATTTAACACTTAAAGCCCAAATAAAAGCCCAACCTAAACCCATGTCCCATCATTTCCACTTTTACAATTTAAAAAACCCAAATTTAGACTTCCAACTCTTCATCAGCCGCCAGCCACCCTTTCCTCTTCTTCTTCTTCTTCTTCTCTCTCTTTTACTATATTTCTTTCTACCTAACATCTGAGTATGACTTTGAATATCAAACAAAAAAAAGGTGAGTCAAATTGTCAACGACATTTCAACGATTCAGGCGACATCAAGAAGATATCGGCAACATTCCGACAATTCTGGTGACAAATCACCGACTCAAAAGAAAAACGACTGCCCAACCCCCAATCGTTGTCGACACCCTCCGATTTCAGATATGTCGTCGACGACATCAGCGACATTTTAAACCTTGACTAGAACGTATTGGGTTAACGACATTTGTGAATAGAAGATATTTGGGATAGTTGTGTTATGAATACCTCCGGGTGGGTTGCAAATTGTAAATTTTTTGCTATTCCCCCTCTCCACTATTGCTGCTAATTGACATGCATTTTTGTATCTCCACTAGGTTTTTGGCCTTTTCATCTATCAATGAAAAGCTTATTTTTTATCAATAAAAAATAGGGTAAATTTCAAATAACACCCCTATGGTTTCGATCAAATTCGTGAAAAGCTCTGTAGTTTAAAAATGGCAAATCACACCCCTCTAGTTCCAAGTTATGACAATATAACCTCTCTCCTCCAACGTTGTAAACTTTCTTTTAATCATGACTTCTTCGTTTAAACTCCGATTTAAATGATTCAAGATGTTTTGGAATCCTCTTTCGGGCTCTACGTTATGCTCACTTGAAAACTTTAAAATCGTCAATAAATAAAAGAGTATATTATCATCAAAATATTAGGTATGATTAAAATAATTAAGCTCTTTGTTTACTGATGATTTAAAAGTTTGATGATTTAAAAGTTTTCAAGTGACCATAACGTAAAGCCCGAAATGACGATTCCAAAACATCTTGAATCATTCAAATCGGAGTTCAAACGAAGCATTTATGGCTAAAAGAAAGTTCACAACATTGGAGGGGAGGGGTTTTATTGACGTAGTTTGGAACTAAAGGGTGTGATTTGCCATTTTTAGCCCATAAGGGCTATTCACGAATTTGACAGAAACCACATGGATATTATTTGCAATTTACCCTAAAAAATAATAATATAGCAGCCAATAGGAGTCTATTAACCAGAAGAATGATACACAAATATACAAGTGGGAAGGCCAAGGGATGGGTATTTTTAAATGAATTAGCATGCACGGGGATTTAGAAAAATAAAATAAAAAAAGCACCCAATGAGCAGATTTATTTTTTTTGAAATTTATCAAATGATCATGATAGCAAAGGGAAAAAGAGGTTAGAAAAACCTTCATCAAAGCCCATATGCTGAAATGAGCACGGTATTCCTGATAAGTCATGCCTCCATTACCAACTTCTAACATATCCGGATCTGTCCATAGAAGATGAAAAGAAAATATAAACAATGGTGAACTGATATCAAAACCTGCAGACAGAATCACATTTCTACCATTCCAGCCACCAGGTCCTGCATATGCTGCCCACTTATTATTGATATCCGCAAGAGTAGTCATGCTTAAAAAAAGAGGGGAAAACCCAATCAGCATCATTTCATAATAGATTCACTTTTGGTCTTTCATTCCCAAGTATAAAAAAGCCGCATTTTAATTCTTAAGGTTTCATAAATAGTTTTTGTAATATTCAAGAAAACTGAGAGAGAGTTTGAGAGAATAGTCAGATTGTATTATTTACATATGTGAGATATATATACGCAACTACATGAAGACCCATGAAGTCATAAGAAGTAAGAGTACAATGCAATGCATATTAATAATACTCTTATAAACATATTATAACACTCCCTCTAAAGCTGGAGAATATACATTAATCATGCCACCTTGTTGCAAAGGTAATCGACATGACAGTCGTTGAGAACCTCGTAAAGATATCTCCTAACTAGGAGCCTTCGTAAAGGTAATCAATACGAGTGTCGTTGAGAGCCTTTGTAAAGATATTTCAGCTAATTCTAAGAATCTACCTGATCACTATCTATCTTCTTCTACTGAAATACTTTATAATGATCCTCTAGTTATGTCATCAAGTATGTCTCCCTCTACTTTACCTCTTGAGAATCAAAGTGTACTTGGTCCTGATAATAGTCAATCCATAGATAACTTTGATATCCCTATTGCAAAAAGGAAAGGAGTTAGAATTTAGCACCATTCACTTGATCTAGAACTATGTATCCTTTAAGCACCTTGCTCCTACTTTTAGGGTGTGTTTAGTTCACTGGTTAGGGTACGGAGTTGGGTGTTACGCAAACCTAACCGACGTTTGTCTCCCTATTTTGAAACCCAGGATGAGGGGTTTCTCAACCCCCGCACTCATTCATTTTCACAGTTTCAACACATTTTCACTAACTTAGACTTAACAAACCCACTATTTTGCACAATCCAAAACATGGTGTTAACAACCCTAACCGGTGAACCAAATGCACCCTTACAGCTTGACTGCTAACAAATATGGAATCGAGATCCCAATCATATTTACAATTCATAGGGGATCATAGAAAGGTACAAAACCAGATTAGTTGCTCAAGATTTTACTCAATCGTATGGGATAGATCATCAAAGAACCTTTTCGCACGTGGCCAAACTCAACACCATTCACACTCTTCTTTCTTTAGCTATTAATATTGATTGGGTTCTTAACCAACTTCAACTTGACATTAAAAACTTCTTTCTTAATGGAGACCTTATAGGAGAGGTTGATATGGAAATTCTTCCTTGTTTTAAGTTCTGGATGACTCTAATAAAGTTTGCAAATTAAGAAAATCTCTTTAAGGTCTTAAACAATCTCCTAGGGCTTGGTTTCAAAGGTTCACTAGAGCAGTAAAAGAAAAAGGTTATTTCCAATGTCAATCAGGCATACCATGTTTGTGAAACACTCTAACAATGGGAAAATCAATATCATTATTGTGTATGTAGATGGCAACATTCTTTATAGGAATAATGAGGAAGAACTAAGGAAGTTAAAATGGCCAAGGACTTTGAAATTAAAGATCTTGGAAACTTGAGATACTTCCTTGGAATGGAAGTTGCTCACTCCAAGGTTGGCCTAAGTATTTCTCAACGAAAATGAACCTTAGACCTTCTAAAGGAAACTGGAATATTGGAAAGAAACCTAGTTATACCCCTATGGAAGTTCAAATCGGTACCAATGGTAATGAAGAAACCATTAGCATTGACAAAGAAAGATATCAAAGACTAGTTGGAACACTTATCTATTTATCTCATACTTTTTTTTTTTTTTGATTAAAAACATCTCATAAGGCCATTTCATTGATAAATGAAAGAAAACGAAAAAAAATACGATATAAGAGTGGCATATACAACCAAAAACCACAAAAACAAGGTATACCGTATACCCCTAAGCCAAAAGAAACCACACCGCCACCTAATGACAAGTATACGGGCCATCTATTTATAATTTGACCTAATGAATAATTACAAAAGTGTTTGGAAGTTGACGCATAAAAAGAAGCATTAACGTGTGCCAACTCCCAAACATAATCCAAAGATCTAACTCCATCCCTAAAAATTCTTTTGTTCCTTTCAAGCCAAATACCCTATGCAATTGCACAACAACCCGCAATCCACAAACAATTCACTTTAGCATTAAAAGGGGGGAAGATGATCAATTCTTCTAAAAATTGGCGAAAAGAATCATTGTTCACCCAAGATAATCCAAAGGTTTGGAAGAGCCTTTGCCAAATGAATCTCGAAAACTTGCACTTCCACAAGATATGATTTAGATCTTCTAAATCAAGATTGCAAAGATTACACCAATTGGGGTTAAAGGTGAAGGGGACGATCTCCGAAGAAAATCAAAGGTACTGATCTTGCCCAGTGCAACAGACCAAATGAAAATTTTGATTTTCTTCGGGATCTTTACCTTCCAAAGTTTAGAAAAGAAAAGTGATGAAGAACACAAATGGGTGGGTGGGGGTGCTAAACTCAAAAAAGGATTTGCAAGAGAAACAGTTCGAGGAGTTTAGAGTCAACCGTCTACTATCACGACGCTATCTTTCACCAAGACACCCTCAAGGTTTGCAATAATAGAATATAACTCCATCATTTCCCTATCCCGAATCAATCTTCGAAAATGAAAGTCAAAATTCACACTAACCACCTCTCGTTTAACACACACTGAAATTGGTGAATTTTTTACAAGGGTTAAAGAGTATAACATGGGATATAGATCTTGGAAAGCACTCTCGCCTATCCACACGTCCTCCCAGAAAGGTATCTGGTTTCCGTCCCCTACCTCCCATTTTACACAGTTAAAGAACAGAGAATAGCATTTGGATATCTCCTTACACGGGTTCCTAGCAGTGCCTCTTATCACTACGTTTGTGTCCCATCCATTTGAATGGATTCCATGTTTACTCACAATCACTTTATGCCATAAACTAGTATGTTCATTTGGGAATCTCCAAAGCCATTTTGCAAGTAAATCCATATTCTTTCTATCGAGATTTTCCATCCCTAGTCCCCCATCTTTCAATGGCCTTGCAACCATCTTCCAATTAACGAGGTGTGCACCCTTCCCTTCACCAGACCCCTCCCAAAGAAAGTTTCTCATGATCTTCTCCAGTCCTCTCTAATGCTTGCTGACATTTTGAAGATAGACAAATAGTATGTTGGAATCCCTGACAATACAGATTGGATGAGTATCAATCTCCCTCCCTTGGAATTGATTTATCTCATACTAATATTTGTTTTGCAACTAACTATGTTAGTCAATTTATGAACAATCCAACAAAGGAACACTTGCATGCTATGTACAAGATATTAAGATATCTCAAGATGACACATGGAGAAGGCTTATTCATCCTAAAGACCACCAAGAGAGGTATTGAGTTATATAGTGATGTAGAGGGTTGGATCCAAGGTTGATAGAAGATCTACTTCTGGGTATTGTACCATCATTTGTGGTAACTTAATTCCTTGGAGAAGCAAGAAGCAATTCATAGTATCCAGAATTAGTGTAGAAGCGGAATTTAAATCCATGGCACACGGCATATGTGAAGGAATGTGGCTTAAAAGAATACTTGACTAAGGATCAAACTGAAGAACCAATTAAATTATATTGTGATAATCAAGCAGCTATATGGTATAGGGTGGGTTGTTTTGTGGGGTATATGGTATAGCGTTTGGTGTGGCTTTTGGTTGTTTTTGCCACTTATTCGTTTTTCTTGCTTGTATTGTTTTTCTTTCATTATATCAATGAAATGGCCTTATGAGGTGTTTTTATTCAAAAAAAAATTAAATTATATTGTGATAATCAACTATAAGTTTAGCAAAGGATCGAGTTCATCATGACCGCATAAAACATGTGGAGATAGATTGAGATTTCATTATTAAAAAATAAATAAATAAATAACATTTCTCCCATCTACACTCCTTCAAAACTTCAAATTGCAGATATATCCACCAAAGCTCTTCCTAAGGCCAGCTATGAAGATCGGCAAGTTGGGTCGAATCTAAGAAGTACAGACACGGATACGGGATACGGACACGACACAAACTAGGATATGGTGACATGCCATTTAAAAAAAAAAAAAAAAAAAACTAGCATACGGACACGGCAGTGACACGTTGATTACAATATACAATTTTTAAATTTAATAGAATATTTTTATACATTATAATGATTTTCACATTAAAATTTATTTGTTTTAGTTTATGATATTTATATTAGAAAGGCCATAAGAAAGAAAAGATAAAATAAATAAAAATGTTCATGTTTTTTTTTTCTTCTATGAAAAAAAGTATTCAACACGTGTCGAACACGGAACATCACCCAAGTTGAAATGTCCATGCTTCATAGGGTCTAATCAATATTTTCTATTAGCTTGAGGGGGAGTGTTGAAGAATAAGCTCATTTTTCTTTCTAGGGCCCATATTGAATAGGCCCACTTGTTACATATCAATCTAATATTCACTATCCATAGCTGTCATACTTCATTATTCTTTTTTATTTATATGTTTCCTTGTAGGGTTTTTGTTTGCCCTTTGAAAATTTCCAGTCATGTATATTCTTATTCCCTATAAAATTAGGGTAGTCTTGTAGCTTCTTCAAGTTGACATTACAATAAAAGGCTTTCATCTCTCTCTCACGAATCCATCTCTCTCTTTCAACTTTCCTAACCTCAGATATCAATATAATTTTTGTCTTTAACCAAACTAATATAGATCAATCGATAGGTGTTAGTTTTGCACTAGCAGTCAGTTGGTCACTTTTAATTTGAGAAAGAAAAACAAAACTATGTTTGATTGGCCACCTCGACCAATGGCCAGAATCAGGGTTTGACAATTACTCCAATCGACCCTGCCCAAATTTCACCCTTAAGTATTGGAACTAGAAGATGGAAGAGTTTGAGCCAGCTTGAAGCATATTGGTAATTCACAAGAATTGCTTTCAAACCAAAAGGACCAATTTGAAATAATGGTCATTGTGCAAGGAAGGGGCAACATGAGAAAAAGTGAGTGTCATGTTTTTTCTCTTAACAAGGGTGTGGGAGAGAGAGGGTAGTGGAAGAAGAATGTTTCCACTTAAGAAAGAAATTTCCTGGGAAAAAAAGTAAAAGTTGCCAGGAGGTTAAAAAAATGCCACCTAAACTTGTCCGGAAACTTTCTATAAGTGGCACTACATAAAAAATGACCATTTAAAACTATTTTCAAAACCTCAAGCGTTAAAATGTTGCTTTTTGAAATTAAGGGACCAAATCAAATCCTATCTCAAATCGCATGGCCTTTAGTGTAATTATCTTTGGGTACAAAATTGCATCTGTAAAAGCAAATAAAAACAAGGAAGACATGATAGCACAGGAAATGCATCAAGTGACTTTTTAAATTTTGCAAGCATGACATTAAAATCAGGCTTCATGCAGCACCAGCACCAAACAATTTTAAAAGAATTTTGAAAGCAAGACAAAGAAAAACCAATCAGGAAAGGAGTTGATTTTTCTTTTAAAAGACGTAACTTAGTATATGAAAGAAGTATGATATATAGAAGCTACCACCTAATTACAAGTATGCATCCCGGTTATTAAAAATTTTAAAAAAAAAAAAAAAGGTTTGTAAGAAGATATCCTAAAAGAGGTATTAATATATGCCAACTCCCAAATGTAATCCTACCCTCTCTCGGAATTCTTCTATTTCTTTCCAACCAAATGTTTCGTATAATAGAGAAAAAACCAGCTTCTCATAGTAGAACGACCCCTTCAAATGTTCCATATAATTGGGAAAGGAATTAAATTGTTATTTACTTGGGAAATAGTTGCATTTGCTAATAGAGGGCTCAAATAAAATAAAAAAACGTAAATCTAAGTTTCTATTTCAAACTTTGACATGCAACTTTAAGCTAGCGAAGCATTAAAATTATAAATAACTTCGAATATTATGCAAAATGGCTAAATAACTTTTTCTATCGTCAACCAGGAGGGTGATAAACATTTTCAACCACGCATATGAGATGAGTACATAACCTTTAAAAGTTGGTTCATGTTCTTGTATATAAATGCTGTAAACGTAATGAATAAATATAGTAGACATTTATTTCTTCCACTAAAGAATGTCAACCCCCACCACCACACCCACACACAAAAAAATTATATATTCTCCAAAGTTTTTTTTGTGCTAGTGAAGCATATGAGGCAAGTTACTAATATATGATACTTAAAAAACATAACTTAAGGGGAAGATTTTAAGTCTTCAATAAAGAATGAAGATTCAAATCCTCACATTTTCATGAATATGTTAAGAAATAAGAATGTCGGGTCTAAGAAAAAAGAGCCCTAGAACCTGACCTTGCCCATGAATCATTAATATCATCCGTTGTACGCCAACTATTCCCAACCTTACCAGCCCATAACGCAGGATCATCAACACCCCTGGCAACAACAAAATTACATCACGATAAATTCCAAGATGATAAAAAGTAGCATGGATGTCGATAAGAGAGAACAGGAGTACCATTCACAAAGTGAATAGAAAATACTGCGTCCAGTTGCATTTAGTGCATCACGCATAGGTGGGTATCTGGAAATCACACGATAACTTCAAATCAGTACGAAGCTTTCAATTTAATACGGAAAGATGATATTGAGTAGAATGAGGTGTGAACCGCTCTTCTGGTTTAATTCCCAAATTGTAACAGTTGTCGTATTTCAAATAATCAACCCCCTGGTAAAACACAAGTGGAGAAAAAAGAAAGATCAGATGAAACAAACTTGAACTCAAAAACTAAAGTTATGTAGTAGCTTATTCACAACTTAAACAGTTAAACCTCTAAAAGAAATGACTAATTTATACACAAAAAGTGCTTATATATCA
This sequence comes from Gynostemma pentaphyllum, assembly GCA_028015215.1. Lineage (NCBI taxonomy): Eukaryota > Viridiplantae > Streptophyta > Magnoliopsida > Cucurbitales > Cucurbitaceae > Gynostemma > Gynostemma pentaphyllum. The sequence continues at coordinate 19,255,265 of CM051352.1, forward strand.
ACATCCTATAAGTTACAAATTATATACTTGGAGCAAGTACATTCTAAGAGACCAATTAATTATTAGAAAACTAATTCAATATGGGTAACAAATATGTGATGAAGCTAATGTACAGATGGACTGCCTGCTCGCTGTATTTTGATTCTATCATTGGAAAATTATATAAGGTAAAGCAAGAACATATGTCTAACCCTGTAACAAAAACTGGGAATACTAGAAAGTTTCCTAAACTATTGAAGTAAAAAGTTCATGTGATATTGCATATTTCTTTAATGATTGAGAAATCAATGGGAGGCCAGAAAATTAATCCCAAAATAAACTTGGTATCCCCATTAAAAAAAAAAGGTTATTCCTCTCATACCACAAGAAGCATATAAAACGAAAAACACATATATGTTGTTGCACTTAGTAGGAAAAATATGAATAAATAATTCCGATATCAAATGTTAGCTCACCCAGGAAGCAAACAGCTGTGCATCATCATTTTCATGATGAAGTGACCCCGGTCGACGTTGGCAGGTGAAAATACTATAATATGCAGTTGACAAAATCAAAACAAAAATCATTAGCATCTATAAAGTAATATACGTGATACAAATAGAGATGCCCTCAAACTTTTATGCTATAGAAGGTGAGTCGACATCTTTTCCTACCCAGCATCAGAATAGATTCCAAGCTTCAAGCCTTTCCTATGTACATAATCAGCAAGAGCTTTAATTCCTGATGGGAAAGTCCTGGGATCAGGAACCAGTTGACCCTGCAGAGTGGAGCCTTAACAGGGAGTTTAGTACTATGACACGTTTGTTAAGTATATCTCTTTTTCTTCTAAGATACTGATTGTAATGTCTATGATTGCATTGATGAGTTAGAATAACTTGTCACTTTACATTAACACCAGATAGATTTACACAATGGGGCACAGGAGAGTCCAGAGGCAGAATAGGATGCATTTAGAATTTGAGATTGACTGTTTATGCTCAACCATTTTAAAAAATATCTAGAGAAGATACGTAAATTCTGGAGAAAAAATGGGACATCTTATGATATAGTATAAAAGATTGTCCCCATCACTTCAAACTTAGACGGTTGATTAATGTTCCTTGAATGAAATAGAGATAAAATAACCTTCAAATTTCTGCTTGGAAAGGACCAGCAATCATCTGCAATTATTTAAAATATAGTTAGTTTTAAAATAAAATAAAAATACATAAAAATTCATACCTGAAACATTCCGGTAACTTACCTATATTTATGTAGTCATAACCCAACTCAGCCAGACCGGTAGAAACAAGTGCATCCGCTGTCAAAACCAATTTCAAAATTGCATAGGTTGGCATTGAAACAAGAAAAGTAAAACCCATTTTTGTTAAGGAATAGCCCACTTCAGTACTATAATATTGCAAAAGTAATGATCTACAAATATGAAACTCCCAACTGAAAGAGAGACACATTTACACAGAAGCAATGACTTCAATTGAGTGCAATGAATTCAGAAATTAATCGATTAAGGAACTTGTTGGCAGCAGCTCGTGTGCACAACCATATGATCAATTAACATAAAGTTATAGATTCAGCAAATAGCATAAAAAACTTTATAGAAACTCAGCAAGTAACATAATAATAACAGGAATTCTGATAGAACAAGTTTAAGAAGAAGAAAAACAGCGCAAATTAACTTGAAGGCTTATTCACAGTACTATTGGAAATTTAATTTTTATTCCATCTTTCCTTTCAAACAAAAACAAGAATAATAAACTACCCTGCATGCAATTACAAACAATATATGCCCCAATTAACCTATGAATTCTGAGCCATAATAAGCTTTCAGAGCAGCATTTCAAAATTGTTCAGTAGCCATTGTCTTGGATTGATAAACCATAGAGAGAATTATTCAGAAATGAGTATAAATATGGCAGAAGGGGGACAATGAAGAAAATTACCCGTTTCCATGATAAGCCTTTCATTTATATTGCAGGCAAAAAAGTTCCAGCTATTCCATCTGATGGGGGAAAAAAAGATAAAGAAAACCACATAAGACATTGTTAAGCTTCAGAAAATGTCTTGGCCTAACAATTTTCACGCCTCACAAACCGAATTTTGAAAATCAAGTGTCACAACAAATAGCCTACAAAAGTTGGGAACCAGGTCTATATGGTTCCAACTCAAAACCAATTGATAATGAATAGAGCAACTCATAGTTTTATAAACCAGTAGAATCTTGGCATGTCCTTGAGATGGTGGCTCTTTTCAACTCATCATCGCATTTTTAGATCGAATGCTTGTCTAATACGATCTTAATATTCAAGGTTCCATCTTAAGACCCATCAACAATGAGAATGTAATTCATAGTCTTTTAAATCTAAGTCACTTTATTTTTCAGGTATGGAATCCTTAACACTAGGAAACAAAAGTCAATTTCTCTAATCATCCAGAAACTGAGAATCTTCTACAAGAAATTCTATGGGAAAATATTGATAAAACACCATCGCAAACCTCCGATCACTTAAAGCCTTTCTATTCTAGTTCAATTTTGATTCAAATTTTTTTAAAGAAAACTAGAACAGAATAAAGCAGTAAGAGTTTCATGTTTGAGAGAGAAAGATAGAGAGAGACCCCATTTGAGGTGTTCGAGCCAAGCCGTTCTGAAGATTGAGTATGCCATAGTTTGAGGTATCAAAAATGCGATGAAATGTTGATTTGAAAATCGATCTATCATAGCCATTTAAGAGAGATACTCCTCTCCCTGCAATAGCCAAAGACGCCGCTGAGATTGAGAGTGATAATATCAGTAAAAAGAGTGATCGAAATGTTATCTGATTCTTCTTCGCCATTAATGAAAGCTCCAATTTCGAGAAAACAATTCTGGAAGACTCTTGTGGATAAAGAAGAGGTTAAGATTGCTGTTTTCTTATTTAACTTTCCAGCTCACTCATCTTTCACTGCGTCCAATGACAAACGAAAGAAGATTCTCGTTTACTAGCGAAGGAAATTGTATCTGATTATTTTCATTCAAAGTCTTGCTATGTGACCGAGTATGATTCTGCACAAAAAAACGTGAACGAATTTTCTACTCTACAAAGTTCTAGAAAAAATAAAAAATACCACATGTCAAAATGTACCAATCCATTTAAAATGAAAGTTTTAAAATATATATAATCTCTAATCTCTAACTAGTCTAAATTAAGGTTATTAAAAAGTGAATCGTTTTTTTAAAAAACTGGATCACGAATTATGTGGAATCGTGAATTGTAAGATTCAATTAATATTTACTTATTATTAATTAAATATTATATATATGAGAAAATATAGATGAAATATGGATAAATAACTTTAATATTCATATAAATAAGAAATAACATTAATTAACTTCAAACAAAATCACAAAATTATAAAAACAAACATTCATAACTCAATTCTATTTAATTCCAACTATTAATTTCAATGTCTTCAAGATCCATATCAGCCAAAATCTCATCGTTATCTTGGTCACGTGTCTCCTCTTCATTGTCATCGTCCTCTCCTATTTCAATAACTTGCTTACCCTTGTCATTTTTGTTTGAAGAAAGGTCTCTAGGCCCTGAAATTTATATAACAACGGTTATTTAAATCAATTTGAATAATTATCATTGTTTAAAATAATCTAATTACCTCTTTTTTTTTGTTATTATCACTGTCTTGAAGATTAAAACATTCACCCACGTTCATCCCTGTGGTGTCTTCTGGTTAAGTTGGATCTTCTTTTTCTGTTACTCACTCATCATCAGATTCAAAGTCTGATAAACAAATAGGGATCATATGCTTCCCCTTCTAAAGTTCTCTTTCTGTAACGTCCCGTTACTTTGAAGTGAATTTTTTTTTATTATTATTTATTTATCATGTTATTTATTTATTTATTTCAATTAAAGTATTTAGTTTAATTTTTATTTTTGTAATTTAGAATTTAGTAGTTAATTTCGCTTGAAACCCTTTTTAATCGTTTTATTATCATAAATTAGTTTTGGTCGTATTAATAATTATTAAAGGGCCAATTAATAATTGTTTTTTTCCCATTCTTCATAACCAAACATTGCTCTCAATCCAACTTTAACCCCATCATGTACTTATAAATAATTGAGAAAAACAAAAAATTTAAGAACCAAACTGATCCAAACCAAACCATTTTAGTTTGGCTTGGTTTGATTTCTTCATGTTGAATGGTTCGGTTCGATTCATATCATCTAAAAAGAAAACCCAATCGAATCTAAAATTTTAGCAAAATACAAATTAAACCAATCCAATGTTCACCCCTACTAAATGGTGCTATATTAGAAACATCGTATTCTAACTTTATCCTTATTTTTTAAAAATATTTAAATTTTGTCCCCAACCTAAAGTTGTGCACAGACTACTAAACTTTCAATTCCATTTTTTTTTAATTTTGAAAAGACTTTCCTCTCTTCCCAAGCCTGCAATCCCCACTCTTATCATCAATGACCTATTATGAAACGAAGAACGATACGGGAAGAGTAGAAGAGGTCCTGGATATCACATGAGAATTGAATGTGCTAAACATGATAACAATGGAGATTATATTGGATTGAGGCAAAATCCTTGTGATTATGAAGCAGAGGTTTCTTCTAGTTGGTATTCTGAGCCTTGCTCTTTGGGAAGATGAAAAGGTCTTCATGGCTTTAGGTTCGGTTGTTGGTGTTATTTATTTTCTTAAATTCTTTAGTTGTTGTTTTTTCAAATGGGTTGGTTCATTTTGCAAGACTCAGGTCTGTATTCTCTTTTTCAATTTTCAATTATTATGTGGATTGGTTTTTTTTTTCAGGTTTTGGGTTTTGAATATTGCTATTCAGAATGGTGATTATATGTTGATATCTTCTACAAGTAAATTGTTTGGTTCATTCTTTTTTTTTTTTTTTGGCGTGGCTTGTTATCTTTATGTGACAAATCAAAAAAATTGTTTTATATTAGTTTCTAATTGAGGATTTTTTTTTACGCCTAGAAACATATCTGGTTCATTCTTTTTTTTTTTTTTTGGGCGTGGCTTGTTATCTTTATGTGACAAATCAAAAAAATTGTTTTATATTAGTTTCTAATTGAGGATTTTTTTTTACGCCTAGAAACATAGTAAATTACTCTTTTACTTCTCTGTCTTTCTCTTATTTCATCTCATATTTTTCAATTCATAACACAATCTACACAAATTTTGATTGTAGATTAATAATCAATTGGGAGCAAAATTAAATAAGTAGTGAGTTTTTTTTTTCCTTTTGAGCATATTTATTGTTAAGTTTAAATTCCTATTAAATTTTTGAATTGATGGGTTTTTGAAGATTGTAGATGGAATACAATAAATCTATTTTTTTTAGATTCTCCACTTTTGGTGAGAGGTTTCGATTACGTTGGCTATCTAACAATTTGGATAATTATGTATTCTATTATGTTAGACTTAATTCTTAGTTTAATTCCAATCAATTTTGTTTAAGACGACAAATTAATAAAATTATGTAAATCCTCTCATTATGGTGAACTTTAGTCTCAGCGTTGCAATACTAGTTGTGTGATTGAATTGTAAAAGACAAAATTATAAAAGAGGAGAAAAACACAATCAAGTGTTTAATGTGATAAACCTCCAACTGGTAAAAACTCACGGGACCTTGCTTAGAAAAAATCCACTAAATCCGTTAGAAGTTCAATAGAAGAATTTAAAGCAACAAGGCACAAATGAAAAAACTCCATTTTTTCTTTGTCTTCTTCTGCTACTTGCAATGACACCTTATTCGGTGGATCGATGACAAGGACGATTTGAATCAAGAACTTCCTATTCTTGTTTGATCATACCACAAGCTTTCCCTGCGAATTTGAATCAAAGAACTCTCTTCCTTAATGTATGAGCAAGATGACTTTTTCCTCCCGAAAAATCAAATCGACTCTCCAACCAATAATAATATAAAGAATTGGAATAATGATCCTTACGAAATAAACTCTCACATGAATATTATAATAAGCATAAGAGGATGATAAAAGAGTGAGAGAGAATGATCAAAAATTTGGTTGAACAAGATAATGGAAAAGTCTTTATTTTATAAGAAAAATGATGAATACTCCACAAATGAAAAATCCGTTAAATTGAAAATCTACCAGCGACGAGTGTTGTAACAGTTAGTGCAGTGACAGTAGGGTAAGGAAAAACTTTCCATACATGAAAATTTTCATCTGAAAATTGAGCCTTTCCAAAATATAGTAGCTGTTATCTATAGTAAAAATATCAATGAAAAAAGTCTTTAAAAGGCTACCATATATTGATTAAAAATAATTAAACAAGAGCAAAACTTTCCATGGATAAATAAGAAACAACTGGTTAGGCACCTACTCCCTTCTCATTAGGTCGATGATTCGAGTCTCTCCACTCTGAATTTGATGTAATATCTCAAAAAAAAAAAAAAACTATCATCAATAGTGTGTTTATTTGTTTTATTTTCACTCTTACAACAAAAGTTAACTTTAATAGTGGATTCATAAACGGTATCTAAAACCAAAGATGTAAAGTATAGTGATATAATTTACCATAAATTTATATAATTTACCATAAATTTATATATTTACACTTTATAAGATGATAATATTAATTTACATTAATTGATACAATTTCTACAACCATAAAAAATAAAAGTCAACGTAACAATTAAATTTTGCTTTCATTGGTTATTTTAATTTAGAGGCTACATATAACAACCCGACTCCGTTAAATCCTTTAAATTCAAAGACACGGCAGAAGACTTAGTGTTTAAAAAAACGACGTGGGTACATTTAAAATTTTGACTATCCAAAACATGTTTTACATTTTTCATAATGAGAGAAAACATAAAGACATGGAAAATGCGCATTTTCGTTTATAAATAAATCCCAAAATGGACATAAAATCATAAAAACAAGTTCAAGTTCTCTCACGAGCCAAAAATACAAAGTATATGAAAGATGGAAACAAAGTAAGACAAAGGTGGAAATATAAACAACAAGCTTCTAGAATGCTCAATAAAATGTCCAAGTCCTTGCCCAAAATTCATCGTCCTGCAGTCAAGCAACACCACATCCTCTACCACACCCTCTGCCACATGGAGTACTTGAAAAGTTGTAAGTGTAGCAACATTAGCATAAAAATGCTAGTGAGAGTAAAATGGAGGCAAGCAATTCTACAGACCGAGTTCGATATCGGAAAATGTTTTCAAGTCCTAGCCTGTTCTTTACTACCCATTTCATACTCCTAAAATACAATTTATGCATAGTATCAAATATAACCCCACTTCAACCAAACATCAAACAACATAAAGTATTGCATTCAAGATTGAAAATAAAAGTGCTAACAAATAAATGTGTCTTTCCAGACCACAACTATCACATAATAATAACCGTATTACGAACTTGCTTTGTTACCACACCATAGATCACATCCCATATTGGTGCCCAAAGCCTCTTTCATCTAGGAGCCCAATAGGTCATTGTATCCACTTACTTGTTACCATACCACATTATTACCACATCACGTATTACCATAACACTTTGTTACCACATCACGTGTTACCACTTGTTACCACATCACGTGTTACCACTTATTACCACATCACGTGTTACCACTTGTAGTTAATTTCGATTTTAGTAGTTATTTTGTTCGAAAGTCTTTTTAATCCTTTTATTACTTTAAATTAGTTTCAGTGACATTATTAATTATTAACGGGCCAATTAATAATTATTAATCACCTTTAGATTATTTTAAGATCTTCGGGTTTCGTATTTTTAATCAAATCATTTAAAAGGGACGTATACGTCATTTTCCAATTCCTTAAAAAATCACTATTCACCTCCATCTTCATTAAATAGTCAACTTTTAGTCAAACTTCTCATTTTTCCTTTTCTCTTCCTCCTTCCTTGGGCTGTGACCCTCATCTCCCCACCCTCTCTCTTTGGCTTTTATCCGTTACTCGGTGGATCGCCGTAATCTTATGTCCGTTGAAATGCTCTCGGTCCAAGGATCATTTCTAACCTAGAAATCGAGGTTTTTGTCCGTTTTCTAAAGGCCTCAAGGTATGACAAAGTTTCTAAATTCAAGCTTTGAATAGTGTTTTAATGGAGTCCAAGATTGAAATCATCGATTTCTTGCCGAGAAACTCGAAGATTTCAATCGAGGGAGTCGTTTTATGTGATTTTAGAAACTTTCCATAACCCTAAAGCCGAGATTGAGTCGAAAAGCCGTCCCGTGTTATTTTCTATCATTTAACCATGATTAGGGTGTTTAGTTTACTATGATTTTACGTTTTACTTAATTTTTCGGAAATCGATTATTATGTAAAACCCTAAAATATGGTGATCCATTGATATCTCGACTTTCAAAGTATCCTAAATCAACCCGAATCATCTTTAAAAGTGCATAAAGACGGAAAATCGAACCCGAACCCTCTCTCCCTTGCTTGGTCGTGGGTCCTTTAGGGTCCAATTTCCGGATTTTCGTCGTTTTATGCGTTTAATTGCCGTTTCCTCGGTTTTCGATTGATTATTGATGGTTAGGTGTAATTGATATGTAGGTTTGTGATCGATTGCGTGACTTTGACCCCGACACTTTGGAAGCATGGATTTCACATCTAAGGTGAGTTTAAAATGGAAGTTAGTAATTTTATGAATTATGTTTCATTACGTTATTGTTTATCGAGGTTAAGAAGGGAACTAACTTCCGGAAGTTATACTTGGTTGGTGACTGTAAACTCGGATGTGAGTGGAGTGGTTTTGGTGTTCTTATGAATTTGGAAGTAAACGAGGAGACATTAGTGGTTTGGAAGTCTTGTAAGATGAATTGGAGATTTAGATGAAAGTGGATGAATAAGGAACTTTAAGTGATTTGGGAGTCAAAGTGGCTTAGAAATTACACTTGAGTATTGACTCGTGTAATTCAAGCGGTTTATGTTCTTTAGTAGTTTAGTGGAACTTTATCTAACTTACTAGGGAGATTGATGGATTCTATACGGTTCTGGTGATACGGCACATGATAGTATGTTGATACGCTCCATACGGTATCATGGCGCGATGATATGTGATACGGCACATGATAGTATGTTGATACGCTCCATACGATATCATGGCATGATGATATGTGATACGACACATGATAGTATGTTGCTACGCTCCATACAGTATCATGGCGCTATGATATGTGATACGGCACATGATAGTATGTTGATACGCTCCATACGGTATCATGGCGCGATGATATGTGATACAGCACATGATAGTATGTTGATACGCTTCATACGATATCATGGTACGATGATATGAGATACGGCACATGATAGTATGTTGTTACGCTCCATACGGTATCATGGTGTGATGATATGAGATACGACACATGATAGTATGTTGATACGCTCCATACGGTTTCATGGTGCGATGATTTGTGATATGGCACATGATAGTATGTTGATTTGCTCCATACAGTATCACAGTGCGATGATTTGTGATATGGCACTTGGTATGTCGACTTCAGTCCATACGGTATTATGATATGATGAAAGTTGTTTAGTAACAAAGATAGTTAGTATTACAATTACATATTCTTAGAATTGTGTAGTAAGACTTAGTAATAACCGATACTTTTACTTTAAGTCTTGATATCGTTACTTTTCAGGAAGTATACTATGTATGTTGATTATGTGCGGAATTTGGGATGTGGAATGGGTAGTAAAAGTGAAATATAGGCCTTTGGACACAATTTCCGATATGGAATTTGGTTCATAGGATTACTTGCTTTCATTTTACTCTCACTAGCATTTTTATGCTAATGTTGCTACAATTACAATTTTTCAGGTAAGACTCGTCGTAGAGGACGAGGTAGAGGAGGTGGCGCCACGTGACCTATCAAGACAATGAACGGACAAGAACATATATGGTTTTTGGGTGAAACATTCTTGAATGCTCATGAACATTTCACTACTTTTATTATGATCCATTTTGAGCTCGATGGAGCAATTGTATATATTTTGGACTTTAAAACTTTCTTTAGAAGTTTCATCATAATATGAAATGCGTATTCCAGGTTTATTGCTTTCTCTGATTTGAGCCAATGTATAAACAGGTTTTGGTTTATCCGAATTTTAAACTAACCCATGCTGTTTTTCTGCAAAATCAAGTTTTTCTGCTGCGCATTTGTTTTAAAGGATTTTACGAAAATTTGGGTCGTTACACATTCTCCCTTCTTTTCTTTTTCAATGATGCGAGATGTTATACATATGCTTGCAAAAGTAAATAAAAGTAAATGTGAATGTTAAAGTAGCCGAACAAGCATAAAGTAAAGGGGCATAAAGTAAAAGACATAAGGTAAATAGATAGGAATTTCCGGAAGAACGATAAGTAAATCGAACTCCCAATACATTAATAAAAGTAGATCCTATCTTAAACAAATAATCTACTCTTTCAAGAATCCTAAACCTCCAAATAAAATCCAAGGTTCTATTAGCCATTCTATCTAAAAGTTTGGATCCTTTAACTTCCAATGATTCATCCTAAGCATCGAAACGAATCTAACTTAGAAGTTTCTAAGGTTCAATGTTTTCCTCTAGAAACTCCTAAGTTCTCACTCAAAAAACTAGCTCCTAATCCTAAGGTCACTAGCTCACTTTCCTCTATCTTAGATTCGAATCTTAATCTTAGCTTCCAATCCTACAAATCATTATACTTATTCGCTTTCTAAAGTTACTTTAAATTCTAACTATTCTCACCTTGGTAAAAGAAGATTTCGCTCCCAAGTCTGATAGAGCGATCAAGTACACGGTCCCCAAACACCTACAGTTACAAATACCTCTAACAATCAATAAATTACCAAACATCGATCAAACGATATCTAAAAGCGTAAAACGACGAAAAACCCTAGAAATTCCATAACTGTGCTCTCGGCCCCCCCATAAAAATGGGTCTCGGGTTTGGTTTTCCGGCTTTTTGGCAATTTAGAGACGTTTCGGGTTGGTTTCAAGTAGTTTGGTAGTTCCCGATTTCAATGGGTATCGATAATTAGGGTTTTTGGACAATATGTAATTTCTTGAATTTAATTACAATAACAATATATCAATGAAAATAAACCCCAAAGTCAACCCCGAAAGGTAAATTTCAAACAGGAAGGGTTTCGACTGAAACTCGGTTTTAGAATTAAGGGAAAGTTTTCAAAAACACTTAAAACAACTCCCGTACTTAAAACCATTAAGTTCCTCGACAAGAAATCGAAGAATCAAAGAGAAAACTCCATTAAAACACTATTTGGAGCTTAGGGTTTGAAGTTTAAATTACCGAGAAGTCCTTAGATCATGGGTGGAAAGCACGATTATTGGGTGGAAACGAATCGTAGGACCGATACCTTTCCAACGGAACGAGAATCGAAGCGATCCGACGAGAAACGAACGAAACTCAAAATTTGGGAAATGGAAAAGGACACCCTCGGCCTTGAGAAGAAGAAAGGAAGAAGATGAAGATGATTCTTGGTCAAATGAAGTCAAATGACATATTTAATAAGAGGTGAATAGTGTTTTGGATAATTTTAAGAACTTGGAAATGACGGTTGCGCCCTTTTTATGACTTTCGACTTATAAATCGAAACCTGAAATTCTTAAACTATCCCAATGGAGATTAATAATTATTAATTTCCCCACTAATAATTATTAATACATCCAAAACGAATTTAAACTAAAAAGGTAATTTAAAGAGATCTAAACCGGAATAAACTACTAAATTCTAAATTACCGATTCTAAAATAAACTTTAATTACTTAAATTAAAATAAAATAAATAATTTTTTTATCACAAAATAACGGGACGTTACATAAATATTTTAATTAAAAAAATTTCTTTACCTTGAATTAAAATAACGAGACGTTACAGCTTAAGACCTAGTTACAAAAGCTCTTATACTTAGGGTTTATTCGCCCTAGTGTGTCCCCGTGGGGAGCACCAATTGTGTTTGTGAAGAAGAAGGAATGCTCTATTAGATTGTGCATCCATTCCAGAGAGTTGAACTGAGTTAGAGTGAAGAACGGAATGATGTTACAAGTTAACGCGACAAAAGTTTTTCTAATTAATCTAAATTAATTAACATGGAAGAGACAGATCTACTTTAATATCATGGAAAATTGTTAAAGAACATATAGATTCATTCTTTATTTCGAAAAATTAAAACCTTTTACTTACATTGAGTTAATAATGGAGAATCGGTTCGAGGGTTCCTTTATCACTTGATCTTCTTGACTATATCCACGAACATTAACAAAACCCGATTGTGGGATTGAACTAGAAGAAATTAGTTTGGGAAGAAAAAGTTTTCTTCCCTATTGTGACGACCCGACTCAATGTAAAATAAATAAATAATTAAGAAAGGAACTAATTTCAATTTATAAATAAATCATAGTAAAAACAATAAATGCGGAAGCCTTTTTATTAAATAACCGATAAAAGATAGAAACAAAATGTTTAATTGTGGCGCCATTTTAAAGAATCAAATTCCAATGAAAATAAATAAACTAAATGAGTTCAATAATAAAAACGAAATATCCCAAATAAATGAAAAATGACCAATAATGTAAAGTCGAAGGAGAAAAGTGAAAATGAATAAGTCCTAAGGCCTCCATGTAGCACCATCCTCGTCACGCGCCTTGATTCCCAACATTATTATCGTTACCTGCAAAATTTAAATTTGCAGGGCATTCGAATACCGTGAGTTTTTAGCTCAGTAGATTAATTTCAACTTATATAAGTAAGCTAAATAAAATCACACCAAATGTAATAACTATTGGATACTAGTCCAAATCCCCAATTTCTCATTTATAAAAATAGGTACTTAGCCTATTTATTTCCTTTAGTCTTTGTTTTAATTAAATTTGCATATATGTATCATAGTGGGGTATAGGGCCACTTATGATACGTGTCATACTATGCGCTTGGAAATATGATCATAGTGGGGTATAGGGCCACTCATGATATGTGCTATAGTATATGCTCTACAAATTTAATATTTATTGTGCATAGGTTCAACCCAAGTTACAAAACCCTAAAGGCTCTATTTATCACATATTGCTAAATCAAACATAATAATAATTAAATAATATTCGAAAGTCACAATAATCACATAACAATTCCTAAAAACTAATAAATCATCTCCCAAGTTGTAATGACCCGCTTTCCGTTAATTTCTTTAAATTCAAAAGCACAGCGGAAGACTCGATTTTTAAAGAAAAACGGCATGAGTTCGTTTAAAAATCGAATAACCAAAACCTGTTTTACAACCCAAATTCAGAGAAAGCTATAAATCGGGAATGCACACTCCAAAGGAGAAATAAATCATAAGACATAGACAAATTTTACACAAGTACCCTTCCGGGCTCAAAAAGACACATGTATGTAAAATGGAAATAATTTACAAGCATTTTAACAAATGCTAAACCAAAAGATGTCTTTAACATTGTCCATACACCATCTCGACTAGTCACGCAGCTCCACCTACTCTACCACGCTTCTTAGGACGGGGTTTACCTGAAAATTTGTAAGTGTAGCAACATTAGCATAAAAATGCTAGTGAGAGTAAAACGAAAGCAAGTAATCCTATGAACAAAATCTCATAACTGAAATCGTGTCCAAAGGCCTATAATGCTCAATACTACCCACATCCACACTTCCAATTTCCATACAATTATACGATAGTCATATATTACCCGTAATCATCATTCGATACCATGAGGTAGAAATAAAGACTTAAAGTAAAGTAACATTCACTACTAAGTCTTACTACACAATTCTAAAGAATATGTAAATGTAACATTAACTATCTTTATTACCAAACAAGTTCATCGTATCGTGCTATTGTATGGATCGAAATCAACATACCACGTACGGTCGTACCATATCTCAAATCATCGGATATCAGGACTTTCACCACATCGGATATCAGGACTTTCACCACATCGGATATCAGGAATTTCACCATATAGGTCTCTGGAATTTCACCATATAGGTCTCAGAAATTTCACCATATAGGTCACAAGAATTTCACCATATAGGTCACAGGAATTTCACCATATCAGGTCTCAAGAATTTCACCATATAGGTCTTAGGAATATCATCATATCAGGTCTCAGGAATTTCACCATATAGGTCTCAGGAATTTCACCATATCAGGTTTGAGGAATTTCACCATATAGGTCTCAGGAATTTCACCATATCAGGTCTCAGGAATTTCACCATATAGGTCTCAGGAATTTCACCATATCAGGTCTAAGGAATTTCACCATATCAGGTCTCAGGAATTTCACCATATAGGTCTCAGGAATTTCACCATATAGGTCTCAAGAATTTCACCATATCAGGTCTCAGAAATTTCACCATATAGGTCTCAGGAATTTCACCATATAGGTCTCAAGAATTTCACCATATAGATTTCAGGAATTTCACCATATCAGGTCTCAGGAATTTCACCATATCACAAATCACCGCACCATGATACGTATGGATCCGAATCAACATACTATCATGTGCCATATCACAATCATAGTACCATAGTACGTTTGGATCCGAATCAACATACTATCATGTGCCGTGTTACAAAAGGTTAAGCTTCCTAATAAGTTAGATAATCTCAAAGAATCCTACTAAGTTATTAAGAAACCTAGCTAACTAGATTACACGAATTATCACTCAAGTGTATCTTCTAAAATACTTTAACTTCCAAACCGAATCAAAGTAACTTTCTTTTCCACTTTCACCTAACATCTCCAAATCACTTTGCAATACTTCCAAACCACTCCGATGTTCCCTTTTCATCGAACTCATTATAATTCCAAATTCTTTCCACTTACTTCCGAATTAAAGTCTCCAACCAAAACTTAATTCTAACAAGCTAATTCCCTCTTACCCTCGATAAACAATAACATAACAAAACTCAATTCATAAAAACACTAACTTTCGCTTTAAACTCACCTTAGCTTGTAGACAAGCTCCGATATATCCGAGGTTGCAATTCCACGATCAAATCACAATCCTACAAACGAATTACACCTAATATCATTAATTAACCGGAAATCGAACAAACAACATCTAAACGCATAAACAACGAAAATCCTGGATTTCCTCCCTATGGTGCTCTCGGCCATACTAGGAAAAATAGGGTTCGGGTTTGGTTTTCCGGCTTTTATGCACTTTAGAGGTGTTTCGGGTTGGTTTCAGATACTTTGGAGGTTCGCAACTACAATGGGTATCCATAAATTAAGGTTTTGTTCATTAATCGATTTCCGAAAAATTAAGTAAATAGCAAAAACACAATAACCCTAACATCCTAAACATGGCCAAGTGAGGGAAAATCACATGGGACAGGTTTCCGGCTCAAACTTGGTTTTAGGGTTTAGGGGAAGTTTCTAAAATCGACCAAAACGACTTTCCCGATGGAAATCTTCAAGCTTCGGTGAACGAATTTGAAGATTTCAATCCAAAACCACCATTAAAATACTATCCACAACAAATTTTAGAAACTTTGTCATACTTTAAGGCCTCGAGAAAACCAGCGAAAACCTCGATTTTTAGAATGGGTAGAAAGTACGTCTCGAGAGCTTTCCAACGAGCTAAGGCACGATGAAAACGGTCGAGAAACGTAGCCGGGGTGATAATTTCTTTCTCTCCTCTTTTTTTCTCTCTAAGCTACGGGATTGGGATGAAAAAATGAGAAGAAATTTATGATTTTTGTCTAATTTTGGCTTAATAAAGGAGAAGGATGAATAGTGTTTAGATATTTAAGAAATCGAAAATGACGCCTACGTCCCTCTTTTGTTTTTACTTTAAAAACGAAACCCGAAGCTCTTAAATAAATCTAAAGGTGATTAATAATTATTAATTGGCCCATTAATAATTATTAATGTCACCGAAACAATTTTAAAGTATTAAAACGATTTAAATGAATTTCGGACGAAAATAGCTACTAAAATCGAAATCACTATTTTTTAAATTAACCTTAAATACTTTAATTAAAGTAAATAAATAAAATAAAATAAAAATAAAAAATTTTACCCCCAAAAGTAACGGGACGTTACACAAGTCATACCGTTAATCAATGACAAAATAAACAAACAGAAGAAATTCAATTTAACACTTTAGGTAGGAATTAACCTACCTTAATAGCTAATCAAGCAAGCAATCGAACTCCAAACGATGCCAAATAAAATCCTAGAGGTGCCCAAAACCTGTATTTACATTAATTTAAAGTCAATTTTATGAAAATTAGAAAAACGGGAAGAAAACCGGAAGAAATTGAGCGAAAATTGACCCTGAACTGAATTGGACCGATTTAATTAAACTAGCAAAACTGGTCCAATTGGACCGCATCTTCAACCTTTGGACAGTAAGCAAAAAAAAACGCATGGAGCAGCTTTGTAATTTTTTTTAAACTTAAAACAAATGGTAGCAGCTTACACAAACTCAAGGAAATCGACCACCCCTCGTCACAGATCTCTCGTAATGATGAATCCTAAGTGCATGACCTCTAACCCGAGCAATATCGCGAAGAATAAACCAGTTTCTGGCGAGAAATTCCCAGATTTCAGCCGTCAAATAACAGTCCGGCGAGGGCCTTTTTGAATGAATATTCAACGAATTTATCATTCGATTAGCAAAGAAATTAACGCGTGAATGATAAATAATCAAAGAGGAACAAACTCAACATAAATTACCAAAGAAATGGGGGTAAACGAGATTGAAATCTCGGAATTTTCGGTGACGCTCACGGCACTCCGATGAGGTTCGATTATGATATCACAAGGACAACCCACAGATTGAAGATTAACTTAGGATCAAAAGAAAAGAAATGATGATTGATAAGAACTGGCTATTACATTGCGACAAACCAACATGAACACGCACGGCTTGAACAAAGGACGGCTGACGTGAGGAAGAGAAGAAGAAAATAGATGAATGAGGTTTGACCTAGGTTTAAGTGTCAAAATATTGGCTCAAAATTACAATAATACCATTGGAATGAATATTATAAGCTAGGGACGTAAACGGTATTCAGGTCATATCTTTTTACTCAGAACTCGAAATTGAGCGTAGTCAATTGCGTTGAACTCGCAGCGACGTGACGGTTTGGGAAACTAAAGATAACATTATTTGGATCATACTTGGTGAAATGACTAAAATGCCCTTGAGTGAAAATCCAGGTTGTTACACCTATGGTTTTTGGAAAAATCGGCCAAGAGGGAGAAGAAGGAAAAAGAAGAGCTTTCAAGTTCAATAATTGAATTGGAGTGAAGAATGAAGAGCCAAGGCCTTGTATTTATAGGCGAAGTAGTCTTCTAATTAAATTAGGAAAATTACCAAGATAAATACAAGATAAATTCAAAGAATAAAATCAAGTTTTATCCTTTATTTATCTTACATTGCCTATTTTATATGTATAAGAAAAACTAATTTTTTCTTTATTTAATTTGTCTTGGATAAACATTCATTTTATATATTTTTTTAGACAAAATAATTCAAAAATTATTTCCTAAATTACTTGATATTTCAATTTTTTGCTATATATTTATTAAATAAATCTTTATTTATTTAATCAATAATTTGAAGCAAATATCTATTGAATTCATGAATTAAATTTAAATTCTTCCTTATTAATAAATCTTATTTATTAAATAAATCAATAGTATCCGGGAACACAATTACACGAGATAGAATTCTTAACTTTCCAAAAATTACGATATCAGTGCGATACCTAATTATTTTAGGAACTTGAGGAAACTCCCTTGATGTACTGATTCGAGACATGAACAAGTGGCACCATGACTTTTATTGATCAAATAAGTACTTTATCTCTAGTTTGACTACAGTTAATGTTTATTGGAGAATCAGCGGGAACATATGGATTAGCGGTAATTACAATGGTAAATTTAATCCATCTATAATTATAAGTTTTCCACATGAAAGATGTATCACATATATAATTAAAGATAAACTAAATGGACATAACTCATCTATAGTGAGGGGAGTTCAACTATGAATCTATAAAGGAATCATTCATAGTTAGATAATAAGTAGTTAACTAATTATGAGTTAATCACTTAATTGACTAATTATTAAGCCCGTGATATATAGGTCCATCGGGTCCCTATGCTAGCCCAAATATCTTAGTCACAAAATCAAGTCATTAATTTGACTATCGAATAAATAAACAATTTAAGTTACGTTACTTAAATAGGCAATATTAATTATTTACACTACCAAAAAAACATGAATTAGTGATGGAAATAGAGACAAACTAGATGATCGCAAAAAAAGTCAACGCTTGTTGATATTAGTGACGAAATGAATCGCTAACATCGACAGATAAATAATAAGTCTCTAATAAAATATTGACTATTTTAGCGATGCAATCTATCGCTGACAATAGCGACACAATGACTCACTATGTCTCTCTTTTAGAATCTCAATGAGACACTTAGCTTGGCAATACAGTTATTCGCTAATCTTAGTGACATATTCCATCGCTGATGTAGAGACATATTTGTTCGCTAATAAAGTCAACTGATTGACTTTAGTGACAGAATCCATCGCTATAGATGAAATTAAAAATATGATAAAATGGATAAAAGCACCCATTTCGTCGCTATATTAGCTTTTTTTTATAAATTATTTTAAGATTAATCATTAATATTAAAAGAAAACAATAATTAAAAACAAAATAAATATATAATATTAAAACAAAACAAAAATTTCTTTAAATATTCATATTAAAAAAATACACAAAAGTTAATAAAATATTAAAAAAAAAACTAGAGAGGGCTTGTATGCTCAGAATCTGGATGTTGAGAAGTAGATCCTGAGCCAGCCTCCCTGTGGAGGTTCAACCAACCCGTGACTTGAGCCTTCAACTTATCATGCTGAGCCTGGAGATTATCTTTAAAAGCTTGAGTGTTTTTGCAAGATCTTTTCAATCTCTTTGCGTAATTAGATGTTGTCTCAACTCAAACACTCAGTCTCACGAATAGAACACGAAGCACGCGGCTGGTCTGCATAAATATCCTTTCTGTAAGCTCCAAGACCGGGGACTGAGCCATTGGGACGAACACCACCTGCTTTCAGAAGGAAATCATCATGATAGTGTAGACACCTATTTTCGTCCGGTGTTAATTAAATTAACTTTAGTTGTGAAAATGTCAAAAAAGAGAATAGTTCTTTTTATTTAAATTTTAGTAATTAGATTTTGAGGATAAAGTTAATATAGTTGCAATTTTTTTGAATTTTGAGTTGAATGATAAAATTAAAAAAAAAAAAAAAAATCATTTTTCATAATGTAATTTAATTTCTTTGAAAATAGATTTAATTTTAAATTATGAAATGAAATTTTGATTTAAATTGATTTTCTATGGTTTAATAATTTTTTTTTTATTTTTATTTTCGAAAATTGAATTAAAAAAAATAAATAAAAGAAAAAGAAGTTGGTAGATTTTCGAAATTGATTTGATTTTTGAATGGAAAAACAATTTTGGAAAAAGCTTAAATTTTTGCCAATTAGTGATTAGGATGATTGGATGATTGAGTGATTGAGTAAATTAGGGATTGAATTACCAATCAATTCAAAATTTTCATTATTTTAAATTCTCATTCTTGATTATAAATAGAGCTCCATCTCATCCATTTTTCATACACTCTCATCCTCCCATTCTCTCCCTATACACTCGCACCCTCTTCTTCGAACTCGGTGAGCTACCCATTCTCTCCTTATATACTTTCATCTTCCCTAATTCCTATACTGTTTATCTCACGGTGGCCTAAACTTTTTGCTCACCTCTTCTCTCGTTTGAGCCATTTTGGAAGCCAATAACCTAAACACCCCGAACGCCTCTCACTTTGTAAGCCCCTTTTCGTATCACTATTAGAATCACTTTTAACTATCACCACCGCTAACCCACCTAGGTATTGGTTGTTGAAAATCCACTGTCATTTGGTTTTGGTATCGTTGGAAAATATCTATTATCATATGTAGGCGGTCATTTTCATTCTCCAAGAATTTTGTTTGGTCAAACAAAACCACCTGTGAGGTATGTAAGAAGTGTAAATACCTTTGGCTCAAATATAATATGCTAAAATTCTTTTTATATTCATCCAATCATCCAGTTTGCATATTTAATCATATGAGATAATTTGTTTTTGTTTATATTCATTTAAGAGTTTTGGGATAAGATCAAAGATTCAAACTATTTTTTTTTTCTTCTTAGTTCAAATTGATATGCCCACACAATATGATTTATGAGACTTCTAATATGTTTAAATTAACTTCTTGTGTATATATATTTTTTTGTTCAGGCCAATTCAAATAATAAGCTATACCTCCATTTAGATCTCTTTAGGTTTTAATCTGCAATTTAAATTATATGTTCATAAGGGTTTCAGTTCGTTTTTTTTCCTTTATGAATATTTTAAATCATGCTTGATTAATATCCCATGTCTTGACAGTTAAATTGGATGTTTCTTTTAGGCATTATTTTTTTTGTGATTTTTTGTCTTATCGTAAGCATTAGATTATATTTGACATGAGAGTAAATATATAACAATAAGATTTTGAATATAAAAATTGGAATCAATTAGAATATTGATTTTCCAAAGCATAAAAATTAAAAATTTAAATATAAATATAAAAATTGGAAGTAATTAGGATACTAATTTTTCAAAAGCATAAAAATTTAAAATTTAAATTTAAATATAAAAATTGGAATTAATTAGGATACTAATTGTAACGACCCGATTTTTCGTAAAATCCTTTAAAACAAATGCGCAGAGGAAAAACTTGATTTTACAGAAAAATGGCATGGGTTCGTTTAAAATTCGGATAAACCAAAACCTGTTTACAACCCAATTATCAGAAAGAGCAGTAAACCTGGAATGCGCATTCCATAATATGATGAAAATGCTAAAGGAAGTTTAAAGTTTGAAAAACATATACAAATTATACAAACGCTCCATCGAGCTCAAAATGAAACATAATAAAAGTAATGAAATGTTAAAGAGCATTCAAGAATGCTCCACCCCAAACCACATATGTTCTTGTCCATTCATTGTCTTGCTAGGTCACGCGGCGCCACCTCCTCTACCTCGTCCTCTACCACGAGTCTTACCTGAAAAATTGTAATTGTAGCATCATTAGCATAAAAATGCTAGTGAGAGTAAAATGAAAGCAAGTAATCCTACGAACAAGATTTCATGTCAGAAATCGTGTCCAAAGGCCTAGATTTCACTTTTACTACCCATTCCACATT